>OU795037.1:1075749-2275749 GCA_917208275.1 Patella pellucida | reverse complement strand
AAGTCTTACACAACACAAACGGAAGTCTCGATCAATTTGTCACTCGCAACCTCACAATAACTATAACTGCTTGACTTATGTCTGCCTCGGACCGAACTAATAATATTCGCACAAAGAGGAGCAAACAACTTACATCTCCCACACGGAAGCCATAAAATAACTAGAAACTCATAACTAAACTATAACAAAATCTAAAGATGGCCGACAGCAGCTAGACGTGTTTTTGTTAGAGGCCTACTTTTTCGTGAGAATTTTACATAATACACATCATGAAGCTGTCTAAATGATCTTACATTCTACTACAATGATCTACAATAAGTAAGATACATAATATCATTACTGTTGATGAATTAGATATTACCTACGAATATTATAAGCTAACATCAGCAAACATTCACTGGAGCAGCCATTTTTGTTTGGTTTTGTTATTGTTTACATAAGGCATCGGTGTTTATGAACCTTAAAACTTTGTAACCTGGTATGTGAACAGGTCAATAAAGTGAAGTTCTTCCAGTATATAACGTTTATTAAAGCATATAATCCATGTCTACCCCAAGGAGGGACCAGGCCAGTAGGAAACGAAAACAAACAGGTTCTCCACTCCAAATCCAGACAGAACTATTATTGTCATCTGGTATACTTGGCAGCAACCTGAAAAAAAGCAAAACTCAAACTCAGCAAAGTCAAATAACAAGTTTCATGTCTTCAACTACCATGCCCCAAGATTCAGACAATAACACCAGTCTAGAATATCATGAAAATACAATAAGTGCCTGTTCAACACCAGTGACTGATAGCACAGACATGCCCACCCCGTCTCCACCAAGCCTACTGGCAGACGATGTATTCATAAATACAGTAAATGCTGTAACTCTTGAATTGGTAAGAGCTTTCCAAAATCCAGAAGTCCAAAATGCCTTCAGACCCATGGTAAAACTTATTCTGCAAGAAGAAATAAATAAACACATTACCCCACTCAAACAAGAAATATCAGAACTAAAACTTGAGTTGGCATCAGTTTCTCTTGAGCTAAATTGTATCATTCAAGACCGTTGCGTTGACCTCGAACAATATGGCAGGCGCAATTGTATCCGCATCAGTGGCATAAAAGAATCTGCAGAAGAAAATGTTGAAAATGAAGCCTTGGCGGTATTAAGTACGATATTACCCAAAATTACTCCACATGACATCGAAAATAGCCACCGCGTTGGAAAAGCCCAAAAGGGACAACCTAAACGCATTATAGTAAGACTATCTAGCTACAAGACCAAGGTAGCTATAATGAGGGGCAAAAAGGTTGTTAACGATGTTAAAAATGATATTTTCATAAATGAAGATCTAACGAGGTATAGAGCTTTTGTTTTCAGCACAGCACGTAGATCCTACAAGGCAAAGCATATCAACGCTTGTTGGACCAGAGATGGAAAAATATTTATTCGACTCAGAAAACCTGATGGTTCTGATGGACAAACTAAACGTATATTCAGTTCAACTGAGATTCCTGGTTATAAACCAACCCCAGAAGAACTCCTTCAGTTTAACATATCTAATGGTATTACCACTGATATCCCACCTGAAGATATGGCTCAATAAACCTCCTCAACAGTAATTGTACCCATAAACCTCCACAACGGTAATTGTACCAGTATCCTTACCTACAAAATAGAACATTGCATATTTAATTCATGTTTTTAATAAATAAAATACTAATATCCAATTTAGCTTGTCTACAAATAAATTGCAAATGTCAATCAAAATAAATTATAAACATCTGGACACTAAAATATGCCCTGGCCACGAAAAACCCAATATAGGTGAATGTGTGAAACACTGAATAAACTAGGGGTCTTCTATCTGATGTCTAAAGCCTAAGACTGAATTAAACCTCTCATAATAAACAAGTCCATGTAAGACAGCCTTATTTTGTTGATACTTGATACATAGTAATAAAATCCTTTAACCTACTAACTGTTTCAAATGCACATAATCGTTAGAAAATCTTATAGTTTAAGTAAAGCTCTTGTACATGAAACAGCTCTGAATAATCCTGTCTAACTAATTAATAAAAGCAATCTTTAATTATACAATTTAATGCATATGCATACCAATCTAGAAATTTTAAGAGCTCAAGTTTTGACTTCTACCCTCTTCTTTTCTCTGTGAAAATTCCTGAAGGAATAGGTATCAAATGTGTCACCACAAAATAATGTTTCCAGTTTATTTGTAGGAGCTATACTTGTTTGGCTTGTGTTACAATGAAATATAGCTTTTTTATAATAATGTTTGTCAGTCGGAAATACATGACAGTGTCCTAACAATAATAACCATGCCTTACAAAACCTAAATTCAAGCCAATGCTAAAAATCCTTGTGACACAGGTCAAAGAGTTTCTAGCCCCATAAAATTATAATTGCTGTATACGATATGCAAAGTGTTTTTACCTGTGTTTAATCTTCCTCGTTCGGCCAGCTAAACTGCAGCGAATAAAGAGATGCCAACATCTTCAGCCTATTAAATAATCAATTAAGCCTTATACTATAATCTCCATGCACATCGCCCCAAATCAGCGATGACCAGTACTACTATATTAACCAACTTTTAATCATGCCTATGCACGACAATCGAACTGGATATAAGGGAAACATACTTTAATCATACAACTGTTGAATATGTAAATCTAGTTAGAAATTGGAACTGTTTAAGCTTGTATATTATATTTACTATGCAATATTATTGAATAATAGTTAATACCCAATATTTTATCTCTAAAATGTACTATACTGACTAAAGAAACCACAGCTCTTTGATTTGGGTGGTAATTAATTAGATATCTGAAATCAAATGTTACCAAAAGATCTTACTTCTTACCCAAAAGGAATTCTTGAGCCCACAATTATGCCTATGAACTGTACTTGACTTCCTACTTATTCATGTAAATCCATGGCAATTCCAAAGAGACCCTAACACTTTCAACCTAAAAAACAAAATCAAAATTTAATCAATGTAAGATATACTAGCTTAGTACCTTGAGTTTGACACATGTCCAGTTCGTAAACATTATTAAGCCTACGAAGCCTTTGGAAATCTTCTGAACCACGCCTTACTATGAAACAAGTGATAATGTCTCTAAGTGATAATGTCAAGTTGATGTTTTATATGTTGAAGCTTATTCTCTAAAACCAAGACTCAAACCAAAAATCCACTATTTGCTACATAAATTTACATATTAGTATTCTTTCTACAAAGAACCATAGTGCTAGGAAACCTGCAATTGGCAAACACCATGCTTATTACATACTTAGTATGTTGAGACTTTTTCAAACTGAAGCCACCCAGTTTATAATACACTGCCTCAAATGAGTGCAGATTGATGATAATTAATCCATCAAGGTCACAAAACATCACTTCAACAACTATGTAGGCCTACTATAAAAAAGGTCAACATATCTGACAGTCTCTATAGCTCAATCTGAAAAAAGATTAGATAATTTCAATTTATTTCTGCCTACATGTTGAAGCATATTATCTAAAATTAAGACCTTACCTATATATGTCTACTCCTTGTACCCTAGTATGTATATTAGCAGGTTCTCTGCAAATAACCATAGCATCATGAAGCCTAAAATGGATAAAATTCATATTTATTATATATTTATTGTATTGAAACCTTTCAAATTCAAATCAAGTTTGTATTGAATAATACCCACTATTTATCCATCTATATACATGTATGCTATTTTGTTAAGAAGAATGTTCCATATATGTCACCAGTAAATAATGTACATGTATACTGAGTAAAGGAACTAAAGTTCTATGACTTGGGTGACCAGTAGATATTAGTATTAGTGTATTGTTGGATCTTACTTCTTACCCAGTTCAAAGGATTTTTAGCCCTGCTAAATACATATGCTATGTATATTGTCACTCCCTATGGCCGATCTGTCAACAGCCTATTAGAATATCAGTTATGCTTGCTCATATATCCAATATTGTATCATATTGCTAACAAACCTAAAATGTGTAAAATTCATGTTTTATTATATATTATTAACCACAGTATGCCAAACATTACATTGAAATTGAGAGTTCTAAAAGTCCACCTTAGTATGAAAATGTTCATCTTAAAAAACACAGTATAATCCAATACTCCACACACATTTCTTCAACACTACACACACATTTCTTCAACACTACACACACATGTACACATACATGTTTACCAAAATTGGCCTATAGCTATACACAACCATAACATCCAAAATGTTGGACTTCCATACATTGTACAACAAATGGGCCCACAAAATAAATAGAATACCTCCCCCCCTCCCCCTAAATTCATTTATATAAATTTGTTAATGTAAATTGCCGATAGTGGCGATAGACGGAGATGCGCAAAGGCATCAAAATATAATACGTTTTTCTAAACTCATAAATATCCCACAGGCTATTCATATTCTGTTTCCAAGGTAAGTACCAAAGTTGGAAGAACAAGAGCTAAGAGGTAACTAAAACAAGCACACGCGAAGAGTCATAACTCCAGCGCATCTGTCACACACAAAACATTAGGTAAGAAACAGTTATTTACTAACTCCCAGTAAACCATGTTTCCTTCTTCAAACAACGTTGACCCAGATTAACCACGTGGTTGGCCGACTGCCAAATCTCATGCATAGGCTACTGATCAAGTAGACTTGTTTATCCAGACGCATAACCATCTCACGTAACATTTAAATCTCACTGAACAATGTAGAAACCTGAACCGTTCACCCTTCCTACCCACCGCCATCAATGTATATACCTTTACATGTAGATATGTTATTCTGTTTTACACCTTTTATGACTTGTATTTACGTTTATTTGATTTTATCGTTTATAATTTTAAATATGTTAATTTGATACATAAAATACTTTCTGAAATGAAGAAAACTGCCAATTCTCTATATACAACACCCTTGGAAACAACTTCTTTTACGACAAGCAACTACAACGTACGTCTAAACAAACACCTACAATACTTTCAAATCTTAGGACTATTTTTTGAAGATCCGTCATTCAAAACACCATGTAATCATCACAAGTTGAATAATTTACCTAAAAGGAATCTCACACATGTAACACCTAGTACAAATGCTTTGTTCTCAATTGCAGCTATAATAAACACGTTGTTACTCTTGTCAGGAGACATCGAACTAAATCCAGGACCCGGTACAAAAATACATAATCAACTTTCAATTGTCCATCTGAATGTAAGGAGCCTCAAAAATAAAATAGCTGTAGAGCTAAGACATTTTGACATTATAACAATAAGTGAAACATGGCTCGACAGAAACATCACATCAGAATCTATCTCTTTACCGTCTTACTACCCACCTATTAGGAAAGATAGAAATAATCATGGGGGAGGACTTATTATTTACGTTCGTAATTCCATATCGTTCAAACGCAGGGCTGATCTAGACAACAGTGAAATAGAGTCTATATGGATAGAAATAAATTGTAACAACCATAAATTTTTACTTGGCAATTATTATAGACCACCTTCATCAACATCTAGTACAAACCAACAAATATTTAACTCTCTTCAAAATGCTGTAACCGAACCCTTGGACAAATGCATAATTTTAGGCGACTTCAATATTGATATGTTAAAAAAATCTAAAAGTTTTATTCACGATGCGATAAATATATTCGATCTTACTCAGTTGATAAATAAACCTACTCATTATTCCAGCAAAAACCATACTTCTTTAATAGACTTGATATTAACCAGCTCTACTTTACGAACAACTGAAAACGGTGTACTTGATAATTTCTGTAGTGACCACTGTCCGGTATATTGCAAACTGGCTTTTACCGTACAAAAACAACACAGCTTCAAGCGAACGGTATGGAATTACGAAAACACAGATCTCGAGGGCATAAAACGTGACGTCATAGCTACTAAATGGTACAATCTTATCAATAGTTCAGACATAGAATCATCGTGTGTCCAATTTACAAGCTCACTGATCAACATAGCAAAAACAAACATACCTTGCAAAATAGTGACAATTAGGCAACATGATAAACCATGGATGAACGGCGCAATAAGACGTATGAAAAAGAAAAAAAATAGATTGCACAAAAAAGCGGTAAATAGAAATTCAGACTCTGATTGGCAAAATTTCCGGAAAATTAGAAATGAATATATAGACTTAATTAGAAAAAGCAAAAATGATTACTTTGACAAAATAGACAAACAAATTAGTGACACAGAAAACTTTGGAACAAAAACATAGTGGAAACTTATTAATTCATATACTAAAACACACGCTGCTTCTACAAACGAACCCTCTCCATTAACAGTCAATGGTAATACGATGTTTACTCAATCAGAAATAGCAAATGCCTTAAACTCATTCTTTATTAAACAATCACAACTAGATAGCACTAATAAATCTCTACCACTGCTTGATATGAACCCTAACAGCATTGATAAGATTGTACCAAATCCAGAGGAAGTTAAAGACATAATAGACAGCCTTGATATCACAAAAGCCTCAGGACCCGACGAAATAAACACGAGAATCCTAAAATACATCGCAAAAGAAATCAGCCATCCACTTTGCAAACTTTTTAAATTATCATTAGATCTACACATTGTACCAAAAATTTGGAAATTTGCAAACGTGGTCGCTATATTCAAAAAAGGTTCTCCAAACGATTGTAGTAATTATAGACCTATCTCCCTTTTAAGTATAATAGTCAAAATCTTCGAAAAAATCATTCACAAATATGTCTTTAACTACCTTAGAGATAACTCAATACTAACACCTTTCCAGAGTGGCTTTCTTCCTGGTGATTCTACAATTTTTCAACTAATCGATTTATCACACTTCTTCTGTCGAGCCATCGATCAACATCAATATACTAGAATAGTCTTCTGTGATATCAGCAAGGCTTTTGACAGGGTTTGGCATGCCGGACTCTGTCACAAGCTGGATGCTGCGGGGATTCGAGGAGATCTACTACTCTGGTTCGTAGATTATTTAAATAATAGACAACAATGTGTAACCATCAGTGGCACCTCTTCGGACCCCAGAAGCATCCCTGCTGGTGTTCCACAGGGATCTGTACTAGGCCCTCTCTTATTCTTAATATACATAAATGATATTGTGAACAATATAAATTCAAACATTAGATTATTTGCTGACGATACATCTTTATACTTAAAAATTGAAGACCCAGAGGCAAATGCGGCTACCATTAACGATGACTTAAACCGAATCAAAACTTTGGCTGAGACATGGCTGGTAACTTTTAATCCCCTAAAAACAGAGACACTGACTATTACTACTAAACCCCACAAAGTTAACCCACCATTATTTATGAACCAGGTACAAATCATAGAAGTAAGTGAACACAAACATCTAGGCCTAATCTTCCAAACTAACTGTAAATGGAATAACCATATAGATAGCATTATAAGCAAAGTATCCAAACTAGTAAATTGCCTTCGATCTCTAAAATATAGACTGAATAGAAAATCTTTAAATACAATATATTGTTCTTTTATCCTTCCACACTTTGATTATGCCGATATTATTTGGGATGGGTGCAGTGATTATTTAGCTAACAAACTAGAATCCCTACAATTAGATGCACTGCGCACTATCTGTGGGGCAGTAAGAGGTACCAGCCATGCCTTACTCTATAAAGAAACTGGGTTTGTTCCACTCTCGGAAAGACGTCGACGTCATAAATTAAAACTAATGTATAAAATTATAAACAACCTCGTGCCACCATACCTTTCTGACCTATTAGAACTGTCCCCTACCCCTATCAATTATAACCTTAGAAACAAAGATAAACTAAAGGAAGCAAGATGCAGAACAGAAATTTTCTCCGTGTCCTTCATTCCTTCCGGTATACGAGAATGGAACAAACTTAAAGTTGAAATTAGAAACTCTCGATCCGTTGCTATCTTTGGAAACTCACTTAATAAATTAGATACCATCGTCCATCATACTACTATCAAGGGATACGAAAATTACAAATAATCCACACTAAACTAAGATTATGCTGCTCGAACTTACAAGGCCACAAATTTCTCAGACACGTCGATGACAGCCCTGTTTGCCTCTGTGGTCACAAATTTGAAGATACCGAACACTATTTACTCATATGCCCCTTACATTCAGATGCAAGAAAACAGACAATCGACAACCTCCAACACAACCATAAAACAACCAGTTGTCTTCTGTACGGGTCAACAAAATTTAGTCCTGAGATAAACATACTTATTTTCAAAGAGGTCCAACAATTTATTTTCCTTTCAAAAAGATATTTAAATTCTCATAAACATCTTTTAATGATTCCAAGCCCTGAACTCTGTATAATTATCTAAGTCTCTATTTTATTCATGATGTATCTTAATATATGCTCTATATTTATGTAAATATGTATGTATGTATGTATGTTAATATTTATAATATGTACATGTATCTATATCAGAGAAAGGGGTTACACATAGGCATAGCCTGTTCCCCAATCCGAATTCAGATTTAATGAATAAAAATATTGTTTACAAAAAAAATAAAAAAAAATAAACATGGCTTGATACCTGCCTCAGCCCGAACTTACAGCATTCGTTCAGAGGAAAGCAGCAAATCTTATATCACCCTAGCGGAACCCATAAATAACTAACTAGAAACCTTAACTCATAACTTCTACTCTACAATAAATACAACATGTCTGCCTTTTGCCTGAACTTACAGCATTCGCACAAAGGGAAACAACAAATCTTATATCACCCGTCGGAACCCATAAATTAACTAGAAACTCGAACTTGCAACTATTACTCTACAATAAATACAACATGTCTGTCTTTTGCCCGAACTTGCAGCATTCGCACAAAGTGAAACAATAAATCTTATATCACCCGTCGGAACCCATAAATTAACTAGAAACTCGAACTTGCAACTATTACTCTACAATAAATACAACATGTCTGTCTTTTGCCCGAACTTACAGCATTCGCACAAAGTGAAACAATAAATCTTATATCAACCCACGGAACCCATAAATTAACTAGAAACTCATAACCTAACTCCTAATGATTTCCCGTACTCATTCCAAGCGGAGTGATTAGTCACTCCAGTAGAATTCGTACAGGACAAAAAGCTTATGGGTTGAAACGCTCGTCTTAGCTTGTACTTATTCCAAGCGGAGTGATTAGTCACTCCAGTAGAATTCGTACAATGCAAAAAGACAAGACCCGTTCCGGCCGTTCCAGGGAACCTACTCGTTCCAAGCGGTGTGATTGATCACTCCAGTAGAACTTGCGAGTCACCAGAAACGAAGCCCCGTCATGGAATGCTCACCTCAAGCGGTGTGTGTAATCACACCAGTAAGATTCACACTCCCCGACCGCTCGCCAAACACTGATTTCAACCGGCCTTTTATACCCTATGTATACGCTCTGTACGGTAGCATGCACGTGCATGAACCTTGACTCCACTTGTAAATCCCAACTGATAACCCGCTCCTCATTGGCTGGTTGTCATGGCCGCTATCCAATCTGAAGCGTCGATTATAAAGCCCAAGTCATTAATGCAAATGGCGGGTTCTCTCTGGAATTTCCCATGTGGTACGAGCGATAATTCAAGTTTTACTGCGATATGAAACTGTCAATAAAGGCCATCTCTATGTACGGACAAGAACAAGGTTAGTCAATGTTTATTTCAACACCTCTCACACACGAAACCCCCACATTCCCCCAACGTTAACACTGAACGCCTGACCCAAAAAGAAGGTGTGAAAACGAGATCCCCTTCTAACGGAACTAACCATTACAAATACAAGATTTAAAGAATAACAACGAAGCCTGAGTAGCCAATATCTAATAACTTTTATAACAATTTATTTAAACTCTCAGATTATCTGCACCAAACCAGTTCCGGTTGTCCACTTTATTCGGAGGGGAAGGGAGGGGACAGGCCGCCCCGACTCATCTTGTAGTACAACACCACCATCATGCTCTACCAATCTCAACCGGCTATTTCTTGGGATGGTGTTGTTCCCTTGTGCCAGAGCGAGCGGGAATGGGAACCAACCGGTCGCGCGCCAGGGATGCCTCGAAACGTTAATCCGAGTTGGCGGAAGTACATCCCCGGGCGCCGCAAGCTCCCAATTACTGATTTCTTTTGCTTGGATGGTAGCCTCCCCCTTGTGGTTTAGACCTGCATGGCGTCTGTCCTGCGCGGCAGTGTTCAACACTATCCGGCACCTGGAGCATCTGAAAATAGTACACGTAGGTGTATGTACATCTTTGCACTGTTGACGATATTTTTTTAATGTCTGGAAAAACGTACTGCCACATGTCATAACTGCGCAAACCATTCCGTCTTCTGGAAAGGGTTCCCTCAGTGCACTCTGAAATTCCTTTAATTCCTGCTCATTCATTGAAATCTCCATTTTTAATTATATTTCCTGAAATAACAGAACTTGTGTCAAAGGTCTCACCCCCCAAAACCCTCCAGGTCAGCAACCTAAGTGACCGTAAAGCACCAGTAACAGAAACATTACTCCCTAACCATTAACCTACTTCAATATAGCTAGACAAAGAAAACTATTAACCCATCACAAATTCTCGAACTATCCCCTAATCCTCCCAGCGTATCAATCCATTATTTTACTTATTTCCAGAAGGTGAATACGGTACTTTCGGCTTTACTATCCGACCTGTGCGAGTTTGGACTAACGGTACGGGTTCTTCAACTACCAGATCACCCCGCTCTACCTCAGACGTATCACAATCAATACTCTCTACAATGGATTCCACCTCATGCGATGTGTTCACCAAGCAACTTTCAGGGGCATTCCCTCCGGAATAACTTTTTAATTGACTTATATGCACGGAGATCCTAGGCTTTGCCTCCGATTTTTGAATAACATACGTAAGTTCGGTTAATTTATCTACAACTAAATAAGGACCCGTCAATCCCAGCGAGAGTTTTATCCCCGCGGTTGGAGGATACCATCTCCAGACCCAGGTAACTATTTCAAAATTCCTACACTTTAAATCCTTATCATAATTTCGTTGTTGTCTAACCGCAGCGTTCCCTAATATGCACCAGCAATTGCTGAGTGAAGCCACTCCTCATATTCAATGGTACAAAAAATCATTTTCACCTGGAGGAGTATCAAACATCAAATCAATAGGACACGCAATTTCCCTGCCCAACATGAGCAAATTGGGAGTACACCGAGGTGGTTGGAGAGGCAGGGCTGGGGCAAAGTCCAAGGTTAAGGGGACGAAGGCACAAGCTTCAAATAGGGGTAGGGGGGTCGCCCCCAGACATTTTTTTAAAAACAGGCTGCCGTAAAATCAGGCACCGATCGTTGAGATAAAGTGTCAAACGAACGGACTTGCGAACCTCGACGAAATCCACTCACAAGTGCCAGAGTAGGGAGTCCTTGTGGGGGATATTTGGACCTCCCCAAGAAATTTTTGAAAAATTGACTGTCGGAAATGCTGTCTCGGAGTATTCACCAACCAACTTTCAGGGGCATTCCCTCCGGAATAACTTTTTAATTGATTTATATGCACGGACATCCTAGGCTTTGCCTCCGATTTTTGAATAACATACGTAAGGACCCGTCAATCCCAGCGAGAGTTTTATCCCCGCGGCTGGAGGATACCATCTCCAGACCCAGGTAACTATTTAAAAATTCCTACACTTTAAATCCTTATCATAATTTCGTTTTTGTCTAACCGCAGCGTTCCCTAAAGACTAATATGCACCAGCAATTGCTGACCTCATTGCAGTTTGAAGCCACTCCGCATATTCAATGGTGCAAAAATCATTTTCACCAGGAGGAGTACCAAACATCAAATCAATAGGACACGCAATTTCCCTGCTCAACATAAGCAAATTGGGAGTACACCGAGGTGGTTGGAGGGGCAAGGCTGGGGCAAAGTCCAAGGTTAAGGGGGCGAAGGCACAAGCTTCAAATAGGGGTAGGGGGGGTCTCAGCCTGGCAGTATTTCAGGCACTGATCGTTGAGATAAAGTGTCAAACGAACGGGCTTGCGAACCTCGACGAAATCCACTCACAAGTGCCAAAGTAGGGAGTCCTTGTGGGTGATATTGGGACCTCCCAAAGAAATTTTTGAAAAATTGACTGTCGGAAATGCTGTCTGGGAGTATTCAGGCACCGATTGTAGAGATATATAGAGCTGATCAGATACCGTCTGTCGCCTGATCACTAGTCTATCCGACCCCAGAGAGGAAAGTGTCAAAAGAACGGACTTGCGAACCTCAACAGAGCTCCCGAAAATTTGAAAAGTTGACTGCCCGAGATGCAGTATCTGGCAGTATTTCAGGCACTGATCGTCGAGATAAAACAAGCTGACCAGATACCGCCTGTCGCCAAATCACTAGTTTATCCGACCAGAGAGGAAACTGGCAAACCGACGGAGTGAGAGAATTAAATTGAATGAATATTTTCGCCACAATATTTTATTAAATAAACTGCCTGAAATGCAGTCTGGCAGTATTTCAGATACTGGTCTTCGAGATAAATAGAGCTGACCAGATACTATTCGTTGCCAAATCACCAGCATATCCGAAAAAAGAGGGAGGTGTCAAATGAACGGATTGAGTGTATCAAGTGAATGCATATTCAGGCCGTGTTGAATCTATAACCAAAATACTTTGAGGATCGTAAAAAGCACTTAAGTGTTTGTGATACGTTTCGGTAATCAATAACTTCTACGGTGATTAAATCTCACATCCCTACTCTGTGAGAGAGTGATTTCTTTCAAGCCCACCCTGCTGTAAACATACTATAAATTATTTAAAAATTATTGGGGGGGGGGGCAAACAGAGGGCATACGCCAAATGCCCTCCATGCACCCCCCCCCTCCCTTGGCGCCGCCCCTGTACATCGAGTTGATGCCTGAATACTACTCCGATATGCCATCAGTCCGATTGAACCGCTCTACAAAGCCATCCGATTGGGGTGATAGGGAGTAGTGCGAGTTTTATTGATATCCAACAGTTTACACATAGCGGCAAAAAGTTGAGACTCAAATTCCCTTCCCTGATCAGTATGGATTTGACCCGGACAACCACATCTACAAACTACTTCCGTAACCAGTTTATCAGCAACCACCAGAGCAGTGTGATTGGGAATAGCAAACGACTCTACCCACTTGGTAAAATAATCACCTACTACCATAATATATTCATTGCCATCCATAGTCCCGGGAAGAGGACTATAAATATCTATAGCTATGCATTGCATGGGACCACTATACTTAAACTGCCCAAGAGGAGCCTTACCCAAACCAGGTCCAGGTTTACACTGGGCACACAGATCGCACGTCTCACACCAACGTCGTATCGACTTCGTCATGCCAGGCCAATAGAATCGCCACTTTATGCTATCTATGGTACGGTCCCTACCAAAATGACCGGCTATTCTCTGGGTATGGCATTGTGCAAATAACTCATCCATGATTTCTTGCGGCGCCACAAGTTTCAGGTGAGTATTACCCTGCTTCTGAACATTCCTACGATATATTAAGTTTTCGTGCATCTCTAGGTTATCCCATTGCGACCACAGAATCCTGGACTCGTTATCTAGCGATTTGATACGCGCTCGCGACGGCCGTTCCATGTGTTCTGCCCTCAATTCATAAATGGGTCCTATACTTGAGTCCCCTTTCTGCATTTCCTTCAGTTCTACCTCAGTATACGTAGGTAGCCAATTAGGTTCAGCGGTACCTCCTTATTCCCCATCACCCCCTAAGCTATGGATAATATTGTGAGCTCCCTTATTCCCATGTGCTAATGCCGACGTTTGACTAAGCGGCGAATTTGAACTCGCCTGTATCAAACCCTTGGCATCTATCCCTACTTGCAGGTTATCACCTTGTTTATTTTCAGATTTTTAAGAACAGTCCCTTCATGCACCATTCACGCATTTACGAGTGGGAACTCGTGACAGAGCATCCGCATTACCATGCAGTGTCCCCTGGCGAAGTTCCACCTCAAAATTTTAGGTCTGCAACAAGGTCAACCACCTCGCCCACATACCTTCCGGTTGCTTAAAATTCTGCTGCCATTTCAACGACGCATGATCCATGCGTAACACAAAATGCCGGCCATACAAGTAATAATGAAAATGCTTAATAAACACAGTAATTAACCTGTGTCTGACTAAGCGTATGGCTAGCATAAGCAATGACCCTTTCCTGACCACCTTGCCTCTTAGACAACCCAGCCCTTAAAGCTATACCACTAGCATCCGTATCCAGAAGAAATTCATCAGTTTCCTTGGGAAAAGTAAGTATCGGTGGGGTTACTAATTTCTCTTTTAGATTTTTTAAATGCCTGTTTACAATCATTATCCCACTTAAATTTAATATGTCTTCTAGTTAAACGAGTGATAGGACTTGCAACGGAAGCAAAATTCTTAATAAATTTACGGCAATACCCTACTAAGCCCAGAAATTGCTTTATTTCTTTGCTATTTTCAGGTTGAGGCCATTTAGACACAATTGCAGTTTTCTTGGAATCACATTCAATGCCCTTCGCCGATACCTTATGTCCAGGAAAAGTGACCTGATTCTGGAAAAGAGCACATTTGGAGGGTTTCAATTTAAGATTGGCATCACGTAACCGAACGAATACCATTTTCAAATTTTCCAGCGCAATCTGAAAAGTAGGTCCGAAAATAATTATATCTTTGATATAGCACAAACATTGCTTCCATTGCAACCCTTTTAATACTAGTTCCATCAATCTTTGAAATGTTGTAGGGGCATTAGTCAATACAAACGGCATCACATTAAATTCATACAACCCACAATGAGTGGTAAATGCCGTTTTGGCCTGATCCGATTTCCGCCAACTTGACCTGCCAATAACCGCTAGCCAAGTCCAAAGTACTAAAGAATTTAGAACCATCAATGCTTTCCAGAGTCTGACTTATTTGAGGCAGCGGATAAGAATCTTTTCTAGTGACATCGTTGATTTTCCGGAAATCTACGCAGAACCGGCAGGTTCCATCCCTTTTCTTAACCAAACACATCGAACTCGATCAAGGCCCATCGCTTGGCTTAATAACATTATTTTTCCAGCATTTTTGTGACCTCATCCTCGATAACTTTCCTAACAGAGCAGGGAACCCTCCTAGGAGGCAGCTAAATTGGGTGTGTCCCCCCAGTATCTATCGTGTGCTCGGTCAGGTTTGTTTGACCTAACTTTCATCCCAACTTTAAAACATGGATAGAGACTTGAGCTATAAGACGTTGTTGTTGTTGTTTATTAAAGATTTAAAGTCCGATACATGTATATGATATCATGGACAGTTATTAGACAACTCATTCCAACAAATATAAGTGCTACTGTGGTATTTGTATTAATACAATTGCTTTCTTTGATGACCACTCAGACCAAAATTATGGTAGACCAAATTGGACAATATTCATGATTCTTGTTTCTACATTCCAGTTAGAATGTACGCAACATTGTAAACTAATGATTCTTGTTTCTACATTCTTATGTCAACACTTCATGCACAAAATCAACATTTTAAACAAAAAATTGACTATGTTTCATTTTCGCCTTTTTATCGGTAACGTTTATATATCATTAAATATTAAAATTATAAAATAATTTCTTATTTACACGACAAAGAAATCAATTCATTGGTTTCTGAAAGTGTCTAATAAAAAAATCTGAAATTTGAACTCTTTGTGAAAATATCTCCTACGTTTCAAAAAGTCTTGAAGTTAAAATCTTGAAATGCAAATGTCCAGAAAAATTATGAATTATCAACATTATTACACCAGAGAAACAAGAATCATTAGTTTAGAATGTTGCGTTCGTGTCTAAAATGTTCAAACTGTAATGTAGAAACAAGATTCATGAATATTGTCCCATTTGGTCTTCCATATTGAATGGGTTACAATAGCCCGGACCGTTGTTCGTATTTAGTAGTGTGGGTGTTTCGTTCCGAGTCGCGTGTTTCTGTTTCGACAGATAGACTTAGTTGCACTAAACTGTGCATTACTTTGTAACGGGGATAGGCCTACTACTTGAAAAGCGCAATAGAAACTTTAGTTTTAGGAGGATTTTTATTATGAAATCAAACTGTGAATTTGTTTTACTGTGTAACGGGGATATTATATCAAATTGTGACGTGTAACGGGGATATTATATTAAATTGTGACGTTGTCTGTGTAACGGGGATATTATATTAAATTGTGACGTTTTCTGTGTAACGGGAATATTATATTAAACTGTGACGTCGTCTGTGTAACGGGGATATTATATTAAACTGTGTATTTGTTTTACTGTGACGTAAAGGGGAAATGTATTGGGTTTTAAAACGAGGTGGGATTTTTTAAAATTTATCTTACTAAAATGTGCATTTATTATTTTTCAATATAAAACTATATAATAATTGTCTAAATCCGACCTAGTGTGAGCGTATGTGGCATAGAGATAGGGGCGCCTTCTCAACCTCGTGGGTTTCCTCCGGGCACTCCGGTTTCCTCCCACTGCTAAAGATCCCTACGCGCAAGCAAATTATTGAAATAAAATTAAAAACCATATGTAAGTCCCGAAATGACCTAGTTGTGTTGAGTGGACGTTAAACCCCATTTTCATTGTACATGTGTATCTATGTCGTACGGATCGTACCTGTTTTTAAAATGCTCTTGTATTAAAATGTAAAGAAATGTTGCTCCAGCATATTACATAAAAGTTGTGTGAGAGAGAGAGAGAGAGAGAGATGGGGTTTAACGTCCACCCGACACAAACTAGATCATTTCGGGACCAACATATGGCTTAATTTCATTTCAATAATTCGCTTGCCCGTAGGGGTCTTTAGCAGTGGGAGGAAACCGGAGGACCCGGAGAAAACCCACAGGCGACGTTCAATCGGGGATTCGAAACCACACCAATTGACTCAATGACAGGCTGTATGATAATACAACGCGCGCATGCTTACTATTCAGCCATCCACCCCCACCCCCTCTACATAAAAGGTAACATGGACGCCAAGATTGAAGCCACCATCAGTATGATATGTGTCTAGTACATTTAGTCCGTTCTATCGATCAGAGACAGAACCGGAGAGTTGAATGACCGAATGGTTAGCGTGCGCACGCTGTATCATAAAGCCTGTCATTGAGTCAACTGGTGTGGTTTCGAATCCTCGGTTATACGTGACAAGGGTCGCCTGTACATGGGGTTTATCCGTATCCTCCGGGTCCTCCGGTTTCCTCCAACTGCTAAAGAGCCCCACGCGCAAGCGAATCATTGAAATAAATTAAACCATATGTTGGTCCATAAACGAAAGTTTGTGTCGAGTAGACGTTACCTCTAACTTCTCTCTCTCTCTCCCCTCTCTCTCTCTCTTTCTCTCTTCCCCCCTCTCTCTCTCTCTCAATGTAATCGTATGGGCCTATTATTATGTCAGTATAATGATTTTTATATTTTATTGTTTAAGGTATCAAAGATGTAAACAAGCTGCAGTGTTAGTAATTTGTATATGACAATAAAACGTAGTCAGCACGTTATTAGTTAAATTTAATACTAGCGATGCCTAGTTCAACCATAAATAAGAAAACAAATCCGGTGAATCATGCCACCGATGTTGCCCCTGATGGTGGGTGGGGCTGGGTGGTTTGCTTTGGAGCCTTTATGATCAACTTTATAGCAGATGGCACAATGTTTTCATACGGCATCTTATTCTTGGACCTTCTGGATTACTTCAAAGACTCTAAATTCAAGACTGCAATTGTTGGATCGAGTCAGTTGGGACTCAGTATGATGATGGGTATGTACCTTTGTTCAAATCAGTAATCATAAAAGGGGTATATAATCTTAATGCACTCAACCTTTCACATGAGTACAGTTCTAAAAGGTGTATTTAATCATATGCACTCAACCTTTCACACGGGTAAAGTTCTAAAAGGTGTATTTAATCATATGCACTCAGCCTTTCAAATGAGTAAAGTTCTAAAAGGTGTATTTAATCATAATGCACTCAGCCTTTCATATGAGTAAAGTTTAAAAGGTGTATTTAATCATAATGCACTCAGCCTTTCACATGAATAAAGTCTAAAAGGTGTATTTAATCATATGCACTCAACCTTTCACATGAGTAAAGTTCTAAAAGGGGTATATAATCCTTTTAAAACCTGTTCTGATTATTCGTATTAAAAAGCAAAACAATCAACCGAAATTCACCGGCTAATAAACATTAAAATAAAGTGAAATGAAATGGGGTTTAAAGCCCTACTGTTCGGCTCCTAAACTAGCCTAATAAAGACGGACATACGCCATACATTGTGCTATGAGAGAAATTTTGCCCAGGAAGCGGCGCTATGGCCTACTCTTATATCGAATTATAACTAGCAAGGGATCTTTTACGTGCACGCCAATGTGTACACGGGACCTCGGTTTTTTGTACCACCAGAACGACCAGACAGCTGTCCGTGTCAGGCCCTCAGTCCTGCATCACTGACAAGGGGAAACCACGCCGGAAAATCTTGATGGATTTTCCCGGCCAATGCAAAGATCGAACATCCGACCTCAAGGCTAACGATATAAGAAATAATTAAACCATTATTATTATTATTACAGGCCCAGTTGTGAGTATGCTGCTGAAGAAATATACCTGTAGGCAAGTTACTATTGCTGGTGGTTTGATAGCCTCGGTATGGATGGGTGTCAGTATATTTTCACCTAATATAGAGTTGATGATATTAACCTATGGTGTGTTAACAGGTATGTACGCCTATTCATAACTCACTGGGGGGTTGGGATGGCCTAGTGGTCTAGAGTGCCGCGCTTCGACCTCTAGCTGGCCGGCCACCTCTGGCTCGTGGCTGTGGTTTCGAGCCTTGGTGTGAGCGTATGTGGCATGGAGATGGGGCGCCTTCTTAACCTCGTGGGTTTCCTCCGGGCACTCCGGTTTCCTCCCACTGCTAAAGACCCCTACGCGCAAGCGAATTGGGAAATACAACTAAACTATATGTTAGTCCCTAAATGACCTAGTTGTGTTGATTGGACGTTAAACCCCATTTTCTTGGTGGGCGATACGCTGAACTGTGGGTATCATACCAGGAACATCAACGCTGATTCGCTGACGGCATAGACCAAAAGCCACTCGTATACCACCGCTGACGCGACTTCCAACTTACGCGTAGGAGTCTTTAGCAGTAGGGGGACCGGATGACCCTGACAAAAAAACCCACGAGGTTGGACAGACGACCCTACTCCTTATCACGTTCAACCTGGGATTCGAAACCACACCAGTTGACTCAATGCCATGCTTTATGATACAGCAAGCAGATGCTAACCATTCGGCCTCCAACCCCAATCATATATAATACCATTAAAAAAATTGTATATTTATTTTAGATTTAAAAAAAATCAAAACTAAGGCCAGTGTCTATCATTAATAAAAGAACTTTGTTATTCTAGGTGCCGGAATATGTTTAGTTTATTTGACATCCATCATAGCAGTAGGTTTATACTTCACCAAGAAGAGAGCCATTGCTACTGGTATTGCTACAAGCGGTGCCGGTGTTGGTGTGTTTGTATATGGGTACTTAACGGACTATCTGTTGGGTGTCTACGACTGGAAAGGTACAGTGGTCATTCTCTCGGGACTCATGTTAAACTGTGTGGTGTGTGGTGCTTTATTTAGACCAATAACACCGCATACTTTTAAAGAAGTGGAGTTTGAAGATATGTCCTGCTCTGGTTCCAGTGGGTATGGAGGGTTCAGTGAAGAGCCGGATGATCTGGATCACAACGAGTCTGGTGATTCGGATACTGACGAACCTACAAACCAGGTTTCTGTTAAGCTGCATAAAGACACATTCCACACTCCTCGTGGTCTCAAATTTAAAAGTGCGGAAGATTTATCCTTTCTGAGTGTTAAACAAGTCGACCCAAGACTTCACGTCAGCTCTGCTGCTGTCTCTAACTCTAAACTAAACCCCGATACGAAAACAGACCGTATAGCTTATGGTCTACTACATCCGATGTTAAGGAAAAACATTTTTTATAGCGGCAGCGTCAATCATTTGCCCGATTACGATACTTGTGGTGGTAGCCTTAATTCTTTCCTAGCAGACATGACGCAAGACCAACCCGTCTGTGAATGCAGCGAATCCCATGTTACACAGAGTAAATCCGGCCTCAAGTCCATCTATGATCTGTCATTATTTAAAGACAGAATATTTTGGGCCGTTTTAATGGTTTGCACGTTGTGGACAGGTAAGCTGACCGATATACGATAAAATTTTTAGAATTTGTTTGCTAAAGATAACTTTTAAAAAATGTTAACTTGAATTACTCGATCCACCAGAAATAAAACATGCACTTCTGTTTGATCCCTTTAATACGATTGTTTACCCTTTTATTGTAACTTATCACTTAAATACAACCCTTTTATTGTAACTTATCACTAAAATACAACGCTTTTATTGTAACTAATCACTAACATACAACCCTTTTATTGTAACTTATCACTAAAATACAGCCCTTTTATTGTAACTTATCACTAAAATACAGCCCTTTTATTGTAACTTATCACTAAAATACAACCCTTTTATTGTAACTTATCACTTAAATACAACCCTTTTATTGTAACTTATCACTAAAATACAACCCTTTTATTGTAACTCTTCTAACTAAAATACAACCCTTTTATTGTAACTTATCACTAAAATACAACACTTTTATTGTAACTCTTCTAACTAAAGTAGATTATCACTAATGTTATGTCTTTTTTATTTCCAGTTTAAAATTTACTTGTGTTTGGATAATATTAATATACTTTTCTTTTTCCACCCTTTTCTACTGACTGTTCAATTAAATGTAAAGGGTGGTATACATGTAACGTAATGTGTGACACACATATCGTCAGCTAGACACAGGAGATGGGTTTTCTCGTTGATTTCGGCACAAATGTAGGGAAATATAAAGACATTGATACTATTGTTGCAGATTGGGTTAGCTCCGAGATGCAATAATGGACTAACCCATCTGTGACGTTTATTTGTTTAAGCCATGCTGCACGTGCAGTCTTTTTAGGGGTATTTAGTCCTGTGCTAGGTTAAGCTCTTCCCACTTTTTCCTGACCTCAGAAGGATAGAGACTGAGAAGGAGATTAGAATTAGTGATTCTACAGATTAGATTAGAATTAGTGATTATACAGATTAGATTAGAATATTGAGATTCTACAGTGCACGTGATATAATATAGTATATTTATTGGATATTTGTAATAGATATAGTAAGTAGAAAGCTTATTTCTTATTATTAACCACTGCTAGTGCATGTGCCTGTAGCTTGATATAGTATTGGTGTGTGTAGCTTTGCTTAGTGGCATGGGCTGTGCTTATATGTAGACTGATCATATATGTGTCTATCAATTGTATTTATCGTCGTCCCGTCTTAACCCCTTGACCCATATTGCCTTCCCACTCGGGCTCACACCGTTTAAGTGGTTAGCCCGGTGGGTTAGATAAGTATATAGACCCGAGTTTACAATAAATGGCGTTTTGCGGCTTCGGACTTTAGCGTGTAGGGTTAATTTGGGACTGAAACATAAAGATAATCCCTTTTTGAATAGAGGGGATAGGTTATATATAAGCCCTACCCAGCGTAATAATTAAGACATTTTAGAAATTGAAATTGTTCAATTAGAATGGGTCATTCAATTGTGATTTGAATTACAAAGGGAAAATACTTATATAATCTAATATTTGAGCTATTACAAGTGTATAGTCGAAACCGCGGGAAATTACCCCCGTTCCCTTGGTAACGCACGCTTATTGCGTGCAGCTATTCGAGTGATAGGAATTTTTAGTAGTCATCAATGTTATAATATATGTGAGACAACTGAAGGTAGTTTAGGACATGTATTTATCAAAATAGTTGTCAAAAGAATTATATTTAAAATAATAGTTAGATTAGAAAATCTTCGGTAAATTTTTCCACGTTTTAGTCAATCACGTGGGTGTTAGTAGACTTAGGAATTTCCCGATAGGCAAAGTGGTTACCGGAAGTAAACAAACAAGATGGCGGACTTTTAACAAATATTTCTGAACTTAGACTATTTCTTTTAGATTAAGGGTGTTTGTGGACTGTAGGAAATAAACTTGTTATTTTAAATTGATTTGGTAGTATATGCTCAATATCCCTGATACCGGTAGTTACTCTAGTGAGAATTATAAATAACTTTAGACTGGTGTTTATACGGAAAAGTTAGACATGGCGGAAAACTCAATTAAACAAGAATGGGGCAATGGTAAAGTGTCTGAAAATGAATTTAAAGAATATTTTAATAATTTGTTTACCTCATATAGACAAGAAACAGGGTTTAATTTACCCAACTTCCCCATAAATCAGGAAAGCTCCCTTTTAGATCTTCCTACTATAGGTCAACAAAGCCAGGATGTTCGAAATAATGAACCGTTATTGACACCGGGTGACATTAATAAAATGTCTGAGGCACAGACCCGCGAGAGTTTCTTAAATTGGTATCTTCAACACAGTCAGGAGGCAGGAGTTAATGCCCTTAACCCACCCCCTCCTAAAGAGGGGATACCTCCCACGGATCTTCATAGAGTTAAACAAAGTCAGGATATTAGGAATAGGGAACCCCTACCTTACCCTCCTATCCTGGTACCCGAAACAGACAGAAGGGGGAGGGGAGCGGAGGATAATAATCAAATAAGGCAGACTCCGTTTAATCCTTCAATATTACCTAGGTCACTATCCTTCAATGGAAAGTCCGATGGCAGTTGGGATACGTTTAGTCATAAGTTTCTTAGGTTCGCCCTGTCCCAACCCTGGGGAGCTTATAGCTCAAGATGTATGGACTATTTTTGTTATTGTTTGACTGATAAGGCTGCAGAATATTTTACCGATTTAATGAAAAAATCTCCGGAAATAAATTTTGGTGTAATGTTAGACTTGATGAGGAAGCGTTTCGGAGGTCAAAATATACCTGAGGCAGCCCAGGTAGAATTTCAGACTGCGACTCAAGGTATGAACGAGTCAATAGGTGATTGGAACGATCGTGTTCGACATTTGGCCTTACGAGCTTATTCGGGTTTGTCGTCGGAGGATTTCATAGCAAGGCAGTCAGTATTAAAGTTAGTTTCAGGATGTAATGACCCTGAGGCGGGAAGATTTGTCGCCAATTTGCGTTTAGTTGACATGGAGGATGCCGTTGAACGATTGCAATGGTATTCCCATGTCAATAAGGTTATTCCGCTACAAACCAACTCAAATTCTTATCGGGGTAGGACATATCCCGGGGGTGAGGGATTGGTAGGATCAATCTTACCGGCCGAGACACAACATTATTCAAGTACTCGCAGAAATGACTATGATTCTGTAGGGGCGGGGTCTCGACACTCTAGATCCCCCATGCGGAGGCCCATATATCCAGATTTACGATCTCCTCAGGTCAGCAGAGCTTATTATTACCCTGAATTAAGGTCACCCAGTCCCTTTCCCGTAAGATTTGCTGAACCACTGGTGTCTGACAGAACAACATGGGAGGATTATAGTCAAGTATATCCCTATGCACGTAGAACTAGTCCTTCCCCCAGACCCAGCCAATCCAAACAGCCCCGTCTGAAAGTTAAGGATACTCTAGAGAAACCGAAAGAAGAGACGGAAATAGGCCAAATAAAAACTGACATGACACAACTTAAAGATATGATGGCCACATTAATTTTGACTCTAAATAGGAGAAGGTCCTCACCGTCGCCTAATAGAGCCAATATAATATGTTTTGGATGCGGACAGGCAGGACATTATAAGAGCGAGTGTCCTTCGCGACCTTCCAACTCACGGACACCTTCCCCCGTAAGGAAACAAGTAAGGATTAAGGAAGACATAGAGGCTTTAAACGATCAAGGGACGAGGCAATAGGCCTTCCTTCGATCCCGGTAGAACAAGGCCCAAACCTGAAACATTCGCCCCTCTCTATACCTGTAGACCAAGGTCATGTTGACCTTGCCCCTACACCCAAGGTTGGGGGGAGTGATAATGTTTCTAAGCCTGATGATGAAGTTTCTGTTGCTAGGTTACCCTCTACTATTGCATATAGAGTCCCCCTAACAATAGAAAATTTAGTTATAGAGTCTTTAATTGATACTGGTTCGGATTGTACAATAATATCGCCTGAGGTTTATGACCAAATCGAAGGTAAGCCACCCAAAATTAGGGATATTACTATACATGCCGCCGCTGAAGATATGACATTTTCTGGATTTTTAATTGGCCCCGTTTCTCTCCAAATAGGATCTTTTACGTTCACAGATAATGTGTATGTAGCCCCCATAGCTGATACCGCTTTATTGGGTTTAAATTTTCTGAAAAAATGGAAAGTTATAATTGACCTCTCACAAGAGTGTTTGATAGTTAATGACGAGACTATTCCCATAGTAACAGGACCAAGGCCTACCTGTAATACTTATAGTACCCCATGTACCGCTCAAGTCATGGTTCCGACTAAAACAATTATTACAGCGAGGTCAGTCACTCGTCTACCTTGTAAAATGGATAGGACATTAAAAGAGTATGTAGTAGAACCTATCAAAAGTGATCAATTACTCATTGGCCGCACTCTTCATGCAAATACGGAATATCCTACCGTCTGTCTGATTAATGCGTCCGATGAAGTAATTGTATTGGAATCTAATGACATCATTGGACAAGCCTATGAGGTTGGAACGGAATCGATACTGCCTATTCCCGTAGGAGAATCGTTTCCGGGGTCCCCCACCCCAAACCCTCAAGGTTCCTACAATGGTGACAAGGAGGTAATAGAAGAAGGTAGTCACCCCCTACCCGAACATTTAGTTGCCCTATATGAACGGTCAATAAAGCATTTGTCCAGCGTCCAAGCTAAACAAGTAGCGGAATTATTGATTGAGTTTAGTGATGTCTTTGCTCAGACTGAATATGATTTAGGAAATTTTACGGCAATAGAGCATGCTATTCCTACGGGAGATGCCCGGCCCATAAAAGAACGTATGCGTAGAACCCCTTTGCATTTTGTGTCCGAAGAGGAAGCCCACTTAAAAAAAATGCTTAAGATAGGTGTCATTGAACCTTCAAATTCGGATTGGGCGTCGGCCCCCGTATTAATACGCAAACCAGACGGAAATGTAAGATGGTGCATTGATTATAGAGCCCTTAATGCAGTTACAACTAAGGACGTTTATCCCTTACCCATCATCGAAGAATGTCTAGATACCTTGGCCGGTAACCAATGGTTCTCAAAATTAGATGCCAACTCGGCATATTGGCAGGTTAAAGTAAAGCCCGAAGATCAAAAGAAAACAGCTTTTTTGACTAAATTTGGTTTATTTGAGTTTAAACGTATGCCGTTTGGCTTAAGTAACAGCCCTTCGACTTACTGTAGGGCCTGCTCCCTTGTGTTACAGGGCCTTAATTGGAACATCTCCTTAGCCTTCCTGGATGATGTGTTAATTATGGGTCAACAATTTGAAGATCATTTGAATAATCTTAAAACGGTCCTTGCACGTTTCCGTCAATACGGCTTGAAAATGAAGCCTAAAAAATGTGAATTATTTAAGCAGGAAGTAGAATTTCTGGGTCGTATGGTGAGCAAAAATGGCATTAAAATGAGTGATAAACACTTGGCTCCGGTGAAAGATTGGCCGGTCCCTAAGACTACCCGGGAAGTAGAGAAATTCCTGGGGTTTGCCAATTATCACCGGGTGTTTTTAAAAGGATACGCAGAAAAGGCGCTAGCCTTGTATTCTATCACAGGTAAAAAACCTTTTTATTGGGGAAAAGAGCAACAAGAGGCGTTTGAAAAAATAAAGATTGCGTTAACTACTACTCCCGTTTTAGCATTACCCAATCAAAATGATACCTTCATCTTGGATACTGATGCAAGTAATTTAGCTGTTGCCGCTGAATTAAGTCAGGTCCAAGATGGGCAAGAAAGAGTAATAGCCTATTCTAGTTTTTCATTAACACCTGAACAACAACGTTATTGCACGACAAGGAAGGAATTACTAGCGGTTGTTCGATTTACCCGACAATTTAGGCATTATCTCTTGGGTCGTCCGTTTACGGTCCGGACTGACCATAGTAGTCTCACTTGGCTTTTGAAATTTAAGCGTCCCAACGGCCAGTTAGCTAGGTGGATGGAAGAGCTTGCCCAATATGACATGACTGTAAAATACCGACCAGGTTCCAAACATGTCAATGCAGATGCCCTGTCTCGGATACCCGTGTCTGGTCCTTGTCCTGATTTTACCCTGAATGTCCGTCCTAGTGATTTACCCTGTAAAGGCTGTAAATATTGTGTCCGGGCACATGAGAATTGGTACTATTATCAAAGGGATGTTGAAGAGGCTGCCCCTTTCGTTCCACCAAAAATTAATAGCATACCCACTCACAAGATAGACTTAGATCATTTTAAAGGGGAATGGCAGGATAAAATTAATGAAAATCTCTGTACGAATGATTTTGAGGGATTATTAACAACCCGTGCTCTAATAGTTACTCCTAAAAATTCTCAAGGAAACCCCCAAGTATTGACCTTGACCCCAGACACATCAGGATTAGATTTATCAGGCAATTTAGAACAGGAAATCAAACAAGGTCAGAAAGATGATTCGGATTTGGCAATTTTGTTAAACTGGCTAAAAACCAAGATCGAGCCTGGCGAGGGTGAATTATTTCTGGCTAGTCCTGCGGCTAAGAGTTATTGGATAAATAAGAATTTATGTTATATAGATGAAAATGGTATTTTGTATAGGAAAGATTTGGATGGTAGGTGTCGATTAGTAGTACCCCAGCCCTTAGTTTCGGAGCTTTTGCGATTAAATCACGATGTACCCTTGGCAGGTCATCAAGGTAGGGATCGGACTGTACTTAGAATTAAAACCCGATATTATTGGTATAGGATGAATCAAGCCATCAAATTGTATGTCGCCTCATGTAGACAATGCAACCAGAGCAAAAAGGCGGTTAGGATAGCTAGACATAACTTGATTACTTATCATGCAGGGGCCCCGATGGAGAGAGTTCACTTAGATTTCCTGGGTCCTTTGCCCAAGTCCAATCAAGGAAATGAATACATATTGATGATGGTGGATCAATTTACAAAATGGGTTGAGTGTATTCCTCTGCCTCTCAAACGGCAGAAATAACAGCCCAGGCTGCGGTGAATGAATTTTTCTCGAGATTTGGAGTTCCGTTCCATATCTTTACCGATCAGGGACGGAATTTCCAAAGTGATCTGTTTATTTCCTTGTGTGATTTATTGAAGATACATAGAGCTAGGACTACCCCCTATCGGCCCTCATCGAATGGTCAAGTAGAACGGTACAATAGGACGTTGATGGACGCATTACGTTGTTATATGGGAGATACACAAGCAGATTGGGACATTTATTTGCCTCAATTAGCCGGTGCCCTCCGTTCGTCGGTAAACCGGTGTACGGGGTATACGCCCAATAGGTTAATGTTAGGGAGAGAAGTGAATATGCCTGCGGAATTAATGTTCGGATCGCCCTCAGAAGATCAGGAGACATGGCCTGATGAATATTTAAGAAATTTGCAGGAAAATATAATTAAAACTCATGAAATAGCTCGTAAAACTCTGCAGACTCGCCAGAAACGAATGAAAAAGGATTATGATGTTAAGATCTGGAAAAAGTCATATGAAATTGGGGATTGTGTGTATATATTAGATACAGCTTGCCTCAAAGGGAAGAATAAAAAATTGAGTCCCTATTGGAAAGGCCCAGGGGTGATTGATAAGGTGGTAACCCCCTACCTGTTAAGGGTTAAAACACGTAATACACAATCTATTGTACATCACGACCGAATAAAACCCTGTAGGGATAGGGAAATACCCCCCTGGGTAGAGTATTATAGGAATAAAGTACTGAATGAAGATAATCCGACTCCAGCACGGTCTACCCGAAAAATTTATTGTCTATGTCGGAGACCTTGGGGCCGAGGATTCGGAATTCAGTGCGACCATTGCTTGGAGTGGTTTCATGGCCGGTGTATAAATCTAACCCCAGAGGAGGCAGAGGGTATAGATATATACACTTGTCCTAATTGTGATTCCACAAACCAGGCAGGATAATCTGGGAGAAAATGGAATGATTTTCTCCCGGAGTATGTTTTATTTTCAGATTTTACAGATTTTTTTATATATAGATAGAGAGTAAACTTTTTCCAGGATGAGAAAAGGTTTCATAAATAGATTCCCCTGTTCGGAATCAGAACAGAATACCGTTGAGCACAGTTGGGATGACGAGTTATATGCACCGGAAATTTGTCTTAGCCCACCATCTCCGCAGGTGCTACATGACAGCTCTACCTCAATGAGTTCAGACTCGGAGTGGTCTTTGTTGTCGTCTCCTATTCGATTGGATGAATGGGCAAATATCATTAGGTCTCCTATCCACCCTCCTCCTGTCTTGAAAAGACCCCAGTCCCAGGATGCGAGAGTGATGGAGGAATCTAGTTCGGAAATGGATGAGTTGACCCTATTCATTTCCCCGACACAGAATAAGACTCAGCAGCCGCCTATACCTTTAGCCCGTTGGCAAATTAGGCCTACTCCTACGGGAATTACTCCAATGCCAGTTCCACTTATGTCATTAAGGGTAGCACCACCGACTGAATACGCAAAACCATCCTTTTTGTCGCCTTTGTTTACCGAATATGAAAGGCCTACAACTATTACGAGTTTTGGAGAGAGACAACCCGGGCCATTACCTGGAAGTAACCCTAGACTAAATTTTGATCAGTTTAGGGTACCGGAGACAGTTCTTACTACTAGGAGACCTCCAGCAGTAGGACAACAGCATATGAATATGGTTCCTGACAGGGGAGTAGGGAGAGACCGATATGTTCCGGAATCATCCGGATATGAATTTTCAATGGGGAGAGAGTCGTTGCCCCTACATTTAGGGAGGGGTAAAAGATTAGGCTTTGGTCCTCGCCCTATGAACATAGCCCCAATACCCCCTAAGAAGAGATTGATAAATGATGAAAACTTTCAGGCGCTACCTTGCGATAGGCCAATGTCTCATATAGGGCCGGTGAATTTTTCTAATCAAAGTAGGATGCCAGCCTGGGAAAAGGTTAATAGGGAAAGATTAGTTAAGGCCTCGTTATGCCCGGTTCCTGGGTGTGGAGCCAAAAGTAATTCCTTAAAGTTTCATGTATTTAATCATCATTTGCCCCCATACTTTAGGATTCCAAGAGGTGGAATGTCAATCCCTAGCAAGGAAATAGTAAGCAAAAGGGTGTTGGCGTTAAGGGCTCTAGCAAGAGCGATCCCGGAAACAGGAGAGTCATTATGGGAGGTAATGGATAAGCTAAATCGGGATAGATTGATACCTACGGACAGTAAGGTGGATCCCGCCACCTATGGAGCATTTAGGGAATTGGCACGACAGTCGGGTTGGATTCCTATTAATGACTTTTCTCTACACCCTCTCCGTCATCCGGCTTTACTAACTCACTGGAGGGTGTTGGCTACCTTATTGGGATACCTCTCCCCAGGAGATCAGAAAATTTTCTGGAATAAATTTAGGTAAACTATAGTGAATAGTATGAGTAGAAAATGGGAAATATCCCAGGGATATTGGTGAATGGAGTATCGCGGTTTCCATAAAAATAAAATAAAAATAAGAAAATAAAAATTAAGTTAATAACAGTTAGTAATTGGTTGTGATGTTTTTTTTTTTTTCTTTTCAGTATGGATAATCAAGAACCAGCTATACCCCCTCACCCACTAACCCTGGGAGGGGGGGAATGATAGTGACTCAGACACTCCCAGGTCCCTCTTAGACCAGTTTGAATGGTTTGGGGGCCTGGGGGTGAGGCCTCGGACCCGCAGGGGGCCGGTCCAGGCTCCTCCTACAGTAATGAGGCTGAGAGGGGAAGGAAGAACCTTGCCTTTTCCCCGTGCCAGGGGAAGAGGTAGGGGACGGACGACAGTCCCTGAAGACCCTCTACCAGCCACTCCGCCCCCAGGTGTGGTGGAGGGTACTCCAGTTGGACAGGCCGAGTCTCTCCGGCCCTTACCTGTTTCAGGATCCGGTCCTGGACAGGGGAGGGTACGGAGAGGCTTTGGCCTCCCCCCAGTTCACCCTAGCCCTCCTGATACAGGACGGGCTTGGGAGGATGGAGGGATGGTGGCCTCTGGAGGATCCAGTTGGGATCCAAGGTTACCAGGACGCTCTGGGTTTACGGCGCCACCTCGCCGGGAAACCTCCAGTCAGAGGAGGACCCGTAAAAGGGAGGAGCGCCGTAGACGCCAGAGAGCCCGAGAGGCAGTGGGGGCCGCCCCTGGAGAGGAAGAGCCTACCAGTCTCTCGTCACAGCAGTGGCGAGAGCTGTTAGGTTTAATCACCTCCAGGGACAGACAGAGGACAGTCCGATGTCCCCACTGCCGTCGTCCACTTTCTCCTTCCCGACGCTAGGGTTTCTTGGGGTAATTTTTTTTAGTATTTAGTTCTTTTTCCTTGAGTCCCTGTTTTTTTTGTTCTTTTCGTTATGTTTTGTTGGGGTGGTGGTTTTTGGGGTTTTTTATTATTTTTAGGGAATGGCCGCTCTTACTATTTGTCTATCCTCTCCTGTAATCTGTCCTAGATATTCTATGTTTCATTTTCCCTGGTACTTTCCTGTGTTCTGTCTAGTTTACCTATTTTCTGTTTCCTGTCTAGATTCTGACTTTTATATTTTCTTCTGCCCCCTTTTTTCAGAGCTTAACCTGCCTATCCTAAGGAAGGGGGGATGGGAGTTATTTTTATCGGTTTTTGTTTTCTCCCCAAGCAGGGTCCCTTTTTTATAAGATGAGGGGGTGTGTTGCAGATTGGGTTAGCTCCGAGATGCAATAATGGACTAACCCATCTGTGACGTTTATTTGTTTAAGCCATGCTGCACGTGCAGTCTTTTTAGGGGTATTTAGTCCTGTGCTAGGTTAAGCTCTTCCCACTTTTTCCTGACCTCAGAAGGATAGAGACTGAGAAGGAGATTAGAATTAGTGATTCTACAGATTAGATTAGAATTAGTGATTATACAGATTAGATTAGAATATTGAGATTCTACAGTGCACGTGATATAATATAGTATATTTATTGGATATTTGTAATAGATATAGTAAGTAGAAAGCTTATTTCTTATTATTAACCACTGCTAGTGCATGTGCCTGTAGCTTGATATAGTATTGGTGTGTGTAGCTTTGCTTAGTGGCATGGGCTGTGCTTATATGTAGACTGATCATATATGTGTCTATCAATTGTATTTATCGTCGTCCCGTCTTAACCCCTTGACCCATATTGCCTTCCCACTCGGGCTCACACCGTTTAAGTGGTTAGCCCGGTGGGTTAGATAAGTATATAGACCCGAGTTTACAATACTATTTAGGTACTCTCAAAACCCAGATTATAGAGTTAAAGCCCCAATACCACTCTTGTTGTAACGGAATAATATGCCCCAATCATTATTCTGGTCAACAAATTGTACTATTTTACAATATTCCAATTAATTGATGATACAAACACATCGAATTTAAAAAATTAGAAAAATTCAACTACATGGTAACAACATTACATGGTTTGAAAAGCTTTACTTAAACACTTTCAAATGCTACTTGGATTTAAATATATATTCGAACCCTCTGGACAAGTAATATAGGATGTAATGGATAATTTACACAACAGGTAGGACACTTTAACAGAATAAGGCTATTCTTTTGGGGACCTGTCAAGCCAGCAAGAGTGGTATTGTCCCTTTAAGTAACTTGCAAGAAAACCATGATTTAAACAAATCTATTAGAGGGATTTACAAATTGAAATCACGGATTTACAAATAGAAATAAGGGTTTTACAAATAGAAATAACGATTTACAATTTTTGAAATCACGGTTTTACAAATAGAAATCACGGTTATTGAATATGGACGTAAAAACGTGAAATGCACACACTAGTGAAACGCACACACTGGTGAAACGCACACACTGGTGAAATGCACACGTCACTATAGTATCAGGCTGGTAAAGTCAAACAACCCCTTGCCTGTACTTTCTACGGGTCTTTTTACCATTTTTTTCAGGGCCTTTGAAGACTCTGAAATGAGCGTGAACCAATGAGTGGAATTTGTAGTGTATGTATTGGTTAAAGGCATTAAGTACTGTTTGTATTTTGATTGTATATTAATATATTATGATGTAACGTATCGTAGTTTTGGCGGTGATTAGATGCCTCTCCTTTTAAAAAAAAAATAAACCCAATACATCCAGACGGCAATGTCGATTAAATATAAACACAATTAATTATAAGTTATGATGAAAGTTCTTTGTTCTCTTCAGTTTTTCTTTCCTTTACTTAAAACTTTTGGCAATTCACTGCACAAGACTTCGATACTAAACGCACTAATAATTAATTTCTTTTTTTCACAGATATTCTCCCCATTCTTTCCAACAACATTTCCACGTTTTATAATCTTTTTTTTTTTTTTTTTTAACAATATTTCAGTTCAATCTATCCCGATCACCTATGTACCCGGATTGGCTGTCACTCGTGGAATCAGCCGTTCTAATGCTGCCCTCCTGATTTCTATTGTTGGTATCTCAAACACCATCGGGCGTGTCGTTGCAGGTTTCGCCAATGACGTTCTAAACGTAAAAAGCATAGTTTTATATTTTGTGGCGTTCTGTATTGGTGCAGTGGTTAATTTTGTTTTTCCATTTTGTGAAACCTTTCCAACTTTAATTATCACTACCGCAGGTTTCGGTCTATGTATGGGTAAGTATAAATTTATTCCGAGTTCCGCGACCTTCCGCGGGTTTTTTTTTCAAATTTAGTTTGAAGCATTAGAGGTTCTAGTTATTAACCGAATTTTCAAGCATTTGGGGTCACGAGAGAACATAGCCTATCGATATTCAGGGTTCCAGTTTTATGTTTCCTTTTTCCGAAAACATTTTGAACGGGACAGAGGCTATAGTTTTTAACGGATTTTTTTTTTCAAATTTGATGAGTGGACGAAACCTATCAACTGCGAGGTTTCGAATTCCCTGTCAAACCTCGTGGATTATTCTCCGGGTCCTCCGGGCCCCCCACTGCTAATTAAGACCCCTACGCGCAAGCGAATTATCGAAATAAAATTAACCATATGTTAGTCCCGAAATGACATAGTTTGTGTCGAGTGGATTTTAAGCCCCATAGTCGTTCGGGTGGGACAAAAAACCGAGGTCCGGTGTTCACATTGGCGTGCACGTAAAAGATCCCTTGGCAGTTGGAATTCATTTGCTGCCCGTGCAAAAATTCCCCTCAAGATCTGTCTTCAATTAGCCCAGGCTAGGTGCAGAAGCGTAGGGCGTTAAACCCCATTTCATTTATTCGTTTCTCTTACAGCTGTTTGTGTCGAGTGGACGTTAAACCCCATTTCACTCATTCTCTTACAGCTGTAGCGGTTTCAATGAGATCTATAGTGATAGCAGATCTCATGAAGATTGAACGTCTGACGCAATCGTTTGGTATTATAGCTTTGTTTCAAGGAGTTGCATTTATAATATGCCCGCCTTTAGCCGGTATGTATTCTTTGATTTGTATATGCCCACATTTTCATATGGACGTATATTGTCGTCGTCCCTGTCCGTCCGTCCGTCCACAATTGTTTTCGAACACTCTCTCTACACGTCACATTTTTTATCCGATTTTAATGAAACTTGAAATATAGGTTTATCACCATACGATCTCGGTTCCTTTCGATATTGGCATGTACCGGACTGTAACTTCATGGATTATGGCCCCTGATTGTACGCTAAAATCACGTTTTTAGCTTGTGTACACTGTGGAGGTCACAATTTTGAACCGATATTGATGAAACTTTAAATGCATGTTTATAACCCAAAGATCTTGGTTCCTTTCGATATTTGCGCCTACGGGAACGTAATTTCCTGAATTATGGCCCCTGATTGTCCGAAAAATCACCTATTTTAGCTCCTCGTACCTCTGGAGGTCACAATTATTATCCGATTTTAAAAAACGTTCGAATATATCACTGTTACACCCTAAGGAAGGTTGAGTTCGAATTTCGGAAAAATCGGACCAAAATTACCATACAAAATGGCCGCCGTTTATAACCCAAAGATCTTGACCCCTTTCGACATTTGCGCATATCGAATTGTAACTTCATGAAATATAGCCCTTAATTGTAGGCAAAATCACTTACTTTTTAGCTTGTCCTCTATCCATCTCTCGTATGTGGACGTATTTGCCTGGCAGCCACTGGTTACAATTCATTTTAAACTGACTGATTAATTATAGTTTATTCATAGTTTAAAACTGATATTATTAATGTTTTATCCTCCGCAAGCTCATCCTATTCAAAGATAGTAGGGGCTTATTAAAATGGGTTGTCTGTCGATCCGCTGGTCATTAAATAACCTTACGTCTAATTAATGTTGTTGTTTATTATAGATTGAACGTCTAATACATTAAGTCTGATATTATGGACAGGTTGATTTAATTAAAGGGGCATTATGTAAGATATAGATAAGAACTATAGCCATTCTTGCTATAATAGTTCGAAAGTAGATGATGTATAATGAATAATTTGAAAATTTCATTCTAATTACTCTATTGCAAGCGAAGATATTGGCCTTTGATAGGGTGCCCCACCATAAATAAATATCTCCAAATATCTCGACAATTACTCCACAATATTTATATATATATACCAAGCCTTAAATCAGTTCCACACAATTATAGTCACTAAATAAACGAGCATCCTGTACTTAATAAGCTAATGATCATTTAATCATATAAATAGTAGACTGAAAACTGGTTCCAAGTGTTGTCCATTACATCCAGCACTTTTTGAGTAAAAGACAGGTTACTTGCCCTTGTTTTGACCTTAGTCTTGCTTAACCAGTCTACCAAATCATTCTACGTTTGATTGACATGTCGGGATAATCAAGACTATAATTCTTATGAAACGTTAAATAAAGCTGGAACAAAAAATTGAATTTAGAAATTAGCACGTCTGTCAACTCAACACCTGTTTTAAGAAACTTCTAAAAGTAAATCGAAACTGCTGCTAGTATCATGTTCCGGCCTAAACCAAGCGTTTCAGAGATATTTTTTCTACTAAACCAAACGATAGCACTCCTAACGGTACAGTTAATAATAAAGCAATTTAAAAAATAAAACGAACGTTATTTCTAAAGCTTCTGTAATAACAAAGAAGCTAATTTTACTGCTGTTCGAAATCGTCAACAACAGATTTTTTAGGGCCCAAATAGCTGAAATATTTGTACAGAAATGCACGTGCCGTGGCTATTTATAGTCTCATACACTCCGGCGCTGACCTATTTTCATAGTTCGAGACACAGCCACCCAAGCGTGCACGTGGCCGTGTCGAGACCAACTTTTTGTAGAGCACGGGGCATCCTACCTTTGAAGGTTTGACAGACGTGTGCAATAATTTACGGTCCTGGTTGATCGAAGCTAAGTCTAGGGTCCGCAATATTGATTAAATCAAAGTATCGCTGAAACATTTTAATCTGTTTAATATCGGAGAAATATGATGCCATCCAGAGTTGATTAAGGCCTGGATCAGTTAATGAATGTCTAATTAAATAGAAAACATTTCAGGCCCAAAGAAAGACCCGCTATAGTCAGATTTAGCTCTTGAATAATGCATGTTTAAGTTATTTACACTTGTTGGAAGTTGGTAAAAACACAAAATAAAAAAGTCCTTGTATATCAAAATGTAAATTTAAAGCACGCTTATAAAACCGTTGTCGTGAGAAGAGAAGGTGGATCACCCCATGCCTTTGTAATAATAAAAACATGTTACAACATGGGGTCCAGCGGAATGATACTAGGCGTTATCAGTGCGGATAGAAAAAGTATCCGCTTGGGCTAGGTGTAGGTGTTTATTTGATGCAATCTCGACGGTGGATATTCATAGATAAGCTATTTGATTCGTCAATGCTTTGAGGTGTTGTGCAGTTTCATGGCACCATTACCTTGGCTCAATCCAACGATGATGCGTCAAGGCTTAAAGGCACAATGCCCCCAATTTTAATGTAGAATTTTTAAACGTGGTATAGATGTTCATTGGGTGAATGTCTTGACTAAATTCGGTGATTGAAGTTTTTGACTAAGGCTAAACGGATATAACTTTGATTCAAACTGGATGAGCATTTGCTTGCTCGTCCTTTACAATAAAATAAACGTGTAATGAATTAATATGCGTTATCTGTTTATTTTGGGATTGAGAAGGGGACCATCAACCTCATTGTTGGCTTCTTTTGTTAACACATGTTGTTGTTTTTTCAAGGGTCGCCTCTCCAACTTCGTGGGTTTACTATGGGTCCTCCGTTTTTCACCCATTGATAAAGACACTACGCACAGGCGAATTAGTGAAATAAAATTAAACCATATGTTAGTCCCGAAATGACCTAGTTTGTGTCGAGTGGACGTTAAACTCCATCTCTCTCTCTCTCTTGTTTTGTTTTGTTTACTCATGTTGTTGTATTTTGTAGGTGAATTAATGGATTTAACTGGTACGTACATGTCACCATTCTTTCTAGTAGCTGTTGTGTATCTCATCTGTGCCACAGTTTCTTTGCTTGTTATTCTTATTCAGAGACAAAACAACACAAAACACCAGAACGTATTAGACAAAGAGAATTGGATTTAAAACGTTCATTCATCATAGAAAATTTGTTATTGCGTTTGGTCATGTGATGCATGTGATACATTATGACGTTTGATACATGTGATACATTATGACATTTGATACATGTGATATATTATGACGCTTGATACATGTGATACATTATGACGTTTGATACATGTGATACATCATGAATCATGACGTTTGACACATGTGATACATTATGACGTTTGATACATCATGACGTTTGATACATGTGATACATAATGACGTTTGATACATGTGATACATAATGACGTTTGATACGTATGATACATTATGACGTTTGATACAAAATGACGTTTGATACCCGGATGCATTATGACGTTTGATACACGCGATACATTATGGCGGTTGATACATGTGATACATCATGACGTTTGATACATGTGATACATTATTACATTTGACAATGTGATTCATTGTGATGTTTGATACATGTGATACATTATGGCGTTTGATACATGTACTTACTTTTGCGGTTGATAATGTGATACATTATTGCGTTTGGTAATGCGACACACTTTATATTTAATGAAGAATTAATAGGTGGACGTTGTGTAACATGTGATTAATGTAGATTAAGCTTACAATGTACGTGTTAACAGATAACCTGAATTGAACTTCAATGACGTCACCAAACGTAAACAGCATGCCTATATAATACGCCAAGTCTTTCTTAAACAATATAACGTGAACTCAATATGGTAGTTATCTACAAATTTACGTTATTCATTTTCCATAGTGGATGTTTTATTTACAATCAACTCACCATGTTTTGAGGTATAATGGTATGCTTGTTTAAGAGCATATTTTAAGTCAGTTGTCCTTTATTTAATCGTGTATACTTGGTATGGCGACACTCCGCGTAACCGACATGTTGTAACGTACGATGTCGGATGTGACAGAGTCCACTGTATATATATATATTCATAAATTACATCCATATTTATAGAAATTTGTTTGTAAATAGTTTACAAGGAGCAGAATTATATTTAAATGGCGACGGCTTGTAATTTTATGATCGAATATTATGGTACATCATGAAGGGGCGAACACTGTCCATTACGCTCCCTTATCGCAAAACCCCGTGCACGTGTGGTAGTGTATATTTGTATATATTTGTATTTGTTGTATATTGGGTATTTGTTGTATTAGTGTCTCTTTAATACAATTGTTATTTATAGTATATTTGTTGTTTGTTGTATTGTCCCTTTAAGGTACATCTTTAATCTGGCCAGAAGTCTCTTTTCAATAACAAGTCTAAACTCTACTCACTTTAACTCACTAAAATAACAACATCTCAGCTTCTATTTCAAACCTCACTTATATCCTAACCTTGTTACAAGAAGGAGTATCTAATTTCACTTGGTAAGTTTTATATTTATTTGACTGACTTTAATATTTTATCTATTTAATATGTAATATAATTAGAATCTATTCTACATATGAAATCATTAAGTACTAGTATATTTCTTTAAGTATTTGTATAAGTATAATTGTGTATTTTTTGAGTAGTATACTTAGTGTAATTTATTCATATTGTTATTTTCAGTCTTATAGTACTGTGTGTATATATGGTAGCAATGTAGCATATTATATTATCAGCCTTTATTATAAAAACTCCTATTTCATAGGGTATGTATTGATTACTGAAAACGTTCATTATAATTGTAATAAACCTTTTTTCATTTATTTGTTCAGATTCAATGAATTCCCGCCATTATTTTAAATGTGAAATATTAATTATTATTTATTATTATTCCTATATTTATACGTTTCTTTACGTATTTCAGAGTTTTTATAAATATACAATCTTCAAAATAAAAACCTGAACCCATCACCCGGTGTTTCGTTCGTCATGGATTAGAAACCCTGCTACACGAGCAATAGGGGCTTCGGTTCTTGGCGGAATTTTTCAAATTTAATGTAAAGCATTTGGGTCACGAAAGGACGCACTCTGTCGATTTTTAACCGGAGATCAAAACTTTGTGATTTTGTAATTTGGTGGAGAACCATAGGACCGGGAAGGATAAAGCCCGTTGACTTTCTGTTCCAGAGATATATATCAAATTTGGGGAAACTGTTCCAAGTATTAAGTCAGTCAGCTTGGACAACGGTCTAATGGATGTACTGCCGGTTTTAGCGCATAATAATTAAGCAGGGGACACATTAGCCGAATCATTCGGCCGTATCAATTTTATTCGGCCGAATGGCTGGACACACTAGCCGAATGCCTCGCCCGATTTACGAGTCGATTGCATCACCTTTCATATCACATGATTAAAAATGGTGGCGTCTATGTCTTCAAACAATCACGTGACTTTCATTCAGCCCAACGAATATTTATGGAAAAGTTGGAGGTGGGTTAAGAGGCCAGAATTAACATTGAAGTCAACGGGGGAAATTAATGGTGGTTTTCAATCATTTGCACTAAGACTAGTTTTTTTTCACTCTTTATAGACAATTTTTCCCTTGTTGCTATTTCTAGTTAAAAAAGTTTGTTAGAGCGTAATAATATGTAACAACAACGTTCTCTTTATGTAGTCGTTCTCTCACTTTCCATTTTTCACCTTTTCGCATGGATTGACTTTCGCTTGTAGGATCGAAGAATAGGTTACATTTAGATTCTTTGCCAGGTTTGAGTAAATAGTGTTGATTTTGAGTCAGAATTGACCAGCAACGTCTTGTTCTAAAGTGGGTATGAGGTTCATAATGAAAATCAACCTAGGCAAATCTCGACAGATTCCGGTATCCTACATCTAGACTCGGATGTATGACGAATTCCGCCATTTTTGAACTATTTTAAAGGGGCCATCCCGATAACATTTTGGGGGTTAAAACTGCTCAATTGTGTATGAAAAGCCATTAATAGCCTCTAACTTAGATCCGAGCAACTTCTTCAAGCTATGTGATACGTTTTCAAACAACTTCCAATCGCCGGTACGGCTCGGTGGCCGAAGACTTGTGTTCTGTTTGCATTACACAGAAGTGTCTGGATAAAACGAGTCTATATTATGTGCAGCTTTCAATCTAACCCTATTGACTCACGTTTTAAAGCTCTCTTTTGATTAAGTTAAAATTGGTATCATAACAATTTAAAAGAAAAACTTAAAAGAGCTAGTGTCCAGTTAAGCTTTTCACGTCCAAACTACTTAATATTTTGAACTGAAATTTTCAGACAAGGTAAATACACTCTTCCTCTATATTTTGGCGTTTAAATTTCATACGTTCATGAACGTGTAATTTTCAGATTCTTTGAAATTCGGGCTGGTCCCTTTAAAGGACCAAGATAAAAAAAATTGCTGCCCCCATTGAGATTATATCAAACTACAAAATGGTTGCAATTTTGGGGCTTTTTTTAAAAAGCGGCACGTTTTCCTGTTAGAGTAAATCGGTAATCGACTAGCCGCATCGCAAATGTATGGTCGTAGGTACATATCACTTACTGTCATGCATTCGAGTCTAGATGTAGGGATACGGAGGGTACCGGAATCTGTCGTGGTTTGTCGAATGCATGAAAATCGTGAGATACACAACTGAAAGTAGCCTACTAATACACATGAAACACTCCGCCCTTCATTTTAACCTAACCAACCTCTGAACTCTCTTCCTCGGTCTAAGAGACGAGTATTCAAATTAAAATTGGGAAATCGTTAGTGATCGGTGGCCATAAAAACACAAACTCCCGGTTACTCGTGAAAAATGGAACTTTTTAGCCAATGTAAACAACAGATCCAGTCCCATCGTGCGTTGGGGACTAGGGGTGTCTGGGTAACCGAGAATAAATGTAGGTTATAAAAAAAATGAAATGAAGTTGTGGATATGTTTCCGTAGAAGTGTTTCAAAGACTTTGCCCAAAGAGCTTAGTAATGAAATTGGTCTATAGTTGGAACAGTCGTGAATATCACCTTTTTTGTAAATAGGGACAATATTGGCCTTTTTCCAGCAATCGGATATAAAGATGCATCAAACAGTGTTTGAAACAGTCGATGAAGAGGATATTTCAAAGAAGGCGCTATACATTTCAGAATAAAATTGTTAATGTTGTCCGGCCCACTAGATTTTTTACTTTTAACTGAAAGAAGCGTATCTTCGACATCAAGTAGCGAGATCACCAAGTTGGAAATTTCTGATTTCCTTCGGGATAAATTTGGCAAGGAGTGTGGAATAGACGTGTCAGTACAATCATTTAGAGCGTTCGCTTTCTCTGCATTTTCAAAATGTATGGTATTATTCGAATGTAATGGAGGAATTTCCAATGATGAGTTACCTTTCTTTAAAGAAATATGTCTTAGCAATGACCACCAATTTGAATCACCGAATTTATTTTCGTTTATCTTATTATCAAGCTTTGAGTAATACTAACTTTTAGATTTTCGTATCTCACTAGTCACGAGGTTTCGTTTTTGTCTAAAATTCAAGCCAATCGTATGGAATATTTGATCATTCATCATGTCAAATTTTAGTTACTGTCCGTTAACTTGGCATTTCTGCGGAGAGCAAAACACTAAAAACAAATTGAAAAAATCCAAGAACGTGCACTTCGATTTATTTACGACGATTATAAAAATTCATATGATTTTCTTTTGGAAAAATCACAACTACCATCTCTTAAAACCCGTCGTATGCGCACTATTCTTATAATTTCAGATATTTATTTTTTTATTTAAACAATATTTTATTCATTTAAATATACAATTTTTTTTATAATAGATATAGGATACGATAACAAGATTTATCAGCTTATATAAAATCGCTTCCTTAAAATGGATCATTAACAGATTTGCAACTGGCTGTCATAATATTAACATAAGTAGTAATTATAAAACATATTATGTAAAATTTAGATGATAATCTGGGATTTCTTAAAGGGACATTCCCACTGGAGGAACACTAAAATTATTTTTTTTGTTTTTTTTTGTTTTTTTTGTTTAACGACTACATCATTGATTATTTGCTAACGTCGAATTGTTTTATTTTCATATTATATTATCCTTTTTTTATTTTTATTTTCTTCTTTTTTTGGTGTTCTGTTCTGCTTTCGTTCAGTAAAATTATTTTTTAGATCAAATACGTACGAATGTCCCTTTAAGGTCACACACAATAAGAAAAAAAAGAATATGAATTGGGGGGGGGGGTGCTGCTATCAAAACCATACCGACAAACGTTTTTTAAATTTTTATTTTTATTTGTTTGTCATCTTCATCATATACAATTTAATATAACTGGACCGCATATCCTTAAAATCGTTAGTAGGCTGATGTCGGTTGGGAAAGTAAAGTTATCATTCAGTAATTATGACATTTTAAACTTCATTTAATACAGATAAAAGAAGGATACTTTCATATAATAAAGTTACTTTCGCCCCACTGACGTCATTTAAATGTAAAATTTTGAATGATTTCGAAGAAAAACGTTTTGTAATATCCAAGTATTTATGAACAGTTTTAAATATTTTAGCGTTTTCATCATATGTATTACTTTTTTGCCCGAAAAGTAAGGATTGGCTGTTGTTGTATTTCATCAGAAGTTTATCAATTGTTTCTTTTCTAGCTTTTAGAAATCTAGGGCAATGAAAGAAAAAGTGTTCACAATCCTCTATAGCATTTCCAAAGTGGCAAAGAGGGTCATCTGTTATATGCATTAGCATTTTGTGAAATTTTAGATCACTTTTGGGATTTCTTAATTTACAGTGAATAATTTGATTTTGTCTATTGCCTATACAATAGAGTTCGGGTGCTAGCTGTACATAATTGTTTTGCCTAAGCTTTGATTTAAATTGTGATAGCGTTCGTGAGTTTCGTATGTCGCTAGCAAGATTATTCCAATCTTTGATTACTGACGGAAAAAAGGAGTTTTGATAGTGTGAGGTTCTGCAATTTATTTGTTTAATATTGTCAGAGTTTCTCAGTTGATATGATTGATGTGATGAAATTTGAGGTGGTACAAGATTTGAGAGGGAATTCGGAACGTGACATTTATTATCTTATAGAAAATTACTAATTTGTGTTGAAGACGCCTGGAGGAAAGAGAGGTGAATCCAGATTCTTTAAGTAGTACCTGGTGAGAAGTGCCCCTTGGTAATCCAGTGATTGTTCGAATTGCATCTAGATGGAGTTTTTCTAGTTGTTCAGACCTTTCATTTGTACAATTGTTCCAGACGACATCCGCATAGTCAAATATTGGAAGAATATAGGATTTATATAGTATCTCGAGAGTTTTACGTTGTAATCTGTATTTGAGAGACCGGAGACAGTTTGCCATGGTACTTATTTTGCTAGATAATGGTCGATATGTGTATCCCAAGTAGCTCGATTATTAAAGAAAACGCCCAGATGTTTGTGACTAGAATCGTCTGTAATATCATAGTTGTTATATGAAAGAGTGAATGTTGATGCGGACAGCTTCCTTGAAAACGTCAGGCTTTTAGTTTTTGAAGGATTGAAATCTACTTTCCATTTGATTGACCAAATACTTATTCGTTTTATATCATCATTGAGAGTTTGCTGAGTAAGAAGAGAGGATTATCGATTACGAGGAAAAGAGAGGTATCATCAGCAAAGATGCGTATGTTGGATCTGATATCATCCACAATATCGTTAATGTAAACAAGAAAAGGGAGGGGGCCTAAAATAGAGCCTTGGGGAACTCCAGAGGTAACAGCTTTTGATAATGAAAATTTATTTTCCAAGACGACTTTCTGAGAGCGATTTTGTAAGTAACTAACAATAAGTTTGTAAGTTTTCCCTCTAATACCTATTGATGAGATTTTATGTAGTAGGCCTTGGTGCCAGACTCGGTCGAAGGCTTTACTTATGTCGAAAAAGATTGCTTTCACTTCTAGCCCTTTATCAAGGGACTTACATATGTAGTCGTACATCTCAATCAATTGATATACTGATGAATTTTGAGGTTGAAACCCTGATTGAAAGGGTGTAATAATTCTTTCTTTAAAACTGAAGTTGTGGATATGTTTCCGTAGAAGTGTTTCAAAGACTTTCCCCAAAGAGCTTAGTAATGAAATTGGTCTATAGTTGGAACAGTCGTGAATATCACCTTTTTTGTAAATAGGGACAATATTGGCCTTTTTCCAGCAATCGGATATAAAGATGCATCAAACAGTGTTTGAAACAGTCGATGAAGAGGATATTTCAAAGAAGGCGCTATACATTTCAGAATAAAATTGTTAATGTTGTCCGGCCCACTAGATTTTTTACTTTTAACTGAAAGAAGCGTATCTTCGACATCAAGTAGCGAGATCACCAAGTTGGAAATTTCTGATTTCCTTCGGGATAAATTTGGCAAGGAGTGTGGAATAGACGTGTCAGTACAATCATTTAGAGCGTTCGCTTTCTCTGCATTTTCAAAATGTATGGTATTATTCGAATGTAATGGAGGAATTTCCAATGATGAGTTACCTTTCTTTAAAGAAATATGTTTTAGCAATGACCACCAATTTGAATCACCGAATTTATTTTCGTTTATCTTATTATCATGCTTTGAGTAATACTAACTTTTAGATTTTCGTATCTCACTAGTCACGAGGTTTCGTTTTTGTCTAAAATTCAAGCCAATCGTATGGAATATTTGATCTTTTAGCTTTTTTATGGGCCCTGTTACGGTAACGAATAAGTCTACGAATACTTCCATTCATCCATTTTGGATCGCTTTGTCTCACGGTTACGACTTTATTTGGCACAAATTGATGAATTCCCGAGGAGATAACTTCAGTTACCTTTTCAGTGAGCTTGTGGAGACATGATTCACTCTCGAATAAAGAATTCCAGTCGTAGGAAACAATGAAATTGTTGAAGTCCACAATATTTATTTCTTCATATCTCCAAACCTTTCTAAGAAAACAGTTTGAATTTGGTTTACTAGCATGTAGCTGGGGAACTATAGGACAATGGTCGCTGATACCTGATTCCAAAACTTGAACTTCTTTTATGTCATCAGGGCAACTAACAATAGCCAGGTCAATTAATGATGAAGAATTTGGCTGAATGCGAGTGGGATCCTTGACTAACTGAACTAAGTTTAAACTATTTATTATTCTGTGTAACTTACTTATCTTTGATGATGGAAGGAAATCTTGATTAAAATCACCCAATATTATGATGTTATAATCTGTAAGATCAGACACAGAGATAAAACTCTCTTCAATTAGATTCCAATACTCTGTGTTTGCTGCAGGAGGGCGATAGAATGTGCCCACAAGAAACTTATTACTGTTAAGTATGACTCGATCCATACAGCTTCAAGTTTATTTATTTTGAGGTCTTGGCGTGCTTTAAAGAACATATTTTCTTTAACATATACTGCCACACCTCCACCTCTACAGCCTTCCCTGTTCACCAACAAAGGGGGGTTTTAACCACTTATACTAATATCTGAAGGGGAGGTTGTAGTGTCGAACCATGTTTCTGAGAAAGTTAGAATATCATGACCGTTCAGTTCACAGGATACTTGATCTAACTTGTGTTTAAGACTTCTGGTATTTAAATGAACTAAGGAAAGATTTTTTCTTGGTCCTGGATTTGAATGGATATCTCCACATAGGAGTAATAAATGCTGAAGAGAGATAAGTATATGAAGCTGGATGCGGTTTTCAAGTAAATGAAGGTAGACAAGACTTATAATAAAACTTAGACCACCTACACCATATTTTTGTACAACATATTTATGTGACTGCACTATGAAAAGTGGTTAAAATTTGTAGTAGAGAAGTTTGCGAAGGTGGTCTTGTAATGTGTTTGGTGCGGCATGATATTGATAGCTTGTAATGGATATCAAAATGGGGACGAGGGAAAGTAACGTAAATATGAAACAATAAATATGTACAAAAAAGTCAGTGCTTTGGGCCATGTCGACGTATACAGGCAAACAAGTAAATAAAAAAAAATTAAAAAGGAAAAAGGAAAAAAAAAATACAAGCAAGTACACAATTAATAAACAACAAAAAGAAGGGAAAATAACACGTGTAAACTGTGTAAGGATATTATGACTACGGATTTCTATTTATCAGTAATATTTGAAAGATAATGTTGATTGTGGTTAATAATTTTAATCGGGGACGTTACATTCTATGTAATTTGTTAAGTGATAACTAGGTTTGTAATATTCATTTTCCGTTTGATAATAAATAGTGTGCAATAGGCATACATGAATGAATACTTGTGACATTTAAGGGGGGGGGGGGTGATACCAGATTGATTTAAGTTGAAGAAAACCAAATATGATAATCGATTTCAAAACCACAAGATTTTGACTTTTATAATTTGTTTTCTATATTCGGGCATTTGTTTTGTATCAAATGGTACCGTTTTATGGTACAGCTCCTTTAATGGTTTTGATACAATGTCTTATTTTACAATATTACGACTATTGTGACTTAAGTAATTAATTGAGAAGAAGTAATTCCCTCATATGGAGTCACTAACATAGAAAATATCATATAGTAGATCTTTTTTACTTTCAGATGTCATAGTTATCGAAAAAAAACGAAAGTTATAGAGATTCTTCTTTTGAATATACTTGAAGTCAAGTGAATATTCTGTGACATAATAAATTAACAGCATAGGCCTCAGTTTACACAAAGGACAGTGATTAAATAAAATTAATAGAATAGTAATAAGTCGTTGATGTGTTTATTTCCGGTAACTGAGCCATAATAAACTATACTTTGTTCAAAATGTGGATGAATTGTAAAAATAACTTGAGTGATTTATGGCAAATAAATTGACTTAACATTAATTTAAAAATCTGAAATGTGTGTTTTTATCCAAAGAAATATATATAGAAAGAAACTGAATGGCTAATTTGTATGGTAAGCCAATTTGATTCACGATTTTGAAGTTAATAGCGACAGAGGTACCTCTCGGGGGAACAAACGTCAACAGAAAAGTGTCTTACCCTTCTCTTTTATTAAAGGGTCAATCCCGATAATGTTTTTGAGAATAAAACTGTTTAATTTTGTGTTAAAATCCATTAAGATCCCCTACCTTAGGGCCGAGCAACTAACTCAATATATATGATACGTTTTCAAACAACTTAAACCCACCAGTCTTCATCTTGAAATGGAGTCCGGTGTCCCAAACTGTATTATGCTGTTATTTGATAAAACCAGACTTATATTCTATAAAAATAATGTGTCGGTAAAATTTACCTTTTGCTATCAAGTACAGCACATGGACCATTCACCGTGTAGACCTCTAAAGGAACGGGAATCGATTATCGGGTCACCCACCAAAAGAATTGACCCCAAATCTTAAAAGGGTTACGTTTCCGGATAAGCTGTTTTAACACTCACGTCCAAACGACTCAATATTTTATAATATTGAGTCAGGGTATATACACCATTCTTGGATATTTTGGAGTTTAAATTTCATACGTACTCGGACTTTTATTTTATGACTCTGTTCTTTTCGGGACTGTCCCTTTAATACATCAGAGGGTATTTTTTTAAAATAGGAATTACATGTTTGATAGTAAATATTTTATCATTAAACATTAAAAATAGAGAAAAATAAGATAATTTTTTTTGAAAATATGAAGAAAAAAAAAAGAAACTCAAAATTTTTGAAAAATCACATATTTATTTAATATTAATAGATCAGGTGTAACATATTAATGATTAAAATTGCCTTCCTGTCCCCATGCACCTGGGTATTATACTATAGATGTCAGTTTAACACGTGACGGTGTTTGTGCTAAGTCGACACATATTTATCATTAATAAGATTAAATAACTTTGATACTCTTGAACTTTGTCCATAGTCAAAATCGCGATTGTTACAAACAACTTTGGCAGTTTAAAAACTGTATCATCTCAGTCAGAGATCAATTACCCACTGCTGCACAGATAGGGCAACGTCCCACTCCGCCCACTACTCGCTCAACATCTCAGGGCTATCTATATCGGTTGTACGTGACTAGGAGAAGGGTCGCCTGTCCAACCTCCTGGGTTTTCTCACGGTTCTCAGGTTTTCTCCCACTGCTAAAGACCCCTAACGCGCAAACGAATTATTGAAGTAGAATTAAACCCTATATTAGTTCCGAAATGACCTAGTTTGTGTCGAGTGGACGTCAAACCCCATTTCTCTCTCTCTCTCCCTGTCCAATCTCGTTGGTTTTTTCCGGGTACTCCTCCACTGCGAAAGACCCCTACGCACAAGCGAATTATTGATATCAAATAAAAATTATATGTTAGTCCCGAAATGACCTAGCAGTTAAACACCCTTCTCTCTCTCTTTCTCTCTCTCTCCCTCTCCCTGCCAAATCTCGTGAGATTTCTCCGGGTCTTCAGGTTTTCCCCCACTGAGTAAGCGAATTATTGATATAAAATTAAAACCATATGTTAGTCCCGAAAGGACCTAGTTTGTGTCGAGTGGACGTTAATTTATATACTAAAAAATATACTCTACATAACTCATGTTTAAATTTAGAAATAAAAACACTCTTGTTATATACCGTATTTCACGTTAGTGCAGCTCGTAAAACAGCTGCGTCATAGAAAATTCCGCCAACAAAAGAAACATAGACGCCTTCATAATTAATCCTTATTGCATACATGAATGACGAGTGTGCAACCTAAATACACTTTTCAATTGCATATAGATAATAGAAATTAACCGATATCATATACATATACATCAAGTCACTAGAATAGAAAAAATGTCAAACACCTGGTATTGCGGTTAGTTAAATTGTGGGATAATTTACCATTCATAGTCAATGAAGGGAAAGTACCCGAATGTCTATATGACCATTCAATGATTGTTGATCCAGAGTTCAAGGGTAAGCGATATTCATAAACCTGCTGCTTGTTTTCGTATCCTTTCAAACCGTACAATTGTATGACTATGCAATTATATTGAATAAAATATTGTTTAAACCAAATGTAGTGCGTAAAAAAATGTATCAGTTCCATTCTAGGAAAACGTGTTAATAACATTTGCCATAGGTCATACAGTGCGTATAGAATATTATAATGAGGCTCTGGTGTGTTGAACTATGGAAGACCAAATAGGACAATATTCATGATTCTTGTTTCTACATTCCAGTTTGAACATTTTAGACACGAACGCAACATTCTAAACTAATGATTCTTGTTTCTACATTCTTATGTCAACACTTCATGCACAAAATCAACATTTGAAACAAAAAATTGACTTTATGTTTCATTTTCGCCTTTCATACTGGAGGACCAGTAAAGGATTTTAAATGTGATGTTTGTAATGTATCATTTACCCTTAAATCTAATCAACAGAGACACATTAAACTTCACATTAAAATATAAGGTTCGAATCGCAATCAGATTAAATACAGATCTATATTTTGTTTGGGGTTTTTTTTCATATTTTTCGATGGCCTACGCCCTACACTACATGAAGATCTGACCAGTTATAGTGGAAGTTTACTTCGGGAGTGAAACAAGTGGCTTTTGACCCTATGACATTAGACATTGATTAATCAATCAGCGTTGACGTTTTTTAGTGGCTTACCCTCAGTACAACAAGAGGTCAAGAACTCGCTGTGCATCCCGTTTGGTTGGGGAATCCCTCACAACATCCAAAATACGTCAATGATAACAACTCTTCTAGATCCTAGTGTAGAAAAGACAAGTAAAACAAACTTTTGAACTATAAAAACAAAACATTATAGGATCTGTGTTTTAATCAGATAATTTGAATTTTTGCCAATGTTAATTGTGATGTTTGTGTTAAATCATTTTCAGAGTCAATATTTACAGCAACATGCTAGAACTCATTGTTAACTCATTGACCCCTAGAGGTAATTATGTTAATTACTGCTTAATCTCCTAAGCCAATTAACCAGACTATAGCCCATATCCCTAGTGTTAATTAAAGGATTATTCAATAATCTCACCTATTGCAGAAAATACAAAATAAAACAAAAACTATTTCTTCAATCAATAAATGTTTATATTACCAAATGTAGAAATAAAAACTGGCTTTACAAGGATATTTTTTTAAATACAAATACCAAATATTAACAAAGTTATTCTTTATTATAAACGAAGAACTGTGTAAAATAAATAATAGGCTTCGTTTATGAATTATAAAGTTATATTTTAATGCTCCAAGCATCAAACAGTAAGCACAATTGATTATTTTTTTTAGTCCACAATGGGTTTTTAGGATTAGCACTGTAAATAAAGTTGTAAATCGCAAATTTCTGCAGCCGTTACTGCCCTCCAATTTTTGTTTTCGAACCTCTCAATCTCCTTGAATTTCTCAGCGTGATATCCTATTGGTTTCGTCAGTCACCAATAATGCCAACATATTCAGTCCAAAAAATAAACCAAAAGAAATCAAATTTGTTCTTCTTACGTTTTAATATGTCTGTTGGCCCTGGCATCGGACATAAAAATGATTGACAAATAAAATGTCGAAGAGTCGAAGATTATGCGCCATTTTAGTTTAGCTATTTCGTAGCTGTCTTGCTACTCACTCGAATTGTCAGTCAATTCGTTGTCCAGGATACTATTATTGCTAATTTCTACGTCCAATATATGTTCTGGTAAGAAAATCCATCGAAATCAGAGTCGGAATCACTTCCCGTAACGAAGAAATTATTAAAAAAAACAAGGCGTACAAATATTTACTACTAGTCAAAATGGCGACCATTGAAAAAAAAATTCTACAGGGTTCATGACCTTATAACCCCCATAATCCGGTATTGTGTCGTAAATTTTATTGACTTCAATAAAATTCAATCATTAGTTGATAAATGAAATGGCTAATTTACATTTGGAAAGTGAATCAGTTTTTCTTATATAACTTTATTGCTCAATAAAACAGTGCATGAAAGGAGCCGACCGCAGGTGTTGAATTTAATCCATTTTTGTCTCTTGAGTTTACGACCTAACACCTTGGTGACCTAAACATTTTATGACCCCAATCATTAGCTGTAACTATTGTTTTATAGGATTACAACTTTTGGAAAGTCAAACAGCTTTTGTTTATAACTTCTTGGTTCTTATTATTGATCAATAAATTAGTACTTAGCGGACGGCCGTCTAAAATGGCGACCGATATGAACAGAATTTTCTCGTGAACTCGCGACCTTATAGCACCTAAACCGTTGTTGTAACGTGTACATTTTTTGATGCCAATCATAAGTTCAAACTATCTGTTTATTAGATGGCTATTTTTGGAAAGACAATCGGCATTTTTTTTATAACTTTATTGATCAATAAAACAGTACATGTGAAATGTCGTTGCGAGACGTTAAGCGGATGTCTGACTTGACACTAGGTCAACGTCTGGCGGGGTAAGTCGGTGAGATTCAGTGGCTAATTAGGTCGCTTTGACACGACTACTGGACCGAATGAGTTAAAGATACATTATGTAAGATTTAGATAAAAAGCCGACAGTTCTCACTATATAATAATAAAAAACAAGATAATGTTACGGTAAATTTTAATCAAATTGGTCCACTATCAACTGCGGTATCAGCTTTGTGCATTTCCGTCTAGCCTCGTTCATCATTACTAAAATTAGTACGTTAAAAAGCAAAGTCTCGATTATCCACTGTTTTGATTAATTATCAATGAGCATTAGCAGCATTTAGGATCCCAGTCCAGTCGATATTGAAGGCTAGCCTTGACACCGAGAGTTGATTATGGTCTGAGTAAGTGAATCAATGTCTAATAATCTAGATAACATTTCAGGCCTAAAGAAAGACATGCTAAAGGCAGATTTAGCTCTTGCATAATGCATGTTTAAAGAGAGCGAAAATCAATACACAAATATGGTACACTTTTATTTAGATATTTCAATGCCCTAGGGGGTCTTTAGCAATGAGAGGAATTCTGAAGATTGGAGAAACCCCACAAGGTTGTGACATTTAAGCTTAACAGAATCAAAACCACACCACTTGACCTAATGACAGATCGTATGATCTAAAGTATCTCCTTCACCCCTGAAAGATTATTGTAACGTTTAATGACTTAATGACAGATCATATGATCTAAAGTATCTCCTTCACCCTTGAAGGATGATTGTAACCTTTAATGACTTAATGACAGATCATATGATCTAAAGTATCTCCTTCACCCTTGGAGGATGATTGTAACCTTTAATGACTTAATGACAGATCATATGATCTAAAGTATCTCCTTCACCCTTGAAGGATGATTGTAACCTTTAATGACTTAATGACAGATCATATGATCTAAAGTATCTCCTTCACCCTTGAAGGATGATTGTAACCTTTAATGACTTAATGACAGATCATATGATCTAAAGTATCTCCTTCACCCTTGAAGGATGATTGTAACCTTTAATGCTTTATTGGTGTATTTAGTGTATTATGATTATCAGGCTATGCACTATGGAGGTATATCAGTGCCAAAATTCTAACATGCTACCGTCTAACTTCTAACGTGCTATTCTAAACATGTTGAGCGTTGTTGAAATGAAAATTTGTCCTTACAATAATAAAAATAACATGAAATAAAATAAAAATTGCAAGATTAGAAGGCCCCATTTACGAGGAACAAATGAAGAAATTAGAATATACATTGTCTTAGATAAGAAGTTACACGAATAGACGTTAAAAGTTAGACGATAGCACGTTAGAAGTTAGACGGTAGCATGTTAGAATTTTGGCACTAATATACCGCCATAATGCACAGGTTTAAAGTTATTGGCCTGCTATTACGATACCAATGGAGGGGTTGAAATAGTTATTCCTATTCCACTTTTGACGCCCATGTACAATTAAAACGAATTGCAACGAAACCATACCTTAATTTCTTGTAAACAAAAATCACATACACGAGTTATGCCAATTCAGGCGAGTGAGTGTAAAGCAGCGATGCTTCTTAAATTCAACTAAATTGTTATTTTGTGTTTCCAAAGTCAACATTTTGTAGTTATTGGTTGTTATTTTGGAGTTATTGGGTGTTTTTTTGGATTTATTGGGTGTTATTTGGAGGTATTTGGCAGTTATTGGGTGATTTTACGCGCCGGAGTTAAACGCGGTCTCAACTAATTAAATAAATGCCAATTAAATTATCAATTGAAATAATAAACGATAACCTGCCTTTTTTTAATCTGGTGTTGATTATGGAACCCATTCTGCTCTGTGAGTTAAGATTATTGACGACAAAGCGCTGAAAAACGATTTAATTAATTTAGTATTGCAAAATGCCACACGTAATTTATTATTCGTTACATAATAAATAAACCCTAAATTAGTATTATTCGTTACATAATAAACCTTAAATCAATTTTACTAACTATGCATATTTTCTGATATGGTCTAGTTATTTGAGCCTAAAAATAGAAAACAGCAAGTCTCCAATTGGACAATTGGTGCATGCACGCTTTTCTCTTTGATGACAGTTGTATCACTGTAAGGTGGAAATGCATGCTTTCTGATATGGTCGGCTTATTTGAGCCTAAAAAATAGAGCACAGCAAGTCTTCTTTGATAAGTTATATCTCATGGACCGTATACGATTATATCACGGGTCAATTCTGTTATTGAAACCCAAACTGCACGAAAACGGCTCTCGATTATAACCGATGTAAATTTAGTGGAATGCTGAAGCAGGTTTAGTTTAAATAACCTTGATGTGTGAATTACTACTATTGGACAGGCCGTGTAATATCAATCCATGCATAAGCTTACAGTTTGCTTTTTGTTATTAAATCATCGTAGCTAATTCTCGTTCAGTGGCCATTCATGAAATAATTGAAAGGGTCCATCCCGATAACATTTTGGGGGTTAAAACTGCTTAATTTTGTATGAAAAGCCCTCTAACTTAGATCCGAGCAATTTCTTCAAGCTATGTCGGTATATGGCTCGGTGGCCGATGACTTGTGTTCTGTTTGCATTACACAGAAGTGTCTGGATAAAACGAGTCTATATATGTGCAGCTTTCAATCTCATTCGGCAAACCTCGACAGATTCCGGTGCCCTACATCGAGACTCGACTGTATGATGAAGTCCGCCATTTTGGAACTATTTTAAAGGACCCGGATAAACAATGGCTGCCCCCATGGCCATGTAGATTATATCAACAAACTAAAAAATGGCTGCCCCCATAGAGATTGGGAGATGCTAAGTTCGCGTGTTTCCGGAGTCCAAATGGCCGCTTTATATAAATGAGTATTTTGGGGAATACTAACCCGAACCCTAACCCTAATTCCCTTTTAAGAGGTGTAAAAGGTAAATTAGATCCAAGTTCAGTCTACTAAAAAGGGTTAGGGTTAGGATTTGGGTTAGTATTCCCCAAAAATCTCATTTATATAAATTCTCGATAGGAATGCTGATTGGCTAATGAATTCTACATTCGGCCGAATGCTTCGGCGAAGTGGACACACCAGGCGAATATAATTCGGGCGAATAAATATTCGGCCGAATATATCAAACATGTTTGATTCGGGCGAATCATTCGGCCGATTAGAAATTCGGCCGAATGACAGTGGACATACTAGGCGAATTTCGACGCCGATTGATTCGGCCGAACGATTCGGCCGAATCATTCGGCTAGTGTGTCCACCGCTTAATTGTAGGCCGGTTGGGGAGGTTCGCGTGTTTCCGGAGTCCAAATGGCCGCTTTATATAAATGAGTATTTTGGGGAATACTAACCCGAACCCTAATTCCCTTTTAAAAGGTGTAAAAGGTAAATTAGATCCAAGTTCAGTCTACTAAAAAGGGTTAGGGTTAGGATTTGGGTTAGTATTCCCCAAAAATCTCATTTATATAAAGGTGCCATTTTGAGCTCCGGAAACACACGAACCTCCCCAACCGGCCTACAATTAGCATCTCCCAATCTCCAATGACAGACGTCATTGATAATCTCTATGGGGGAAGCCATTTTTTTTAGTTTGTTGATATAGTCTCTATGGGGGCAGCCCAATGACATCTATACTAACTAGACCGCGCGCTCCCACTGACTGGTGCAAGACGCTACGGTCAATCAATGTTGACTTCCGCTAGTGGGTGAACGCAAGTAGGATGGATTCATAATAAAGTAATCAAAGGCTGAATTTTAAATTATTCAGTATGCATATCATACGCTGGGCCTATTTTAACGTGCCTATAGGCACGGACGTGCCTCGGATAAAAAAACCGTGCTTTGAAAATCTAAAATCCGTGCTCTGAAAAAAGGTGTGTATATCTTTGTTAATCTGAGTGTGTACTTGTAAAATGTGCGATCATGCAATGAGCAAGTGCGACATCAGCAGTCACTGTGATTCACGTCATTTGACTTGTTATCCAGTCTCATTATTTTTCTTCACTTTCGCTTTCTGTTTCAGAAGCATGGTTCACTGGTTGTTTCTTTCGATGCGGTCTTTCGCATTGACTTTTTGAAAATCGCTTCGAAAATACGAACCCAAGGCTGATTCTTTGAATACCCTAAGACGGACAGTTACAAAGAGATTTTTGAAGCGATTTCAAAAACTCAAGTCGTCATAACGCCTCTTCTGATAGTGATTAAGACATATTGTACTGTTACCGACTATGGAATGGGCGGTTACCGCCCATTTCCATTATGCGATATATAACAGTATGTTTTATCCATATCACAAGACAGGCCCGTATTTAGCGGGGGGGCAAGGGGGGCAGCTGCCCCCCCTGGGAAAAATCGGCGCCCCACCTCGAAAAAGCGGGCGCCCCTAATGGGCGCCTTCGGCTCCCTTTCCATTGAACACAATACGAGGCCATCGATTTACATGCCCATATCAGCATGGGCGCCAAATAAAGCCGAGTGACAGGGCGCCCAACCAATGTCACTTGGTTTTATGGGAGCGTCATCAATCATGTAGTTATATATGAGGCGCCCCTCAAATGGTGGGGCGCCTTACAATGAGTCACGCGATGAACATCACAACGTGATGGGGCGTCAAAAACAGTGTTATCTGTGTGCACCTTATCCCAGAGGACCTTCCATAATGACATGATTGGTGGGGCGCCTTATAATTATGACAATATATGATTGTTTGGCCGCACATAATGCATAATGCCTTTATCCATTGCGAGAAAAATGTAATGGGCGCCCTTTCTTTTGGACGCAATACGAGACCAGCGAGTAAATATTTAGTATGGACGCCCTTTAAAGCCGAGTGACTTTGGTTAGGCGCCTACTACTAGATTGGTGGGACCCCTAACCAATGTCACTTCTATTCATGTCGTAATATATGAGGCGCCCCACCACCCAAATGATTAAAACTTAACTTGAGGGGGCGTCTAAAACTGTGTGAGCTGTGGTGTTACTTATCCCGTAGGGGCGCCAATAATGACATGATTGGTGGGGCGCATTATAATGACAATGTATGTTGGTCGGTTCGCACATAATAAATAATGTTGGGCGCTCACGACTTGGTCAATGGGGCGCCCAATGCAGCTTTATTGAGGCGCCCCTTGAACGGCTTTTGTTATATGCGCCCCCCCGCATGATCATGGGGAAACAATTCATTTTATCTTGTGTTTATAGACTTGAAGTCGCTTCGTATTGCTCAGCTACAGCTAGTTTCATAGGTCAGCAGGGGTTGTTTATGGTCTGCCACTCGAATTATTAGCGAATCTCACCAGTTATTAATATTTCACTGGCATCCTTCGTATATAAGTGAATTCATTACAAAAATTATTCTAGATATTGAACTCGTTCAAGGTACATACCCTACTTGTTGCCGTTTATAGCGCATTAGACAATAGATCTGGCAGGGTTGCGCTCGATCTTTTCCAAGGGTGTCAGATACTGCCGCAAACCTAGGCGCTTGGTTTAATTATAGATTCAGCGCGCCCCCTTTTCCGGATTTGAAGCGCCCCTTTGGTATTAGTATATCAGATATTATAAAACTTACTTTAGACTAGAACCCAATGAGTCCTTACCCGTTCTCCGCGGTATTTTATGGAATTTTTAGAATTCGCATTTATTTTTCTGCCAAGTGTAAAGTATCAGGAATTAAACTTTTTATTACTGTTAAGTATATAACGGTTCCCGATACATACAGCATCGATATTGTATAACGTGCGATACTAAACAGTGTGAAGACATGTCCCCGCAAAAGAAGTCGGGCAGTGTGGCGGCAGATATCTACAATGACGGAAACGCGACTAAACGACCACATACCGACGCCCGAAGAAATCCACTATAAGAAAGCCAACTGGATTGTAGGAAATGTTCAGGTTAAATTCCCGATGGTGATGAGATTGATTCAAGCCTGCGCCAGGAGTGATAATCTTCAAAATTCAAACAAGTCGCACTCTAACCCTATTCAAAACTTTTCGTTTTTTCTCATAAATTAATATAGGTACGCTGAAGTTGTATTCCTTCCTCAAATTTGTTATAATGTTCATAATACGCCAATATCGCAAATTAAAATTTCTGACATTTTCATAGTTCCTCAGGTGCAAACCATATTTTCTAAACTTTTCGGGCGCCTGGGGGGGGGGGTAGACCCGTCTCCGTGGACCGTCAACTGTAGGTACACCGGCGCCCCCAGAAGCCCCATCAGCGCCCCCAGCAGCCCTTGCCGCCCTAACATTTGTGGGCTAGATACGGGCCTGCAAGAGAAGTAACAGACCCTTCATTTCTCCAAAATAGCATCGAAAATACGGGCCTTAGGCTGATTCTGTGAATAGACTTTGGACTTTTCTTGAACATCCGATGCCTTGACAAGCGGTCGGATATTCATACATCTGTCAGTCAATTCTTTGGTATTAAAAGTGTAATAAGTACTGTGATAATTATTCTGGAATTAAAAAGTTTACTTCTGGTGAGTTTTATCCGATTGTTTTGTTCACAGTTCATGATCCGTTTGGTCATAATTTCTGAAAGCTAAGCAGCTACATTGAACTGATCACTTTCTACTCGGAAATGGTGGTTCCGGCGTTCTCTGGCGCTTGAATTTTGAAATTTTTCTCCCAGCCGGGGGAGCGGTCGCCCACCCCCACAACATTGACACGGAGACCGTGCTTCGTCAAATAATCCTTAAAATAGGCCCTGATCATACGATATATAGATACAAATAACACTTGAACAAAAACGCAGAATGATTGTTCGAGCAAGTATAAAGAATTTAATGATTAATGAAAAGATGGATAATTTTAACATAAGCCTAATAAATTAATTAATTTTTGGATATAAATATAGAAGTGATTTTTCAAGCAATTAAAAATAACTTAGTTTATGAATTCTAGACTTACTTACAATTTCAACATAATAAATGATTTAATTTTTTGGATAAAAATATATGACTATATGAGTGATTTATCAAGCAATTAAAATGAATTTAGTTTATAATATACGATTTAAAAAAAAGAGTGATGTTTTACCAAATTAAAACAAATTTGGTGAATAAGGATGAATAATTTTAACTTAACATAAATTATTAATTTTTGGATATTCCAAAGAATTATAAAGAAATTAGTTCATAACAAATGAAAGGATAAATTTAACCTAAAAAATTATTTAATTTTTGAATAACATAAATATAAGAGTTATTTTCTTTCAAGTGATTATAATGAATTTAATGCATTATATATGGAAGGATAATTTTTGTATCAGCCGAAATGTTATAAAGCAGGAATTTTTATACATCTATAGTATACAATACAAAAAAAAGGTAAAACAATAATTAATTATTCTGTTTAAATTTACAGTTTAATTGTCTGGTATATATATCTTTATTTATATAACAGGATAATGAATGAATGAAATGGGGTTTAACGTCCTACGCTTAAGGGTTTAGTCTCACTTTCCCCACATTTGAATGTTTTGATAAAGGATTAAGAGGTTAGCAGACCGTGGGTGTAGGGCTATAGTCTGTTTTAATTAATTAGTATGACTGGTGTAAACTTCTCACTCTAATTATTGTTTATGGTGATCACATCCCACCATCAGTAGATTGGGGAAATTAGTGAAATCAGTTTACTAATAAATTTACATCGTGGGCTGCTATGATGTAATAAATAATTTGAAATAAAACCAATTAAACTACTGATATTTAATCACAGCATATCAGTTGATATATATAGCTCCTCTGTATTACTAAAGGTTATTCCAAAATGGCGAACGCTCTGGTTAACTTTAAATACATTGCTAATACTAAAGGTGGTCAGAATTTAGTGTTGGGTGGTTTTAAATTCAGAGTTAAGTCTAGACGTAATACTATCATATAGTGGGAATGTTGCAAAAAGTACTGTACAGCTAGGGCTACCATTCGCGATGGTATTCTAGCATCTCCTCTTCCTCAACATTATCACCCTTCAGAGGGGGACACGATAGCAGTCCTAGAGGTTGTAGAGAAGATGAAGGCCAGAGTCAGCAGAGCTGACTGCAGAGCTATACATTTTATATATCTATTTTTATTTAGTTAATATATGTATCTGCATCTGTTCATTATATATTTGTACTTATTATATATCAAACTTTATAAATATTTATACTATAAAAAGGGATTTATTTACTATGTTGAAGTGTCACAAACTTATTACAGACTATACTTAAAATCCCCTTAAACCCCCTTTGTTGTTTAATCAGTCATGGCCTAATGGACCTTGAACCTAAACAATAGATGTAGGGAAAGTGAGACGTCCCCCGCTTAAGCACCTAACCTGGGCTAATTGAAGACGGGCTTACGCCATACAGTGTGCTATGAGGGAAATTTTGCCTGGACAGCGGCGCTACGGCCTACTCTTATATCGAATTCCAACTGCCAAGGGATCTTTTACGTGCACTCCAATATGTACACGGGACCTCGGTTTTTCGTCCCATTCAAACGACTAAGCAGCTGTCCTTGTCAGGCCCTCCTTCTGCATCACTGACAAGGAGAAATCACGCCGGAAAATCGAGATGAACTTTCTCGGCCAATGCAGGGATCGAACACTCAACCTCCAGGCTAGCGAACCAGCGCCTTATCCACTTAGCCACCGTGATCCCCTATAACAGGATAAGGAAGCAAGTGTATATATCTAAACCACTACATAGATGATGGCATTTTACCTTATTAGGTGAATTGGTTACATTGAGGTATATATCGGGACTAACACATGGTTTAATTTCATTTCAATAATTCGCTTGTGCATATAGGGGTCTTTAGAAGTGGGAAGAAACCGAAGGATCTGGATAAAACCAAGAAGGTTGGATTCTCACTAATGACAATGTGAAATGGTAAAAGCAAATGTAATGAAATGAAATGAAATGGTGTTTAACGTCCTACTGTTCTGCTCGATAGGCTAATGAGGGAAATTTTGCCTGTACAGCTGCACTACGGCCTACTCTTATATTGAATTCCAACTGCAAAGAGATCTTGAACATGTACGCTAATATGTACACGGAACCTCGGTTTTCCGTGCCATCTGAATGACTAGACAGCTGTCCTTGTCAGTCCCTCCGTCCTGCATCACTGACTAAAAGCAAACAAGGAAAAATAATCATAAGTTAGAATTATTCAGAGGCTTACCTGTACATTCAGGCTTACCTGTGAACACCATGTGATCACAATTTTAAAGCCCCAATAACACTCTTGTAACTGAATAATATGTTCCAATCTTTATTCTGGTCAACAATTTGTTAAAAAATGATACAAATGTCATCTTAACACACGTAATTTGAAAAATTTGAAATATTCAACTACATGCCGTAACATGCAACTTGGGTTTAAACATATTTTCAAACCCTCTGGACAAGTAAGATAGGTTGTAATGGATAATTTACACAACAGGTAGGACACTTAAACATCTTGTAGTTAGAATAAGGCTAATTTTTTTTTCTGGACCTGTCAAGCCAGCAAGAGTGTTATTGTCCCTTTAAGCATAATCTCATTGCAAAAGGATAAAAGTCAACAAGACAAAATAAAATCATAAGTGTGTGGTAATTAATAAAACTTGTATTGCCAGTACTATGAAGGGGGGGGCGAATGGTTAGCGTGTGCACGTCGTTATCATAATGTCCGTCACTGAGTCAACAGCCGTGGTTCCCTGGTTGTACGTGATAAGGAGTAGGGTCGTATGTCCAACCTCGTGGGTTTTCTCCAAATCCTCCCGTTTTCACCCACTCCTAAAGCCCCATACGCGCAAGCGAACTATTGAAATAAAATTGAACCATGTTAGTCTCAAAATGACCTAGTTTGTGTCGAGTAGATGTTAAACCCCATATTGTCCAAAACTTACCTTTTTGACAATTTTCATGTTTATCACAAAATAGTACTTGTATATTTGCAGAGAAATAGAAGATTACCACAATTCAATGTTTTCTGTTCCTACACGTACCAATTATCATTCAATTTTCATAATATGTTTGCCATGTAATACCTTATACCATCTTTGATTTTATAAAACCATTTAACATTTACCTTATAACTGGAAGTAACTTAATTTTGGTAAAAACTTAATTTTTTAGCCTTCAAAACAAATTTTTCTTAAAAATGTTATTAATTATTTGTCAAAAATTATGATATTTGATGCTAATCAACATGTAGAATGAATCAATACGATTAACAGATATAGAAATATTGTTTCTAAAATTTAATGATGCATCGGGATGGGTGAATTCAAGAGGTTTGTTTTCATTAGAAAAATTTGTAACGAATAAATTTGGGTTAAAAAGCAAAAGAATGAAAAATATGTATATATAAATTATAATTCTAATAATACAACTTTTTTTTCTTTAGAAATACTTTAAATGCTAATGTAACCATTTGGTTTAAAGAGTCCCAGCTTCTCACCCCTCAAATAAATTGTCCTACTTTAAAGGTTGTTGTGGGGGGGGGGGTAAATTTGTAAAGAAAATCTGTCTTTAAAAATACAGTCTTTGTGTTTTTAAAAACTTCATGAATTTAGTCTATACTGTCTCAATATTTCCAGTACCTTTCTCAATTACAACTATTAGTATTAGGGAAAAATAAATAACAAGATATATGTACCGTATGTAGCCTAATTATATTTGAAAAATAAAAATATGAATATCAAAATTTCAAATTAAACATTGTTATGAACTGTAGAGTGCACTATTTTAGAGCGTAAGCTAGCTTAAGGTATTGGAATTATTTTTTTTTAGGCAAAGGCTACTGAAATTACCATTACATTTAGTACTAGTCTGGTGTAGTAGGCCTATTAATAGTGTATTACCGTAGTATAATTACACAGGGTTGAATCACTAAATCTAGTTTATATTTTACTATGAAAACAATATCCAACTCTTTATTATTCCAGTAAAACTATAAAGATATAAAGCCATGGTATGAATCAAATAAATTGATAAGATTCGCACGCCATTTGTTTACATTGGTTTCACTGATTCTATTCTACGCTTTGCCGGTTCCCCCACTACAGGATGTCAGACACTGTTCTCCACCAATTTAGTGTCTGCGCGCGATCTAGTTGAATAGACGTCATTGGGGCAGCCATTGTTTTATCCGGGTCCTTTAAAATAGTTCCAAAATGGCGGAATTCATCATACAGCTGAGTCTAGATGTAGGGTACCGGAATCTGTCTTTTCAATTACCAAACAATACACTTGATTATGATCACTTAGATATCACTAGTGTGGCCGAAAAACATGTTTCCTGCAGCGTTATTTTTCTAATTTTCTGAGGGAGGTCAACAGACATGGGTGCCGCCCCTATAGGCAAAGTGCCCCTCATATCGCCTCTTTCTGGATCAGCGCCTGACCTACCAAATGGCATTAGGGGGTTCGTTTTTGTCGCCCTTATCAACATTTGATAGGGCGCCACCACCAAATGACATGATTAGAATTATTCGCTCTGGTTGTATTATTGGTGTCTCGAACTAGATCGAGTATAGAAGATAAGAAGTTTCTCATTTTGGTGTGTTTAACATCACAAATAGAATAGTGCCTCCAAAATTAACACACAGGATGGAAAACGTTTGCGGCTGTCTAATTTTCAAAAATTTTGGGAGAGGTCTGAAAGCCTAGCAATTGCTGGCTCCCTCATTCGCTGGTTGTCGTTCTGCACTCAGTAACTCAGACATTATATTGGCGCCCCCAAACGCTCTGCTGCACCCCCACTTTTAAAATCCTACATAAGGCCCTGGATCAGGCCCACCCAACACCACCTGTTTAGACACTTCGAGAGAAATTCCCTGACAGCATTAGACTTACTTTAACCTCTGGTATGTTACTGGGGCAATAGTTAGTCCAAAAGCCAATCAGTTGCTCTGAAATATCCTACAAGTATCGTTATGCATATACATGTACTAACTTATCAATTTAACTTATCCATGATTGATATCAGGTGCTTTCATCAACACAAAAGTGTGAGTAGAATAAGAGAGGGAAATAGGGTTTACTTCAACACAAACTAGGTTATTTTAGGACGAACAAATGGTTCAATTTCATTTCATTAATTTGCTTGTGTGTAGGGGTCTTTAGCATTAGTAGGAAACTGGACAACCCAGAGAAAACCCAAGAGGTTGAAGAGGCGACCCTACTCTTTGTCACATACAACCAGGATATCGAAACTATGCCAGCTGTCACAATGGGGTTTAACTTCCACTCAACACAAACTCAGTCATTTTGTGACTAACATATAGTTCAATAATTCACTCGTGCATAGGAGTCTTTAGCAGTTAGAGGAAACAAGGACCAAGAGAAAACACACAAGACAGAACAAATTCATATATTTTTGTATAAGACAAATAACAAAACCATACAAGATACTAAAATACACTGATACTAAATCAACATGTATTATGTATACTAATATTTGTGACTGTTGTTAGTTCGTCTGTTCAGGGTTGGCAGCTACATGTACACTAGGGCTGTCCAGAGGCTGAAATTGGTTGTACAGGGGGAGCTCAAATAGGGGCATAAAAATAAATTTGAATCCACTAGCCCAGGGCTAGTAGTCTACTGTCAGACACTAGCTTGGCATTAATTTTCACTAGTCCATAGTTAGGTAAGGTATAAGCTTTAATATTAGTCTGCATGTAAAATAAGTCTGCACAGAATTCTCCTCCCTTGCACACATTTTCATTCAACAAATAATTTCTTGCGACCTAACTCTTGTCTCTATTAATCCCAACTAAAAATGTCCTACGAGCAAAATAATTCATTGTACAAGAACATCAGGGATACTATAATTTTTGCTCGTGGGACATTTCTAGTTGGGGTTATGTTATATAAGGTTGTGTTCTAAAAATATAAATAAATATGTACACTTTGCTATTTTTTATCATTAATCCCTGTACGGTATTCAAATGTATGTCAATACTATTCCTTCAGAATAAAATGTTTTTGTAACAAGATAAAATGAAAGAAAAAGCCATAGGATCAAAAGTCACTTGTTTCACTCTTGAAGTGAACTTCCACTATAACTGGTTAGATCTTCATGTAGTGTAGGCCATCGACAGTATGAAAAAACAAGCAAAATATAGATCTGTATTTTAATCGGATTGCAATTCGAACCTCATATTTTAATGTGAAGTTTCATGTGTCTCTGTTGATTAGATTTAAGGGTAAATGATACATTACAAACATCACATTTAAAATCCTTTACTGGTCCTCCAGTATGAAAGTTTCTGTGGGCAATAAAGCAGGTTTTCCGAATGAATGATTTATCACAAATATTACATTTAGAAGGTTTTTCTCCCGTTCGAATTCTCAAGTGTTGCAGTAGCGTTCCAACTTGGGAAAATGATTGTCCACAAAAATCACATTTAAAAGGTTTCTCTCCAGTATGAGTTTTTATGTGTTGATTCAGATTATTCTTATGACTAAATGATTTATCACAATCATCACATTTATATGGTTTTTCTCCAGTGTGAATTCTCGTGTGTCTCTTCAGATCACTAGTCTGGGAAAATGATTTACCACAAACCTCACATTTAAAAGTTCTTCTGAAACACATCTTGCTTTGAATCTTAAAGGCATCTTTTAATTTTGAACTATTTCCTACACTTTCCTCAACTTCTATATGTATTTTACAGTGTTTCTCTAAATGAGTGTCCGATTCAAATGTCTCATCACACAAATTACACTGATGAAACGTTATAACATCATCAATTTCCATGGTTTCTGTGACTTTTACATGAAATTTACTGTGTTTTTCTAACTCCGCCTCAGATTCAAATTTTTCCTCACATGAATTACACTGTTGAACTGGTTCAATATCTTTGGTTTTCACTTCCTTAACATGACAATATTCATCTACATCATCAGTTTTCACTTCCTTAAATTTAACATGACAATATCCATCCACATCATCGTTTCTCTCTTCTTTAATATGTATTTTATTGTGTTTTTCTAAATCATCATATTGGTGAAAAATCTCATCACATACAACACACTGATGAAAGGTTTTAACATCATTAGTTTCCTGTAATATATAAAAGTTGTAACATCATTAGTTTCCTGTAATATATAAAATTTATAATATCAATTACTTTCTTTTAATATATAAAAGTTATAACATCATTAGTTTCCTGTAATATATAAAAGTTACATCATCATCATAATTCTTTTTATGATATACTGTAAAACATTAAATAAATGCAAGTTGGGGTGGTGAAACATAAATGCGACATGAATTTATAGTGGGGAAAAATTTTTTGCGAATTTAAATAACTTTTTGTATGGTTAATTTGTCTATAAAATGTGATAGATTGTTAACTTTTAGGTGACAGTTGGCTCTTCAAAACACTGGGTAACAGTAAATAAACAACTATTGAGGATTATGGCTCTGAATCTGTATTTAACAAATAAAATAAAATAAAATACCTGTTATAACACTGGGGATATTAACAGAGGTTAGTGGTGTATAAGGGAACGATAACACTGGAGATGAACCAAGAGGTTAGCTGAGTAGAAGGGAGCGATAATACTGGGGATAACCTGGATGAGTGAAAACTGTAATGTTAAATTATACCTACCTTGCTTTCTTTCAATAAAGACATAAGCTTAGTACATTTTGTTGTCGGTTGAATTTCCTGCTGTATCGCAATCGGTACAACTCCCTTTGTTGTTACAGCTGTTTGGATTGGTTGTATCTCCGGCTTTATCGCAATTGGTACTACTCCCTTTGTTCTTACAGATGATTGGATTGGTTGGATTTGTGGCTGTATCGGTACTACTGTCTTTGTTACAGGTGATAGGATTGGTTGAATTTGTGGGTGTATTGCAATTGGTACTACTGCCTTTGTTGTTACAACTGAATTGATTGGTTGGATTTCTGACTGTATTGCAATCGGTACTACTGCCTTTGTTGTTACAGCTGATTGGATTGGTTGGATTTGTGGCTGTATCGGTACTACTGCCTTTGTTACAGCTGATTGGATTGGTTGAATGTTGGGCTGTATGGTAATCGGTACGACTACCTTTGTTGCTACAGGTGATTGGGTTTGTTGGATGTTAGGCTGTATGGCAATCGGTACTACTGGCTTTGTTATTACAACTGGTCTTCTTGGTTGGATTTCTGGCTTTATTCGAAGAACTACTGCCCCTGGTGATAGTTCATTTTCAGAAATTATTGACTGCAGTTCAGAAATTAAATTTCTTCTCTCCTGAAAAAGATGAAGGCAAAGTAGCAAAGTAAAATCAGACACCAGATCTTGCCGTATTTAAAAACAATACATAAATAAATGAAAATAAAAAATTAAATAAAAGTAGGACCAAAACATTATACACCCAAAACAAAATGGCTACTAGCCTAGGGTATCACTCATTAAACCGGTGGCATGAAATGATTAATTTTGGCCAACAAAGCAGAATCACAGTGAAAATAGACCATCAGTTAAGAATTCCAAAATAGCCTTAAAACAGAGATTATAGAACATTACAACAGAGGTGGTTGAACATTAGAAACGCCTTATTTTCATATTAGTTGTCTTTTCGTTACTATATCCAATCGGTATACAGACAACTCATCCCAATAAAAGACAACTCATCACAATATAAAAGACAACTCATCCCAATAAAAGACAACTCATCCCAATAAAAGACAACTCAACACAATATAAAAGACAACTCATCCCAATAAAAGACAACTCATCCCAATAAAAGACAACTCATCCCATAGCTGGTTGGTACTAATTGTCTAGTTTGTGTATAAATTCCACAGTTGAATTAATTTGAATTGAGTAGATCTTGTCTGTTTCTGCTGGTGTCGTCGCAATTTCCCCTCCGATTCCATTTTGAGTCGTGTTGGTAACTGTGCTGCTTCTTTGTACAATAGCCTGGAGGTTGGATGTTCGATCCCTGCATTGGCTAAGAAAGTTCATCTCGATTTTCGCGTGTGATTTCCCCTTGTCAGTGATGCAGAAGGAGGGTCTGACAAGGACAGCTGCCTAGTCGTTCAGATGGGACGAAAAACCGAGATCCCGTTTACACATTTGAGTGCAAATAAAAGATCCCTTGGCAGTTGAAATTCAATATATAAGAGTAGGCCGTAGTGCCACTGCCCGGGCAAAATTTTCCTCATTGCACACTGTATGACGTGTATGCCCGTCTTCCATTAGCCCATGTTAGGTGCATAATAGTAGGACGTTAAACCCCATTTCATTCATTCATTCCTTGAACAATAGTGTCAACAGTACAACAGTAGGTAAAATTGTAGGTTTCCCTTTTTTGCTTTTTGGTTTAATTAGCTTGTAATACAGGTAGAGCGTGCAAAGAGAATTTGTAGATTATGCAATTTGAAAGAGATTGAAGATAAATACCACCATATTTTTAAATGTCCATATTTATATGATTATAGGAAAAGATATATAAAAGCTTAATATTTTGTTAACCCAAATCTCTTTAAATATTTTCAGTTATTATCAGTAAAGAATATCAAAGAACTGGCTTATATCTTTCTCTTACCGATAAACAGCTTAATAATGAATACATCTGTTCTCTTTTAAAATAGAATTATATCACAAAGTTCTAAAACAGGGGTAGCACAATTGACCAAAATCCACCCAAATCCACCCAAATTTCAACTTATAAAACAATAATTTATACCGGTATCGATATTTTCCAAATTGTCATATGTAATTTACAGCCATAACGTTTTGGTGTCCTAATGCCCCTCAAAATGCGATATAAAATTTTTCTAAGATAACAAAATCAGATTGATTTTGGTCTGATTGGTCATCAATGAAAGCAATTGTATTAATACAAATACCACAGTAGCACTTATACTTGTTCGAATGAGTTGTCTTATAACTGTCAATTTATATCATATATATGTATTGGACGTTATATCTTTAATACACAACAACAACACTGTCTTATAACTCAAGTCTCTATCCATGTTTTAAAGTTGGGATGAGTTTTCTTTTTTGGGGGGATGAGTTGTCTTTTTTGGGGGGATGAGTTGTTTTTTTGGGGGGGATGAGTTGACTTGGAATGAGTTGTCTTTGGGATGAGTTGTTAAGTACAGTTCCTCCCAGATTTTTTCAACTGAAATCGCGGCGACGCGGCGAAAAAAAACTCTCGGAAATCTCTAAGATTACACGGTGAAATTACGCTTGATTCCGTGGCGATTTTTCACTGTGCTTATCTAGGAATTCACCGTGTTTCTCTAGGAATTCACCGTGTTTTTCTAGGAATTCACCGTGTTTCTCTAGGAATTCACCGTGTTTCTCTAGGAATTCACCGTGTTTCTCTAAGAACACATCGTGTTTTGCCGTGCTTCCCACAAGGAATTCGCGACCCTACATTAAACTAGGGTCAAACTATTATATTGTCTATAATAAATTTAAGGAGTTGTTATATAGTATTTCTCCCGGGAAACGTGTAAATGTATAATGTACAGGCCGGTTGGAATAACAAATGAGTAATCTCGGAAAGACATTTTATCGGCATTCTCTGTCGGTTAGGATTTTTTCCCAAACGCATTGTATACATAACGCCGGCCAAAATGTATGCCAGAATGAACAACTTTCAATTTTTTAAACGTATTATTACATCTTCGTCTATAACTTAGATGTAATCCGTCAATTTTGGGCTGCTAACATATCCACACTTTAAATTATATACGATGAGCTTTCACACATTACTCGAGCTTCGGTTAATCTAAATCAATCATCCATACAGCACGTACAGTAAAGCACTTCACCTGTTCGCGTCAAAAAACCCGCCAAAAAATTGTGACTACATTATATTCTTACGCGGTATTAGTCACCGTTAGTGTTACTCGGCGAATAATATCCGCTGTGACAATATACATCTACTTTACGTCACCCAATTAATTTCGGTAGGAGCGGACATTATCATTACTACTCGCATAAACCCAAAGGACCACTCCGGCCAATTAAATTACATTATAAGGCCTGACTAATTCATTTTAAAAATATAATACAGACAATATGTTATTTATGATTAAATCACAATACAAAGAGGCCAATAATTTATAGGTGAATATATTCATAGCTTTATTGTTTTTCTGTGATGTGGATCATTATGAAACAATACCACGGGTAAGTACAAAACGCTTTATTATTTCAAAGAAAGCAGATGCATGTTAAAAGAAACACAATTATTAATTATTAAAACAACATTTAAAACAAATAGTGTATCATTTATAGCCGTGATTAAGAATTGAAAAGGGGTGTGTTGGTAACACGTCATTTGGGACTCGCGCCTAACGAGAATGCATTGAAAAAAAGAAGAAATTTCCATATTGATATTACACACAAATAGTAATAATAGTAATTCACACACAAAGGATATATATTAATTAAAATGGATTCAGCATACATGTACCACTAAATTTACATTGGTTACATTTGTGGAGACTTGTTGTGTTCTATTTGTATGCAGAAAGCGTGCAGTCATGATTTTTTTAAAGATCAAAGATGTATTGGATCAAACAGAAGCGTGCCATGCACGATTTGGGGAATTAATTCTGTGTTCTTTTTTTAGGCTGCGTGGTTTATTATAATTGCAAAGGAAACTTACTTGACCTGTTATGAATAACCAGCAAGCTTGTGTATTGTTTTATTTTACCGAATTATCAAAATTACCGTTAACTGTACTAATTACTTGGATAAGCCTATATAAACCGGACGGCCGATTGTCATGAAGGTATGATTGTCATGTTATTGTAGCCGAAAAGCAAGTTGATTGTCGATATTGGCGTATATGCAGTAGAAAATCTGGTAGTTGAACGTATAAAGGAATGTATTCATTCAAAAGTGTACTCAAAATAAGTAAATTATAACAGGTTGAAGGCGAGAATTAACACTCATGTGGCCACTGTATAAATATATGACACGCGCATGTAACGTAGCTTACACGTCTGCGCGTGTGTGAAATGGCTTTATTTATTATCCGCTTCCATCGAAAAGAAATGAGCGGCAAACAGTAGATGTATATTGCCACAGTGGAGATTTGTCGTAAGAATATTTCTTTGGTTGATTGCATGTAAGAGTACAGGAATCTAAGGAAACGGAATTTGTAAAATAACAAATAATACATGGCGCCGTCACTTTTGTGACTTGCGCAGTATACCCTCTCCCACCCATATTATTTTAATACGTCATAAAACATTATTATCCTATATACGTTTGACAGTCAAGATTTGCTAAATACTTTCGCCAAGTAACACGTAGCGTAAGAATATATAGTCCCTGTGTCAAACCAACAATTATGTTTTCTAATAAATTTATCAAAAACTTATTTTTAAATAAATAGTACAGGTAGACAGGTATTAGCCGTGTTTTTTTTATATTAATTGAATAGTAACAGACAACTGATAATAATAATTTGTTCATTGCTTTATTATTATTCATTATCTGTCTTCGGCCATTATCTAAAACGAAAAAAGATAAATTATTACTATTTCTACATAAATTATCGTTTATAGATTGAGTCCCAAATGTTGTTTATATCGAGTCCCAAAAGACGTGATACCCACGTAGCGTAAGAATAATATAGTCCCCGTGTCAAACCAACGATCATGTTTTCGCGGGTTTCAGACCCCACGTGACTTCCGGAGTGATTTATGACAGTGACCGTGTGCGATATGGAGGGTTTATTGAGATAAACTAAAGCTGCCAGTAATGAAGTAATGTGTAAATTTTATCGTATATAATTTAAAGTTTGGATTTGATAGCAGCCAACAAGATGAAATGATACGTTTACAAAATTGTAAGTTATTCATTGTTTGCATACACGTACATTTTGGCACCACGTTATACATGTACAGAATACAAATAAAATAAATACGATCGTATATGCCTCGCCCACGGATGACACATCGTGTATTCAACTTAAATGAATTACATTTTTCGTCAAAATGCTTACATCGGGATGATATCGGCACTCAAGTGATTCAGCGTGTTCCATCGCGAAACACCCTAATTCAGCGTGAAACACACTATTTCGCGGTGATTTGGCAAGCTGGCGTTCCGCTAGCGATTCTCCGAGATTCCGCGGTGGAATAGAGCGTTTTTCCTCAGTGTTTCTAGTCCAAAACTCCAGAACTGTATTGTATTCTTAGAATCAGCCAGGAACGGATAGACGTCAAAGCCAATAAGAATGAATGAAATGGGGTTTAACGTCCTACGCTTAAGCACCGTACCTGGGCCAATTGAAGACGGGCATACGCCATACAGTGTGCTATGAGGGAAATTTTTGCCCGGGCAGCGGCGCTACGGCCTACTCTTATATCGAATTCCAACTGCCAAGGGATCTTTTACGTGCACTCCAATTTGTACACGGGACCTCGGTTTTTCGTCCCATCCGAACGACTAGGCAGCTGTCCTTGTCAGGCCCTCCTTCTGCATCACTGACAAGGGAAATCACGCCGGAAAATCGAGATGAACTTTCTCGGCCAATGCAGGGATCGAACACTCAACCTCCAGGCTAGCGAACCAGCGCCTTATCCACTTAGCCACCGTGATCCCCAAAGCCAATAAGAATCTGTTACCAAATTAACAAGGGTGAGACACAATGGTCGAAAAGCAGAACTTAAAGCTTCAATAAAAAAAACCCAAACATATACCTCCTTCAGAGAATCTAATTTCGTAGCAATTAATTTAGTTACGGATTGGATTTTTTTCAATCTTGCAAAGCAATACATGCAAATATAAGATGATAATCCTTCACCGACGACTGGTTCGTAGCCAAGAACTTCCTGTAATTCACTGAATAATAAAAAAGCCGGTGAAAAAATCAAGCGTCGCCTTTGTACATCGACAATTCTACTACATAATCTGCAGAAAGAAAAATTTTGGTCGTCCATGATTTCTAGCAACCTTGACACTGAATGAACCGGTTATGAACCTTTGAACTTTGCAGCTCGATCATCACAGATGGACATTTCAGTTGGTAAGCAAGAGACTTGGTATTCGAACCCTGTTTTACAGAGTTAATGCGACATCCGGTCATGCTAATATTCACTGCGGAACAGTGGGACGTTTAGAGCTGGGTCGTAGACCATTCGAAATTAATTGCAAAATAGAACATCATGTGCGAGGCCTTGATAATATTACATAGTTATATCGAGATCAAGCGTTTTATAGATGATTCAGTGCTTCTGAGGTTGGGAATATGGCTGACATTTAATTGCTGTCTAATTACGACTTTTTCGGGTTGTGTTGTTCTGCGTCTGAATTTAATATACGTCTTAATCTTTAGTTAAACCCTGGGATGTTTCATCCCACATATCGAGTTGTTTCATCCCACAAATCAATAAACAGGGTTTACGTATTTTTAATATTTTATTCATTCATTTATAACAATAACATGTCATGGCGCTTTTAGTAATACTATTTGTATCATTTCGTACATATATCAGTTCATACATAAATCAATTATTTGTTAAATTTCATTAAATCATTTCATACATAAATCATCATACAAAAATCATTTACTTGATTCCACTAACTTATCTATTTACGGTGTTTATAAATAAATGTATTTGTTAAATTTCATTAAAGGGGCCAGCCCGAATTTCAAAGAGTCTAAAAAATTACACGTTCATGAACGTATAAAAATTTAAACGCCAAAATATAGAGGAATAGTATATTTACCTTGTTCAAAATATAGGAGGTTTTTCGTGTGACGCATTTCCGGTATCTATTTTTAGCCTGGCCGAATTTATCCCGCAGTTTAACATGGAAAATGTGAGGGAAAGCGAGGTTTTCTCTCTTTTTCTCTTTATATAAAACATATTCTTTAATTCCACTCTTGTTGTAAGTTGCGTGTAGCATTCGTAATAAATAACTGATTTCAAATCATGTCTTAGTTATTATTTTTTTGTTTTAATGACGATATACTGCGTTGTAGCAGACGATATGTCAAGCTCGCGCACGGTTCAATAGTCTCTATCATCAAGATAAATATTCTCTGTATGTTGAAGACTAGGCCGGAAGTTCTGGGTGACCGAGACTAACGTCCAGTTGGCCGTACGCTAGGTTTACACAGATATTGTTGTATGCAGACGATTAATATGTTTTGTGTTAATTGTACTGCAAACAAATAATAAATAATATCTGTTTGTTTGTAAAATGTCACGAAATAGCGCATAAGAGTAAACAATATGGATTATAGAGTGGTGCCCTGCGGTTCCACGGAAGAATTATTCAAGACGATATTAAAATTTAAGCACGACCGTAGCAAGTCTAAAAAAATGATGACAAATAATAATCACGCTGTAAAAAATAATTCTGTATATAATGCACCAGTCCAGTTATTGCATTCAACAGTTGTTCTCCGAACCAAATACTAAATTAGAAATTAATAAAATAGACATAAATCTATCGTTCTCTATTCTTGGTTGCGACAGTGGAGATAAACTGACTGGATTAAAATTTCACTGGGTGCCAAACGCTGAGCCAAGACGATTTATGTAGTTGTAAAAAGAGCTTTGAAAAATATTCGTAGATTCCAATTGATCATCGTTTTGTTCTTTCTGTTATTCATATTCCATCAAGAGAAAATTTTATAAAAATGGCTGGAGTTTTACCACGTAAATCAAACAACTATTTTTCATTGGTTATAGAGCCGTCTTAACGCGGGGAAATTTACAGTAGCTATTGGCTATACAACACGCATAAACAATCTTATTTGCATATTGCATTCTATTTATAGAATTATTAGCTGGAATTATTTTTTTAAGTCGATAGCCTCAAGGACCAACATAGTAGGCCCTACCGTGTTTTGTGTAAGAGTATAGCATGCAACGCTAGCAGACGATATATCAAGTATTAACCGCGTACGTATACACTGTCCAGTCGGCAGTTGAATGTAAATAGGATAGACCATTTAAATCTATTATGTTAATTAATAGTCCTGTAAGTAATAGATAGCATCTGTTTGGTCGTAAAATGCGTAATAAACTTGACTAAATACTAATTCGAGCAATGAGCACGAATCAGTCATCCACTGTTTTCCTCAGTTGCATACGGCCATTACGGGTCTGGTAAAGTTGCCGTATCTTTCATATATCGAAGTTTCTGTAAATATCGGTTTTTGGCATCAGTCGGTAAACCTTTCACGTATATAGAAATGGTGGTCGGTTCCATTTTAGGTAAAAGAAGCTTACTGTACGACGGTATTTTCACAAAAAAACACACAATGGCCTATGAGTTTCAGTCTAGCAATTCGGCCAGCTCGTCTGCGCATGCTCGAAAATGACGTCAAAAGGGAAACCCGTAAAAGCTCCTATAGAGTAGGTTGGACGTGAATGCAAAAAAAGCTTAACTGGACACTAGCTCTTTTAAGTTTTTCTTTTAATTTGTTATGGTCGTTTTACTTGATAAGCGCGACTATATTTGATACCAATTTTAACTTAATCAACAGAGAGCTTTAAAAGTGAGTAAATAGGACAAAGGTCACCAAAAAATTCCTACTTTTGTTACCCGTAGTTCTGGTCTAAAAATAGCCTAATTTTCCTTTTTTTTCTCTCCCTGTTTCAGGCGTTTTTAAGGTTTTGTTTAGATGTGGAATTGTTGGGAAGGTTTTGAATTTGTAATATTTTGCCAGTTTGGGTGGAAAAAGAGGATATTTATGCGGAAGAATAACATGGGTAAAAAGGCCTGAAAGACGTACCACATTGAACCGAAAGCAAAGAATTGACCCCAGTCTACTTTAACTTTTACTGATTTGAGATTTCCATGGTCAACCTCATACATGCTTCGGAGGTGATGACTGCCAGGTGTTGTACTTTATGCCATGTGAAGGAATTAGCTCAACGAATATTGTGGAAAGAGTTACAGCTTGTGACATAAGCGTGAAATAACATTGAAGCCAATGGGGCAATAATTGGTGACCTGTGGCCAATAGGGTTAGATTGGAAGCATTCGGCAAACCTCGATAGATTCCGGTACTATCCTTAACCTACATCTAGACTTGGATGTATGATAGTAATTGATATGTACCTATGACCATACATTTGCGATGCGGCTAGTCAACTACCGATTTACTTCAACAGGAAAACGTGCCGCTTTCACAAAATAGCCCCAAAATGGCGTCTTTTCGAGATATAATCTCTATGGGAGATGCTAATTGTAGGCCGGTTGGGGAGGTTCGCGTTTTTCGGAGCTCAAAATGGCACCTTTATATAAATGAGATTTTTGGGGAATACTAACCCAAATCCTAACCCTTTTTAGTAGACTGAACTTGGATCTAATTTACCTTTTACACCCCTTAAAAGGGTTAGGGTTAGGGTTCGGTAAGTATTCCCCAAAATACTCATTTACATAAAGCGGCCATTTTGGACTCCGGAAACACGCGAACCTCCCCAACCGGCCTACAATTAGCATCTCCCTTGGAGATTATATCTAGAAAAGACGCCATTTTGGGACCCCATTTTTTTGTAAAGGGGCACGTTTTCCTGTTAAAGTAAATCGGCAGTTGACTAGCCGCATCGCAAATGTATGGTCGTAGGTACATATCACTTACTATCATACATCTGAGTCGGTGGTACTTTTTACCGCCGACCACCGCCGACTACCGCCGACCAAATGCTTTTTACCGCGGGCTACCGCCGACAAAATACTTTTTACCGCCGACCGCATTGCAATGACTTTCGAAGTGGGACATAAGAGAAAGAGTCTGTTTTAAATACTAAAATTGTCAACGAATTTTAAACGTCAATGAAATCGCTGCCTAAATTGTCCCGACCTCCAACAAGGTCTACCAGGCACTTCCACCATTTTACGATTGTTGTTTTCTATATAAAAAAGAATAGAACAAGTTGAGGTGTTATCCCGTACAACTGTCCGAAACATACATATATATGGAAGGATATGTAAGGACAACAGTACAGTTTAGATATTGAAGGGCAAATATATCAGCTTCTGCTTATTGGGCCAATCTTCTATTAGTGCGAACACTTCTACACATTTTTCGTTTTGCTCTTCGCTGAAACAACGCCACTTTTGTTCGGAATTAGAATATGCTTTATAGAGACCACAAAGTTCATAATCTCTAGAAAAATACAGGATAGATCTTAAATTAATTAATTGGAGCCTTCTGGGGTTTCCAGTCAATTGCACATTGAAAATCACACCTTGCCATATCCAATTGTCGACCATATTTATATATAATAAAATCTATATTTGTTTTTATCAAACTCTGTGTATTTAACAAAATCTATTTATTTGTCACTTATAATTTAATTAATTTTACATAGTCGGCGGTAACAAGTAATCATTTTTTAGCATTTGATCGGCGGTAACAAGTATTTGTTCGGCGGTAATTATATTACGATCGAAAGTCACTACAATGCAATCGGCGGTAAAAAGTATTTGGTCGGCGGTATTTATATTACGATCGAACGTCATTACAATGCGGTCGGCGGTAAAAAGTAATTGGTCGGCGGTAATTTCACGACGGTCGGTGGTAAAATGATTTGGTCGGCGGTAATATCACGACAGTCGGCGGTAAAAAGTATTGGTCGGCGGTGGTCGACGGTAAAAAGTACCACCCCATCCGAGTCTAGATGTAAGTTGCGGAAGGTACCGGAATCTGTCAAGTTTTGCCGAATGATAAAATGCTGTCACACACTTCAATTATGACATATTCGGGTTGGGTAGATCTACTTCTAAATTTAGGATACAACCTAATTTCTGCGCAAAACCGGAAAATGTTTTTAGATAAAGCGGATAACGTAATCGACAATTCTTCATGCTCTATTGTTTTAAAATGAATCTGATGAGTACACACGAACATGTTTAAGTAGACACGTGTAACGAATCATCACTAGACAGAAAAACAAAGCCTGGATATATATTCTACCATGGTAAGGCTACTTTTAGAGGTTTATGTTATTTTATAAAATTATTGAATAGCCTACTTTTTGCTATCATTATCATCTTTTTGCTATCATCTTTTATATTATATTTTGTTTTCACGAAGGACAGGATGGTAGAAAGACTTCTACAGCCTAATCCTTTACCCGTCTCAAATAAAGTTATTATTATTATTGTTTATTATTATTATTTGTTATAAGTCCTACTCTGTACTGTATTTCATTTAAAAAATCAGGATTAATTGACATCACTACAGCCACAGGTGTAAAAATTACATACTACAGTGTAAAAATTAAAATGAATCTGACCTTATTGAGAGTTGCATTATTATAATTATTACTTTGTTGAGTTTATTGCAGCCAACGGTATGGTGTTGTATGATAGAAATGAAATAGTGGAAGGCGCTGGTTTGCAAGCCGGGAGGTCGGGTGTTTGATCCCTGCATATGCCGAGAAAGTTCATCTCAATTTTCCGGCGTGATTTCCCCATGTCAGTGATGCAGAAGGAGGGCCTGACAAGGACAGCTGCCTAGTCAGACGGATGGGACGAAAAACCAAGGTCCCGGGTACACATTGGCGTGCACGTAAACGATCCCTTTGGCAGTTGGAATTGCTGCCCGTGCAAAATTTCCCTCATAGTACACTGTATGGCGTATGCCTGTCTTCCATTAGCCCAGGTTAGGTGCATTATAGTAGGACGTTAAACCCCATCTCATTCATTTCTACTGTTATGCTCGCCTGTGCTAATGAAGACGATGTTGTATGAGGGAGCCACGTACAGTGGCTTATTGATTCAGACCCCCGACTTGCTAACCTGGAGGTCTCTAGTTTGGTTGAGAAAGTTTGTTGGGATTTTTCAAAATGGATAAAAAACTTAGGTCCCATGTAAACATTGGTGTTCACATAAAAGGATCCTTTGTCAGTTGGAATTGATCCATGAAAGAGTAGGTCATATGTGGGCCGCTGTCCGGTCAAATTTTCTGTCATAGCATTTTGTATTGGGCACGATGGTCTTCATTAGCCTAGTCGATAGAGAAACCTTTTTGTACAGATTGACTACTTCCAATTTTATTTTGAAAAACATAAATCATCAAAAACACGACAGTAATTTCTACATCCTTTTAGAGAAGTCTAGTCGAACAGATGCTCAGTAATAAGCAGTAATTATATTACATAGATTTGTGCCCTGACCTGTGTATTTCAGTTCCATTACTAAATGCCTTTGAAACAATGTATCCAACCAGAAGTTGTAAAGCACAGCCAAATAATAGATTTTCTCTAAAAATATCAAATGCTTTTATCACGTCACTTCTTTTATGTAGCTAGAAGTCGAACAAACATCATTGCACAGATTCTAACAAAATTAGAGTTAAAACAAAGTAATTTGATTCTGAATGGATTCTGTAAGAGTTTCTTCTCAATTTCAAGAAACCAAGGATTTGTAAAAAGAAATATAGTATATGTATGAATAAAATAGTTCAGATTTTGCATTAATGATATGATAAATTTTATATATTTCAGGAAACTAATGATGTTAAAATTTTCAATCAGTGTATTGTATGTGATGAGATTTTCCAGGACTATGGAGATTTAGAAAAACACAATAAAATACATGTTAAAGTAGAGAAAACTGATGATGTTAAATCTAAAGACGATTTCCACCGGTGTGGTGTATGCAATAAGATTTTTCAACAATGTGATGATTTAGAAAAACATAACAAAATACATATTAAAGATGAGAAAACTGATGATGTAGATGAGAATTGCCATGTACATTTTGAACAAAGAACTGTCAATTATGGATGCAATTTATGTGATGAGAAATTCCAATTTGAAACTGATTTAGGGGAACACTCTAAAATACATGTTAAAAAAGCGTATGTTTCACACAATGTTTCTCGAAAACATGAAACAACTTCTCAGGGGCAAATAGATCTGATTGGTGATGTTTGTAGTAGTAGTACATGTAAATCATCTAATTCCAATTCAGATCTAAAAAAACATAGGAGAAATCGAACTGGGGAAAAAGCTTATAAATGTGATGTTTGTAGTAAATCATTTCGCCAGGTCGTTCAACTTGAGAGACATGTTAGAACACATTCAGCGGTTAAACCACACGAGTGTGATTTATGTGGAAAATCATTTAAGCAAATTGGTTACTTAGAGTTTCACAGGAGAACTCATACCGGAGACATAGAGAAACCTTTTAAATGTGATGTTTGTGGTAAATCATTCACACACTTGGGTAACCTGACACGACATCTAAACAAGAAACACGCTGAAGGAACAAATTTTAAATGTGATGTTTGTGAGAGCCGATTCAGCACCAAAAAAACTCTGAAATCGCACAAGAAATCGCATATCGAGCAGAGAGTCTATGAATGTCACGTTTGTAACAAAACGTTCTCAAAGCCCCGTAATCTGCTTATACACATCCGTCTTCACACTGGCGAAAAACCCTTTAAATGTGATGTTTGTGGTAAATCATTTACATACAAACTTCAGCTGAAGAAACACCAAGATCTAGGCTGTAAAGATAAAGATGCCAGTCGATATCAGTGTAGTTTCTGTGACAAAATATACATTGTACACAGTCTTTATCAGAAGCACCTCATCATCAGTCATAAATGCGATGTGTGTGGTCAATATTTTAAAGATGGCGATTTACAGGAACACAGGAAAATTCACAGGAGAGAAAATGCGTTTAAATGCGATTTATGTGAAGAAGGGTTTGAGTGGAAGAGTGATTTATTGAATCATATCTCAATGCATAAATATAAGGCTAAACAATCTTTGAATAAAGACACACAAGCAAATGTTTAATACATGTAACGGTATCCAAGAACTTAAAGATACTTTATCTCGATTATCAAATTTATCTGTTTAATCATTTTTATAGAAATGTATTCCAAAGAGTTGAAAATGTTCTGGATAAGTTAAAGTTACATTATTCAAGATATAGATAAGAACTAGCCATTCTTGCTATAATAGTTCGAAAGTAGGTGATGTAAAATGAATAATTTGAAAATTTCATTCAAATTACTCTATTGTAAGCGAATATATTGTCATTTGAAGATTTGGCCGATGTGTGCAATAATTTCAACCACGGTCCTGGTTGATCAAAGCTAAGACTCGAAGCGCCTTGAACCGCCATATTTGATTTATCACTGAAATGTTTTAATCTGTTTAATATCGGAGCAATCTGATGCCATCCAAAGTTGATTAAGGCCTGGATCAGTTAATTAATGTCTAATTAATACTTAAGAAAACATTTCATGCCCAAATAAAGAACTGCACTCGGCAGATTTAGCTCTTGAATAATGCATGTTTAATTAATATCTAATTAATAATTTAGATAACATTTCAGGCCTAAAGAAATATCTGCAATAGGGAGATTTAGCTCTTGCATAATGTATGTTTAAATAAAATTAAATGAGGTTTAACCGTCGTCCAACCTGAACAACCAGACACTGATCAATGTCATAAATATTCATAAAAGATGAAAATTCATCTAATAGCACTTATTAGAAAAAACATTATGCAAGAGCATTGCAGGTCTTTCTTTAGGACTGAATCTAAATTAGACATTTATTAACATATCCAGATCATAATCAACTCTTGATGTCATCTCCAGTCTGTGATATTTATTGGGTTATGATATGATTTGCTTCTCAAGTTTCATTCATGATTTGATCATGAAATGGATAATCGAGACTACCGTTATTTTTTTTATTGTACTGACTTTAATAATGATGATCATGGCTAGGCCGAAAATTCTATTGCTATTATAGTGAATGTCGCTTTAATGTAACATTAGAAAGTGATTAACACCCTTTTTTAAAAAATTGTTATTGTAATTTCTAGACAATTATGTGAGGTGAAACGAGAGGGAAAGGGAGAGGTCATTTTGTGACTTACATGGTTCAACTTTACCTCTATTTCAATAATTTGCTTGCATGTAGGGGTCTTGAGCAGTGGGAGGACACAGAGAAAACCCTATGATGCAGTGCGCACTCGCTAATCATTTGGCCATCCAACCCCGAAGGTGAAATAAGAGAAATACAGTTGTTTGTATTTACACCTGCCTTGTCAATTATACACAGTAATTTTTTATTATTTTTTGTCGTTTTGTGAATTAGCCATTTTTAATTACTTCCTCATGTGCACATGGATATGTTTTCCTTTTCATAAACCCACATTGGAATTTGGTTGTATATTGAAGTCCCCTCTCTGTCTGTAGAACCTACAAAAAAATAAATATGCGACAACCTTTGTCAAGTGTGCAGATGATTTTGCTGCTATGGGACATGTTTTATTGCCTGACAACTTATATTTTCAATAGAAATTTGTGCTCGAAACCATGAGTAGTGATTTCAGTGTCTTTTATATAGTTAATATGAGGTTTGCAATGGAGTATTTAATCAAATATATTATAAAAGTTGAGACAAAGCAATCTATAAAGGACAAGTACAAGCATACTAAACAGGGGGCCAAATATAGGCTGTTATCACAGCAATGTCAATTTTTTTTAACCCTTGTTAACTACTGTTTTATTTATTTTTTTATTTTTTTATTTATTTATTTAATTTAAAATTCAAAATTATTTATCTGTTTATTTGTACCATAGCCAAAATTATGTAATTAATTTTTGCCTGTACCATATATTATTCGACACTGTACATATATTATACACCCAAACCAGAAGGAAGCAAATTAATATAAGCCGACTTGGCTTGTTTTTGTATCCTATTATCTATGCTTTTCTATATTGTATAATATTCTCGAAATAAATACTGTTTAAACCAACTACTGTTGTCCTCTGAATGGTGACGATTCAGTTTCAGTTGGCCCTAAAAATAACCAACTATGCGGAATTGGTGATAGATTTATGGTAAACTGGGGTTCCCATTAATAGTATCAATAGGCTACCAATTGCTCAAACCGAATATTACCAAATACCTGTACGTTCTAACCCAATAAATTACAGAATCCAAAACTGGCCAAATTCTTCAATTATTGTACTTCTTCAATGGAACAGCAAAAAATTGAAAATATAATTTATTTTCCACAAACAAACATATTGTTAATCAATAATTATACTTTCACCTCATTGGTTCATTATTTGACAGAAATAGATTGATTTCTGAAAGTATGGGTGAATAATTTGTTATAACTAGCGATAGGGAGGCTAAGTCTGTCCCCCATTCCCATTCAGACAAGCTAAATAAAAATATTGTTTAAAAAAAATAACTAGTGTTAAAGGGAGGGACAAACGGAATGGCTAATTTGAAGGTGTTCTCTTTAACCCAGGTATTATTTAAACTTGTGTATTTAAATTCGTTAAAATCACCCAAAATCATGTAATTTGTACTTGTGTTCAGTGAAAAGCTGACTGATTAATTTGATAATGAGTGTCCAACTTACAAGTGTCTAACTTCTCAATGTCATAAGGTCTGTCATTGAGTCAACTGGCGTGGTTTCGATTATTCGGTTGTACATGACAAAGACCCCTACACGCAAGCGAATTATTGAAAAAAAAGTTGAGCCATGTGTTAGTCCCGATCACTGCCCTGTACTGTGTTTGACATTATTGACTGTACTGTGATTGAGATTTGATTGAATGTGTAAGAGACTCTGGCAAACAAACCCGTTTGCCTGGAAAAAAAACGTCCCACTCTACAAAAATCGCCCCTGGCTACATCTCCAACTATAGCCCACAAAGCTGGTAAAATTGAAGTTCTGTCTAGCAAACTGAACCCAGTAGGCTACTTTTCCAGAAACTGACATCACAATCAGAAGCTTGTGTCACGCTGTTTCAATGACATTAACAGAAACTGTTTGAGCTTTGAAAATGTTTTAGGGTACGGCAGAATTCGATTAAAGATGATGGGGAAAGTTGAAAAATGAATAAGAAATGAATCTGCTACCTCAATAATCCATAATCCAGCTGAAAAGATGGAATGTTTCACAAGGGTGGTATCCAATTATGGCTTAATCGGGTCGGGTCGATCTTCGTCCAAATTTATTTTACAACCCAATACCGGAAATGACAAATAGACTCTGGTCGAGTCAGGTAATATTTATTTCTAGTCGGTAAAACAGTAACACAACATATCCCAAAAATATTCTTCCGAAAGCTCAGATATACATGTACAAGCATGGTAAGATTATTGTATTATCTGTTTAAAGCCCCAATACCACTCTTGTTGTAACTGAATGATATATCCCAATCTTTATTCTGGTCATAAACTTGTACTATTTTACACTATTCCAATTAATAAATAATACAAATTTCATCTTAACACACCTAATTTTAAAAATTGAAAAAATTCAACTACATGCCGTAACATGGTTTGAAAAGCCTTACGTAAGCACTTTCAAATGAAACTTGGATTTAAACATATTTTCGAACCCTCTGGACAAGTAAGATAGGTTATAATGGATGATTTACACAACAGGGAGGACATTTAAACATCTAGTAGTTAGATTAAGGCTAATTTTTTTTTTCAGAACCTGTCAAGCATAAAAATTAATCGTAAGAATGTAACTACCGATCAATGATCAGCCGCCCACGATGGCCAAGGAGGGTGACCCCGACCCTTCCGCTAATATTACTCTTTCTTATTTAACCCAACAAGGTACTACAATCACTAGGGACCGGGAATCTACATGTTTTTACGAAAAAAGGTAAAAAACTACCCTTATCCTTATTGCTGGTCGGATAGACGTGGCGATAGAGAGGCGGCTTCTCACCAATGCAACGAGGGTTCAATCCCAGCTCAGGGCAAGAACTTTATTGTTGTAAGTGAGAGGGATATTCTGTCTACCGTCCGATCAGGCAGGTTTCCCCCAAGTTCTTCGGTTTCTTCCTGCAGTAATGATCAAAATCATTCGCACGATCTGTGCCAAGGACCAAATTGGAAAAAGGCCAGAGGCCTAATTTGCTACCCTTGTAAAATGACGCGATTATTATTATTATCATCTAGAATCTAATACACATCAAGAATGTGTTAAATACCGTCAAGATTCATCAAAAAACGCCCAGTTTGTGCTACCGTGTAGATTTAGAAACCGTTCTAGTTTTGACATAGATCGTCTACTTTTGGAAGGGGTTTAGCTTTTATACAAGATCTTATTTTCTTGGACGTTGTCGAGAAATGAACAGAGTGTTTAAAAACACAAGACATTTAGATTTGACTCCAAATTACTACTTTACCGAGAGCCGTATATGTGGTTACGATTTATGTGGTTACAATTAATAGAAAAAAAGGTTTTAAAAATATTCACTGATACAACTTCGTCATCGTTTTATTCTTTCTGTCATTCATATAATATCCATGATGGCTGTCACTTGACAGCAACTAGAGAGAGAGAGGAGAGAGAGAGAGAGGTTCAGCGTCCACTCAACTAAGTCATTTCGGGACTAACATATATGGTTTTAAATTTATTACAATAATTCGTTGTGCGTAGGGGTCTTTAGCCGTGGGAGGAATCTGGAGTGCCTGGAGGAAACCCACCAGGGCTCGACACCACAGCTGCAAGCCAGAGGTGGCCGGCCAGAAAGAGGTCGAACAGCGGCACTCTAGACCACTAGGCCATCCCTATGCCCCCCCCCCTCCTGTGACAAAAGGAATATATCGAAAATGGGCGTCAAATTACCAGTACATTATTCTGAGCTAAATTATGGATGTTTGAAAAATAACGAGTTTTGCTTTTTATTTCTAACATTGTTGCGATAATAAACAAAGTGTTGATGGTCAACAGGGCTGCATGTTCCTGAAGCAACGGTATACTAGTTTTATAACTATTATCCGTTGCTTACGCAGCACCATATTCTCGTCTCTTATGAGTAATAACCTCCCTTTGTGGAACCTACGTCACTATTCGATTTGTCCAATTAACTACCTCGTAACATATGGAGTAGCGGCAGTGATTTAAAGATGGCGACCTCCATAGATTCTACATTTTCACTAATTAAAAATAAATTTACAATTGAATGTTTAAGCGAAAACCAGAAAAAATCAATACATATTCGACAAAACTTAATGCGATCGGTCATGATGGAATGTTGACAGCCTTGCCCTTTGTCCCCTTTGACCTTTGTGACTCGATTAACATAAATAGGGGTTTCTACCGGAGATCAAGCGTCTGGTTATTCGAATATTTCGCGGAAAATTTAGTTTCAAGGAATCTCAATGGCTACTGGAATATCCCCTCGACCAATCAAAATTAGTGACGAGAATAGTCGGCTGTGAAAGCAACGGATAATAGTTATAAGACAGTATCCGTTGCACAGGAACATGACAGGGCTGGTACTTATTAGCAAATATTTGGCAACTATTAATTAGGCCCGTTACAATCTGAAAAAAGTGTATTTGTACAACAGTGGAAAGGAAAGTTATCTCTCCTATATCTATCCTATTTCGTTTCGTTTTTATATGCCCACATAGAAATGTGGTCGTATATTGGCGTCCGTCCGTCCATCGTCCACAATTTCTTGTGAACGCTCTAGGGGGCTATAATTAATATCCGATTGACTTTAAATTTATACACAGTGTTAAAGGTCATAAGAGGAAGACCCCTATTGATTTTCAGCGATTTCCGATAATTGCTGTCAGAGTTATGGCCCTTGATCACTTCAAAAAATCTTGTGAATGCACTACAGGCTAAAGTTAATATCTGATTGACTTTAAATTTATACACAGTGTTGAGGGTCATGAAACAAAGAAGCCTAGGGATTTTCAGCGATTCTCGATAATTACTGTTAGAGTTATGGCCCTTGATCACTTCAAAAAATCTTGTGGATGCTCGAGAGGCTAAAGTTAATATCCGATTGACTTGAAATTTATACACAGTATTGAAGGTCATGAGATGAAGAAGCCTATTGATTTTCAGAATATTAAGTGTTTCGTATACTAAACGTTAGCATCGATGGAGAACTTTATCAAAGCCAAACAAATTCGAATGATTTTCTGATAATACATAATGAGTTGTTTCTTGTTATATGATTTTAGTGTATTATAAATGTTTCATTACTGAAAAAAGTAAAATATGCGACAACTCTTGTTGACTGCCCGGACGATTTAGCTGCTGTGGGCGTATGTTTCGTTGCCTGGCAACCTATCTTTTTATAGTTCAAAATGTTGTTTTACCATGGATTTTTTAATGCATGGACTGGTTACGACAAGCAATACCGCTATATGTCTGCCACGCGATCATCATGCGCAAGAAAGGGGAGAGAAGCCAGTAGCGGTATTACTCAATGTCTTCGCTAATTAGATAATCACCGTTTTTCATCGTTCCTTTGTGTGTTCTAAATTTACAAAAAAACTGCTGCTAAAATAAACTGCTGTTTGACACGGCAAGTCATTTATACATGTATTGTTTGGAAAAATTCATTGATTTTGAAAAAGTGAAATATAAGTAATTACTTCCTAAAAACAAAAATAACTCTGTCGACAAACATTAACAAATGGAACATAATTTTATGTAAAAATATGTGATTTTATTTTTGCATTTTCTCACTGAAGCATTTATTTTAGGAATTAATGATCCCTTTTTCCATAAACTTTGATAGCTTGTGTACTGCTATGCGCAAAATTCTTATTTTTAAAACAAATATTAACATCTTTAAAAAATTATTTAACGGAGCAGTATGCATGCCCAGTAACAGCAGATGCTACTAAGGGACACAACTCGATAATAACTCCCATTAAGCCGTCTCAAATAACCGCGTGGCACTCATCGCTGGTTAGGTCATGAAGTTGTTACCAGTCCATGTATTATAGGGTCCATGGTTGTACTTGTCTTCACAATACTAGAGCTGTTACTGCTGTTTGATTAATCAATGTCCCATGTCATAGGGCCAAAAGCCGCAAGTATGACCCCTGACGCGACTTCCCAGTACAACTGGTCAGATCTTCATGTAGTGGAGGCCATCAAAAGTATAAAATAGCAAAACAAAATATAGATCTGTATTATAATCAGATTAAGTTTCCGTTAATAAATTGAAAAGATAAATTATTTGACTCCCCCTCCTCCTCCCCAATATTTTCTTTTAGAAAAACCTACTGTAATCAAATTTTTTATGTATTTTCATTTGAAGTTCTGCACCATATCCTGGCTTGTGTTATAGCTATCATAAATTACAGGAAACTAAAGATCTTTGGCCCTTGTACAGGGGCGCCGGAACCCGTGTACCAGGGTATACAAATGGTATCCTGCCACTTTTCTGGGGTATACATGTATACCCATGCTCTAAAGATTGGTGTATTGAATGTCAAATTAAAAATAATTTTTTACAAGATGAATTAATCATGATACGAAAATTGTGAATAATCAGGATTTTGCCTCTTTCATTATCATGTATTTTTAAAGGGTTTTATGTTGTAATTTGGAATGCCAGGGGCCCTCTAACTAAACAGCGTTCTCGGAATTGACAAATTTTAAAATTTCTGAAGACGAGGCAACTAATGATGTTATAACTATTATACATTGCAGGAAAATAATGATGTTAAAAATTCCCATCAGTGTGACATGTGTGATAAGATTTTCCAACAATATGATGACTTAGAAAAACACACTAAAAGACATATTAAAGACGAGAAAAATGATGATGCAGATGAGTTTTGTCATGTTAAAGAAGAGAAAACTGATGATGGTGAAACATTTTATCAATGTAATTTATGTGATGAGAAATTTAGATGTTACACTGAATTAGAAAAACACTGTGAAATACATGTTAAAAAAGAGGAGCTTGATTTACAACCATTCAGGGATTGTGATGATCAATGTAAATCAAACTATGATTTGGAGACACACAGTAAAATTCATGTTAAAATCGAGGTAACCATGGAACAAGTTTCACAAAATAATCAAACTGAAAAGACTCATGAAAAACTTTTCAATTGCGATGTTTGTGATAAATCATTCTCTAAGAGTACTCGTCTACAAAATCATATGACAATTCACACTGGCAAAAGACCTTTCAAATGTGAAGTTTGTGATAAAACATTTAATTGGAGTACTCATCTAAAAGATCACATAAGAACTCATACTGGAGAAAAACCTTTTAAATGTGATGTCTGTGGTAAATCATTCACTACGAAATGTAATCTAACTCAACACATAAGAACTCATTCTGGAGAAAAACCTTTTAAATGCGATATTTGTGGTAAATCATTTACTCAGAAATGTAATCTAAATAAACACATGAGAACTCATAGTGTAGGGAAAGTTTTTAAGTGTTTTATTTGTGAAAAATCATTCTCTTTGAGTACACATCTACGAAAACACATAACAACTCATACTACAGAAAACCCCCACAAATGTGATGTTTGTAGTAAATCATTTGTTCTGATTAGTCAGCTACAAAATCACCTAAGAAATCATACTCGGAAAAAAACTTACAAATGTGATGTTTGTGGTAAATCATTCACTCGAAATGTATATCTAAAAATACACATCAGAACTCATACAGGAGAGAAAAAATATAAATGCGATGTTTGCGGTAAATCATTTAGTCGGAGTAGTCATCTCCAGGAACACAAGGGTACACATACTGGAGAAAAACTTTTCAAATGTGATGTTTGTGATAAATCATTCACACAGAATTATAATCTAAAAGCACACATGAGAACTCATGAAGGAGAAAAAACATATGAGTGTGAGGTTTGTGGTAAATTATTCACGCACAATCATTATCTAGAAACACATATGAGAATTCATGCGGATGAAAAACCTTTTAAATGTGATGTTTGTAGTAAATCATTCACACAGCATGATTGTCTCCACAGTCACATGAGAACCCATACCTGGGCTAGAACCTACACATTTAAACCTTATAAATGTGATGTTTGTAGCAAGTTAATGTATAGTAATTATCTACTACAGAAACACATGCGAATTCATACTGGAGAAAAACCTTATAAATGTGACTTTTGTGACAAATCATTCACAGAGAATTTTCGTCTACGTAAACATATGAGAATTCATACTGAAGAAAAAACTTATAAATGTGATGTTTGTAGCAAGTTAATGTATAGTAATTATTTACTTCAGAAACACATGAAAACTCATACAGGAGAAAAATCTTTTAAATGTGATGTTTGTAGTAAATCATTCTCCGAGAGTTTTCAGTTACAGGAACACATACGCATTCATACCGGTGAAAAACCGTATAAATGTGATGTATGTGGTAAATCATTCACTCAGAGTGGTCAAATGAAACGGCACAGAAGAATTCATACAGGCAAAAAAACTTATAAATGTGAGATTTGTGGTAAATCATTTACATACAAATATCAGCTGAAGAAACACCAAGATGTAGACTGTAAAGATGAAGTTGCAATCAGTTGATATCAGTGTAGTTTCTGTGATAAAATCTATGCATCTCACGTTCGGTATTTTACACAGTTGTTACTGACCTACATGGATTCTGTGCCCTTGAAAGCATATATATTGACACCAACGATGACTACTTAATCAATATTAGCACATCGTCCTATTTTGCTGTCAAAAATGACAGCCATCTTGGAAATATGCTAAAAATATGAACATGTGATCATTTTACAAGGCTGTAAATGCCAGGAATGGAATCTGTGATCCTGAAAAAATATATATTGACACCAAACACTACTTCTTAATCAAAATCAACACATTGACCGATTTTCCTGACAAAATTGGTCGCCATCATCATGAAACAATCTAAAGTATAGTCATGAACCCTGCCAATATTAATACATTGTCAAATCACAGTTGATATGTCAATAACATTATAAATAAGGTGAAAATAAAAAAATAAGTTGGAATATTATCGCAAAATGGCACCTTCAAATAATGGCCCCCCATACTATGAATACCTACTAAGAAAAAATGTCAACATTGTTTTTTTGCAATCAAATATCAAAACCTACAAAATAAAGCTTATTCCATGATTTCTACCCAAATAGCTGACGGGTGAGATTTATGTTACAAACCCTATCGCGCTATCTGGTCAGCCTACATACGCAGTATGATTTGGTGCAATGTGTCTAGCCTCGTCCCTCGAGTCTCTCAATACAACTGGGGCTGAAGTGCATTATGGTATACAATTTACATGAATGTTAAAAAAATTATTTTATCTTAAATATCGGATATCAGAAGCTCATCTTTTCCCGGTAAGTTTACATCATCAATGTTGATTTAAATTGAGTAATTTGTGTTTTCGATGTCGAAGATTTTGGAGGATTTTGAGTTACGGACTTATGTCCTTAAAAGCACTTGGTCCCTATTAGGTTGCAGTATGAAAATACCGCTCTAGCCCAACTCTGTTGTACTGCTATTTTGAAATCCTAATCTTCTATTTTTTACAGTGATTCTTCTTTGTTCACCAAGGGAATTATTCTCTCCACATCCGACACAAGTTTATAATAATTCAACCCTATTTTCAAGTAAAGATTTGTGATTTAAACACATAAACAAGACTCAAACATTCGCAGACCGCATGTTTTGTTTAATTACAATATTGAAATGGTCAATTTCAGACAGATTTATAGCAGATAAAATAACGAAATGAAATGGGGTTTAATGTCCCACTGTCCTGCTCCGAACTGGGCTAATGAAGACTGACATACGCCATACAGTGTGCTATGAGGGAAATTTTGCTCGGGCAGCTGCGCTATGGCTACTCTTATATAAAATTCCAACTGCCAAGGGATCTTTTATGTACACGCCAATGTGAAAAGGGACCTGAGTTATTCGTCCCATCTGAACCACTAGACAGCTGCATCACTGACAAGGTAAAGCCATACCGAAAACTGGGATGAACTTTCTCGGCCAATGCAGGGATCGAACACCCAATAGCCAAAGGGATGTTTTAAGTGCACGCCAATGTGTATACAGGACCTCGGTTTTTAGTCCATACAAGCGACTAGACAGCTGTTCTTATCAGGCCCTTCATCCTGCATCACTGAAAAGGGAAAACCTTGCCGGAAAATCAGGATGAACTTTCTCGGCCAATGCAGGGATCGAACACCCGACCTCCAAGCTAGCTAAAAAATAATGAACTCCAAAGTTTATTACTGTAAACATACTAAAATATGACCCAGACCAGGGTGGGGGGTGGATGGCTGAATTGTTAGCATGTTATAATGTCTGTCATTGAGTCAACTACATAGTTTCGATTCCTAGTGACAAGGAGTAGGATTGCCTGTCCAATCTCGTAGGTTTTCTCCAGTTTCCTCCCATCGCTAAGACCCTTCCGCGCAAGCAAATTATTGAAATAAAATTGAACCATATGTAGTCCCTAAATGACCTAGTTTGTGTCAAGTGGATATTAGAGCCCAATTTTTCTCTCTCTTTCTCAGATCAGAGTGTGTTATATTTTTGTAGTCCCGAAATGACCTACATGTAGTTGTGTTGAGTGGACGTTAAACCCCATTTCTCTCTGTCTCTCTCTCTTTATATTTTTGGGAATCTGTGACAGATGTATGGCAATTGAGGTGTTGTTTTTTTAATCATCTATCTTTAGCCTATGTGAAAATTGACCTACAGTGTATTTACCATAAAAGGTATAAAGTTGACCTATTTATTTTGGGGAGTTGGATAGCTGAACCGTTTGGTTAGCATGCGTGCGCTGGATCATAAAGCCGATCATTGAGTCAACTGCTGTGGTTTCGAATCACTGGTTGTACGTAGCAGGGAGTAGGGTCACCTGTCCAACATCGTGGGTTTTCTCTGGTTTCCTACCACTCCTAAAGACCCCTACACTCAAGCAAATTTTTGAAATAAATTTAAACCATATGTTAGTCCAGACATGACCTAGTTTGTGTCGAGTGAAGGTTAAACCCCATTTCTCTCTCTCTTTCTCCTATTTATTTTAAAAGATAGACAATTGTCAATTCAACATAGCAACAGATTCTCAATTATGTGTGATATCTATTTGAATATGTTTCTTTCCATTTCTGTAAATAGTATCAAAATGTTCCGTATTAACAAAACACATTGGCCTACTTATAGAGAACAGTTAATAGTGTATTAAGGGCAATGTTTCAAAGAGTATTCTCTCAACTTTATCATGCAGAGGCGGACCCAGGAAATCCTGTTAGGGGGGCCTGTGGGGGTCCCCAGAGACATTTTTTGGTAAAATTGGGGTGTCAGTGGTGATTTGTGGCGCATATCTATTTTTTATACTGTTATTTAGAGGGGGCTCGGGCCCCTAGGGCCCCCCTGGACCCGCCTCTTGCTATCATGCTATGTAGCTGTTTTCCATATGCATGTATTTTGTTGTTCAATTAATAATTGTCATTTGAAGATTATTATCAATTAGTACCATCGGTATTGAGCCTCTCTCAATTAGGACCATCAGTTTTGTTCCCATCTCAACTAATACTATTGGTATTGCAGATCCCCTCCCAATTTGTACCATTGTTTTGCTCATCTCGCAATGAGTACCATCAGGTTATGCTCTCTTAATTAGTACCATAAGGTATTATTCCTCTCTCAATTACTACCATAAGGTATTGTTCCTCTCTCAATTACTACCATAAGGTATTGTTCCCCTCCAAATCAATTAGAACCAATTTGCCCCACTGCTTACTATACTAAACATTACCAGTATCGGTAATTGGCGCAACGGTTAGAGAGTAGGATTTGTGACCCAACGGTTGCAGGTTCAAGACCCGAATTGTGCGTCGAGTTCTTGTGTCCTTGAATAAGACACTTCATCCCTGTATTCCAGTCTACCCAGCTGTAAACGGGTACCGGTAGGATGGTGTATGTATTACACAAACAACTGTTGCGCTCTTTCTAAGATTTAAAGAGTTCAGCGGTAAAGGGAGGTAATCAGGCTTTACTTGTATCCTAGAGACAGGGATAGTAATTGTGTAGCGCTTTGAGCATAAACTTGGTTTCTGGATATAGCGCATTATAAATGTTCACATTATTATTATCAGGGTTGTACTCTGAAATAAAACCAAACCAACTTTTGGGGACAAAATACGTTTTATATCATAATAACAAGGTGTGGCTAGTTATACAGTACACATGAAATTATACATACACTGTACAAAATCATTTTACGGGGGGATGGATTGCTGAATGGTTAGCGTCCGCACGCTGTATTTTAAAGTCTGTACGTGGCAAGGAGTAGGATCACCTGTCCAATCTAGTTTGTGTCGAGCGAAGGTTGAATTGAACCCCATTTCTCTCTCAGTTTACAATGAGTTCAAATATTTTACTGTAGATGGAGAATTTTGGAAATGCCACAAACATCACATTTTATTACAGGCCTGGAAATAACGGTTTTACATGTAGATGTACCTGAAATAGTACCTGACATTTTAAACTTAGTGCCTGACGTGTTTTAATAGTATCAATAAAAAAGACAAATCAGTGCCAGACAAATTGACAGGCACCAGAGGTATAGTGCCTGACAAAGCCTAAATCTGTGTCTGACAGTGACAGGTGCCTTATTTCCAGGCTTGTGTGACATTTAAAACATTTTTCAACAGCATGAATATAAAAAAATCTAAATAAAAAATGAAATAAAATGGGGTGGGCGAGTTAACATCCTGCTCGGAAGGGACTAATATGAAGACAGGCATATGACATGCAGTAATGCTATGAGGGAAATTTGGGGCCACAACAGGTGATATATAACACCATTAAAAAATGTCCATGTGACATCCGTTACATAGTAAATTTTTTGCAAAATGGACAAAACAGTACATCGCAGGAAAAATTAATAATATCTTTTACATGTATGCCAATTGTGTACAGTACATGTAATTAAAGACCTTGGTTTTCAGTCTCATAAACAAATAGTAGATAAAAAGCCTATTACAGGAAGAAAATGTGGTTTAAAGTCCTACTGTTCTGCTCCGAACTGGGCTAATGAAGAAGGGAATACAACATACAGTGTGCCATGAAGAACATTTTGACAAGACCGCGGCACTACAGCCTCCTACTCTCATATCAAATTCCAACTGTCAAGGGATCTCTTACGTGCAATTAATGTGTACACAGGACCTCATTTTTTTATCCCATCCGAATGCCAAGACAGCTGTCCTGGTCAGGCCCTCCGTCCTGCATCACTGACAAGGGGGAGCCCTGCCGGAAAATCAGGATGATCTATCTTGGCCAATTCAGGGATCAAACACCTGACCACCAGGCTCTCTTGGATCTCTTACGTGCACGCCAATGTGAACACAGGACCTCAGTTTTTCATACCATCCGAACGCCTAGACAGCTGTCCTTGTCAGGCCCTCTGTCCTGCATCACTGACAAGGGGGAACCCCGCTGGAATATCAGGATGATCTATCTGGACCAATGCAGAGATCGAACACCCGACCTCCAGGCTAGCAAGCCAGCGTCTTTCCCACTTAGCCACCGTGACCCCTTATTACAGAAATAACATTAGTTTTCTGTATGTTGCTGCTGGTGAAGACCCTCAGAAAATGATTTATCACAAATATCAGATTTAAACACTTTTTCATAAACATGAAATCTAATGTGTTCTTGAATTGAAGATTCTCAACGAAGAAAAAGATTAAATTTAAATGTTTCTCACTGGCCTGAATTCATATTTTAAAGTGGTAGAAGACGGCAACAACTCTCGTACAGTAGGTCCGATGTAGCTGGAGGCCAGTAATCGGAGGACATCTAAACTGGGATCTCTGCGATACATGAGGGGTTCAGGAAGACGATGAAATAGTAGATAGGTAACGCCTAAAACAGTATAGATAGACAAACTCCTAGTAGGTTGTAATAAATTAGTTTATCAACAGACATCGATATTTCCACGCACATGCGCATGGCGTGCGCAGGCACATTTTTTAATTTTTTTTTATAAATTATTACGGTCATGTTAATCATGTAAAATAAAGGGATTTAATGAACTTATTTGAAGCTGCACAATCATACTATATACCTGGCAATTAAATACTCTCTTTTTGAGTATGACCCTGCAGGCACATTTTCAAGTGTGTGCGCCGGCACACTCAACTTTTATAGAGCCCTGTTTATCAACCTACTAGGAGTTCTTCTATCTTCACTGGATTTAGGGGTTACCTATTTACTAATTCCTATTTTAGTGTGAAGTTTTGTGTGTCTATGCAGATTAGACTTAAAAGTAAATGATTTATCACAGATATCACATGTAAAAGCCTTTACTATGTCTACGGTATGAATGTTCCTGTGCACATCCAGACAACTTTTCCGTTTGTAACATCTACCACAAATATCACATTTAAACGGTTTTTCTTCTGTATGTGTTGTCATGTGTAGCTGTAATATTTCAAATCGACTAAATGATTTACCACAAATATCACATTTAAAGGGTTTTTCTCCTGTGTGAGTTTTCATGTGTTGCTGAACGTTCCCTGCGTCACCGAAGGTTTTCCCACATTCCCCACACTCATAAGGTCTTTCACCTGTATGCATTCTCATATGTCGCTCAATATATCCTTTCTGTTTGAATGATTTTCCACAAACCTCGCACTTGAATGGTTTTTCTCCCGTATGAATTCTCATGTGCATCTCAAAAGAGCCTTTCTGATTAAACGATTTACCACAAACATCACATTTGAAAGGTTTTTCTCCAGTATGTATTCTCACATGTTTTTGAAACTGACTTTGTGAACTAAATGTTGAACCACAAACATCACATTTAAAACATATCTGGTCTTGTAATCTTTTTTCCTCTTGAAATTGTTGTAAAATATTTCCGACGTTCTCTTCTACTTCATGTATTTTACAGTGTTTTTCTAAATCGGTCTCAGATTTAAATTTCTCCTCACATAAATTACACTGATAAACAGTTTCAATATCTGCCGTTTTCTCCTCTTTTACATGACAATATTCATCTAGGCCTACATCATCAGTTTTCTCTTTTTCAACCTGACAACATTCAGTTTCATCATTAGTTCTCTCTTCTTTAACATGTATCTTATTGTGTTTTTCTAAATCATCATATTGTTGAAAAATAGCATCACACACAATACATTGGTGGAAAGTTTTAACATCATTAGTTTCCTGTAATATATAAAAGTTATAAGATCTTTAGTTTCCTTAACATTCTCCAGGGATAGTAAGACTACTTAATTAGGTCGAGTGGGTGAAGGAGTTAATGACTTCTGCAATATCTTACGGATTAGATCATTACAAACAGCACTCAGTGCCATTCTGTCTATAAAATACACAAGTTGTGTAGTGATTTAAAAATGTTCTTTGTGTCTTAAATATATATGCAACACATCTCATATTTTCATGGTAAGATAACACACTGATAATTTGCAGTGACATCACATGATAAAGCAGTCATCTTCTACAGAACTATATCAAGCTTTGTTGGCTTGGGTAAGATAATAATACCGAATTATAATAACATCATATTGATTGAAATGGACCAAAATTTAATTCTAATACGTGTTTCCACTATTGGCTACTTTAAGCCACTTCATATAAATTTGGTGATGCTGTATTGTAAACCTAAACGAGAAAAATATTATGCACAGGGAGGCTTGAAATGATATTCCTCGAAACGAAAGGCTATCAAAAAAAAAAAAACAAATCCGAAAGACAAAAAAGACAAAAAAGACTTCGTATGTAGTCCAGGATTATTCATAATGACATAATAACAATTTTTCAAGTAGCGGTGGAGACAGTAATCTTTTATAATTTAGAATTCAGTAAATTAATAAAATTATCTCACCATTTTGAAGGGAAGTTCGGATATTTTCATAAAAAAAAACAAATAAATGGCACTTCCGGTTCTAATACATATATTTATTTTGGATATGGACTAAACCGACACGAACGGTGCATAAATGAGGATGTTATATCGGGGCATGCCCGACAGTTAATGGAAACTTGTCTGCGGTATCACCGTAGGTGGAAGCGGACGTTAATCCCCAGCGACTAACGGAATTGACAGACATGAAATCATGTGACACAGAATAAAGCTCAGTGGGGATCACACCTTATGATTGGAGTGGAGACACAAAGTACCTGTCTTCTTGAAGACTACCAACAGGGCCCTGATTCACGAAATCTTAAACTAAGTTACAACCTAAATTTTAAGAAATACTGCAACTTCATTTGATATATGCAAATTGATTTCAGTGGTCAGCCAATCGAATTGCAATATTTCTTAAAATTTCGATTGTATCTTAGTTTAAGTTTTCGTGAATAAGGGCCCAGTTTTAATGTTTACAGTAGGAAGGTTGTTTAAATATCGCTTAAACATGCTTTATGCAAGAGCTAAATCTGTCTATTGCAGGTCTTTCTTTAGACCTGAAATGTTATATCTAAATTATTAATTAGACATATAATTAAAGATACATTAGTTAAGAGCTAAATCTGCCTATAGCAGGTCTTTCTTTGGGCCTGAAATGTTTTCTAAAGTATTAATTAGACATTTATTAACTGATCCAGGCCTTAATCAACTCTGGATGGCGTCAGATTTCTCTGACCTACGCTGCATTCAACCGATTCCTCTCTACCCCTGATCGTAGTGGTAAGTGAACATTGTTAGTCGGTTGACAAACGGTCGTCTTGTTGTTAGTCCATCACCCAACGTTCAATTACCCCTACGCTCTGGGATAGAGAGGAAATGGTTGGATGCAACATAGGCTGTCTGTTTTAGTGGCGAATCCCTGATCCCAAATAACATGCTGGCTCGTTTTGGAGATTCGTCAATACAATAGGTGACTGATGGAAATGACTGCCTCGTACATGACAACAGACCAGCCTTGTTAGTCGGTCACCCAATGTTCACTTACCCCTAGGGCCGGCTGTAGAGAGGAAATGGTCAGATGCAACGTAGGTCGTTGTGTTTCAGTGGCGGATCCTGAATTACGTGCTGGCTCGTTAGTGGCGAATCCCGAATCCTAAAAAACGAGCCACTGTTTGTCGTGTATTTTGTACATGAGGAGCAGTCCATTTGCTGATTACGTTATTTTGCTTGAATATACTATTTTGCCTATAACGTTTTTTTAGGATTTTGCTGTGTACTCATTCCGTTCTACTCCACTATACCCTGGGTTAATCTATGGGGAAGACACGTTTTCAAGTTATCCGCCCTTGATGAATGTGCTAGGGTAAAGTGGAGTAGAAAGGAATGTGTAACCGAGGATGCCAGCCATCTTGCATAGATTCCTTAAAATAAAAAGGAAATGGGATTTTATATCCAATTGTTCTGCTTCAAATGGACTAATGAAAGAGATACAGAAATGGGGTTTAACTTCCACTCAATACAAACTATATATAGGTCATTTCGGGACTAATATTGTTCAATTGTTTTTCAATAATGTGCATAGGGGTCTTTATTTAGCAGTGGGAGGAAACTTGCGGACTCTGAGAAAAAACATGAGGTTGGACAGGTCACCGAACTCTTTGTCAAATACAGGATAGGGAGATAGGAAAGGGGTTTAACGTCCACTCAAAACCCACTAGGTCATTTTGGGACTAATATGGTTCAATTGTATTTCAATATTGCACATAGGGGTCTTTAGCAACGGGAGGAAACTTGAAGACTCCGAGAAAACCCACGAGATAGGACAGGTCACCCAACTCCTTCTCAAATACAGCCAGGGAATCGAAACTACTCGATGACAGACCTTATGACACTGCAAACACATGCTAACCATTAGGCCATAAACAACCTTCTTATACTTTTACACCATGCTGTATAAAATAAATGAATATTTTTATGAGAATAATCCCAAAGATGACACCCATATAATGACATACACTATGTTTTAAACAATTTATTTTTCATTACAGGGGATACAGATTTAAAATTCTTCAGCATTACGTTTACAATTTAAAACAATTTGGTAAGTGCTCAGATTTGGATGCTGAATTCAGTGTGTTACTCAAGTTGTTACCTGACGAAAGGCCCTTGCCATCCATATATACATTATTAACAGCATGACCTTGCCATCCAGCATCCATACATTATTAACAGTGTTGAAACAGCTATGATTAAAAGGGACTAGTGAAAGTTTTGTTTTATCAGGGTTGAACGTCAGATCAAAGTCTTTAGACTACAGACTTGCTATGTCTAGATACCAGGAATAACCAGTAATTCACTTCTAACAGTCAATGAAATACAGTACCAGTATACCATTTTGCAATGTGAAGAAGTTTTTGTCACATGCCATTTATTTTATATATGTGTAAAACTATTTTTCATTGGCTGTGAACGCATCAAAATAATGCAAATTACAGCTCTCATGCAATGAAATCTATTGTTATAAACATGGCACCAGGACCAGGTGACCAGACCCATAGTTTTTGTTTAACAGGTAAATACTAATAATCAAGACAAAATAATTGTTAAAAATGACGGAAACATTCAAATAAAACTTTTAAAAATTTTGTCCTGGCTTTGAGTTCACAAAGCATTCTCAGACTTAAATTAAGAATTTACTCAACTTTCAATCACTGTTTATAAAAAATATCTTTGACCCAGAAACACAAAACAACAAACTTTTGATAAAGGGCTATATATTCTAGTTAAAAAAAAGTCAAACAATTTTCATTAAATTCTTAAATTAAAGATACATTATTGGTAGTTCTCACTATAATAGTTACAAACTAGATAATGTAAAGGCAATTTGTTAAAAATTTCCGTCAAATTAATCCACTATGAACCAAGAACTAACCAAATGAAATTTCCGCCTATCATCGATAATCATTACTAAAGTCGGTTCCGCAAAAATCACTGTCCCAATTATCCATTTAATCATTAAATCGTGATGGAAAGTTATTGGGCCATCGAGAGTTGATTATAGTCTGGATAAGTTAATTAATGTCTAATTAATAATTTAGATAACATTTCAGGCCTAGAGAAAAACCTGCAATAGGCAGATTTAGCTCTTGCATAATGTATGTGTAAGTCTGAGAATGCTTTGTGAACTCAGGGCCTGAAAGTGAAATGCGGCCCTGAGCACTAGAGGAACAAGAAACAATGTTTCAATTCAATGCCGCCACAATCATATTTTTGTGTGGATTTTGATGTGGCTTTGCAGATTACAATTTTGGGTAAATGATTTACCACAAATATCACATTTAAAAGCTTTTTCTCCAGTGTGAATTTTCATGTGTATAACAAAACAAGATTTCCTTTTAAATGATTTACCACAAACATCACATTTAAATGGTTTTCCTCCTGTATGAGTTATCAAATGCTGCAGTAAACCGCGCCTACAACTAAATGATTTACCACAAACATCACATGTAAAAGGTTTTTCTCCTGTATGAATTCGTTTGTGTCTCTGTAGATCCCCACTCGTGATAAAAAGTTTACCACAAAAATCACATTTATGAGGTCTCTCTCCTGTATGAGTCATCATGTGCCTATGAAGGCTACCGCAATCACTGAATGATTTACCACAAACATCACATGTATTGGGTTTTTCTCCTGTATGAACTTTCATGTGCCTCTCAATATATCCTTTCTGTATAAAGGATTTACCACAAACATCACATTTAAAAGGTCTTTCTCCAGTATGAATTCTCTTGTGTGTCTGAAATTTGCTTTGTGTGGTGAATAATTTACTACAAACATCACATTTAAAAGGTCTCTCGCCAGTATGAACTCTCCTGTGTGCCTTAAACCGACGTTGCTTTTTAAATAATTTACCACAAAATTCACATGTAACAGGTTTTTCATAATCTGTCTTATCTTGAATTTTATCGTCCTTTTTAAATTGTTGTAAAATATTTCCTATGGTCTCCTCTAAGTTAACATTTACATTGATATGTATTTCACAGTGTTTTTCTAAATCAGTCTCGGATTTAAATTCCCCATGACACAATTTACACTGATAAACAGTTTCAATATCTGCCGTTTTCTCTTCTTTAAACTGTACATGACAATATTCATCTACATCATCCATTTTTTCTTCTTTAAACTGTACTTGACAAAATTCATCATCATTAGTTTTCTCTCCTTTAACATGACAAAATTCATCTGCATCATCAGTTTTCTCTTCTTTAACATGTATTTTATTGTGTAATTCTAAATCAGCATATTCTTCGAAAATCTCATCACATATAACGCACTGATGAACAGTTTTAACATCTTTAGTTTCCTGTAATAAATAAAAGGTATAACAATATTAGTGTCCTGTTATATATAAAAGGTATAACATCATTAATGTCCTGGGGCCGGTTGCTCAAAATTAAGTTATTTTAACGATCCGTTAAACTCTAACTGACACATCTTGGTAACGTACTATAGAATACTTTATTTTTTATTTAGATATATAAGCATAAATCTGTAGGAAAAATTTGCACCACAGAAAATTCGGGGCCTTTATTTCCAGCAACAATCTTTCTCTCTGTTAAAGTTAAGGAACCGTTAAAAGATAACGGAGCTTTGAGCAACTGGCCCCAGTTATATATAAAAGTTAAGACACCATTAGTGTCCTGTAATAAATAAAAGATATAACATCATTAGTTTCCTGCACTATATAAAAGTTACATCATTAGTTTCCTATAATATATAAAAGTTACAACATCATTAATATCCTGCACTATATAAAAGTTACATCATTAGTTTCCTGTAATATATAAAAGTTATAACAACATCATTAGTTTCCTGTAATACATAAAAAGTTATAACATCATCGCAGTAATATATAAAAGTTAAAACAACATTAGTCTCCTGTGATATATAAAAGTTATAACACTACATTTTTTAATTCATCCATAGATAAATGTAGGCTTGTACAATTATTTTCAGTGGTAATAAATCTGGTTCAAAAGATGTTTTGAGGTACTGTCAGTATAAAATCTACATAGTTTTGTTGGAGTAGGCCTAATCTCATTACCGGTATCAAAGAAATCCGTTTAAAATTTACAATGGTTCAGACAGTAACTTGTTGCCTTTGATTAGGAGGGCCATTATGAACTAACCCTACACACAAACGTCTTTAATTGCATTTGATTGTTATTTTTGTTGCATATTCTGTATATATTTGCCTACAACTCATATATATTATTTGTATCATTTGCTTCATAATGACGAGAGTAACCCTATCCTGATCGAAACGTCGCTTTAAGTATCAAACTCAGTAATTGTGTATCCATAAAATTGTACCTTGTGTTGATATGTTCAATTACTAAATGCCTATCAAAGAAGAGTAACTTGTTAGATTACTATTAGTGCCTTCAATTAGTCAGATAAATTTAGTCAATTTAGTGTAACTGATTTAATTTTTAAAGTGAACATGATCAGTGTCATTTAGCTCTTGAGGTGATCACCTTTACTGAATGAACAGGTAGGCCTGGTTTCTAAAAAGGCGAATTCAATGAATATTAATAAAATTTTCTCACCATTTTAAAAGAGATGGCTTGATGTTCTAATTATCAACACAAAGACTTTGGCACTTCCGGTGTTAAGATTCTATTATATTTATTGTGGAAATGGACTAAACCTACACGAACGGTTCATAATTGGGAGCCATCTGTTTCAATTATGGCTCAATGGCGCGTGTATTGCTTACATCAGGCGTTACTGGTTCGGGCAGAATTTTTTCTTTTACTCATTTTAATACCTATGACAATAAATAGGAAATAATTTTTACCCACATTTACTTCAAACGTCTTTATTTATTTTTCTAATTATATTTATCACCCAATAATACATTTGACAGTAGATATCGCTTGTGTGATAAATTACATAATCTACTGGAGATATATACACAGTGGTGATATCGCTTTACATAAATTTGATTGGTCAATCAAAAAGGAACTACTTTCTTTTATTTTAAAGAAACCACTTTGTTTAAGTAAAGAGTGACTTTTTTATAAATAAAAAGGAAACTGCTTTTATTTAATTGACCTTGAAGGAAAAAACTGGGTCAGTATATAGGACTATACAATAGCTAAACTGCTTTCAAAAAATGATGTATCACTACGCTGTAATGTAATTAGGTTGTGTAAAAGTGAAATCTATACCAAAGAATTATATTTATTTATTTGTGCATGTAAAAAAGGATTGGATGATAAATAAAATCTCCAACTCGTGTTTTTTGATACCGAAAAATATCAACACTCGTTGATAAAGTAAAAAAAACTCGGCAGAGCCTCGGTTTCTTTTACTTTATCAACTTGTGTCGATATTTTTTGATATCAAAAAACACTCATAGGAGATTCTCTATATATATACCGGTTAAGAAAAAATCTTTCGAATTTGAACTGGTAGAAAAGTTAAAATTTTGGGCTCATTAAGTCGCATTGTTTTCACCCTTATAAGTGATTGAAACTAATGATGTTATAAATTGTATTTATTACCTAATAATACATTCTACAGTAGATCTCGCTTGTGTGATAAATTACATAATCTACTACGATATTTCTTTAGGAGATATCACTTTACATGAATTTGATTAGTCAGTTGAAAAGGAATTAAAAATGAACTATTTGTATTTAATTATTGACCTTGATGGAAATTCTGCGTTGATATAAAGGACTTTGCAATGGTTGAATTGCTGTCAAAAAATGATGTATCACTACGCCGTAATGTAATCAGGTTCAAAGAGGTAAAATCTATAGTAAAGAATTATGTTTATTTATTTGTGCATGTCAGAAAGGATTGAGCGATAAATAAATATGAAAACATATCAACACTTGTCGATTATAAAGTAAAAAAAAACTTGGCAGAGCCATTTTTATTTGCATTATCGACTTGTGTTGATATTTTTTAATATCAATGGACTCGTAGGAGATTCTCTATTTATATATTACACATAAAACTAATGATGATATATTTTTTATATATTGCAGGAAACTAATGATGTTATAATTTTGATATATTACAGGAAACTAAAGATGTTATAACTTTTGTATATTGCAGAAACTAATGATGTTATAATTTTTATATATTGCAGAAACTAATGATGATATAATTTTTATATATTGCAGAAACTAATGATGATATATTTTTTATATATTGCAGAAACTAATGATGATATAATTTTTATATATTGCAGAAAACTAATGATGTTATAAATTTGATATATTACAATAAACTAATGATGTTATATTTTTATATATTGCAGGAAACTAATGATGTTATAATTTTTGTATATTACAGGAAACTAATGATGTTATAATTTTTATATATTACAGGAAACTAATGATGATATATTTTTTATATATTGCAGGAAACAAGTAAAGGGTAAATCCACTATGTGGGTAAAACAGGTAAAGGTAAATCCACTATGTGGATAGAACAAGCAAAGGGTAAATCAACTCTGTGGGTAAAATAAGTAAAGGGTAAATTCACTCTGTGGTAGAATATTCAAAGGGTAAATCCACACAGCTGTGTGCAGAACAAGCAATGGGTAAATCCACTCTGTGGGTAAAACAAGTAAAGGGTAAATCCACTCTGTGGGTCATCTTCAATGAAAGGCTTGATCCTGCTTTAACCACGTACATCTTATCAAGGCTTTCATGAAATACCCTGAAAATTTCTCCACTTATTTCGATTGGAAGCCTATACAACTAAGTCTCGCGCTTTCCAGCTAAACTGTCATGTCTACCTGTGATAATTGAGTTACAAAGTTCAAGGTTCGTTCAATGTCAAGGTTTCGTGGAGGTCACTATGTCACAACCTCTGATTGGACGCTACTGTTCACGTGTCTGCCGATAAAGTAGCTATAAGTTCGGGGAATTGTGAAGTAATATAGCAACATCTAGATGTTGTAAAAGTTGTTGCTTCTGGATATCTGGAACATGTCTGGGGGTAGAATAAGCAAAGAATATATCAACTCTGCATGAAATAAAAACAAAATCCACTTCGTTGGGAAAATGCTTTTTATTTTACAAAATCACAACATGTTTAGAAATACAGTACAGTGGGAATTATAAATACATAAATATATAAATATTACAATAAGCTTACCATCTTCAGGACTTTCTTATTTAAATAATTATCTTGACGACCATTTTAATAAAAATACATGCATAAATATAAATACATCTAAATTTAAAATGAAATTAAATGGAGTGGGCGGGTTACATCCTACTGTTCTACTCTGACGGGACTAATAGAGAGAGAGAGAGAGATGGGTTTTAAAGTCCACTCAACACATGTTTTTTAAAATTTTATTTCAATAATTCGCTTGCGCGCGTAGGGGTCTTTAGCAGTGGGAGGAAAGTGGAGTGCCCGGAGGAAACCCAGGGCCCGAAACCACAGCCACAAAACCTGAGGTGACCCGCCAGCTAGAAGTTGAAGCGCGGCACTCTAGACCACTAGGCTATCCCCCCCCCCATGTGACTAGTAAATACAGTATATGCCCTGCGGTGTGTTATAAGGAAAATTTTACCTATTTAATAAATAAAGTTAGTTAAACGAGGTGATCTATATAATAAATAGATTAGATGGAAGGAAGGGGGGTAATAAGCCCATTATTGGAAGAGCATGTTGCCACACATCAACAGATTGGGTTGGAGTCCCTGTAACCCAGGTATAATTTAATCTTGGGTATCCACCCACTATACATGTGCCATGACAATACATCCATGGCAGCCATTTGGATCTAAGGTAATATAAAACAATAGCAATAATTATGATAATTACCTGTAAATTATAATAATCAATCTTTGAATCCATGTTGCATGAAATCATTTTGTAACTTAAATAATTAGAAGTTAAAAATATATTAAGTACATGTAACACAGTTTTAATCAATGAAAACAACACAGTGTAGGCCTTCACAAAATACAGTGTAGGCCTTCACAAAATAGGCCTTCACAAAATACAGTGTAGGCCTTCACAAAATACCAATGAATCTTCACATAAATCATAAATTAATCATAATTGTTCAGAACGGCGAATAGTTCCAGCGCTGCATTTAATTCACAAATGTAAAGAATCTAGAAATGAAATGGGGTTTAACGTCCTTCTGTTTTGCTTTGAATTGGGCTAATGAACACGGGCAAACACCATACAGTGTGATGTGAGGGAAGTTTTGCCCGAGCAGTGGAACTACAGCCTACACTTATATCAAATTCTAATTGTCAAGGGATCTACATATTCCTGAAGCAACGGCCCGAGAAATCCCTCTCTGGCCATGGCTGGATTCGCTTCGGATTCTTGAACTTTTAAGTAAGTGTGTCTATTCTTCTCGTTCAATCAAATCTACCACTTACGTACAGTAACATGACAGTCCGTCGTTTAATCTTGGGTCTTCCTTAATATTTTGGACAAAGATATAAGATATTAAAAACGTTGAAAGTCTGTTCGTTACCATACAGTAGTGTTTACTTTACGTCAATACCGATAGCCTCGTTTGTCACGCAATTAGTTTTGCTGCAATATCCTGCTATGCGCTGGTTAATATAGCATAAAAAAACCATGCAGCCATGACGTAACGTTATGTAAACACAGTTGCCCTAATTAAACCTCCTGTTTTAAAGGTAATACCTTTGTAACGAAGTCAGTGATTGGTCAGTAATAGGACCACTGACCATTCATAATTAGTGACAATAATACCCACTCAGTCCAGCAGGGAGTAGTAGGATTAGCTCTAATCAAACGGAACACTGCAAGGAGGATGAGGGATCTAATGTGTGAACTGGACCTCATGTTTCCATCCCATCTGAACGAGTAGACACCTGACGAGGGGGGGGGGGAAACATGCCTGAAAATCTGGATGGCATTTCTAGGCCAAAGCAGGAATCGAACACCTAACCTTGTGGCTAGCGAGCCAGCATCTTACCGAATTATCCACCGTAACTTACTAGATGTCAAGAGGTTAAACCAGTGATTCTCCACCCGCGTGATGCAAAATTTTGAATGGCACACTAAGAAAATGTGAAAACCAACGTGATCCAAATTGAGTATTCACTTCTGTCTACTGGGAAGTTCATAGCTTTGTTTTTCTTTATTTAGTTTGAGTCATTCTATGTGTCTATGACTAGTCTGTCCCTACGGTTGTACATGTAGGCCGTCAATTACTAGCCATGTTTTTATTTTGCAAAATTTAAATAACTTTAATATATATTTAGCAAGGTGTGCCGTTATTTTTCATGTGTTCTGGAGAGAGAGAGTGAGAAATGGGGTTTAACGTCCACTTGACAAAAACTAGGTCATTTAATTTTATTTTAATAATACGCTTGCACGTACATTTGTAGGGGTCTTTATCAGTGGGGGAAACCACAAGTCCTAGAGAAAACCCACACGGTTAGATAGGTGACCTACAATGTACTCCTTGTCACGTACAATCAGGGAATCAAAACCAAGCACTGTTGACTCTATAACAGACCTTACAAAACAGTGTGCACATGCTAATCATTTGGCCATTCAATCCCCCTTATCGTCGGTGAAGTTACAGGAGAGACTAAAAACTACAATCATTGAAAACAATTTAGACGTTCAAAACAAAATGTTGTATCTCTCTTTAGGCAGACTTTTTTATGAGAATTTTCTGCAGATAGGACAATTTTACACTTAAAAAAATGTTCTCCAATGATCATACGACGATTTGACACATGATCATACAAAACTATTCAATTGGACTAGAGATACGATTATTAGATAAAAAGATGTGCCATACGATGAGAAAATCAGAAATGCAAAAAAACATTTTTCATCAAAAACCCAAGATACGACCTTTTGCAACGTCACCGACGTTATGTGTTCCAAGGTGTGCCGTTGCAAAATAAGATTAAGAACCACTGCAGTAATACATGCATGTCATATTTTAGAGTGAATTTTCACATGTCTGTACAGGTTCGACATGAAGGAAAATGATTTATAACAAACAACACATTCAAAAGGTTTTACTATTTCTACAGAATGAATAGTTCTGTGCACATCAAGGGAACTTTTCCTTTTGTAATATTTACCACAAATATCGCATTTAAACGATTTTTCTACAGTTTGAGTTTTACTATCAACATCACATTCTAAGGGTTTTTCTACATTATGAGTTCTGATGTGATTTTGTAGATGACAACTCAGAGTAAAGGACTGACCACAAACATCACATTTGAAAGGTTTTTCTCCAGTATGCGTTCTCATGTGAGCTTGTAGATTAAAATCCTCAGTGAATGATTTACCACAAACACCACATTTAAAAGCTTTGTCACTATGAATTCTCACATGTTTCTGCAGATGGCCATTTTGAGTGAATGATTTACCACAAACATCACATTTAAAAGGTTTTTCTCCTGTGTGAAGTTTCATGTGGGTTCGTAGACTACAAGTCTGACTATAGGATTTATTACACACTTCACATTTAAAGGGTTTTTCTCCAGTATGCGTTCTCATGTGTTGTTGTACGTTTCTTGCGTCACCGAACGTCTTACCACACTCCCCACACTCATAAGGTCTTTCCCCTGTATGAATTCTCATATGTCGTTCGATATATCCCTTCTGTTTGAACGATTTTCCACAAACCTCGCACTTGAAAGGTCTTTCTCCCGTATGAATTCTCATATGCATATCAAGAGAGCCTTTCTGAGGAAATGGTTTACCACAAACATCACATTTACACGTGAAAGGTTTTTCTCCAGAATGCTTTCTTACATGATTCTGAAACTCAATTGTTGTATTAAATGATTTATTACAAACATCACATTTAAAACTCGTCTGGTCTTGTAACCCGTTTTTCCCTTGAAGTCTTTCTATAGGATTCTCTCCTGCTTTGTGTGTTTCACAGTGTTTTTCTAAATCAGTGTCAGATTTAAATTCTTCATCACATAAATTACACTGATAAACATTGTCAATATCATCAGTTTTCTCTTCTTTAACATGACAAAATTCATCTACATCACATGTTTTTTCATCTTTAACATGACAATATTCATCTATATCATCAGTTTTCTCTTCTTTTATGTGTATTTTATTGTGTTGTTCTAAATCATTATATTGTTGGAAAATCTCATTACATACACCACACTGATGGAAAGTTTCCTGTAATATATAAAAGTTATAACATCATTAGTTTCCTGAAATATATAAAAGTTAAAATACATTAGTTTCCTGTAATATATCAAATTTATAACATTATTAGTTTCCTGTAATATATAAAGTTATATTATAATATGATTAGTTTCCTGTAATATATAAAAGTTATAACAACATAGTCTCTTGTAATACATGTATATCAAATTCATAACATTAGTTTCCTGTAATATATCAAATTTATAACATCATTAGTTTTCTGTAGGCTGTAATATGCAAGAGTTATAACATCATTAGTCTCCTGTAATTTATTAAAAAAAAATGTTATAACATCATATGATACATGTAAGTTTCCTGTAATATATAACAAGTGCCATAACTCCCGCAGTAATTATTGGATATCAGTGAAAATCAACAAGCTTCTTCGTCTCATGACCTTAAACACTGTGTAAATTTTAGGTCAATCAGATAATAACTTAAGCCTCTAGAGCGTTCACAAGAAATTGTGGACGACAACGGGGCTACGACAATATACGACCACATTACCATTAAAAGATAGTAAGCTGGCACTGCCAGGCAGGATACGCCCACATTTTCGAGAGATGGTTAGAGAACAAGCAAAATCGAAAGTGATTTTTCCTACAATCAAAGGCTATAATTCATTAAATTACAATTTGATATGCGCAAATATCGAAAAAAATCAAGATCTTTAGGTTATAAACATGCATTTCAAGTTTCATCAAAATCGAATTAAAATTGTGACCTATACTGGGTCCACAACCTTGATATACTATATTTTAACACTATTAGCGTACAAACGGTGGCCATTTTGTCTGGCAATTATGGTCCGATTTCCTTGAAATTCAAACTCAACCTTCCGTATGGTGTAACGGTGATAGAGTCAAGATTTTAAATCGGATAATAATCGTGACCTCCAGAGGGACCATAGGCGATTTTTCGGACAATCAGGGGCCATAATTCAGGAAGTTATAATCTGATATGTGAAAATAATGAAAGGAACAAACGGCAGCCATTTTGTATTGCAATTTCGTTCCGAATTTACCCGAAATTCGAACTCAACATTCCTTAGGGTGTAACGGTGATATAATCAAACGATTTTTTAAATCAGATAATAATTGTGACCTCCAGAGGGACCACAAGCTAAACAAAGACGATTTTGCATATAATCAGGGGCCCTAATTCAGGAAGTTACGATCCGATATGCGCAAATATCGAAAGGAACCAAGATCTTTGGGTTATAACAGTGCATTTCAAGTTTCATCAAAATTGAATTAATATTGTGATCTCTACAGGGTCCACAACCTTGATATACCATTTTTTAACAGTATTCGCGTACGAACGGCGTCCATTTTGTATGGTAATTTGAGTCCGATTTTTCCGAAATTTGAACTCAACCTTCCTTAGGGTGTAACGGTGATATAATCGAACGATTTTTTAAATCGGATAATTATTGTAACCTCCAGAGGGACCACAGGCTAAACCAAGACAATTTTGCGTATAATCAGGGGCCATAATTCAGGAAGTTACGATCCGATATGCGCAAATATCGAAAGGAACCAAGATCTTTGGGTTATAACCATGCATTTCAAGTTTCATCAAAATCGAATTATAATTGTGATCTCTACAGGGTCCACAACCTTGATATACCATTTTTTAACAGTATTTGCGTACGAACGGCGGCCATTTTGTATGGTAATTTTGGTCCGATTTTTCCGATATTTGAACTCAACCTTCCTTAGGGTGTAACGGTGATATAATCGAACGGTTTTTCAAATCAGATAATAATTGTAAACTCCAGAGGTACCACGAGCTAAAATAGGTGAATTTTCGGACAATCAGGGACCATAATTCAGGAATTTACGTTCCGATAGGTGCAAATATCGAAAGGAACCAAGATCTTTGGGTTATAAACATGCATGTAAAGTTTCATCAAAATCGGTTCAAAATTGTGACCTCTATAGGGTCCACAAGCTAAAAACGTGATTTTTCGTACAATCAGGGGCCATAATCCATGAAGTTTTGATCCGATACATGCCAATATCGAAAGCAGCCGAGATCTTTTGGGGATAAACCTATATTTCAAGTTTCGTCAAAATCGGACAAGAATTGTGACCTGTAGAGAGTCCACAAACAATTGTGGACGGACGTCCGGACGGACGTCCGTCCGGACGGACAGGGGCGACGTCATAATACGTCCACATGAAAATGTGGGCGTATAAAAATTAACAACTAGTGGATGACCTGGCGCCGCATTGGTTGAAAGAAATATTACTCCGAAATACGAAGCAGTAATCCAACACAACCTGACCTAAGTTACTAGCGTGAAATCCTGGGTAAATACGGTGGATTTCTAGCAAACACAAAGGCTTCCTAGCATGAAATCATAGCTTAACACAGTAGATTTCTAGCAGTAAACACAGCAAATTACCAGCAAATCCTAGCAAACAAATCGCTGTGAATTCCTAGCTAATTTTTCCTTATTTCACAGTGGGATTTTTTTGAGTGTTTGTTGATAATTGAGTTTTTGTTAATAATTAATGATGAATGTCTGGTAGAAGGACAGTGAGAATTTTAACGATAGTAATATCGCAGATGAGTTGTCTTATGGTTACCTGTATAAAAAATAGTCTGAGAGAGAGAGATAGAGAAATGGGGTTTAACACAACTAGGTCATTTCGGGACTAACATTTGGTTTAATTTTATTTCAATAATTTGCTTGCGCGTAGAGGTCTTTAGCAATGGGAGGAAACCTCAACGAGGTTGAGAAGGCGCCCCTATCTCCATGCCACATACTCTCATACCAGGGCTCGAAACCACAGCTGCAAGCCAGAGGTGGCCGGCCAGCTGGAGGTCAAAGTGCTGTACTCTAGACCAATCCCCCAAAAATAGTCTGACTTTTTTAAAATAAAGAACGACAGCATGCCTTGGCCTGTTGTACAATGTGTGTATGATAAATATTCATTGACATATAAATTTTCTGATATTAAAATGTGGATTTAGCTTTACAAAACGTTATCTTAAACATCGTTATGAAAGATTAGATAAAAAGCTGACAGTTCTCACTATACATGTAGATAATGTAACAGGAAAATTCTGATAGTGATTTCAGTCAAATCTCTTCAGTCTAGGCCTAAGCTTAGAAAGAGAGAAATGGGGTTTAACGTCCACTCAACACGAACAAGGTCATTTTGGGGCTAACATTAAATTAACTTAATTTCAATAATTCTCTTGCGCATACGGGTCTTTAGCACTGTAGCAGTGGGAGGAAACTTGAGGACCGTGACAGGTGACCCGTCTACTCCTTGCCATGTACAACCAGGGATTCTAAACCACGCCAGTTGACTGACAGGCTATATGAAACAATGTGCGCACACTTACCATTCAGCCCCCCCCCCCAAATAAATTTCTTCAGTCTAAGCGGGAAGTACATGTACATAAAATAATTGACTATTATCACTCTTATCTCTTGACTCAACTGAAGTGTGTCAATCTATTTATCAACAAAATAGATAATTTCACAATGATTTTTCTCATAAACTTGAATAATATTCAGGACAGATTTTTATTTTTTAATTTAAATATTTGACTTTAAATTACGACACTGATCTATAGATTCTATAATTATTGACTTGAAAATGAAACAAAGCAACAATTCTAAACAATTCAATGGGACGTGTTTGTTTTACATATAGTGGTAGGGCTAGTTTTGTTGATTTTAAAAAAAGAATAACTTTGTTATTATTTCTTGTGTATCTGGCACTAATTTTTATCGCATTTGTTTAATATCAAATAATTTTTTAAAAAATAGTAAAAATCACCCAAAATAGTCTAATTTGTATTTAGTTTAAAGCTGATTGATTAATTTTATTAATGAGTGTCCAATTTACTTTCCTGACCACTGTTCTAAAATTAAACATTATACATCAATAATCAATTGGGTTGTTTATTGTTTAACATTGACTGAGAACGCTTGTAAATTTGACACTTATCAATATTGAATGGTAAGCTTTAAACTGGTGTCGATCTTAGTATTTAAAATTCCATAATTTTGGATCCAAAAAGAATATTTTCATGACATAAAATTTTTGGGTAGCACTTTATGTATATTTTCACAAAATATTTTTCTGTCATTTGAAACTCTGACTTGAAACCTGTATTATTAAATCAAAATAGTTGACATTTGCAGTGAAAAAGTCATTTCAGAGACATTTTGTGTATTTAAATATCGCTAGTTTTATCCTTCAAAATAAATCAAGATTGGCCCTTTAAGCTGCTTAAAGGGGCTAAATCTCTAACATTTGGGACCTATAATAATATGAATGTATATATAGTGATTTAGATTCAATGATTTTCGTTTTTACTTTAATTTCAAATCAGTTATATTCGGCTAAATAAGCCAGCATTCTCAATTGAATGCGCATTTCTAGCGTCTGGTTATTCCTATCTACATATGCCCGTTTGATTTGGTGCAATGTGTCCAGCCTAATACGTCGAGTCTCTTGTTACAACAGGGGTACAATTCATAAACCAATGGTAAAATGTTTATTTTTTCCTAAATATTGGATATCAAAAGTCCATCATGATCTTTTTCCGGTAAGATCACAACATCAATGTTGATTTAATTTGACAAATAAATTTTGTTTTCAATGTTGAAGATTTTGGATGTTTTCCACGGGTAAATGAAATCCCTCGGCCTCGAAACGCACATGTATTATGAATGTAAAATGTATGTAATGGATCAAAAAAACAAAACGAAAGTGGCGAAAGACAAAGAAGATGTAGTTACGTTAGGGGTTATTCTAAAATGACAAAATATTTTTAAATCATGCCGTGGTAATCTTTTAGAATTGAGAATTCAAGGTATTTATAAATGATCTCACCATTTTGCAAGTGTAGGCCACTCGTCCGTTCGTTTCTGGAGTTTAACGTACACCTACAACAAGGGTGATATCGTAGAGATAAGAGAGCAATCCAGCTGATGTTCTCCTCGATAAATCAACAAATAATTCGTCACTTCCGGGTTGAATAATATATTCATTTGTGATCAGGACTAAACCTACACGAGCGTTGCATAAATTAAGGTTTGAAGTCGGAATTGTTTACACAGGACAAACCCATAGAGAGAGAGAGGGTGTTTAACGTCCACTCAAAACAACTAGGTCATTTCGGGACTAACATATGGTTAAATTTTATTTCAATAATAGACACCACAAACAATTAATGCAAATATCAAATCTAAAAATGGATCTGTTTATTGATCTGTAAACCGATCTAGCGCCAATCCCAACCCTTTCTCTAACCCTGTACCAAGTCCTAACGCTTACCCTAACCCTAACCCTAACCTAAAATCTCGCCAACAATGATGTGCCCTGACCTTATTTTAATCTAGAGTAGATATACCTTGACAAAAATTGAGTTGGCCTTAACAAATAGGTCGAGCCGTCTTTCTTTTTATAATTATCATCAAGCTGACTGCTTTTGTATAATAATAATGGTGAGATAATTTTTTTAATTCCTTGAATTCTCCCTTCTTAAAGGTATTGTGATGCATGCATGCAAGTTAGATAGGGCTATAGTATAAGATTGTTGCAGTAATATATAGGCCTACCCTGATTACAGCTAGTTGATACAGTGGAGTAAGTGGAGGGGGACTGTAGGGCCTACAGGTGATGTCAGGCCCGTCGGAACGATATTGATAGGGGGGGGGGGGGTGGGGGGGTAGTTCATTGCTCGTGATCGGGATAGATCCCTTTCATGGGATATATATATACGAGCAGATTATTGGGGGGGGGGGGGCTGCAGCCCCCAAATCCCCCCTGCTTCCGACGGGCCTCGCTGTCAATGTGACTACAACATGAAATGTGGTTTACTGTCCTACTACTGTTTTGCTCCGATCCTTGGCTAATGAAGACGTGCGTACGCCATACTGCGTGCTATGAGGTAAATTTTGCCCAGGCAGCGACGCTACGGCCTACTCTTATATCGAATTCCAACTGCCAAGGGATCTTTTACGTGCACTCCAATTTGTACACGGGACCTCGGTTTTTCGTCCCATCCGAACGACTAGGCAGCTGTCCTTGTCAGGCCCTCCTTCTGCATCACTGACAAGCCCAAAACAAAGATATGTGGTGGGGTAATGTTACAGGTGTAATTGTCCAATGGGATCCATGGGTTTGACCATCAGTCCTAGGAACCCATTAGATGCACAGGAAGGCTATTAGCAGCCCATGTGGGCTAAGATCGATTCCCTGGAAGAATTACTGGCATTAATAAGGGGCAATGCAAGCGGTGTCTTGAAAGGCTTCAATTTTTCAGTGACTTTTATGATTTTTTATGATTTTTTTCAGTATATAGTACAACAATAGGTACGTTTCAGTGTATAAATAATGGCGAATTTTGGTAAATCGTGCTACCAGCGTTTCAGATGATAATCGATCGCATTTCTAATAACACACGCAATTATGAACCATTCGTGTCGGTCTAGTCCATGTCCATAAAATATATACAATCTACAAACCGGACGTCTTCGATTCTGTCTTTGAATTGTTTAAAACATCAAGTCGACTGCTCTTGTAAAATGGTAAGATAATTTTATTGATTCATAGAATTCGCCATTCTAGGAGACAATGTGGTGCGTGTAGGCCTATCTGCTAATTTACTGAATGTGATCATCCCGAGAGAGAATGGCGCTGATCAGATTTACTTCAAGTTCAAAACGTTTTATAATTATAATGAGATGCATGACAGTCATGACTGAAAGTGAAACTAGCGACACCCGCCGACGGGCAGCTATTTTTAAATGTTAAAATCATTTCGAGAACGTTGATATCTCCTAAAAGCCAGACATAACCACGCCAAGTTTATAAAAATGAGAGGAGAATTAGGCGGGTTTCTGTCCGTGGCGTTTAGTAACATAAACTCGGAAACCAATTTAAATGAAATTTGTCATTTGGCTCCAATTTTCAACCTCACTCCATACCTCAGAAACGAAAATTATTTTATCAAAATGAATCCCATTAAAGCATCCATACAACTATGCAATCACATTACACATAACTTGAATGGTTTATTTTCTGTTGTTTGAAATACCCAGATAATTAAATAATTTCTTCAACTTTACAAACTCAATAATCAATATAATACAATCAACCTATTTCAATAAAACTTTGTCATGAGTATTAAATAAAAATCCAAAATATTAAAATAAATAAAATATAAAAAAAAAAGAAAGAAATTTATCTGGAATAATTAATCGTCATGAATCAGCTTTAAATCATACTAATATTTGAATATTTATTGAGAAAATCTAAACATTTAAGCTCTGATACTTACTTTATTCTTAAATAATGTCCATGGTTTATATGTTTAAAGGGACAATAACACTCTTGCTAGCTTGACATGTCCAGAAAAAAAAATAGCCTTATTCTAACTACAGGATGTTTAAGTGTCCTACCTATTGTGTAAATTATCCATTACAAGCTATCTTACTTGTCCAGAGGGTTCGAAAATATGTTTAAATCCAAGTTGCATTTGAAAGTGCATACGTAGGGCTTTTCAAATCATGTTACAGCATGTAGTTGAATTTTTCCAATTTTTGAGTTTAGGTGTGTTAAGATGAAATTTGTATCATTTTTTAATCGAAATATTGTAAAATAGTACAAATTGTTGACCAAAATAAAGATTGGAACATATTATTCAGTGGTATTGGGGCTTTAATATCTTTTATTGTAGAGGGTTGGTGACCGAATGGTTTAATGCAGGTGTGTTGGATCACAAGGTCTGTCATCGAGTCAAGGGGCGTGGATTTTATTCTCAAAGGAATAGAGGCATCCGTCCATTGTCGTGGGTTTTCCTTGGATCATTTGGTTTCCTCTGACTGTTGACTACCCTAGCTTGTACACAACAGAATTATTAAAATAAATTGGAACATGTTAGCCCTAAAATGACCAAGATTGTTTAGCTAGTATTAAAGGAAAGAGTTTGGTTCACAATCTCCCTAGGGATAATACTTCCGGTCATCTCTCTCACAGTTATAGTTCTCGAGAAAGATACCAAGGCATTTTGAAAGTACAAAATGACAGATCAACAGCAATATGTCACCATCATTTTGGAATAACAAATTAACAATCCAGTGTTTTTGGTGATTGTCAATAGTGTTTCCCACAGTTTGACAGGTCCAATGTTCAGGTCCTCGTTTCATCAAATGCTAAATAGAGTTATTTTCCTTGATAGCGGGAAATATGAACGTGCGCAAATGAATTACTTTGTTTTTATTTTATTTAAAATAAAAATGTGTGATGCAGCTCATTTTTGACCACAAGCGGTTTCTGGAAACAGGAGACTAAATTTTATATATTACAGGAAACCAATGATGTTATAACTTTTATTACAAGAAACTAATGATGTTATAACTTTTATACATTATAGGCTATTACAAGAAACTAATGATGTTATAAGTTTTATATATTACAGAAAACTAATGATGTTATAACTTTATATATTACAGAAAACTAATGATGTTATAACTTTTATATATTACAGGAGACTAATGGTGTTATAAATTTTTATATAGGCTATTACAGGAATTTAATGATGTTATATCTTTTATATATTACATTAAATAAATGATGTTATACATGTATCTTTTATATATCAGAGGTAATTAATGATGTTATAACTTTTATATATTACAGGAAACTAATGATGTTATAACTTTTATATATTACAGGAAACTAATGATGTTATAAGTTTTATATATTACAGGAAACTAATGATGTTATAACTTTTATATATTACAGGAAACTAATGATGTTATAACTTTTATATATTACAGGAAACTAATGGTGTTATAACTTTTATATATTACAGGAAACTAAAGATCTTAAAGCAATTCATCAATGTGTCATATGTGATGAAATTTTCACAGAATATGATGATTTAAAAGTGCATAATAAAATACATGTTAAAAAAGAGAAAACTGATGATGTTGATGAATTTTGTCACGTACAGTTTAAAGAAGAGAAAACAGAAGATATTGAAACTGTTTATCAGTGTAATTTGTGTGATGAAGAATTTAAATCTGAGACCGATTTAGAAAAACACTGTGAAATACATGTCAAAGTTCATGTTAACTTAGAGGAGACCATAGGAAATATTTTACAACAATTTAAAAAGGACGATAAGAATCAAGATAAGACGGGTTTTAAAATACCTTTTAAATGCGATTTTTGTGGTAAATTGTTTAATACGCAAAGTCAATTTCAGACCCATGTGAGAATTCATACTGGAGAAAGACCTTTTAAATGTGATGTTTGTGGTAAATCATTTATACAGAAAGGATACATCGAGAGGCACATGAAAGTTCATACAGGAGAAAAACTTCATACATGTGATGTTTGTGGTAAATCATTCAGTGATCGGGGCACTCTTCACGTTCACATGAAGACTCATACAGGAGAGAAACCTCATAAATGTGATTTTTGTAGTAAATCATTTAGCACCAGCGGACATTTACAGCAGCACAAGAGAACTCATACGGGCGAGAAACCTTTTCCATGTGATGTTTGTGATAAATCATTTAGTCGTAGCGGTAGTCTACAGCAACACATGATCACTCATACAGGAGGAAAACCGTATAAATGTGATGTTTGTGGTAAACCATTTAAACGGAAGACTTGTCTTGTTATACATATGAATATTCACACTGGTGAAAAAGCTTTCAAATGTGATATTTGTGGAAAGTCATTCACCCAAAATTGTAATCTACAAACCCACTTAAAAATTCACGCAAAAATATGATTTATTAGGAAGGTTCTACACTGCGACTGAAACACTCGCAAATATTTATATTTATGCTAGGTTTCTGGCGATTGAACATATATCCCCATTCAACACTGTAGCTATCTGAACTTTCTCCCTAAAGATAACGTAATCGGCAATGATTCCGAGTCGACTCTCACTCTTGTTTACTTCCTGCGAAGAAATTCTCATTGTGCATGCGCATTATTTATCAGAAGTTTAAGAAACAGTTGACAGCATTAGCAGACGAATAACTTTGTCTCACAGTGAGTCTCAGTCGGGGGGGGGAAAAAATGATGATAGTCATGCTACTGATGCTAAACCACCCAAACAAGCAAAATTACAAGCCTCAAGGTTTCGTCTCGCAGTGTTGCAAAGGCATTACCATTAAAACAGTTCATCAAATTGGACCAAATATGTTTACATAACATTACGTCATGGCTCACGATTTTATATAATGCCCAATTAACCAGTGCATAGCAGAACATTGCAGTAAAACTAATTGCATGAAAAACGAGTCTATCAACATTGACATAAAATAAACAATACTGTATGGAGACAAACAGACTTTCACTGTTTTTAATACATTAAATCACTGTTCAAAGTTTTAGGGAAGACCCCAGATCAAACGAAGGACTGTCATATGGCTGTACTCAAGTGATAGATTTGATTGAACGGGAAGTATAGACACACTGCCTCAAAAGTTCAAGTATCAGACGCCATTCCAGCAATGACCAGAGATGGATTTCTTTGGCCATTGCTTCAGGAATATGGTATTCACTAGTCCTTGCCATGTAGTATTAGATAGAAAGAAATAGAAATAGGGTTAAACTAGGTGATTTTAGAATTATCACAATATGGTACATTTTATTTCAGTACCGGGTATTTCAATAATTGGCTTGCACATAGGGGTTTACAAAATAAAGTGTAAACCAGTGAGATCGAGTATTGTCGTGTCGTCTGCTAGTGACGACTGACGAGATCACATCATCTTGTTTGATATGTTGTCAACCAGCATGCAATGTAATCCATGGCAGACACGAGTATGACCGGCCAGGGGAAGGTTGTATGTGGGGTTTAATGTATTGACTATGTAACACCATCATACATTTAATATGTATTATAATAAAGATCTATTACCACGCCTATTATCTGTTTTATCAAAACCGGGGGACTATTCAACACTCTCTTCAGTGTACATGTATAACCTGTTATTTTATGATCAGTAGTGGAATACCATGTTTTATCAGTGAAATAAGTGTTTCCACTGGCTAACAGTAGTCCATGTTGTTTTACCTAAAATGATTGTAAACCTTTTATTTTATGATCAGTAGTGGAATACCGAGTTTTAGTTTTATCAGTGAAATAAAAGTGTTATTCCACTGGCTAGCAGTAGTCCATGTTTTTTTTACCTAAAATAATTGTAAAACTCAGAAATGAAATAGAACATTTGTCGTTTTGTCGTGAATAACATAAATTTTATTTCATCTCTATGCATTCGTAGAAATATAAGTTTTCTTGCTTTTTGATGAAATAAAATATGTTATTCAAACTAAAACGACAAATATCCTCTATTTATCCTATTTCTAGTATGTTTACTGTAGTGATATATCACAAAATACAACACCAGAAATATTGTTGCCTTGTCATGCTTGGATTGTTTTTAATAAAAAAAACATTTGGTCACAAAGAGAGAGAGGGATAGAAATGGGGTTTATCGTCCACTCATCACAACTAGGTCATTTCGGGACCTATACATGGTTTAATTTTATTTCAATAATTCGCTTGCACATAGGGGTCTTTAGCAGTGGGAGGAAACCGGAGTGCCTGGAGGAAACACATATATATCATTTCATATCTTTTAATATCCAGTATTCCTGTTTGTTGTGGTAGTCCTTCCAACATGTCGACCCTTCACTAATACTGAAGTGCGACAGGTACTTGCCATAATTACGCTTAAAAACTGTTCAAAATTCGCTTAAAAAACCTCCAAACAATAGAAAATACATGTATTGGCGAATGTTTTGTTTCTGGTTTGCTGAAATACTCGCTAAATACTTGCCTTGTCTAAGAAACCGTTGTACTGTAAACAAAATGCACGCCGTCAAATACCAAAAAAAATTGGTCTAACGGGACATAGACAAAGTAGAGTCAGACCGGTATTTCGGTCTAACGGGTTCAAAGAGTTAAACAGTAATGAAATAAAAGTTAGATGTACCCAGGCACATTTAATAAATCAACAAACATGGATACATGGATAGTTAAAGACTCTACAGCAATCCCTTTCCCATCGAATCCAAAATGATTGATTATCTCGACTTGCTGTTCTCATTGGTTTGAGTACATATTAGTCCGGATTGAGCAGTGAAAAATTTGATAGAACTATCGGAAACTTTTCCGATACATTTAAATCAACATTCTTACATCAATTCAAACTTTAATGAAGTACAGGTCAGCCAAATGCTAACGATATTGGAGAGAGAGAGAGAGAGAAATGGGGTTTAACATCCACTCAACACAACTAGGTCATTTCAGGACTAACATATAGTTTAATTTTATTTCAATAGTTAGCTTGCGCGTAGGTTGAGAAGGCGCCCCTATTTCCATGCCACATACGCTCACAACAGGGCTAGAAACCACAGCCGCAAGCCAGAGGTAGCCGGCCAGCTAGAGGTCTTAAGCGCTGCACTCTAGACCACTATGCCATCCCATCCCCCCTAACGATTTAGGAGTGTGTTCGAGCAAGTTTAGCCAAGTACTAATGATTTGGGGGTGTTTGCCCTTTATTTTGACTGTGTACATGTAGTTCCACTATTTCTTGAAGAATTGGCAAAAGTTGTAAATTCACTGAGTCTTCAACCTTGACGTAATTATCCAGCGTTTGTTCATCCGACGCTCCAATCATCCATGCAATGGTATTGTATAAAGGAATAGGAATCAACGATTTAGCATCCTCAGCCGAGAGGGGATGTCTGGCCTCGTTATTAACAGTCGAGTCACAATTATCAGACGAGAGGGGTCGTCTGGCGCTGTCATCAATAGCTATTTTTGAGAACGCATTTCTTAACTTTAAGGCAGATGTATAAAGGAAGGGATTAGCCTTCGTAGACTTCACAAGAGACGGAACAGATTTTGAAGTGGATGGTTTGCTCGTTGAAGAGTTTATTTGCTCTGTATCTTCTCCTAAAACGGTAGAATTTGCAGTAAACGGCTCAGATGTTGAAGTGGACGGTTCATTCGTTGAAGAGTTTATATTCTCTACATCATTTGCATTTCTCATAGGTGTGGCATAAGGTGTTTGGGGTTCGGAACCAGATGAGCACGTCCGTGTTGATTCACAAGCATCTCTCGTAGGTGTGGCATAAGGTGTGATAGGTTCGGAACCTGTTGATTCACAAGCTGTGACAGATTGGGAACCAGATGAGCTTGTCCCTGTTGATTCACATATTGAGGACTCAAAATCCTCTGTATCATCGACGAATACCATCTCACTATTTCCACGTTTAGGCGGGTGACTAAACACAAGTTGGGGAAATTTCTCCTTGAGACGACTTTTCAACATTGGTGAGCTGAAAAGTAAAAAGAATGACTTGAGAAAATTATTGAAATGAAATGGGATTTAATATGCTACTGTTTTGGTCTGGGGATCACGGTGGTTAAGTGCAGAAGATGCTGGCTAGCTAGCCTAGAGGTCAGATGTTCGATGCTTGCATTGGCCGAAAAAGTTCATCCAGGTTTTCCAGCAGAGGGCCTGACAAGGACAGCTGTCTAGTCATTTGGATGGGACATAAAAAAGAGGTCCTGTGTAAACATTGTCGTGCATGTAAAAGATCTCTTGACAGCTGGAATTCGATAGAAGAGTAGGCCTAGGGCCGCTATCTGGACAAAATGTCTCTCGTAGCATGGTGTATGCCCGTCTACATTAGCCCAGTTCAGAACAGTAGGACGTTAAAAGTTAAACCCCATTTCATTTTATTTCTGTTCAGCTGAGCTAATTAAGATGGGCATATGCTATGGAGGGAATATCGCCTGGTCAGCTACCACGTGGCCCACTCTTCATCTGTAAAGGAAAAGTTCCTGGTCCACAAATAAAGATGCCAGAATTTGAATTTTTCTTTACATCAAACTGGTTCCTGGTTCAATGGTCAATAGAAGGTAACCAAACCCACTTGTTTTTCCTAACATTGAGGTAGTATTGGGTGGGAGTTGGTAGTGATGGGGTAGTACACATGTGGTGGTAGGATTGGGTGGTGATGAGGTAGTATTGGGTGATTGGGTGGTGATGAGGTAGTATTGGGTGATTGGGTGGTGATGGGGGTAGTATGTGGTGGTAGTTGGTAGTATTGGGTGATTGGGTGGTGATGGGGGTAGTATGTGGTGGTAGTTGGTAGTATTGGGTGATTGGGTGGTGATGAGGTAGTATTGGGTGGTAGTTGGTAGTATTGGGTGATTAGGTGGTGATGGGGTAGTATTGGGTGGTAGTTGGTAGTATTGGGTGGTAGTTGGTAGTATTGGGTGATTGGGTGGTGATGATGTAGTACTGGGTGATTGGTAGGTGATGGGGGTAGTATGTGGTGGTAGTTGGTAGTATTGGGTGATTGGGTGGTGATGAGGTAGTATTGGGTGGTGATGAGGTAGTATTGGGTGATTAGGTGGTGATGGGGTAGTATTGGGTGGTAGTTGGTAGTATTGGGTGGTAGTTGGTAGTATTGGGTGATTGGGTGGTGATGAGGTAGTATTGGGTGATTGGTAGGTGATGAGGTAGTATGTGGTGGTAGTTGGTAGTATTGGGTGATTGGGTGGTGATGGGGTAGTATTGGGTGGTAGTTGGTAGTATTGGGTGATTGGGTGGTGATGAGGTAGTATGTGGTGGTAGTTGGTAGTATTGGGTGATTGGTAGGTGATGGGGTAGTATGTGGTGGTAGTTGGTAGTATTGGGTGATTGGGTGGTGATGAGGTAGTATGTGGTGGTAGTTGGTAGTATTGGGTGATTGGGTGGTGATGAGGTAGTATTGGGTGGTAGTTGGTAGTATTGGGTGATTGGGTGGTGATGGGGTAGTATGTGGTGGTAGTTGGTAGTATTGGGTGATTGGGTGGTGATGAGGTAGTATTGGGTGGTAGTTGGTAGTATTGGGTGATTGGGTGGTGATGGGGTAGTATGTGGTGGTAGTTGGTAGTATTGGGTGATTGGGTGGTGATGGGGTAGTATTGGGTGGTAGTTGGTAGTATTGGGTGATTGGGTGGTGATGGGGTAGTATGTGGTGGTAGTTGGTAGTATTGGGTGATTGGGTGGTGATGAGGTAGTATGTGGTGGTAGTTGGTAGTATTGGGTGATTGGTAGGTGATGGGGTAGTATGTGGTGGTAGTTGGTAGTATTGGGTGATTGGGTGGTGATGAGGTAGTATGTGGTGGTAGTTGGTAGTATTGGGTGATTGGGTGGTGATGAGGTAGTATTGGGTGGTAGTTGGTAGTATTGGCTGGTGATGAGGTAGTATGTGGTGGTAGTATTGGGTGATTGGGTGGTATTGGGTAGTATGTGGTGGTAGTTGGTAGTATTGGGTGATTGGGTGGAGATGGGGTAGTATTGGGTGATTGGGTGGTGATGAGGTAGTATGTGGTGGTAGTTGGTAGTATTGGGTGATTGGTAGGTGATGGGGTATAGCCTGGTCGATGTACATATTTAGTGGGAAAAAATTCCTACCCAAGCGATTATTATTTTATATGAACGAGTAGGGTGAGTAGCCTTCCAGAAAAATTTTCCCCGTTGATCGGCCTTGGGGAAAATTTTTAGGGGGCATTTTTGTTTGGACCCCCGAAATTGCCCTAAAATCCGTTAATGGCTATGATAACTCGCTTAATATTCATATTTGGGGTAAATAATGTACTAGGAGCCTATAGGAAATCGATACCAAGGATTTCAAAAATGGCGTCAAAAATGACCTATGACGTCACTGTGACGTCAGAAGTCAAAATGGCGCCCAAAATTTGAAAATTTTGAAAATTTACCTGATTCTTGAAGTTTATCATAATTTACAATAAACGAATTAATAATTTACAAATAATATGAACTGATATAAACAAACATTGATTTTATAGGTAAATGATAATATGGTCAGATTTTATAGAATGATCATCGATCGTCCTCAGAATTCCTGCAAGATTCACCATGACAGCCCCCACACCCGCTGACGCATTTCAGACCATTCTTCCTGCTGCTGCATATCATGGTACCGCACTAATTTTTCAGCGACTTCACTTACATCTCACAAAGTTTTAAACACTTTCAGGGGCTGCACGAAGGTCTATCATGATTGGTTCGTAGCCTTCTGGTGTCTTGTTCCAGTCCCACTCGCCCGCCTTCAGCTTGCTTTCATTTAATTTTAACCAAACGACGACCTGTAAATGAACTCTGGGTGCGTGGTAATATGCCACCCGACCCGTGGGTGGTATTGGGGAAGGGTAATGGAATTTTTCTCGCCATCATGTAGTCAAGTCTCTGGTGTCGTAGTTTAGTCAGGCTCACTTCTGGTTTTCTGTACATTAAAGAGAATATCTTACATCCGGCATCTCCAACAGTTTGTTGATTGGATGATGTCAAAATTAGTTTACTAAGCTTTTGGACCTTATTGTCGTTTTAAGCATCAAGCAAATATTCACAATCAAATCTAAAGGTATCTAATAAAATAAAAACCAAGTACGAACAATTCAAACCATAAGACAGAATATGAAGTCCTAAAAAACGTTTTAGGCAAAAACGTGTAATCTGGCAAATGGACTGCTCCTCATGTACAAAATACACGACAAACAGTGGTAACAGGTGTCCGGAAGAGCTAGCTTGCCCTGCCTTGCACTTCACCCGCCATTGCTGCATCCAAACTACAAGGCGAAATCTCGGTAAAATAGTGTGATGGATGGGCCAATGAATATCGGTATGTAAAATGCACGCGATGAACTGTGTTAACGATGTAGTATACATTATCAGGGAGATAGTAATGGTATACGTATCAATTAAATATATCTTGAATAATAGACGAGAGAGACACGTTATATTTCCCAATCAAACAATAAAGGTTTTAATAAGTTTAGTGCACAAGTATCCTTGTAGTTGAAGATAAGATGACAAATGCCTCGATCTACTTAAAAAATCAGAATAAAGGGAGCAAGCTCTTGCGTAACAAATTAGCGGAGACATAAAGTTCTCTTATCATGACATAAAACAATTTATCATACTTTGGTAGCATTCCAGTCTCTTTGAAAATGGTCTTTAGGGATACCTCTGAGGACTGTTTCAAGTTCTGATTCAGCTTGGTAGTCATAAGAAGTTTAATAACTATAGCTACACAAAACTTTCCTTCGAGTTGCCTTAATTCTTCAGAAGCCGCCAAAGGTAAACTTCGTACCATTTCACGCGCATCGCTCAGCTTTGTTTCTAGAATATCAAGAAGGCTGACTTTTTCAGTTGGAGAAGAAGAACTTGGATAACACCAATGCCTTTTTGGATTGAAAATTTCAAGATAAACGCCCCGTGCCGCTGCTGGTTTATCATCTCCGAGCAGTGATTAAACGTTTACGGATCCACTTGTCAGAAAATCTTCAACCCCCTGATCTGCTTCTCGTGTTTGTTTAATGTCATTTCGTACGTCGGCTATGTTGCCAGTTTCAACGTCATGTGGCCTAGTTTTTCTTTTCCCAGATCTTGATTTATATTTGCCACAGCAACGCATAAACTGCATATAGTGTTAATTCATGCCTTAACGACAGTCTCTTCAATGAAGGTTATGTGGCACCGGATCTGATTCAGCATTTGGTTATGATCATTTCCTGTCAAAAGGAGCGGTATTGTGATATTATTGTCATTGATTCACATTAGATGGCCAGACGGTTGTCTTCGCTGGAACTGTCAATAAAGAATTAACAAGTTCGGGATGCCGATTCTTGAAATGTGCGGTTGGTAGTATCTTCTTAAACATTATTGAAGCTAGAACTTTTAAGACTCCAATTATCTCAGAAGCGGAATCCAAATGTCCAAATATGCTCTTTGCAGCACCAATTGGTACGTCCTGGATACCAGCCTTTGGGGAGAAAACCGACGACAATGCGAATTCTATTTTGTACCCAAGTTTAGTGCCAGTCCCGTGGGTCCTATAAATAAAATGACCAATGGCGTCATTTTACTCAATTTTAATGCGGATTCAATTACTTGTTTCTGTGGAGTAGAAGTAGGTGCAGTAATACCATTCCCATATCCAACACTGTTTGAGGCAACCAGTTTCCCCGAATACTGAAAAAAGTACAAGATTGGCACCACCGATCAGGGCTCCATCACATTCTCCATTTTTTATTGATTCACATGCTAATTTGAGAGCCATCAGTGAGGAGTAACATTACCAAATGAAAGCAAGCCATCATGACAGACCTTCGTGCAACCCCTGAAAGCGTTTTAAGCTTTGTAAGAATAATTACAAGTCGCTGAAAAATCAGTGCGGTACCATGATATGCAGCTGCAGGAAGAATGGGCGCATTGCTGTCATTGTGAATCTTGCAGGAATTCTGAGGACGCTGACCTTAGGGCTGGACGATATTCTCGATATCCCGATATATCGCGATGTCAAATTTTTTCATCGTCGACGATCTTTGGTCACCAAAAACATCGCGGTATAGCAATATATCGTTTTTTGCAGATTATCGTAAATACCGCGATATTTATTGACGATATATTGCTAATTATGTGCGAAATATGATATAATTTAAATCAATAAGAAGACATCGTCGATTATCTTTGTTGAAATGCATTTTTTGTCAATAAAATAGTCCTTAGGGGTTTCACGTCACGTGACTTTAGGTTGAAATCGGGCCAGCCAGCAGCTGAAATATAGCCCACTTCAATCTACGATTCTGAATTACTAATTGATGTAAATGCATTCCTAACCATTGTATTGCAATAGTTTAATATCAATCTCGATATCTGCAAAGATTCGGGCTAAAAAAGTATCGATATGATAGCGAAATTACCGTTTGTTTACAGGAGACGCTAGCGGGAAAATATCGCTCTGACGTCACGCGGCCGGTAAATTTCCACTGACGGCAAGGCTATGGCCCACTTCATTGGTGATTCCGATCGTTATTTTTCAGGGGATTTTCATATAGAACCAATCAAATGATAGATAACATTTTTGTGATTATTATTCTGAGTGAAACCTCGAGATCAGACAATTAGAGCCGTAGAAAATGGGATTTATCTGTTTTGGTGACTGAAAACTGCTAAATTTCGACTAAATATATAAAAAAATTCGTGAGGTTTCATCGAGATTATAAATATTTGACATATTATCATTCAAATTTTTATGATTTTAATAAATCTTAGCTGATAATAACGATCGGATTTCAGTTTTAAAATTAGTACTAGCGATTCTGAAGGGGAAATACCGCTTACGACGTCACTCAAATATGACTGAAAAGCACTTAGTTTGGTGCCGTGCTACGCATTGACGGTAAAGACAACATAAAACAATGATTTATACACATTTTTTAATAAAACATTACACACGTAAAAATATCGCGATATTTCAATATATCGTGAATATTTTTTCAAATATCGCGATATTTAAAATTGTCAATATCGTCTAGCCCTAGCTGACCTAGAAGATGACGATCAATGATCATTCTATAAAATCTAACCATATTATCATTTACCTATAAAATCAATGTTTGTTTATATCAGTTCATATTATTTGTAAAATATTAATTCCTTTATTGTTAATTATGATAAACTTCAAGAATCAGGTAAATTTTCAAATTTTGGGCGCCATTTTGACTTATGACGTCACAGTGACGTCATAGGTCATTTTTGACGCCATTTTTGAATTCCTTGGTATCTATTTCCTATAGGCTCCTAGTACATTTTTTACCCCAAATATGAATATTAAGCGAGTTATCATAGCCATTAACGGATTTTAGGGCAATTTTGGGGGTCCAAACAAAAAAGACCCCTAAAATTTTTCCCCAAGGCCGATCAACGGGGAAAATTTTTCTGAAAGGCCACTCACCCTACTTGTTCATATGAAATAATAATCGCTTGGGTAGGAATTTTTTCCCACTAATGCGAGATTTATGGATATCTCGACCAGGCTAGTAGTATGTGGTGGTAGTTGGTAGTATTGGGTGGTGATGAGGTAGTATTGGGTGATTGGGTGGTGATGAGGTAGTATTGGGTGATTGGGTGGTGATGAGGTAGTATGTGGTGGTAGTTGGTAGTATTGGGTGGTAGTTGGTAGTATTGGGTGGTGATGGGGTAGTATGTGTTGGTAGTATTGGGTGATTGGGTGGTGATGGGGTAGTATGTGTTGGTAGTATTGGGTGATTGGGTGGTGATGGGGTAGTATGTGGTGGTAGTTGGTAGTATTGGGTGATTGGGTGGTGATGGGGTAGTATGTGGTGGTAGTTGGTAGTATTGGGTGATTGGGTGGTGATGAGGTAGTATTGGGTGGTAGTTGGTAGTATTGGGTGATTGGGTGGTGATGGGGTAGTATGTGTTGGTAGTATTGGGTGATTGGGTGGTGATGGGGGTAGTATGTGGTGGTAGTTGGTAGTATTGGGTGATTGGGTGGTGATGAGGTAGTATTGGGTGGTAGTTGGTAGTATTGGGTGATTGGGTGGTGATGAGGTAGTATTGGGTGGTAGTTGGTAGTATTGGGTGATTGGGTGGTGATGAGGTAGTATTGGGTGGTAGTTGGTAGTATTGGCTGGTGATGAGGTAGTATGTGGTGGTAGTATTGGGTGATTGGGTGGTATTGGGTAGTATTGGGTGGTAGTTGGTAGTATTGGGTAGTATGTGGTGGTAGTTGGTAGTATTGGGTGATTGGTAGGTGATGGGGTAGTATTGGGTGGTAGTTGGTAGTATTGGGTAGTATGTGGTGGTAGTTGGTAGTATTTGGGTGATTGGGTGGAGATGGGGTAGTATGTGGTGGTGGTATTGGGTAGTAGTTGGTAGTATTGGCTGATGAGGTGGTAATGAGGTGGTAGTTGGTAGTATTGGGTGATTGGGTGGTGCTAGTTCATATTGGTAGGGGTGGGCAATGGAGGTCGAATTTTGGAAACAAGTGTTTTCTAAGGTTTTGGCTGCTGAATCCGAATCTGGTGAAATTTTTGTTCTGTGACGTCATTTTGAGCTGGTTCCGTGTCCTTTTTCAAAATGACTTTTTTTCAGTTATTACCCTCATATCAATAAGGGATGTTATCAAATCATAAATGGGAGTGCAATTTTAGAATCCACGGTCATGAAAACATATATTCTAACATATTGGACAACTAGTTCCAATATTGTCTCGCTTTTATAAGAAAAAAAGTCATTTTTAGGCCGCCATTTTGAAGGCCACGGAACCAGCTCAAAATGACGTCACAGAACAAAAATTTCTCCAGATTCGGATTCAGCAGCCAAAATCACCTTAGAAAACACACGTTCCCAAAATTCGACCTCCATTTGCCCACCCCTAATATTGGGTCATATTAAGTTATTCATCCTGTTCATCAGTGATCCCAGCACTAGGGTTAGTGTTAGGATGGTTGAACAAATGATAAAAAAACCAAGATAAACAAACCCGTAATCGGAGGCATCTAGATTTTCAACTCTATCAACATATGACTTGAAGACTGCCAGAAGTTTGGACATATACAGTATCTCTTTATCGTTAATAATTCTCTTGGTAATCACTTCCCTTGAAAACATCTTGAAAGATTTCTTATACAACTGGTGGTCACTTTCACTCCTGATAATATAAATGGGGTAAAATAAAAATAAAACCAAGTACGAACAATCCAAACCATTAGACAAAATTCGATATCCTTAAAGGACAATATTGGTGCCAGTCATTATCACATATGTGATAGAGCTGGTTAAACACATTCCAAATATACTTTTCACATAGAGATCATTGCTACATTTCCTGAATCGACAGTGACGTACGCCAAATGAAAACACAAGCTATCGCTCTATATAACTGATAACAGATACACGGCAGAATTTCTGCTCACTATAAGTTGTTGTGTGAGACTGAAGGGATATCTGACAATTCACAAAAAGAATTGACTGCCACTAGTTAAGAGAACACGGAAGAAAAATAGAAAAAGTCTGTGCATTACCATGTTTTTATAAGGTATAGAATGAATATACCGGTAAACAAGGGAATGTACGGACTATTTCTCTTGTTCTCTTGTTCTCTTATCTAATGACATTCAATTACTATATTGGATTGTAAGATATCCTCGTACATTCCCATACGGTTGGTTTGTCGTACCATCAGTAAGAAATAGCAGTAATTGTTAGTAAAATATATACAGTTTCTATTTATGGTAAGAACGAGACACATCTCGCGTTGTACCATATTTCAGCCGTCTAGATCAAGTTCTGATGGGGAATCAAAACCATCTCGGAGACGAAGGTCACCATCTGCTGACAATAAAAAAGATGTAAGTAACCATGGTTACCAACGAAGTGATATTATTACAAAGCTCTGAAAAAGAAATATGTTTTCAAAAAATTCTTCTTAAAGCGACAATTTCAGATATTTAAGTTATATTTTTAAACTTTTGGTCTTCAGAGGAATAATTAGTGAGCAGAATACTTAATACCCAAAGTTAAACCATACCAAATTTCCAGTGAAACTAGCCTCTCAGGTTAAAAATGGACCCAAATTTTTTGAAATACTATGAATCCTTAGGACCCAAGCGTCTGAAAAACTGATTAGTATATTGATTATCTGAGAAATCGGCCGCTACAGGTACCTGGATCCAAAGGGTTAAACATGAAATAAATAAATAGGAAACAGGAAGAGAGGGTAATTAAAGCTGATTATGCTGGCACATCTGTGTGGACTATGGATCAAAAAATGATGCCAGCGGGGCGGAGTAGGAGAATAAAATAAATTTAAGAATCTCTGCCAAACAGAGCCATGGACAGACTTGTAGAGTATAAAGATTGTTAAATTTATTCAACGTTTCGAGTTAAATACTTACAAATCGCTGGGTTTCTTGAAAAGAAAGATGGTATACTTCCTGTAACAAGTCATGTGATAAGAAACTTCGATAGCTTCACAATCTTTACCTCGTATGTATTTTAATATCGATTCATCCTGCTTCTTTGTGGCAGCTTCACGAAGTCTACCTAATAGTGAGAAATGAAATGAAATGGGGTTTAACATCCTAATGTTTTGCTCCTAAACTAGGCTAGTTAATACGGGAATATGCACAGTGTGTTATGAGGGAAATTTTGCCCGGGTAGCGGCGCAACGGCCTACTCCTATATCGAATTCCAACTGCCAAATGATCTTTCACGTGCAAGCCAATTTCTACGAGGCACCTTGGTTTTCCATCCCATTCTAATGACTAGACAGCCCTCCGTCTTGAATCACTGCCAAGGAGAAACCACGCCGGAAAATCTGGATGAACTCAGGGCTCAAACTAGGGACAAATTTTAGGGAGAAGTGACTTCTCCCTACAGACAGAATAGGGAGAAGTGAGGGAGACATAGGGAGACTTGAAGGAGAGGTCAAATTTCATGCATTGCTGCAAGTCGTTACACAGTCAATATGCTAAATAAATAAACAAACATCGTTTAGCTGCACACATATATTTTTTTTTTATTTCAGTACCCGGTATGTCATAACTTACTGTGATAATGACATTTAACAATAAAACAAACATTAAATAAACATCAATAACAAATATATACTTGTTAAAAGCCATCAACATTTAAATATCCTATTTTTTTCTGCCTTCCACTTTATTAAGACCCTTGTTGTTTTAGCACCTTTCACAATGGGATAGTCATATTGTTACGTAGTACGACCATTGTTTTGACACACCACTCACTTACCTTCTTTGTTTAACGTTTATGTGTTTAGATTAGAGGGACAAATACTATTGAGGTAGATTTAATTATCTACCCGACATTATACCTTCTAAATACATGCCGTAATCATTCTGATAACAATTGTTTTATTATCTCCATCCGTCTACGTAGTACGTACAGAAATGTACGCCAACACTATTTTCACTCGTCACACGGGTTGTCCTTATTGACTATACCATGTTGACATAACAATGTACAACTTTCAATCACAAGTTTTATGTTTATTATTCTTTTTATTATTAAATTATTTAAAAGAAAGAGGACTAATTCAGTATTTTGTCTATTTAGACAGAAATACATGAAAAATATCGTATACGCCGCCATATTGGCTTTTCAAGTCTTTTGATTGGCTGTTATTTTCTGGACGAAGCCAGAGGTTGTAAAGGAGATTTATGAATTGATTCCTTCGCTTAATTTTAATGAATTGTATTTCCTGTTGACAGCAAATACAATGCTTATCATTGAAACTATTAAACATTGTCACGGACAACACAGAGAGAGTCGAAAAACAAAATATTAATACATGTTTTGTTTTCACAACTTGTTTAGTTTTCAGTTTTCCTTTCGATGCTCACAATGCGAACACGTGTTGTTTGGAAAATACTTTGTTTACCGTTGATATCGATGCCGGTTTCTACTTCGCCCTTGCAAAAATTCACGGCGAAGCGAGGGCGACTTAAACTTCGCCCTATTGCCTTTTTGGGCGAAGTCATCAATGGGTTAGGCGACTATTTCGCCCACGTCGCCCGCTAATTCGAGCCCTGGATGAACTTTCTCGGCCCATACAGGAATTGAACGGCAATAAAAGAATTTGACTAGGCAGCTTGTTTTTGGGTAGGTAGCATTTGGGCAAACAAACAATCTTTTAATTATGGCCTAATGGCTATCATCAAAATTGTTGACTTTTCACATTGGTTTTATAATAACATCTAAATGACCTATACACCTCAAACAGGACTATTGTGAGTATTCTGCTGGTCTTCCAATTATACCCAACTGTTAAAAGATCCTTGCACAAAACTCAATTATTGAAATACCATATATGTATCCACTTTTGCTAAACCAATACAGGCCCAAAGCCAGGGAGTGGCACGGGGGGGGGGGGGGGCAACTGCCCTCCCAATACTGTGTCTTGCCCCCCAATATCACAAGAAAATTGGCCTTTACCGCAAAATTCATTCAGATGCCCATACTAGTTGGCCTTCCCAAAAACATCTTTGTCCCCCCAAAAACAACTTCCTGGCTACGGGCCTGAACCAATACAGTATACTAACAGTTTGGAGTGTGTTAATTAATATAATACACACCAGCATCAATAACACAACTAAGTTCTATGGATAACAATCACTATATTATACAACACACGACGCTTGATAACGACCAGTGAATTCTTGTCGAAACGTCGTGTGTTTATATTATAGTGATTGTTATCCATAGAACTGTGTTGTGTTATATTATGTTCAGTCGCTAAAATGCCATTCAAGGATTACACCAGCATCTGTTGTCTCATCACCAATTATCTCCCTTGATCACCTAATATTAACCTATTATTATTAATAAAAAAAAACCTTATACCCACCAGCATCTACGTCCTCTGTCAGTACCAACTTGTCTTTGACCCATTTACGACCATACTTAATAAAGAAGTCGACTTTCTTGCAAATGATGCAGACAGCTGGAAGGATATCATCACTTGTAATGGAAGACTCTGATGGATTTGGTTTCGGACGTTTATTAGAAGAGTGTGTTCCGGTTCCCGATTGGTTTGATACTTCAGCTTTACGTTTCCGTATTCTTAACTCAGCGCGTTCCTGTCGAGTTATATCACAGAACCTTTGATAACAGCATTTGTGATAACCATACAGTTCCTCAGCATCTTCCTTCGTACCTACATGTAGATAATGAATGAATCAATGAAACACATTGACTGCCGACTACTGGTATACTCGTAGTTGTGGTTATCGCACCTGTACCGCTACGAGTATACTCGTAGTAAACATTATGGACTTGGTATAATAATATAAATCCTCGGCAATAGTACATGAACCGTAGTATATGATGCGGCACCGAAAAAGAACATCCGGTAAAAGTGGCCATTAGCAAGTGCCGCACTACAAGTTGTATGCTGGCATATGAGTTAATACCGGAAATGGTCAGCATATGTGGTGCGCACTTCAAACTGGGGCTGGCAGCGAACCTGTTAACGTCCTACGCATCCTAGATAAACATGTACACCGGTATAAACAAGTGATTGCCACTTTGCTAGAGATGGGCAAATAACTGTTCAATGTTGCACATCAAAAAACCATGATTTTTTGTAAAATCAGGGGTCATTATCCATGAGAGAGATAGAAATGGGGTCTAGAATCCACTTGACATCAATTAGGTCATTTCAGGACTAACCTATATGGTTTAATTTATTTTCAATAATTCGCTTGCATGTACATGTAGGGGTCTTAAGCAGTGGGAGGCAAACAGAGAAAACCCACGAGGTTGGACCAGTGACCCTACTCCTTGTCACATACAACCAGGGTTCGAAACCACGCCTAGATCAGTCAATGACAGGCTTTATGATACAGCGTGCACGTGCTAACCATTCGGCCATCCACACACACACCATTATCCATGAAGCTTAAGTCCGATACATGCAAGTATCAAAAGAAACCAAGATCTACTTGTATAATCATAATAATTATAATACCCAAAGACATCCGACGTGCAAACTTATGGATCAGAATCACTGAAGAGTAACGTTACTTACCGTTGAAGACATCCCTATACAGATCGGCCACCTTTTTCTCTTCGCCATCGAGATTTCTCCATTTAGATGAATATCTAACGACGGTGTTCCAACTTGTGTCTGAGAATTTTATCAATACACCAGGATCGTTCAATTCACGATGTATCAGACATTTTCTTTCAGCTGCAACACAGAATATATACATTGTATTGCTTTAAAAAATGTGAAATTTATTTGCCAATCCTTAATGAGAGAGAGAGAAATGGGGTTTAACGTCCACCCTGAAACAAACCCGGAGAAAACCCCACGAGGTTGGACAGACGAGCAACGAAATAGGGTCAGTGTTTTAATCAGATTGTTAAATACATGTAATAAATCTTAAATCTATCAAGACAATTGTCACCACCTAACTTACGTATTAATGCGTTTTCTGTCCCGTGAGTTCTTCTGTGTGAATCCACATCTTTGAAATATTTATCGCAAATATTACATTTATGACAGGTGTTGAGATGTCTCTTTTTACCACCGTATGAGCTGAAGAATCTATCACAGAAGTTACACTGCCGTAACCCGTCGCTCCCATCCTCGCAGTCCTGATCGTGGTGTCTCTTAAGCTGGCGTTTCCATTTAAATGTTTTACAACAAATATCACATTGAAATGGCTTTTCTCCTTCGTGAATTATTGTGTGTGTTTCAAGATCACTCTGGTTACTGAAAGAAGCATCACAAAAATCACATATATATGGTTTTTCACCAGCGTGGATGTTCATATGTTTCTCTAGGTCTTCCGTGTTACGAAATGCAAAACCGCAGATTTCACATTCATGGGGTCTCTCCGCTCCATGAGTCATTCTGTGTCTTGTGAACAGACATTTTCTATTAAACGATTTACCACAAACATCACATAAAACACTGGTGCTGCTCAGTTCAATTTCACCATCATCAAGAAGCTGTGGATCATTTTCTATGGATTCTTCCTCACTAAGGTCGATTGTCTCTTCTTCTTGATCATGATTTGTCTCCCCCTTGCTAATGTGAATTACCTCCCCTTTGTTTACACCAATTGTCTCTCCTTTGTTTACACCAACTGTCTCTCTTTTCCTAAGACAAATTGTCCTCCCTTTGTTTACATCAATTGCCTCCCCTTTGTTTACATCAACTGTCTTCCCTTTATTAATTCTAGTTGTCTTCCTTTTCCGAACATGAAATGTCTTCCCTTTGTTAACGTAAATTGTCTTCTCCCCATTATCTTGAATTGTCTTCCCCCCATTATCAAGAATTGTCCGCCCTTCATCCACATGAATTGTCTCCTCTTCATTAAGACCTACATGTATTTGACGGTGTTCGTCTAAATCAGTGTCAGATGTAAATTTCGCACCACAAACGTTGCATTGATAAAATATAGCAACATTTCCTTCTTTAACATGGTCTTCTTCACAGTGTATTTCTAACTCTGTTTCTAATCTAAATTCTTCATCACACAAATTACACTGATAAACGGTTTCAGCATTACAAGGTTTGCCATCTTTAAACTGTACACGACATCGTCCATCGACATCATCAGTTTTCTCTTCTTTAACATGACCATATTCATTTCTATCATCCATTTCCTCTTCTTTAATACGACAATTTGAATATCCAACTACCGGTACTTCATCAGCGTTTTCTTCTTTAACACAACCATATTCATTTACATCATCATTTTTCTCTTCTTTAACATGGCAATATTCATCATCATCTTCAGTTTTCTCTTCTTTAATGTGAATTTTCTGGTTAGCTTCCTGTAATAAATAAAAGTTGTTACCCCATTAGCTTCCTGTAGTATACATGTAGGTGGGGGGGTGGCCGATGGGGGAGGTATGAAGGTCTTTCATTAAGTCAACTGGCATGGTTTTGATTCCTTGGTTGTATGTGACAAGGAATAGGGTCGTCTGTCCAACCATGTGGGTTTTCTCCAGGTCCGTCGGTTTCCTCCCACTACTAAATACCCCTATGCGCAAACAAATTATTGAAAAAAATTGAACCATGTGTTAGCCCCGAAATGACTTAGTTTGTGTCAAGTTGATGTTAAACGCAACTTCTCTCTCTCTTTATCAGTTTAATGGAGCTGAGTTGTCTAAAATACGCACTAACTTTTCAACACCAACCTTATTACACAATTGATCCTTGTGTAAAATATAAAATAAACCAGAGGACATACATGTATATGTGTGACAGTCCGACCTGTTGTTGTGTAATAATGGAGAAACAAGTGGAAAGAAAAAACTATTTATAGCAAACGAGAAAGTTTTCCCCAACCTAGATCAGTTCTTAAATAAATTATGATGTTGTACACACGGGTTCACTCATCCCCAGCAAACAATTCAGCGGCAGTTTCACAGTGGATTATTGATATCTCTTTTTATTGTACTAATAGAATGTCCAAGAAAAGGTGATCTGGGCGTATTCAAATAGTCTATGAATTAAACGATTTTATGTAATAATTGTGTATGTACGCTCGTATCTTGAATACATAAACTTTACTGGTATCAATAATAATATGGACAGTTATGTCCATTAATTAATTGAAGTACCCAACAGCAAGAATTTTCATTCACAATAACATTCAGGCATTGACACTTTAATTTTAAAATTCCATAACACTGGATCTAATTTGAATATCTTAATGAAATGAAGGTTTTGGGGTAGCATTTTATGTGTATTTTCATAATATATTTAAAAAAAATAAAATATTTTGTCAGCAAGCCTGGACACAAGCGGCCGGACACGGACGTTGTCCGTCCCAATTTTACGACATGTCAGGCACAAATTTTATTGTTCCTGTCAATTTGTCCGTCCCAATATTTTTAAAAGAAATGTAGAATCGTAACTGATGTATAAACTGAGTAGCCACTTCCACGATGTTCTAGATTGTAAACATCCGGAAATTCGGAGTCTTGATCAACCCAGACAGTTATTCTGTTATTTTTACTCTTTGCTATATGTGCGACAAAATAGGTCAGCTTATTCGAGACTTAAAAGTTTCACGCGAGAGCGAGGTCCCCGGCTTCGAGCAGACGACAAATCCCGCGCAAGTCACCCGGCCTTCGTATTTACTATGTTTACATAAAAACACGTAATTTGGTCCAAATTAGTAGGCTAGCAGTAGCACTATGCAAAAAAAAACACTTTTCTTCAAAAACTTTGAGGATAATACACGCAGTAGGCCTATAACTTGATAGACATGTCAACGGATGCAGGAGTCCACGAGATATCTCGAGGGTGAAGGTCGTCTTGGCTCGTCAAAGCAAAATGACATTTCTTGTCCTAATAATTCTAATAAAAGTCACACCTTGAAAACAGCTACGGTGCGCAAATGGCTGCGAGAAGATCTTGCAAAGTATGATCCAGATTTATGTTTTTTCTTCGTAAATACGGGGGTCTTGTAACTTCGTTAAAATGCGAAGTTTGTGTGAAATACTGCGGTAGAATAAAAACAATGCGTGACTTGTCTATGGGTAAATGGTTCACGCAACCTTCGATTGTTAAATCCATTTGACCATGCTGAAACTAAATGCCATTTAAGGCGATTGGACTTTATTCTAAAGATACAAACACTTCTTTTTTGCAACTCCATTCAGAACTAAGCAATGAGTTTGGGTTTTTTTTTCATAATTTAACACTAAACAGAGGGGATTCATCAATTCAGTAGGCCTACAGTTTTATTTCATTTCTTTGAAACACAACAGCGGTCAGCGATATGTTTGTCAGTCACAACCTGTGTCATGTCAGGCACCAAGTGATGTGTGCCTGACATTTTGTCAGGCACAAATTTTTGAGTTGTGTCCAGGCTTGTTTGTCAGTGTCATTTCATTTACAACATAACAGTTTATAACATTGACTAATCCAACAAGTTAGATGTTACTCTTTTGATATGCTGACAACGTAACATCTAACATCCGAACGGTCAAAAGCTCGCCGCAGAATTTGATAACTAGTTTACTTCTTTCGGCGTACGGCAAAACTCCCAATTTTCAGTTATCTGCAACACTAACACATTAAACTTACATATCATATCCATCTACTTTCCACAAAATCTGTTTTCTTGTCTATTTTAAGAGATTTCACAAAAATACTCCGAGATACCAAATAACAAACGATCAAACCGGAAATCACCTATATTGGCGAGAGGTGAAGGCCGGCAACATGCATATTAGCAACAGGGTTCATCACGAAACGAAATCAAGAGTTTATTTGAAGGCAATCCTTTTAATGTGCAAGTCATTGATTAAAAAGACATCAATATGATCAATAAACAAAAATCATGACATGTTGTTGATGTCATTGTTTTTATTTCGATTCTAATAAGATTTAGTGATGTTTTTTTTTAAAAACTAATTTTGAGGCTCATGGGGGCTCTTCCATGGATTGGAGATCACGTGGCTAAGTGGGTAAGGTGCTGGCTCGCTAGCCTGGAGGTCGGGAGTTCGATCCCTTCAAACACTATTTTACTTTATGTGCAACTCCTATCTACAAAAAAAATTCATACCTAATCCATAGAAATATTTTACAATAATGCATTTCGTTTCGCTAAAACAAGTGTTCTCAAATTTTAATGGGGAGGATATGACGTCAAAAAGAGGTCAAATTATCCCAACATGGCAACTTTATGAAATGGTAGTGTGTGTGTCACAGTGTGATATTGGATAAACCGGTTTCACTGAACAACGTTTGTTTGTCAGTAAGTGTCATTGTTGCTCAAGGAGGATCATACAATAAGGTAGGACATGCATTCAGATTTTATCGACTGGCGCCTTTCAGCTCGATGCTTTATCGACTGAAACCTTTCAGTTCGATGCGCAATGGTGGAACTATTACTGGCACCTAGAGGTTACGTATCAACGAAACCTCTAGACACCCTGGAGTAAACATTGACCTGAAACCCCTACTTCATAGATTAGAAACACACTTTTCTAAAGAATACAGGTAGGCACCCTTTACTGAAATAATTTCATCAACTCACCATATTCAGTACTTGCTTTAGTTGGAATAGAATCTTGAGCTAATCTTCATAACACTTTTTTTTTATAATAAACACGATAAGAAGGGATTACTTTCGGTAAGTACAGTACAAATACAACTAGGTCAAGCGAAATGAGGTATTTCCGGTGCCGCGCAACTATAGTTGTATATTCGTGTTGGACACGGATTCAACCTACACGAATAGTTCATAACCGGCGATTCGTTATTGATTTGTTTCAATTACACAAATCCTTTGGGGTGTATGTATGCTGTAACATTGTCAATAAAAAATATACGTATGTAAATGTGATCTGATAGTGCAATGCAGATGAATATCTCCCGTTTCAATTATTCTTGTAATTATTAACATTATTGCTATTATCATTAAATCCAACTAATTAGGTTAAACTGAATTGTGCAATTGGAACGATTGTAGGACATTTGGCACCTGGACATTTGCCACCCGGAATTATGCCATCGAATTTATACCACCCAAGGACATTTGCCACCAGGATGTTGACCACCCGGACTTTTGCCACCCCAGGACATGTGCCACCCCAGGACATTTGCCACTCGGACAGTTGCCTTCTGGATGTTTACCCCCCAGATTTTTGCCATGTAGAATTTGGCAAATCTATGAACAATTTCCATCAAAATTTGAAATGAATTCTTGCAAACATTTTCATGACAGTGATGTTTTGTTTGAAGCTGCATCCCCCACCCACATATTTCGTTGTCTTGTTTTCTTTCTTTCTCTCTCTGCCTGTCTTTGTTTCTTTCTCTGTCTTTCTTTCTGTCTTTCTTTCTTTCTCTGTCTTTCTTTCTTTTTTCTTTCTTTATTTATTTTTCTGTCTTTCTTTCATTTTTCTCTTTCTCCCTTTCTTTTTTTTCATTCTTCTCTACAAAACCGAAATTGTCTGTGTGCACGAATGTATGCGCATGCCCTTGTGTGTGTACACGTGGGGGGGGGGGGAAGGGAGGCGAGGGGGTCTGGAAGGAAGGAGAGATAAAGATAGGTGGCAAATGTTCTATGCCAGTAACAGTCTGGTTGGTAAAAATCTGGATGGAAGATGTCCTAGGGTGGCAGATGTCCTATGTCGGTTATAGTCTGGGTGGTTAAAATCCGGGTGGCAGATGACCTATGTCGGTAACAGTCCGGGTGGCAGATGTCCTATGTCTGTAACAGTCCGGGTGGTGAAAATCTGTTGGCAGAAGTCCAGGTGGTTATTGTCAAGGTGGCAAATGTCCTGATACCCACCCCAAAGTGAAAGACGAACACTTCGTTTACCATGAATTAATTTGAAGTCGTATGAATATCATCTGCTAAGAAAATATTTAAAATAAATCGGATTTCCTTGGCTCTCATTTCCCCACAGTGTGTAATAGATAAGAAAGCTTTGGGGAAGTTAGGGAGTGGTGGGTATATGGGGCAAAACTGTCCTCAATCAATTGATTCGTTGAATTAAGAAAGTTATAAGTTAAGTTACACCATTTATTGGGGGGTTGGGATGGCCTAGTGGTCTAGAGTGCCGTGCTTCGACCTATAGCTGGCCGGCCACCTCTGGCTTGGAGCTGTGGTTTCGAGCGTATGTGGCATGGAAATAGGGACGCCTTCTCAACCTCGTGGGTTTCCCCCGGGCACTCCGGTTTTCTCCCACTGCTAATGACCCCTACGCACAAGCGAATTATTGAAAAAAAATTTTAAACCATATGTTAAGTCCTGAAATGACCTAGTTGTGTTGAGTGGACGTTAAACCCCACCTCTCTCTCTCTCTCTCTCTCTACACCATTTATTAAAATAGGTATCTTTATAATCCTGCCACTAGCCTGTCATAAGCACTGTCATTACAGCCTGTCATTAACAGCGTCATTTCTACTATCATTAGCCCAGTTACCATACTAGTCTGCCATTCGACTGTCACTTGTCCTGCCATAAGCCTTGTCAGTGAAGAAAAGTAGAGCATTTGTTTAAACTACACTATTTAGACTTGTGTGTTATGCGCTATGAGCACGTTTGTGGATATATCGCTTTATAAATGGACATATTATTATTATTATTCATCTAAACGGGATTGTTCACAGGATATATACGGGCAAATTATTGGGGGGACTGCAGCCCCCCAGCCCACCCCCTGCTTCCGACGGGCCTGAATGATGAACGTCTGCCATATACCCTAATGTGTAACATTGTTGGCGCAGCCAGGATTTGTGTTGAGGGTGGAGAAGTAACCGGAAGGGGGGGGGGGGACCCTGGTGGTTCTTCGCCTGAGGAGAAAATTTGCGTCAATTCTCTGTCATTTGTGGTCCTTGCTGGGAACAAATGCTTATGAACGATGGGACAGAATCTTCCTCAAAAGCTGGTATAAGATCTCATGCCGCGGTACACTGGTTGAGAATCTCTGCTATAGATGACGCATTATCTTGATGGACCATGTTAACTAGCCTAAAGACCTGTCACCTTGATGGATCATATCAGCCTAGATTAACATTTAGCATAACAATATAACCAGTTAAACGTTCTACTGTTCTGCTCTGACTGGGCTAATAAAGACGGACCATTGACACAAAATTTCACTGTATATCATCAGTAGGGGGGGGGGGATATTGTACTCATCTCTTTTTAATATTTTATCAAAAAATGTCAACTTTCTTTCTAGAATAGATAAATTATATCTTTCACTAACTGTTTAATTCCAAGAAACACAACACAATTTATATAGAAAACAATCATTGGTTTATAGCACGACATTTCGACAAGTATTCTCTTATCCAGTTATTATTTATACTTGATAACAATAAGAGAATACTTGTCGAAACGCCATGCGCTATATGTGTATAAACCAGTGATTGTTTTCCATATAAATGGTGTTGTGTTTCTTTATGTGCTCATTCACTAAATGCCACTCAAGGATTATGTTTAATTCGAGACGGTGCCATGAATTCCTGTCTGTTTCTGGTGAAGACAAATCGTTATTAATGATGACAGTATATTCAAAATATTTATTACATTAAAATAGTCGTTAAATTATTATACAGCAACAAAATATGTCATAGAAAAATACAAGATATACATATATACACATTGTTTATACAGTTATATTTATAGCTAAGTCAAAATGCTGCTTTCCTCAATGGTCGGACGGATTCACTAATAATCTTATCATTCATGTTGCAACAATGAAGATATACAACACAATTACAATGTATATAGATTTGGTAAGGATAGGAGAAAGGACAGGCCAGCGTGCAAAATTTGATGAAGATATACAACACAATATGTAGATTTGGTACAGATAGAAGATAGGACAGTCCAGCGTGCAAAATGACCATTGGGTCACATCCAGTTATGGTCATTTTTCATAGCCCTAGGTGTTGACCAGCATATATAGCCCACATGAAACCCATAGTCCAAACACCAACTTTAAACAAACGTTCATTCTGCCAGTGTTGGTGTACAAAAGGCAGTTGTGAAATTGGTCTGAAAATATTGGTTGCCAGAAGATGAAGGGGGCCCACCAATACAATTTAATTGTTAAAATGAATAAATTAAATTTTCCGAAAATACGTAATTGGAAACAAAAAGATGTAATATATATTTTGTTTGATAATTTTAAATTGTCTAATGTCCAAGTCCTCAGGGGCCCACTAGCCACTGGGCAAGTTGACAACTGACAAGTTGTATGATGTATACCATAGATATGTGTCACTAGTTGGAACAACACTGGGTAATTGATACACACATTACTTCTCAGCTACTTCCAGTTTATCCAGACACAAACAAATTAATATTTCCCTGTGGCTAATTGCCACCAATACTTAATCCAGATTATCAATCAAGACCCAAACAAATTAAAAATTCACAGTTGCAAATCGCCAACAATACTTAGTCCAGTATAGCCAGATCCAAACAAATTAATATCTTCACGTTGCTAACCGCCACCGATAGTTTGTCCAGTATATCTAGACCCTAATAAGTTAATATTTCCCAGTTGCTATTGCTAATCGCCACCAATACTTTGTCTAGGTCTTCGTAGACTTCCGATCTGAAACATGACAAAGAAATCGATAATTTAGCTTAAGATCTTGAGATTTTACACTATTTACTTGTCTCAAATATAAGTGAATATGATCTTAATTAATATCCTGAATGAGTAACATGTACTTAAATCAGTATGCAAAGGCTGTATTTTCTTTTACTTTGTTAAAAACACATTGAATACTTAAATAGGTTGTAATCCCATATATGCAATCTGATTGAAACACAGATTTTATTTTGTTTCGTTTATATAGTTCAAAATTTCGTTTTACTTGTCTTTACTACACTAAAATCTGGAAGAGTTGTTATCATTTACGTGTTCTGGAGGATGTGAATGGAAAGGTTTTTTATGGCGAGTTTGTGGCCGTTTAATGTGCAGAGAGAGAGAGAGAGAAATGGGTTTTAACGTCCACTCAACACAACTAGGTCATTTCGGGACTAACATATGGTTTAATTTTATTTCAATAATTCGCTTGCGCGTAGGGGTCTTTAGCAGTGGGAGGAAACCGGAGTGCCCGGAGGAAACCCACGAGGTTGAGAAGGCGCCCCTATCTCCATGCCACATACGCTCACTTCGGGGCTCGAAACCACAGCCGCAAGCCAGAGGTGGCCGGCTAGCTAGAGGTCGAAGCGTGGCACCCTAGACCACTAGGCCATCCCAACCCCCCTTGATGTGCAGAACTGTGGGTAAACCACAAAGGGTCAACAACGTTATGGACATAAAATTGAACCATATGTTAGTCCTGAAATGACCAAGTTTGTGTCAAGTGGGGTAGTCACCTTTTAAAGGCGTCTGATCCCTAGAAATGATGGTGGTCTGATACCTTAATAGAAAAAACGGATAGCATTTAATCAATGTCTGACCTCATCATAGGGTCAAAAGTTGCTATTTTGACCCCCTGACATGAACTCTCACTATAAGTTGTCAGATCTTCTTGTAGTGTAGGCCATCGAAAGTATAAAAACACGAAACGAAATATAGATCTGTATTTCAATCAGATTGTCGTATATTAGGAATGAATGAAATGGGGTTTAACGTCCTACGCTTAAGCACCTAACCTGGGCTAATTGAAGACGGGCATACGCCATACAGTGTGCTATGAGGGAAATTTTGCCTTGGCAGCGGTGCTACGGCCTACTCTTATATCGAATTCCAACTGCCAAGGGATCTTTTACGTGCACTCCAATGTGTACACGGGACCTCGGATTTTCGTCCCATCCGAACGACTAGGCAACTGTCCTTGTCAGACCCTCCTTCTGCATCACTGACAAGGGGAAATCACGCCGGAAAATCGAGATGAACTTTCTCGGCCTATGCAGGGATCGAACACTCGACCTCCAGGCTAGCGAACCAGGGCCTTATCCACTTAGCCACCCTGATCCCCCGTATATTAGGAAACAAATGTTTAACTGTCTACTTACTAGGGTTGTATTTGGCATAACATCTATTGTTGATTTGTCACTGTTGCTTTTATAAGAATGATGGGTGCCGACTGATTTACCCACTAATAAGCTGGTTGTAACCAAGGGTGGTGTATTACTCATATTATTAGGGGGTAAAGATCTCAATACTGGTCCAGTTCTAAAATAATAAATAAAAGGTAAAACATATTAATTCACCACAGTATCAATACATACAGCTTCTTGTTTGATGCATATAGGGACCACGGTGACAAAATGGTTAAGACGCTGGCTTGCTAGCCTGGAGATGGCATGTTCGATCCCTGCATTAGAATTCCCGACGTGGTTTCACTTTGTCAGTGGTGCAGGACAGAGGGCCTGACAAGTACAGCTGTCTAGTTGTTTGGATGCTACAAAAAAACGAGGACCCATGTACACATTAGCGTGCATATAAAAGATCCCTTGGCTGCTTCGATGGGCAAAATTCCCCTCATTGCACACTGTATGGTGTATGCCCTTCTTTCTAAGCCCAGTTTATGAGCAGAACAGCAGGAAGTTAAACTCCATTTATTTCATTTTTTGATGTACATAATCTACACACAATCAGTTTAAGAGACCTATTTCAGACCACAATACCAGGCCGGTTCTAAAATTATAATAAAATGCACAAAATAGAGAGAGAGAGAGAGAGAGATAGAGAGAGAGAGAGAGAGATGGGCTTTAAGGTCCACTCAACACAACTAGCACAAAATAAATGCTGGTTATTCTTTTATATTGCCATTTGGTATAAAAAATACACCTGATCTGTTTCACAGAATCATAGATTGATTTTTAACATAAGTAAAGAGAAGCAATCTATATATCAAAATTATATCAGATTCAAAAATACATTTTTGAAATTAATTTACTTTTAAAATATGGTAGCGTGAACACTGTTATTTACGAAGTAGTTAATTTTAAAAATATATGTTTATAATTTACAAGCATAAATACTAACCGTATATGTCTTTTTTGTGTAATAGTTTGGGCAGCTGACGATGGTGTATCATATTGATACGGTGATTTACGAACACATAATGGTATTTGTTTACTTTCTAGCTCATTCTCACTTTCTTCAGAAAAACTACAATAGTAATAATGACTGTTATTTATTGAACTAGTTAACTCTATTTTCAATCTTGATTAAAATACAGATATTGTTTTTGTTTCGTGTTTTATACTTTCGTTGGCCTATAATACGTGAAATTCTGACAAATTGTACTGGAAGGTTGTGTCAGGGGTCATACAAGCAGCCTTCGACCCTATGACGTCAGACATTAATTAATCAATCATCTTGAAGTTTCATGGGATTTACCCACAGTTCAACTAAAACATCAATAACAATATAATAATATCCAGATCCTAGTGTAGTAAAGGAAAGTACTATAAAAAACGAAACGAAATAGGACCTGCTCCAACTTTTATCATGAACTACTTTACAACGTATTAAATGTAAAATACAATTCCATCTAAACTCTTACAGTCTCTTGTTACCTACCTTACATCTGGATATATAGACTGATTATGGTAACTATTGGATACTACCCGCCTTCTCCCATCAAAAGGCCAAACCTAGTAACTCAATTTTTTCTTATTTTGAGAAAACAAAGGAAAACGTAATAAATGAAAATTAAATTCCAGCCCATCCATTGATTTTACTATTGGGTTACTAGGTTTTGCTGTGTATCCTGGACAAAAGAAGGAGCGAGAGAGAGAGAGAAATGGGGTTTAACGTCAACTCAACACAAATGAAGGAAGTTGCCAGGTTGTGTCAGGGGTGTAACTGCTTCAAAAATCAACAGATTGGAATAACTACAGTAGTACAACAACAGGAAGCACATACCCTAGTTACTATAAAAATTTGGTCCGAACTCAATTTTGATAAAAAAGTGAGTTACTAGGTTATGCCTTTTTACGCGATTGCTTTTCATCTAGATATATGTAATGATTATGGTAACTATTGGATACTACCCACCTTACATCTAGATATATATACTGATTATGGTAACTATTGGATACTACCCCCCTTACATCTAGATATATATACTGATTATGGTAACTATTGGATACTACCCACCTTACATCTAGATATATATACTGATTATGGTAACTATTGGATACTACCCACCTTACATCTAGATATATGTAATTATGGTAACTATTGGATACTACCCACCTTACATCTAGATATATATACTGATTATGATAACTATTGGATACGAGAGGGGTGAATGTTACCCACCTTACATCTGAATATATAATGATTATGGTAACTATTGGATACTACCACCTTACATCTGGATATTTATGATTATTATGGTAACTATTGGATACTACCTACCTTACATCTGGATATATATAATGATTATGGTAACTATTGGATACTAGAGGGAATGTTACCCTCCTTACATCTGGATATATATAATGATTATGGTAACTATTGGATACTACCTACCTTACATCTGGATATATATAATGATTATGGTAACTATTGGATACTAGAGGGAATGTTATTGGTAAACTGAAACTCTGTGATTGATGTATCGTTGTTGGTGGTCTATCTATACTGATACCTTGATCTGCTATAACAAATACAAAATAAACACAATCATAACAAATGTATAACACAGCATACAAGGGCTTATTTTAAAGTATATAAATCAGGAATTTTGTAGCCAAATAATTTACAGAATGTATTCCTAAAATATTTGTAATGGATCAATAAATTTGAAGATGTAAACAAGACAAGGTCTACCCAATGATAAACAATGAATGACAATATGAAGTACATTTTTAGCACTGTTGTATTAATAAAATAAAAACCAAGTACGAACAATCCAAACCATAAGACAGAATTCCAAGACCTAAAAACGTTATAGGCAAAATAATGTATTCAAGCAAAATATTCTGTTAACATCATCAGCACTGCCCTAACCTATTAGTGTTTTGTTGACCAAACTTTATGAAATACAAGCCACCCAAGATACAACAATACCCTAACCTGTTCGGTTAATTGAACTATAAAAAGTACCCCCTCCGGAGACACAGCAAGATTTTTAGTGCAACCTCAACTTATTGTGTTCTGTTAATCGAATTCCAATTTACTGAAGTTCTCCAGAACCACCACTACAATCCATATAATCAAAACATGTCAACTAAAACTTACATATCCTGCACTGGCCACGAGAAAGCTCATCCAGTGATGCAGGATGGAGGGCCTGACACGGACAGCTGTCTAGTCATTCGAATGAGACAAAAAACAAGGTCCTGTATACACATTGATTCTTTGACAGTTGGTATAAGAGTAGGCGGTAGCCTAAATTTTCCTCATAGCACACTGTATGCCCGTTATTATCAGCCCAGTCATTTCACTTACATATCAAATTTTAACAAGACTCAAATCAAATCCAATACATGAAATTACTCACCAGCATGTGTATAAGCTGTTTTAATGTTATTTCCTACAAGAGTTTGTGTTAGGTTGGACGTTCCTTCGTGTAAAGCCATGTTAATTCTCTTGTTGAAGTCATCTTCGGTGGCAGATCTCTGTAGTTGGAAGTTAGAAACAGTGCTAGGATATTGACAGAACTCATCTTCACAGTACTATACAGTTAGAGAGAAAAGAAAGCCTACATAAAGCACACTATACTAACTACACTGGAGCTAGCAGATGAGTTAAAGCCCAGATAAAGCACACTATTCTAACACTGGAGCTAGCAGATGAGTTAAACAGTTTAACATAAAGCACACTACTCAAACTACAGTTAAACATAAGGCATACTACTCTAAATATATAGAGAGAGAATTGGGGTTTAACGTCCACTCAATTCAACTAGGCCATTTCGGGACTAACATATGGTGTAATTTTATTTCAATAATTCGCATGCGCACAGGGGTCTTTACCAGTGGGAGGAAACCAGGGCCGCAAGCCAGAGGTGGCCAGCCAGTGCGACACTCTAGACCACTAGGCCATCCCAATCCCCTCTAAATATATAACTATAATAGGAGATAAGTTAAACAGTTAAACATAAAGCACACTACTCTAAATATATAATTATAACTGCAGATGAGTTAACCAATTTATATAAAGCACACTATGCTAACTATATAACTGGAATAGATCACCCTACTCTACAACTAATGTAAATATATAACTATAACATAACTCCAATAGATCACTTAATGAGTTGTTACTCTTAATCAAATTTGAGTGTATTATAAATGTTTCATTACCAACAAAATTAAACATTTGTGACAACTCTTGTTGACTGTCCTGATGATTTTGTTGCTGTGGGTGTATGTATTTTTCCCTGGCAACCTATCGTTTAATATTTCGTCTGTAAATTTGGCAAAACAAATCCAAAGTCAAGCCTTCTTGACTCCTTGTCATATTACAGTCATTGCAGTCATTTCATATTCCATTCTCTTCAGTAAAAGCAGGAATGTGGAATGTGGACGTATATTGCAGCAAATGGTACTTGAAGGGAGAGAGAGAGAGATGGGGTTTAACGTCCACTCGACACAAACTAGGTCATTTCGGGACTAACATATGGTTTAATTTTATTTTAATAATTCGTCTGCGCGTAGGGGTCTTTTAGCAGTGGGAGGAAACAAGAGGACCCGGAGAGAGAAAGAAAGAGAGAGAAAGAAAGAAAGAGAGAGATAGAAGGGGGGTGAACATCCATAGGACTAAGATATGGTTCAATTTTATTTCAATAATTCGCTTGCGCGTAGAGGTCTTTAGCAGTAGGAGGAAACCGGAGGACCCAAAGAAAACCAACGAGGTTTGACAGGCGACCCTACTCCTTGTCATGTAGAACCGGGGTTTCGAAACCACACCAGTTGACTCAATGACAGACTTTACGATACAGCGCGCACGTGCTAAACATTAGGCCATCCCCCCCCCAATAAAACTGATACTACACTCTATAACACAGACGCTGTCAGCTAAGAGACAGAACACGGGTTACAATAGAAAATTTAAGTACAGAAATAATTCATTGAAAACTAGACGTGAATAGACTTTAATCTATTGATATAGACTTTAATCTATTGATATAGACTTTAATCTATTGATATAGACTGTAATCTATTCATATAGACTTTAATCTATTGAATAGATTATAGTGGATTGAATAGACTATAATCTATTGAATAGACTTTAATCGATTGAATAGACTTTAATCGATTGAATAGACTATAGTCTATTTAAAGTGGGGGACAGACGAGCCCATTTTTTCGCCCAATCGCTGCAATTTTGTACAAGTCATGTGATTGACAAGCCATAATATCGACATAATTACTCACCCGTTCGTTATCAGCCGTAAAGAATCGCTGACAAATTTCAATCGCCGCGATCGGGCATAATAGAGAGAGATAGAGCTTTAACGACCACCTGACATAAAGTAGATCGTTACGACTAACACATAGCGTAGTGGGAGGAAAACCCTCAAGACTGGACATCCGACCCTACTCCTTATCACGTACAACGGTGGAATCGACACCATGCCAGCTGACCCAATGACAAACCTAATGATACAGCATACACATGCTAACCATTCAGCCTCCCCCCCCTTATTTAATAGAAATAAATCATTAAAAAAGGGTCTATTGAGGATTAAAAAGAGATAAAAGATAAATAAAGCTAATCATGGTAATTCTTAACTTACATAAAAAGTTAATTCTTGTTCTTTTTCATCTTCAGATCGTCTCCGTAACTCGGCCATTCTCTACAATTAACCATACACAAATTAACCAACATAAATTAACCATACATAAATTAACCATACATAAATTAACCATACATAAATTAACCATACATAGATTAACCATACATAAATTAACCATACATAAATTAACCATACATAAATTAACCATACATAGATTAACCATACATAGATTAACCATACATAGATTAACCATACATAGATTAACCATACATAGATTAACCATACATAGATTAACCATACATAAATTAACCATACATAAATTAACCACACATAAATTAACCATACATAAATTAACCATACATAGATTAACCATACATAAATTAACCATACATAAATTAACCATACATAAATTAACCATACATAGATTAACCATACATAGATTAACCATACATAGATTAACCATACATAAATTAACCATACATAAATTAACCATACATAGATTAACCATACATAAATTAACAAGTAACTCAACCATTCTCTACAACAGTTATTCTCAAGCAGTATGCCGTGAGATATTCCTAGGTGTGCCGCAAAATTCAGAAAATGCGAAAACCACTGGGGTCTATTGTTTAATTCATAGGTATTTCTTTTTTTTAAGTTTGAGACAGTTTGAGTCATTCTAGGTGTCTATGACTAATCCATGTCAATGGTTGTGTGCCGTCTATTATTTGCCATGTTTTTGCAAGATTCAAATATTTTTCATATAATATTTAGCCAGGTGTGATGTTATTTGTTCATGTGTTCCAAGGTGTGCCATTGACAAAAAATGTTTGAGAACCACTGCTCTACAATCATACATATATAAATAAACAAGTAGCTCAACCATTCACTACAATTAACCATAGTCTGAAAGACTAGACAGCCGTCGTTCTCAGGCCCCCCGTCCTGAATCACTGACAAGTAGAAACCACGCCGAACGTATAATGAACTATGAGTAGTTAACAAAGAACAATGGGTAATCAACTGTAACTGACCTTTGCGGCTCTTTCATTGGATCTTTCCTCGGTAAAACACGGAACACCTCCATTTCTCCGTCCTTCGTATTTACTGATAAACTGGGTATTATTAGCGCTCACTTTCTGTAGTCTTTCACTTCCAGTACTAGACTGTAACACAATACACATAAATACAATCATTATCATTAATACAGATGTTTGTAACCTGTGAAACATACAGAGAGAGAGAAATGGGGTTTAACGTCAACTCAACACAACTAGGTCATTTCGGGACTAACATATGTTTTAATTTTTTTTTCAATAATTCGCTTGCGCTTAGGAGTCTTTAGAAGTGGGAGGAAACCACAGGCGATCCTACTCCTTGCCACGTACAACCGGGGATTCGAAACCATGCCAGTTGACTCAATGACAGGCTCTTTAGCAGTGGGAGGAAACCGGAGGAAACCCACGAGGTTGAGAAGGCGCCCCTATCTCCATGCCACATGCGCTCACACAAAGGCTCGAAACCACAGCCGCAAGCCAAAGGTGGCCGTCTAGCTAGAGGTTAAAGCGAGGCACTCTAGACCACTAGGCCATCCCAACCCCCTATACAGTGAGAGAGTAAAGCGGTTTAACGTCCAATCGACACAAATTAAGTCATTTTGGGACTTAGTCATTTGTCTTTATATCTGTTGAAAAACAAAACCATTCGATGTCCTAGTTAGCGGGTTGATTATGGGTTTGACATGTGAATAAATCTCTAATTAACAATTCATAGAACATTTGAGGCCAAATTAGGCAGATTTAGGTCTTACACATATATTGATGCACAGGAGTCTGACCTTCTATCTGTATATTTGCATACTCCATACCCAACTAGACAATTTATAATATATACAGATAGAATGTCAAACTCACGAAATCTTAACAAAGATAAAATCCTAATATTAGTAATCTGATTGGATAATATTAGATTGATTTTAGTACTTAGCCACCCAAAATTGAAGTATCTACTAAAATTTAGATTTCGTGAAACAGGGTCCGGCTTCCTTAAACCTAATTTACATATTGATCATGAAAATCTAATCAACTGTTTTATTTCATTTATATTTAATTACTAATCAACTTACTAATTTCTAATTACTAATCATCTTACTAATTTCTTATTAATGACCAACTTACTAATTACTAATCGACTTACTAATTACTAATCACCTTACCAATTTCTAATAACTAGTCATCTTACTAATTTCTAATTACTGACCAACTTACTAATTACTAATCACCTTACCAATTACTAATTTGTAATTACTAATCAATGTACTAATTACTAATCAACTTAATACTTTCTTATCTACCTACAACTTAACTTACTAATTTCTAATTACTAATCAACTTAATACTTTATAATTTGTAATTACTAATCTATTTACTAATTAACTTACCAATAACTAATTTGTTATTACTAATCTAATTACCAATTAGTAATAAACTTAATACTTTTTTTTATCTACTTACAACTTAACTTACTAATTTCTAATTAACTTACTAATTTATAATCACTTATCAATTTACTAATTTATAATCCTGAACTACCATATGGTTCAATTTTATTTCAGTAATTCATTGCGCGTAGGGGTCTTTAGCAGTGGGAGGAAACCGAAGGACCCTGAGAAAACCCACAACGTTGGTCATGGACCCTACTTCTTATCATATACTATCATAGACTACAACACTACAGACTTCTTTATCACAAGCTGGGCCTACTGTATCTTATCATAGACTATTTTATCACAGACTACTCCACTACTGTATCTACTCTATAAGCTACTGCATCTACTCTACATGGACTACAGGCTACGCTATCTGATCATAGGCCTACCTGTTTTTTACCAATGTTCACAACATTAGAAGTAGCAGTGATTGTATCAGTATTAGTTGTCATGGCAACAGATCGGGAATCATTGTGTGCAATAACAGGAAGTGCCTATATTATATACATGGAAGGAATGATATTTAAAAACATCACTAAATTTACAATATGTAGGAATGTCTCTTCATTTTGTTTTTATCATTGTACAATAACACGTTACATAATATAAACAGTGATGGCAGTGTCAAGTTGAATTGTTATTCGTTATTCACCAATAATGAAGTGGACCACCCAAGTATTTGTGAATAATGTGGGATACGCAACCTCGTTATATATTATTCAACTTGTTATTCAGGATTCAAAGTATGCACTAGCAGTATAAAAGTGATTAAATGAAATATGGTTGGTAACGATTCGACCTCATTATTATGTTTTTATAAAGAAGACAATAAAACATTTGATGTTTTTTATTTTATGTTTTACTTACTAATGGTTTTTTACTGTTATCACTATTTCGTCTTTCATTTAACAGTTTTTTATTTTCTCTATCTCTCTGTTTCCGTGATTTCCGTTTCTTCTTTCGTTGTTTTATTTCAGGTGGTTTCATTTCTGGTTCTGATTCACTGTCACTATCTGATGAACTTAAATAAAGAAATTATATTTATATACCATGGGGTTAGATGTAAATATAATGAAATAAATCAGGTTTAATGTCCTTCTGTTCTGCTCGGAACTTGGCTAAAGAAGACGGACATACGCTATATTGGGTGCTTTGAGGCAAATTTCGTCCAGACTGTGGTGCTACGGCCTACTCTTATATCAAATTCCAACTACTATGAGAACTTTTATGTGCACGCCAATGTGTGCACGCCAATGTGTACACGGGGCCTCTGTTTTTCGTCCCATCCAAACGACTAGACAGCTGTTCTTGTCAGGTTCTACATCCTACATCACTGACAAGGGGAAAGCACACTGGAAAATCTGGATGAACTTTCTCGGTGAATGCAGGGATCGAACAACTGACCTTCAGGTTAGTGAGCCAGTGTCTTACCAACTTAGCCACCGTCATTCCCCTATTTACATAAAGAGAGGGAGAAATTGGGTTTAACGTCCACTCTACACAAACCAGTACATTTTGGGACTAACGTATGGTTTTCAATTTTAATGTCAATAATTCGCCTGCGGTTGAGAAGGCGCCCCTATCTCCATGTCAGATACGCTCACACCAGGGCTCGAAACCACAGCCACAAGTCAGAGGTGATCGGCCAGCTAGAGGTCGAAGTGCGGCACTTTAGATCACTAGGCCATCCCAACCCCCATATTACATAAAAGCTATTATAGGTAATAAAGTAAGAATAGAGTGAACATTATCTAGAAGTAGGCCTATATTAAATAACTTACTCTGATTCCAGAACAGCCTGACAAACATTTAACTCAGCTAAAAGATTTAAACAATCATCCAATGACTTCATGCTCGACATATCCATTACTTTCTGTAAGTCAATATTACTGCAGTTGTCTCCCTTGGACGGTGTTTTCACTGACGATTCGTCTGTTATCAATAACTTATTCTCTTTATTGGAGGATTTCTGTTCTTTAGATTTATTATCCAGTTGTCTGTTGTTTTGGATAACTAACGCTGATTTCTGATTGGACACTATTTCCGTAGTTACCTCCGATATTTTTTCCGTGTCTGTTTGTGAACCAGTACTCATGTCGGAACCCTCTACAGATATTCCTGAATCAAACACTAGGAAAGAAAAAAACAAAATTGATTACCAGGTACAAATTTCATAAATTATTAGTGAGTAATTATAATAGAAATATTGGTCAATAGTTCCGATGTTAACCTAACACTAACAAAAGATTACGAAGCGAACGGTTTACATGCATGTAGACGTAGAGTAAGATTGGCATCTAACAATCCACTTACTCAAAGAGGAAGAATAAAGTAAATTTTATAAAGCATTAGTGAGTATTTGGTGCAACGGTTAGAGAGTAGGATTTGTGACCTAACGGTTGCAGGTTCGTGACCGGATTGTTCGCCAGGTTCTTGTGTCCTTGAATAAGACACTTCATCTCTGCATTCCAGTCTACCCAGCTGTAAATGGGTACCGGTAGGATGGTGTATTACACAAAAAACTGTTGCGCTTCTTGAAACTTCAAGTTGTAGCTGCATATGTCAGGAGCTCTTTCAAAGAGCTGTAAAGGGATGTAATCAGGCTTTCCCTGTATCCTAGAGACCAGGATAGTAATTCTGTCGCGCTATGAGCACGATTTGTGGATTTGGCGCTATATAAATGGACATTTTATTATTATTATTATTTGAAAAGTAATATTGGTCATTAATTCTGAGTTTTACAGTCAGTGGAGTGCTGGGGTCTCAAAAAGAGGGTAGGCAAACCAAAGTTAGGGCACTTTGTTGGGGGTGGGTCTCTCCCCCTGTTGCTAAGAAATTTTGGTTCTCTGTCCACTGAGCTGAAAGCAAGCCAGCAACAAGGAGTGATCGATGGTGCATGCCAAGTATATTCAAGCCGTAAATATTTCTTTTATGTACATGCCAATGTGTACATTGGACATTTTCTTAACCCTTACCAGAGCCTCATCCCTGACAATGGAAAACCCTGGCAATCCTTTCCTCTGATCCCTGGTTGTTGAGCCAGCACCCTACCCCCTGAGTCACCTGGCTACAAACACCTACGTTATAAGACCTCGCCCGGAGTTCACAAAATATTCTCAGACTTTAGTTAAGAATTTACTCAACTTTCAATCACTGTTTATGAGAAATATCTTTCATCCAGGAAAACATAAATTTGCACTTACAATATAGTTTCTTATTGATTTATTTAATACATTAAAAGAACAAAATTTTTATAAAGGGCTATATTTTAGTTAAAATAAGGTGAACACTTTTGAGTAAATTCTTAACTAAGTCTGAGACTGCTTTGTGAACTCGGGGCCTCAGTATATTTTACCTTTATCAGACTGTACATCTGTTACTTTAACATGTTTTGGTTTGAGGCCACGATTTGCTAGAATCTGATGTGTTAAAGCTCGTGTTAAATCCATTACAACTTCCATTTGATAACTGCAAAATATATACAACAGACAGACCATAACTTAGAGAGAAATGGGGTTTAACGTCCACTCAACACAACTAGGTCATTTCGGGACTAACATATGGTTTAATTTTATTTCAATATACCGCTTGCGCGTAGGGGTCTTTAGCATTGGGAGGAAACCGGAGTGCCCGGAAGAAAACCACGAGGTTGAGAAGGCGCCCCTATCTCCATGCCACATACGCTCACACCAGGGCTTGAAACCACAACATAATAATATTTTACATGAAAAATAATCAATTAAACAAACAACTTTTACTTTAATCTTGTGAAATTTAAAGGGAAGGAATTTATACTTGAACTGGTGAAATTTATAAATGTGATATTACTGGTGGCATTGTAATTATACTGGTGACATTGTGATTTTACTGGTGGCATTGTAATTATACTGATGACATTGTAATTATACTGGTGACATTGTTATTATACTGGTGACATTGTAATTATACTGGTGACATTGTTATTATACTGGTGACATTGTAATTATACTAGTGACATTGTTATTATACTGGTGACATTGTAATTATACTGGTGACATTGTTATTATACTGGTGACATTGTAATTATACTGGTGACATTGTAATTATACTGGTGACATTGTAATTATACTGGTGACATTGTTATTATACTGGTGACATTGTAATTATACTGGTGACATTGTAATTATACTGGTGACATTGTAATTATACTGGTGACATTGTAATTATACGGGTGGCATTGTAATTATACTTGTGGCATTGTAATTATACTTGTGACATTGTAATTATACGGGTGACATTGTAATTATACTGGTGGCATTGTAATTATACTGTTGGCATTGTAACTATACTGGTCGGCATTGTAATTATACAGGTGGCATTGTAATTATACTGGTGAAATTGTAATTATGCTCGTGGCATTTGAGAGAGAGAAATGGGGTTTAACGTCCACTCAACACAACTAGGTTATTTCGGGACTAACAGTAACATATGGTTTTAATTTTTTATTTCAATAATCGCTTGCGCGTATGGGTCTTTGGCAGTGGGAGGAAACTGGAGTGCCCGGAGGAAACCCACGAGGTTGTGAAAGCGCCCCTATCTCCAGGCCACATACGCTCACACCAGGGCTCGAAACCAAAGCCGCAAGCCAGAGGTGGCTGGTGGCATTTGAAGTATAATTATTTAAACAAATAACTTGTGAAATATAAACGGGTGAAATTATGAATAAACTTACTCTTTATTCTCCTGCATATTTTGATAATCTAAAACAACTTCACATAAAGTTTTACCCATATCTTCATAATCTCGACAGTTAAAATGACGACAGCTTGTTCTGTAAAAAAAAATCACATTACTAAAAAGATAATTTTGACAAATCACACACTACGAGGAAACATTAGGTTGATGTTGTTCTATACATGATATTCCAAAGAGAGAGAGAAACAGGGTTTAGCTTTTACTTGACACAAACTAGGTGATTTCGGGTAATTTCAAATATTTGCTTGCGCATAGGGGTCTTTAGCAGTGGGAAGAAACCGGAGGACCCGAAGAAAATCCATGAGGTTGGACAGGCGATGTACAACCGGGGATTCTAAACCACGCCATTTGACCCTATGATACATTGCGCACATCCTAACCATTTACCCCCCCCCCCCCAGGATATTCCAAATAAATATCTTGATCATTACAAACAAACAGTTACAGTCAGTGATCCAAATAAATGGGATACTCAAAGCAGGCACATCGTAATTCTACCTAGAAACTTTGTGCTTTTTAGTGACCTATCTAGAATATGTTTATTTCTAGTAAACATTATATTTGACTTTACTTACTTATCTAGAATTGTACCACTGAAAGTTGCTTCTAACGTAAAACTATTTGGTATTTTCATCTGTCTCCACATCACAACACGACCAGTAGATTCTTTACAACGTTTTATCTGAAACTTGCACGATTTGAACGAAAACTTCTCTGGTGACTAAAAAAAATACAACAGAAAGATGTCTTATGAACATAGAAATATTGAGGATAAATTTGATTCCATACATTGAGTGGTTAGTTTTTAACCTTAGAACCATGCAGAGACAATGAAATGAAATGACATTTAACGTCCTATTGTTATGCTTCAACTTGGCTAATGAAGATCGACATACACTTTTGTATGAGGGTAATTTTGCCTGTACAGCCGCACTACAGTCTACTCTTATCTCAAATTCCAACTGTCAAGGGATCTTTTATGTGCACGCCAATGTGTTCACAGGACCTAGATTTTTCATCCATTGCAAATGACTATAGACAGCTGTCCTTGTCAGGCCCTCCGTCCTGCATCACTGACAATTAGGGGGAACCACACCGTACATCTGGATGAACGAGCTCGGTCTATGCAGGGATTGAAAACGCGAGCCAGTGTCTTCCCAACTTAGCCACCTTGAGCCCCCTGCTTTTGACCAATGTCATTGACAAGACTTAGGAGAGCCACATATGGAAAGAATATAGTCTTGCTGTGGAAAGACAACTCTATTTATTAGGAAAGAGAAGATTATCTACCTTGACAGCCATTAACCATGGAAACAGTCGTTCAGCTATAAATGACTGGACAGCATCAACACCTGTTGGACTGTCTTGATTGATGATTTTATTATTACCATACATGAATACATTCTGTTTACGACTATGGCCGTGTAGATCGCAGTATAACACAACCTAGTCAAATACAAAATAAACACATTAATTAAGAACACAGTACAACACAACCTAGTCAAATACAAAATAAACAGATTTATATCACAGTATAACACAAGGGCCAAATTGGAAAAATGCCTCAGGCCTAATTTGCTACCCTTGTAAAATGACGCGATTATTATTATTATTATTATTATAAATACAAAATGAACACATGTAGATCACAGTTTAACACAACCTAGTCAAATACTTTATTTTTTACTTTGTTAGAGATTGCAAGACACACAAGATAAAAACAAGAGAGACAGAACGAAATAAGGTTAAACATTCACTCGACAAAAACTAGGTCATTTCAGGACTAACATATGGTTTAAATTTATTTCAAATATTCGCTTGCACGTAGTCTTTAGCAGTGGGACCCGGAGAAAACCCACAAGGTTGGACAAGCACCCTACTATTTGTCAAATACTGGGGTGTTGAAACCACACCAGTTAACTCAATAAAAGACACAATGACACAACGCACTCATGCTAACCATTCAGCAATGCCCCTTCCCCCCGACAAGATAAAGGCATGGCCAACAACAAGGCAAAATACTAATAAAATTTCTACTACATCAAATTACAATCATCTTGTACAATATCTATAATCAAATTTACCACAAAAAGTATAAAAAAATTACCTCATTTTTATTAAGAAGATCATCTATCATGTTCTTGATGGTGAAAATCGTGGGGAAGTTTTCTCGTTTTGGATGTCGATAATTTCTGTTTAAATCTCGTGCTGCTAAAGAACATCGATAATTTCCTACAATAACCCCGTCTGGATTTATCATTGGCACTATTTTAAATATACAATTATTACGTAGTTCCTGAAAATAGAAATGAAATGGGGTTTAACGTCATACCGCCATACAGTGTGCTATGAGGGCACGACTGTCAAGGGACCTTTTACATGCACGTCAATGTGTACACAGGATGAAATGTCTCAGCCAATACAGGGATCAAACACCTGATCTCTAGGCTAGCGAGCCAGTCCACTCACCCACTAAGCCACCGTTAGCCTCTCCTAAAAATATAATTATTACATTAATTCTATACCCAAGAAGGAAGTGGTGGGATGGGTGAGCAATCCAATATAAGCACTTTATTTTATTAGGTGTCTGTCATTACATATATGTCTAGTAGCATGATTACCTCCCATGGTTATACAAGATTACCCTTGTGGGGTTTCACAGGTCCCCCTGTTTCTCCCCCCACCTAAAGACCCCAGTGGGCAACTGAATTATAGAATTAAATTGTCCAATGAGTAAGTATCTCTCCCTCTCCCCGGGCAGTATAGTAAGGGTTAGGGTTGTTATTATCTGGACAGTAGTATCATTGTTCTTATTACCTAGGCAGTAGCATCAATGTTATTATTACCTGGGCAGTAGTATCATTGCTTGTTATAAAATATAATAAACCTCTCATCATCCAACTAGCCTGTGTTTCACCAGGATGGACTCGAGCTGTTATAACCACATATTTCTTCTTCCGTTTACACATTGTATATTCTATAAATACAATATAATACATTGTAACACATCGTATATTCTATAAATACAATATGATACAATAATCACATTGTATAGTCTATAAATACAATACAATCAACACAATATAATACCTCATATATACTATAAATACAATAAAGTCAATACAATCAACACATAGTATATTATCCTGGTATCTAAGACAGATTGGATAGACTCAGTTGTGTCCCCCTTAATATTTAATACTCCCTTTTATATCTAAACTCCTATTTCAAACTCGAATGTATCGGCTCTGCATGAAATAGGGGGACACGTACCTTTCAAAGGTTAGGGTTGGCCTCAGGTAATATTACATATGTGATAAACCTGGTTAAACAGATATCGTTGCTATGTCCCTGTTGATCTGTAAGGGAATGCTTGATTGTCAGTACGGAACATTCCTAATGGATGGAATTGCAATCGAGTGTACTGAATTCAGTCCTGTCACAGTTCTGTCAGTTCCGCCAACGGAGGTGGTGTGAGTAGAATCCTGATGTAATTTAACACAACGAATATGTTTCAACTGTCGTGGTTGGCTGAGACATTTACTTATTCAGTCGGCACCCAAAAGCCCCCTTTTCACTCGATTGTCGCTTTTTGGGGATTCAATTCCGGAACTTTCAATCGAGTTTCCCCTAAATCGGAAGGTAAAGGGAGGTAATCAGAGGGAAATGCATTTTTACTCACCAGGATTTGTAATCGTTAATAAAAAACAACTATTTCCTGCCCGTGATTCACACATGACTTCTCTGTTGATAAATGGCTGGCGTACTGGATCTGATAAAATACTGTCTAGATCGTTCTTTAGATCTGTGAAGGTGTAGGGATAACAGTGGGCCAGGTAGTACGTATCATCAGAATTAGGAAATTCCTACAAATGAAAAATCAATGAGCCAGGTAATATGTATTTTTCAACACCCAATATTAACATTAGTCAGTGCGTGCTTGCCAGTCATAAGCGAAGGACATGTTTGAAGCTCTTTGACTATTGGTTAATCTGTGAAGGTGTAGGTATAACAGTTGGCCAGGTAATATGTATCATCAGAATTAGGAAATTCCTACAAACAAAACAATCAATGAGCCAGGTAATATGTATTATCTATATGAAAGTGTTGGGTTAACCTTGGGCCAAGCAGTATGTATCATCTATGACACAACACACTTTATGACCAATTGCCCCCCCACCCTCTTTTTTTCCTACAAATTAAACATTTAAAATACAAAAAATTTAAAAATCTGGTTAATTCTCAAAGAAATTGTTGATTGATGTATGTTTCTGGAATATTAATATGAGAGGCTTTGATTGTGCCCAAAAGTAAAATTTCCAATTTCCTGTGATTGTATTCGCTAAATAGTTTTTGAGTTGATCGGTTTTTAAGATATCATCAATTGTTTTTTCTGTGTTGTCATGGTGATCCAAAATCAAAATGAATTTCATTAAGTCGTTTGTGTCACAAATATATTCGTATAGAATATGTTAATTATCTTCTTTGATTATCTTCATCATTTGCTTGATAAAGACGAGAGTATCCTCGTGGAAACGTCGCTTAGTATCAAACTCAGTAATTGTGTATCCATAAAATTGTACCTTGTGTTGTTATGTTAATTATCTTACCATTTGCCATTCTAACATGTAATATGATACCCCTCTCTGTAATAATGGACAGGTATGATGGACGATATTATTATAATAACTGAAATATAACAAATTACACATTTAAATATCATCTCCCAGTCTATAATCTAACACAATATCATATAGTCTATAATCTAACACAATATCATACAGTCTATAATCTAACACAATATCATATAGTCTATAATCTAACACAATATCATATAGTCTATAATCTAACACAATATCATATAGTCTATAATTTAACTAACACAATATCATATAGTCTATAATCTAACTAACACAATGTCACATAGTCTATAGTCTAACACAATATCATATAGTCTATAATCTAACTAACACAATGTCACATAGTCTATAGTCTAACACAATATCATATAGTCTATAATTTAACACAATATTAACTGTCAGAATGTCACCTACCTTATATGATGACCCGTTCGTCTCCAACCTAATTCCAGGTCTTTGGCATCTTTTTCTGAATAAACCAAAGGACGCATTCCTGAAATAACAAAAGGATAACAATATGTATCATTCCTGTTATAACAAGTTAATTAAAAATCATTGATGGATCACAGAAACTAGGAATATATACACATAAAATAAAAACCAAGTACGAACAATCCAAACCATAAGACAGAATTCAAAGACCTAAAAACGTTATAGGCAAAATAGTGTATCCAAGCAAAATAGTGTAATCAGCAAATGGACTGCTCTTCGTGTATAAAATACACGACAAGCAGTGGTAACAGGTGTCCAAAAGGGTAAGCTTATCTTGTCTGGCACCACACCCGCCATAGCTGCATCCAAACTATTAGGCGAAATGTGATTTTACTACGTACCGTAGTTATACAGACTTACCATAGTTATAGAGACTATCCCGTTTTAATAAATTAACAATTCTAAACTTGTAGGTTATACCAGGTACTGCGTTCGTTACACGGAAATAATACCATTGTGTATGACGATTTGTATATAGATCTGTTCGTAATACCAACTCATATTCATACTGCCCTCTACAATATACAATATATATAATAAATACATCTATAATATAATCCTGCCCTCTACAATATACAATATATATAATAAATACATCTATAATATAATACTGCCCTCTATAATATTTGACCCGTTCCCAAAAAACAGGTGCTTCTTGCACAACTTTATTCTGTACTCTAACAACAAATTTCCTTTCTCCGAGCTTGTCGTAAATTCTTTACAGTCCCTGAACTTGCCATACATTAACAACTTACACTCTGCGAGCTTGCCGTAAATTTCCACATTCAAAACGAGATTCAAAGACTAGATTAGGACAGCAACCTTCAGGGACGGGTTGAGGGGCGTGGTCACGCTGACTTCTCTCAGAATCATACACAACTAACATACCACGCCATCTACCAGTGTACGGAGAATGCTGTTTATCAAAGGTTGTCATGGCAACTGAAATATACAATTTATACAAGAACTTTAATCTTCTCTTTAGTCATGCCTATCACAAGATGTCATGGAAACTAAATTAATGTATGCTGGAAAATATCTTTTATTCCAGGTTTCGGAAAGCTGAAGATTTTAAATTTCGTTTCTTTTAAAATACGTGATCCACTCTCACAAAACCAGGCGCTTGTCGCACAACTTCCTTTTGTACTACGGGTACACAAGCACAAACTGTATGCCTTCTTGTTACTGTGATTGAGCCGAACTCAACTCCAGATGATGAAAAGACAAATTTAAAAAGAATTACATTTTTGGAAATGTGGCTGCGGACTATTCAATATGCTACCAGCTCTATATTTATAAGAATGACCAAGAGTCTGGTTTTGTGGATCCCTAAGGTTTAGTTGTACAGGATTGAGAGTATGATGAGGATAGTTTCTAGTCCTTCAGATGAGACCAAAAACTGAGGTGACATATACACACAGGTGTGCACATAAAAGAATCCTTGACAGTTGGAATTCAAACTAAAGGATAGGGTGTAGTGCCGTGCAAGCCTATTTGTACACAAGGCCGTGTTTAAAAAAATTCTAAACTTCCCATTTGGATCGAATAGTTGGTAGAACTCTATAAGAAAAAAAGGTACCCTGCATATTACAGGTCCCTGTGTATAATTGTTGAAAGAACATGGTGTATCACAAGATATTTTCACCTATTTTGTATGTGTAGGATAAAACACGAGACTGAGGTTATGCTGGGGAAAGAGAGAGAGAGAAATAGGGTTTAACGTCCACTCAACACAACTAGGTCTTTTAGCAGTGGGAGGAGACCGGAGTGCCCGGAGGAAACCCACAAGGTTGAGAAGGTGCCCCTATCTCCATGCCACATACGCTCACACCAGGGCTCGAAACCACAGCCGCAAGCCAGAGGTGGCCGGCGAGGTAGAGGTCAAAGCGCGGCACTCTAGACCACTAGGTCATCCCAACCCCCTTGCCGGTAGGAAGAGGCTTTTCTGTCGAGATTTTTTTCTGAAGTATTTCTTCCCAAGCATAACCAAGTCGAGTACTTTTTTTTGCTTATAATATGTCTATGTTTACATATACACAAAATGAGAATATCCCCAAATTCCGGAAAGAAAATTGTTATATCATGTTTTCTTATGGAAAAAAACTACCCTGAAAGAATAACCCGTTACATGTTAGTTTAAAGAAAAACATTCAAAAGAATAAGCCTAATTTCCCCTGTATATATCCAACGCCGCCCCCAACTTACAGACACTAAGTTATACCCCAAAGATCAAAGAGATTTGCCGTTATAGGTTTATCAATATATATATATACACATTCTCACCTGTATCATATATATGTAGATATTCTAAATACGGAACACAAGTGTTAATATGTAAAGGTGTCTCTAACAACACTCCTGTATAATAACGTGGCCAGTACGGACCATATGGCCAATATTTTATATCTAATGGTCGCTGTTTATATTTTGCGATATATTTTTCTAATTGTTCTGAGTAAGAAAATAGTCTAGTTTGATTATCATCTGGATTCGTCATAGCCTCGGTGGTGATTTCTGGGATTCTGTTCCGCCACAAGTTATAATGTAACACCCGTAGAGTCATTTTTAATCTGTTCTCCATTTTCATTCAGTTTCTTTGTCGGGGAGTTAGATGGTCGAATGGTTACCAGTGTTAGCTCGTGTCTGCTGTATCATAAGGCTTGTCATTGAGTCAACTGGCAAGGTTTCGATTCTGCGGTTGTACGTGAAAAGGGGTAGGGTTGTCTGTCCAACCTTGTAGGTTTTTTCTGAGGCCTCCGTTTTCCTGCCACTGCGAATCAATTATTCTTTAAAAGAAATAGCCATTATAATGGAAGTTAACTTTTTTCCAAATTACTTGATTTTCACAGAACTTTCGAGAACATTTAGTATTACTGTTTATTATAAGAATTTTTCAATGTGGCGAATCAACTTTCTGGTATCGAATCAACTTTATGGTGGTAAGACAATTTTCTGTTCTGGTGGCGAGTCAACTTTCTGACTTCATCGACTTTACAGTGTGTTTCAACTGCCTGGTTAAGTGGTAATTGACTTATTTCACATACACCAATATAATTTAACGTTTAAAAACGATATTTTTATTCTGCCCGTAGATAAAATCCAGGTGAACAGGTTATTGATCAGCTTTTTATCCTGTAAAATTTTGTTTTGAGAAAGTGATCCATCATTTATTCATATAATCTATTTGTTGACTTGACTCTTGATCACATCAGAATATATAATCAACGATTCAAGTATATTTTAATGTAAGGTCTCCATTATAGGGCCTTCATTTTCATGTTTATAATAGGCCTTCATTTTAAAGTATATAATAGGCCTGTATGGTCATGTTGATGATACATGTAATAGAGATTATTAGGCCTACACCAGTTTAAATCATGTTTGTTTATAATAGTTTTTCTAAAACATCCGATATCACTTACATGAGACAGGGTATCCTTGAACACCTGGTACCACCTGGTCTAAATTTATAGTATTGATAGATGTTGTACATGAGACAGGGTATGCTTACTCTTACTAGAACACCTGATACCACCTAGTCTAGATAGTATTGATAGTTGTTGTACATAAAACAAGGTATGCATACTCTCTCTAGAACACCTGATACCACTTAGTCTACATATATATTATTGATAGAATTTGTACATGAGACAGGATATGCTTACTCTCTCTAGAACACCTGATAGCACTAGCCACGTATTTCTAATGTTCCGTAGTCAAGAAACAGGATACAAATTATATCATCACTAAATGAATATGGTCAATAAGAGACTAACAAAGCACTCTTCAACTGAAGAACAAAAACAGTTAAATTCTACACATTACACATCTTTTCAATAAATTTTATCCAAACTTTCCACAAAAATAAATATTAAAATCAATTAAAAATTCTAACTGTTATCCAGATATATAAATTTTACATCTTTCCAATGAATTTCATCCAAACTTTCCACAAAAATGAATTTCAACTGTAATCCATATACATAAATTTCAAGTTATAAAAATTCTGTTAAACTGTTTGTGAAAGCAGATCACGTACACAATGATTGACAAGTCGGCTGTGGGTAAGGTTCGTAAACCGGACGTCGTCTAGTTAAACAAATTGATCTGGATCTGTATAACAACAACAAACTCTTTATTCACCAAGTCACTGAACGTGTTTATTGTCCCTTATCATATAAACATCCCATAAAACTCCTCCACGCACACAAAATATATATTTGTCCATAAAAATAACGAGATTTCTTTGATATTCTTTTATAGTATAATAAATACAGATACCCATACATACATGTATATCAACTGTATTGAATGGTAGGTAAACATAGATAGCCGTATATCAACTATTCAATAGTATTGGTAGATAAACTTTAATATTAATATAGTATAGGTATTTGCCGTATTTGTTTTGCTTAGCAGTTGATTTCCAAGTTGAAGAAATTAAAATAAGAAACAACAGTGTATATTTTAATCATCATATATAATTAACTACAGTTTGTATTATTATATATCAACTATTAAATGGTATTGGTAGATAAACTTAAATATAGTATAGGTATTATTTAGAGAGAGAGTAGTGGCCCCTCCCCACCACCTTCCTATATGTATTATAGGTACATTGTTCTATATAGAGAGAGTTTAGTACTCCCCACCACCCTCCTATAGGTATAATAGGTACATTGTATTATATAGAGAGAGTCTAATACTCTCTCCACCCCCCTATATTATATATAAAGAGTCTAGTACTCCCTTCCCCTCCTATACTCCCCACCACCCTTGCATAGGTATTATATATAGAGAGTTCATCCACCCTTCTAGTCACATTGTTTTGTATAGAGAGGGTCAAGTACTCCCTCCACCCTCCTATATAGGTATAATATAGAGCAATGAAAGGAAATGGGGTTGGAAATGAAATGAAATGGGGTTTAACGTCCTACTGTTATGCACCTAACCAGGGCTAATTGAAGACAGGTATCACCATACAGTATGCTATGAGGGAAATTTTGCCACGGCAGCGGCGCTACAGCCTACTCTTATATCGATTTCCAACTGCCAAGGGATCTTTTATGTGCATGCCAATGTGTACACGGGACTTCTGTTTTTTGCCTCATCCGAACAACTAGAGAGCTGTCCTTGTCAGACTCTGAAATGGGGTTTAACATCCTAACCTGGGCTTATGAAGATAGGCATATGCCATACAGTGTCCTATGAAGGAAATCTTGCCCAGGCAGTGGCACAATTCATACTCTTATATTGAATTCCAACTGCCAAGGGATCTTTTACGTGCACGCCAAGGTGTAAACAGGGCCTTGTTTTTTTCGTCTCATCGAAATGACTCGACAGCTGTCCTTGTCAGGCCCTCCATCCTGCATCACTGACAAGGGGATACCACACCAGAGAAAATCTGGACAAATGCTGGGGTCGAACACCCGATCGAGCAAGCGTTTGACCCATTTAGCCACCGTGATTCCCATTTATATAGAGAGAGTCTAGTACCCTAGTAACACGAATCCCCCACCACTACCCTCCTACCTGTATATTGTTTTATATAGAGAGAGTCTACTACAGCCTCCCATATTATTTAGAGATGGTCTAGTACCCCCAGTACGTACACCCCACCGCTACACCCTCATACTTGTATATTGTTTTATAGAGAGAGTCTACTACTCCCTCTACCCTCTCAGTTGAATAGATGGTGTATGATATAGTGCTAGGCCTGTATAGAGGGTGTATGATATAGTGCTAGGCCTGTATAGATGGTGTATGATATAGTACTAGGCCTGTATAGAGGGTGTATAGCTATAGTACTAGGCCTGTATAAAGGGTGTATGATATAGTACTAGGCCTGTATAGAGGGTGTATGATATAGTACTAAGCCTGTATAAAGGGTGTATGATATAGTACTAGGCCTGTATAAAGGGTGTATGATATAGTACTAGGCCTGTATAGAGGGTGTATGATATAGTACTAGGCCTGTATAGAGGGTGTATGATATAGTACTAGGCCTGTATAAAGGGTGTATGATATAGTACTAGGCCTGTATAAAGGGTGTATGATATAGTACTAGGCCTGTATAAAGGGTGTATGATATAGTACTAGGCCTGTATAGAGGGTGTATGATATAGTACTAGGCCTGTATAGAGGGTGTATAGCTATAGTACTAGGCCTGTATAGAGGGTGTATAGCTATAGTACTAGGCCTGTATAGAGGGTGTATGATATAGTACTAGGCCTGTATAAAGGGTGTATGATGTAGTGCTAGGCCTGTATAAAGGGTGTATATAGCTATAGGTGACTGTGGTATATAGAAAGAAATAACTATGATATATAGAGGTGACTGTGATATAAAACATATAAACACCCTCTTTATTCTAACACTTATTTATATCTAACCCTGGGGTGAACAGGCTTTTATAAGTCTTTATGGAGTTAAATAAATCCCAATACAATCGGTTGTTGTATGGTTTCCATTTAACTAAGTGTGTTCACTGTAAGGGAGTGTATAACATACACTAAGATATAGTCAAGGGAGAGAGAGAGAGAGAGAGGGAGAGAGAGAGAGAGAGAGAGAGAGAGAGAGAGGAAGAGAAGGAGAGAGAGAGAGAGAGAGAGAGAGGGAGAGAGAGAGAGAGAGAGAGAGAGAGAGAGAGAGAGAGAGAGAGAGAGAGAGAGAGAGAGAGAGAGAGAGAGAGAGGGAGGGAGAGAGAGGGAGAGAGAGAGAGAGAGATGGTGTTTAACGTCCACTCAACACAAACTAGGTTATTTCGGGACTAACATATGGTTTAATTTTATTTCAATAATTTGCTTGCACATAGGGGTCTTTAGCAGTCGGAGGAAACCAGAGAACCCTGATATTGTTCAAGACATAGTAGGGGTCTTTAGCAGTCGGAGGAAACCAGAGAACCCTGATATTGTTCAAGAAATAGTAGGGGTCTTTAGCAGTGGGAGTAAACCGGAGGGACCTACCCTTATTTCAAATTTCAACTGTCAAGTTTTATTTTAGGTGCACCCCAATGTTTAAGTACCAGTGTTTATCATATTACATATTAAACCTGTGTTTACAACAGCTAATATTAGATGTTATCTTATGTCAATATAATAAAAGTGAATGTCTTTTTGATATGTTTGTCGATAGGTATATATGAATATTAAAACAGTTGTCACTAGGTGTAGATTGGTCACCAGGTACATTGATAGATAATAGTGTATTATTACCTGCTTAGGTGATAACAGCCTATATAGTGTTACTATGTAGATATATATAAATATACTATATTGTCCATCTTTATACAATGACATTATTTATGAATAGTCCCAAGACAGACGAAAAGTACTTTCAAATGTTGAAATGTGATTAAACCAGTGTTGAAACGAGTTTGTGTCGGCATACCTTTTTATCTATTCATCATTTACCGTGAAACAAAGTAGTGCAGCTTTGCGGTTGTGCTAATAATTTTGGATATATATATATATATATATTTGTATTACAGGTAAAAATTGTGGTTTATATATTACCTCAACTTTTGTGGTCTATAGATATAATTACCTGTCTATGGGATACCAATCAACTTTCGTGATCTACAGGTGGTATTACCTATACTTGTCTAGCGGATACCAATCAACTTTCCTGGTCTACAGGTAGTATTTTACCTGTCAAGGGGATACAAATTAACTTTTCCTGGTCTACAGGTATTGCTACCTGTCTAAGGGATATCACTCAACTCTACCAATTTACAGGTAGTATTAATTAACAGATTTATAATATTATCTGCTGTATATAATAGTTTCAGATTTGGGAGACCACTATCAATATTATTTCTGTTACATCTTTTTTGTAAATCATTTTAGTGAAGCCTGTACCATAACAGGGCCAGGCTGTAGTCTATAGTGCAGTGGACGATTATGGTTGGCCCCTGGATCTATTCACTTGATTTGATATAATTGTTTATTTTTTGCAATGTCTGTTTTCTGTACGTCTTGTCCGCAGGTCTGTTTTTTAAAGATTAATACTTGTATTTTTGATGCCAAATTCAAATCAAATTTAACTTTAAATATTTGTGTCAGGAGTTTCTGAGGTATTATTAAGAAATCACAAATTATTAGAAGCCGCGAAGTCAAACAAAATGTACTCTTTTAAGTCTTGAAGTTTTAGTTGTATCTTTCAATGTCCGTTGGCGTTGTCTTTGCTTTATCATAAATCATACTTTCATTAATAAACTGTCTTGAGTTGTTATGCATTGAAGAGAAAATCACAAGTTATCACTACAAAATCAGAGTATTCCATTGCCATATTTTCTAGTGTCAGATTGCTGGAAATGGCGTTTCCGGGTTTATAGTTTTCCAAAATTTACGGGGGAGGGCCCCCTGTACCCCCTTGCTGTTTCACGCATTCGACGCTCGGGTGAGCGGCTCCGCCGCACATGGCTGGCTACGCAGACAATAACAGGGTTTATTAGCTAAATATATTTTTCATAAATGTCTTGCAAAATGATAAAGTAAAGGTGGTCACCCTAGTTGTCTTGAATTGCAATAGGTTGCCAGTTGACATCATGAGTTATAACCACAAAAAATTTTAACAATAAGGGCAATAATCTGGATAGAAACTTGGAAAATGCTACAAATTAAACATAAATATTATGCAAGAGCTAAATCTGCCTACTGCAGATCTTTCTTTAGACCTGAAATGTTATCTAAATTATTAATCATAAATTAATTAACTTATCCAGATCATAATCAACTCTCGATATCATTGCAAGCCTGCGATATTTACTGGATTAGTATTCTAGTTTTCTGCTCAACTTTCATTCATGATTTTATCATGAAATGGATAATCGAGACTATGTTATTTATTGTACCAACTTTAGTAATGGTGATCAAGGCTAGGCCCAAAAATTGAATTGCTAAAATCTTGGTTCAGAGTGGATCAATTTGAATGAATTTTCAGCTAATTGCCTTTAGATTTTCTAGTTTTTAACTATTATAGTGAGAACTGCCAACTCTATATCTAATCTTCCATAATGTATCTTTAATAATCCCAAGAAGATGACGAAAGTTTGGATCGCAGTGATGCATCCGAGGAAAAGCAGGAACCATTATTTGTAGATAAATCATAGTAAAAAAATAATTTATATAGCCACACAGTCTTGTCAAATTTATTACTGGGGATTTTTTTTTTACTTGCTGTGGCAATATATTTTTCAACTATTTAAAGCAGTTATCTCCCTTCATACAGCAAGATTACCTCAGCAGACAACTTCCATCTTATTTATATTTTAGGCTAAATGCTACATAAAAGACCCAGATTAAAATGAAGAGGAGTGCTCCCAAACTGCCTTAAAAATGGATTCCGAACAAGCAGTTACAGAGAAACAGCCTATAATCAGAGATTTAGAATCAGTTTATAAGAAACAGACTTTAAACAAAGATGCAGAATCAGTTTATAAGAAACAGACTATTGTTGTTCAGAATTTTGACAAGGAGAAAAAGTTGCGACAGCGTAAATCTTTGAGACTGGCACATCTTTATTTGTCGTCTGCTAAAATGGGACGAAGACTTAAAACTGACAATAAGACAAGGTGTGACGGTGACAAGGTGTGACAATGGTATGATGGTGACGATGATGTGACATGGACCATTCTGTGACAATGGTATGATGTTGACAATGATGTGACAGTGACTATAGTGTGATGTTAACAATTTTTATTGTGGGGTGGTGTCAAGTATGTGACAGTCAGAGTGCACAGTAACAGTTTTCTACCGCACTCAAAACAAAGCGTTTTTTTACAAATTTTCTCGTCAAAACTATGGAAATAATTAGATGCAAAAAAGGTTGCGACTTTTGGTTATCGACATCAAGTTGGGGTTAGTGTAAGGAGTAATCTAGCTTATAAATTTATAATAATTTTGACAATGGTGGAACAATGTTGTGACCAGTATCTGGTCTTAATTTGATTAAAGAATTTCTATCTTTTAAAGATTATTTTTGTTTGTATAGAAAAGTTGCCATTATAGCTCCACCCACCAGTAAATGATGATTGTTGAGAGAGAGAGAGAGGTGAGAGAGGGAGGAGAGAGATAGAGAGAGAGAGAGGGGGGCGTAACTTCCACTCGACACAAACCAGGTCATTTTGGGACTAACATATGATTAAATTTGATTTCAATCATTCGCTTGCGCGTAGGGATCTTTCAGCAGTGGGAGAAAACCGGAGGACCCAGAGAAAACCCCAGAGATTGGACAGGTGATCCTACTCCTTGTCACCTACAAACGGGGAATCGAAACAATGCCAGTTGACCTTATGGTACAGCGCGCATGTACTAACCATTCAAACATCGCCCCCCCCCCCCCCACCATTGACTGCAGAAATACTGATTTAGTAAATTCCCCACTGCAGAAAAATATTGGCTCACTGGTTTGTACAGAAAAATATAATACTGATATGTTCTTTTTACTTAAAAGTGACCCCAGTCTTTCAGATTCCTTAACAAAAAATCCCTCTGAGAATCGACAGGCCCCTTCCACTATACACGTCACAGCGACCAGACCTATCTGGTTGAAAAAGGTATATAGACCTGATTTAATAGGGATAGATAGGCCTGGTTGAATGGGGTTAGATTGACCTGGTTGAATGGGGTTAGATTGGCCTGGTTTAATTGTGGTAGATTGACCTGGTTAATAGGGGTAGATAGTCCTACCTGGTTAAAGGGGAGTAGATTTTCTGAAATCAATTTGAGCGAATGATGTGACTTAACCGAAGCAGAAACAAGTCTCACCTTGGTAATAGAGTGGGGGAATACAAGTAATTCGAAAATCGAGAGAGAGATAGAAATTGGGTTTAACGTTCACTAACACAAATTAGGTCATATCCGAACAAACATAGGAGTCTTTAGTAGTGGGAGGAAACTGGAGGGCACATAGAAAACCAACAAGATTGGACAGGTGACCCAGCTGCTTGTCATGTACAACCGGAGAATCGAAACCACAGCAGTTGACTTAATGGCTAACCATTGGACCATCCAACCTTGCTTTGGATTATAGAAATGCAATCAGTATTGATGATAGAGTTTTATCATTATTATTATTAAAGATGAACACTAAAACATTTACACAAGTTTTACAATTCAACCAAGCATAAGATATAAAATTTATACAAGATTACGTATTTTATTCTTATCCGTGTCCCTACACACCATTTTGTTTAAACCTGGCAGATCATTCTTGGATTATAGAAATATGTTCAGTTATGATGTTAGAGTCATATTATCATAATTAAAGATGAACAATACAAAATTTATACAAGTTTTAAAATTTATACAAGATTCCGTATTTTGTTTTTATCGGTTTCGCTACACACTGTTTCGTTTAAACCTGGCAGATCATTCCAGAGTTGTCTCTTGTAGTACGATCCGACAGGATGCAACGCAAGTAAAGATTTCCGATAATAGAACATACAATCAATCGGAATACCCTTGCGGAGTAAAAGAATGTCCGGTTCCTCCGTCGTAAATCCTAAAACTTTGCGTAATATTCCACAGAAAAAAGCGTCTTCTATATGAACCAATGGAATAAAGTCGGCCATGTTTATTAAATCCATGGCAACCGTTCTGGCCATGAAATAAATCCCACCGGAAGCATGTAACGGATATGATCGTAACGGATATTCCTCGTAACTTATCGTCCATTTATAATAGGCTGGAGATCGGTACACAAAGTTATTTCCAGACAGAACCCCAAATATGGTCTGATTGACTATGACATCTGTTGGTAGTTTTTGTAAATAGGATATAATATTGGGGACGTGTACGAAAACATCTTCGTCAACTTTTACAACAAACGACGCGTCGTTACAATATTCCCGAACCCAACGAAATCCCATGTACGATTTATAAATAGTATTTTTATACGATTCTTCAAAACTCGCCTGTACGATATCTCCATATAGTCTATTCTCATTGGCTACGGCTGTTGACACATTTCTAGTAGAATTACCCAGTATAAAAACATACGTCACATTTTTATCCAATGGTGATCCTTTATACCAATAACCGTGTCTGATAGAGCTAGCCCATGTATCTCTGATATCGTTCCGAGCTTGATCGTGTGTCGCCGTGGAATGAATGAGAAATATTATAAAAGGCTTGAACTTTGAACAGATGTCGCCACCGTCTAATAAAAAACTAAAATTCACTCCATTAACATCGTAATCCCGCGGAATAAAATATTTCTCTTCTGTGGTGTTAAATTCCATTTCTCTTCTCTTGGACGTTTTTCTCGGCTTATAAAAATACTTTGAAGTCTCGTCCGGATTCTCAGATATAGAGGAATAATAATTTCCATGGTGTTCCCCTTTGAAGTTTTCCTTTTCAAAAATAATATCGTCTTTTGCTGCCTTCAGTGATTGATGTGTTGGTTCAGGGCTTCGAATCAAATTTCTAGCAACTTTTTTCTCTCCATTACTGAAGATGTTGCGACTAAATCGAGCTTCCATATTTAGGTTTTGTCGATGATTTTTCGGTGTCGACCATGTTGATGTTAAAAGGAATATCTCCACTATTGAAATTCCCAGAATTAAAGAAGTCAGAGAGAGAAATAAACGTTTTATTAACGACATCACTGGATCAAGTTGTTAAAAAATGCAATCACAGGATTGAGCTCAGGATCAAGTAGCTCAAATTTCATCCCAAAATTGAGTTTGAGTTCGAGTTGTCAAAATGACATCACAAGATCGAGCTTAGGATCAAGTAGCTCAAATTTCATCACAAAATTGAGTTCGGGTTCGAGTTGTCAAAATTACATCACAAGATCAAGTTCAGGATCGAGATGTTAAAATGACATCATAAGATCGAGTTCAGATTCGAGTTGTTAAAATGGCATCACAGGATTGAGTTCAGGATCAAGTAGCTCAAATTTCATCACAAAATTGAGTTCAAGTTAGAGTTGTTGAATTGACATCACAAGATCGAGTTCAAGACCAAGCTGTTAAAATGACATCACGAGATTATGTTCAGCATCGAGTTGTTACAATGACATCACAAAATCGAGCTCAGGATCTGTTAAAAAGTTTAGCTGTTATTGCAAACAAGGCCTTGTAGATGTTACCAGAAACACAGCCATTATAGGAGAAAATCAAATACTTTATAGTTTTATACAATATGATCGTCTTGGTAGCAGTGGAGTATTAAAGAGACATTCAGCTTAATAAATTGATCTTTCTATCTTAAACTTATCCAACTATGAACCTTTTTCAAAGTAACTTTTATAGCAAACGTAATCAACCTGCCCCTTAATAGTAGTCGAGTAGCTCATTTCTATCCTCCAATAAAAGTGGTACTAGGTGTTCAAGCATGAAAATATTAATGACAACAAATTAACCTAGTGTATAGTGTAATATTATATTGAATAAGGAGTCTGTTGTATAATTAGAACACCCCATACCACTTGTATAGTGTAATATTATATTGAATAAGGAGTCTGTTGTATAATTAGAACACGCCATACCACTTGTATAGTGTGATATTATATTGAATGACTAGAACACCCCATATCACTTGTATAGTGTTATAATGAATCTGCTGTATAACTAAAACAGCCCATACCACTTGTATAATGTAATATTATATTGAATAATAAGAACACCCCATACCACTTGTAATTGTATAGTGTAATATTATATTGAATAATTGGAACATCCCATACCACTTGTATAGTGTGATATTATTTTGAATAAGGAATCTGTTGTAGGCCTATAACACCCCATACCACTTGTAATATTGAATAAGGAATCTAGGTATAACCTATATCACGTGTATAGTGTGATATTGTATTGAATGTCTATAACACCCCATACCACTTGTAATATTGAATAAGGAATCTAGGTATAACCTATATCACGTGTATAGTGTGATATTGTATTGAATGTCTAGAACATCCCATACCACTTGTATAGTGTAATGATATATTGAATGACTAGAACATCCCATACCACTTGTATAGAGTGATAAATGAGGAGTCTGTTGTATAAGAACACCCCATACCACTTGTATAGTGTAATATTATATTGAATGTATTGTCTGTTTATTGTTTAAACCAGTGAATATAAAACACCTGCTGTATATAAATAAAGTGTATAATATAGTTAATAATATAACCTCTAGATTTCATTGATTACCTCAACAACAAGTCTCCTACTGTAAAATTGATTACTTCAACAAACTTTATACAACACACTGCTAGTGTAGTATACATATTGATACAGTAGTTAGGGTTGGGTGATATACCAGGGGTTTAACGTCCACTGCTATAGTATACATATTGATACAGTAGTTAGGGTTAGGTGATATACCAGTTTTTCAATAAAGAGAGAGATAGAAATGGGGTTTAAGGTCCACTCCGATCAATACAACTAAGTCATTTCGGGACTAACATATGGTTTAATTTTATTTTAAAAATTAGCTTGTGCGTAGGTCTTTTAGCAGTGGGAAGAAACCAGAGTGCCCGGAGGAAACCCACGAGGTTGAGAAGACGCCCCTATCTCCATGCCACATACGCTCACACCGGGGCTGAAAAAGTTTTTCGATATATTGTGTGATAAAATCATCTGTGGTTTTATTATATCAGACTTATTTAAAAATATTTTAAATAATGGTATATCATGTATATGGATATACAATTACTGAATTTAATACTAAGCGACTTTTTTCATGAGGGTACTTTCATCTTTACCAAGCATTGTCCAAATAGAGAGAGAGAGAGAAATGGGGTTTAACATCCACTCAACACAACTAGGTCATTTCGGGACTAACAATATAATAATATGGTTTAATTTTATTTCAATAATTCGCTTGCGCCTAGGGGTCTTTAGCAGTGGGAGGAAAACGGAGTGCCTGGAGGAAACCCATGAGGTTGAGAAGGCACCCCTATCTCCATGCCACATACGCTCACATCAGGGCTCGAAACCACAGCCGCAAGCCAGAGGTGGCCGGCCAGCTAGAGGTCAAAATGCGGCACTCTAGACCACTAGGCCATCCCAACCCCCTCAACTTTATCTAGCAATGACTTAATATTGATGATAGATAATAGGCCTACATATGCCATATCACGACCAATGACATTCTATTGATAGAATTAAATTCATCTGTAAAAAATAGAATTATAAAAAAGAGAGAGAGAGAAATGGGGTTTAACGTCCATTGAACACAACTAGGTCATTTTGGGACTAACAGTGAACACATGGTTTTTAATTTTATTTTAATAATTCGCTTGCGAGTAGGGGTCTTTAGCTGTGGGAGGAAACCGGAGCATGGAATTATACAATTTGATTCAAATACAGATCTATATTTCGTTTCGTTTATTTATACTTTCCATGAAGATCTGACAAGTCATACGAGCAGTTTTTGACCTTATGATGTCAGACATTTGATTAATCAATCAGCTATGATGTTTATAGTGGTTAACCCACAATTTCAAGCACCAAAAGGCATGGAATTCACCGTAAAACATATCGTTGCATTGGCTAATCCTTCACTTTAACCAGAATGCATCAAGGATAACTTTAACAACTCTTCCGGATTCTAGTGTAGTAAAACGAAATTTTGAACTATAAAAAACGAAACGAAACGAAATAGGATCTGTGTTTGAATCAGATTGATAAACTATACAATGACCAGACTTACCTGGTAGCTGGAAATACAGTGGTTCAACTCCTATATTGTTATTGTCGAGTAATTTAGGTGCTGGAAACAAGGGCACTAACTCTGTCGGCCAGAAAGGTCCGTGTTCACTTCGTATAACCCCGTATTTATCCACATAGTTCCCCGAATCGTCAATAACTTGGAAACCGTCCGGCAAATTGCCATTTTTTAAAATCTGAAGGAAGCCATCTTTCGTGTAGAAATGTTTTGCGCGAGGTTTGATTGGAGGAAATCTTTCCACCGTGGAGCTGTATATGTCGCGGATATTCTTGATTCCTTCCGAGAAATTTTCTAAACCGAACACTCCCGGATATTCATCTTGATTAGATTTTGAAAGTTGATCGCGAAAAAGATAATCGGAGGGTGACGGAGACGTGTACGCCATATTAGGAGATTCTGATAGTCTGTTCTTATTTTCCCGCCATTTTTGGAACCGAGTGTTGTCTGTAGAATTTAAGCGTATGAGTAAATGACTATTCTGTTTTTGTAGATCTCTCTTTCGTTGTTGTTGATCGAGTTCTTTCTTACGCTGCATGCGCTCCAGTGGAGGAGTTTCCAGCGCATCTCGAACCCGTCTGGCTAGGTCTTCCTCCATCTGTTTCTTGATGATATCCGGTCCCCATTTCTGCGATTCTGAAATGATAAAAATAGAATTCAATAATTTTGAGATAAAGTAAAGATTGTAATGGAGAGAGAGAGATGGAGAGAGAGAGAGAGAAATGGGGTTTAATGTCCACTTGCACAAACTAGGTCATTTTTTTTTTCATTTTTTATTTTAATAATTTGCTTGCGCGTAAGGGGTCTTTAACAGTGGGAGGAAACCGGAGTGCCCAGAGGAAACCCACGAGGTTGAGAAGGCGCCTCTATATCCATGGCACATACGCTCACACTAGGGCTTGAAACCACAGCCACAAGCCAGAGGTGACTGGCCAGCTAGAGGTCAAAGCGCGGCACTCTAGACCACAGTGGATTTTAATTCTATATCAGTGAGTTTTAATTCTATATAACAGCTAAATAATTCAAACTGCGGAATGTTTTAATGCATGGGCTTAAGATCACAAGGTCTGCCTTTTAATCAAATGATGTGGTTTCCAATAGGGTTGTTTGTTCAACCATGTTTGTTTTCTCTGATTACTCTGAATTCCTCCCACTGATGAAGACCCTGACATTTAAGTGAATTTTTGAAATAAAATTGAACCATATGTTAGTCCTGAAATGACCTAGTTTGTGTGGAGTCCATATTTAACTCAAATCTCTGTCTCTCTCTTATTTGCGACAACTCATGTTTCAGTGATCATCAAATAAGCTGCCACCTTGAGATCACGTAGAAAATACTATTGTATCTAGACCTACCACCCTGAGATCACGTAGAAAATACAATTATAACTATGATATCGTAGAAAAGACCTGCCACCCTGAGATAACATAGAAAATATGATTGTAACTAAGAACTGATCTGCCACCCTGAAATCATGTAGAAAAGAAACAACTCATGTAATTACTAGATTTATCAATAGTTGTTAATCAATTACAGTTAACATAATCAATCATTAACAATTGAACTAAATCAATCACTATTGTATCTATAGTGAACTATAATAAATCAATCACTGACTATTGTATCTCAGCTGTCTATTCATTCAGGTGGGACGAACAATCGAGGTCCCGTGTACATATTTGCGAACACACGTAAAAATCCCTTGATAGTTGGGATTCGATATAAGAGGCGTAGGACGTTAAACCCCATTTCAATCAATTTCAATCAATTGATATAAGAGTAGGTAGGCCGTAGCACCGCTGCGATAAGCTGATATTTTTAGTTGAAAGAGAGAGAGAAAAAGAGTGAGAAAGAGAGAACTGGGGTTTACATGTTGTTCCATTTTATTTCAGTAATTCTCTTGCGAGTAGGGGGTCTTTACCAGTGGGGGTGACCAGGAGAATATTTATGTCATGTGACTTGTTTACATCGGGAAAGAGAAATGGGGTTTAATGTCCACTTGACACACACTAGGTAATTTTGGGACTAACACATGGTTCAATTTTAGCCCATGCACTAAGCATAATAAAAATATGTCATCTTGTCATAACACAAGAAGCCCATGTTAATACCTAGTGTATGAACTGACATTTAGTTTACCAACATTTCAACTGAATATTTTAGAATTTCAATAGTTATCTCCCTTATAGCAGTGAGAAGAAGTGTACCATGTTCATGTCAGTTCATAAAATGACATCTAGGAACACTGTTAGCTATTCATAACAAAACAAAACACAAGGTATATATGGATATAACAACTTCATAACCCATACAGATCAAATAATAGATAAATAGCTATATTCATACCTTGTGTTGTGTTTTGTGATAAAATGTTCATGTCAACACAAACTAGATTATTTCAGGACTAACATATGATTTAATTTTACTTCAATAAATAATTTGGGTGTAGAATGTTTTTAGCAAAGGGAGGAAACCGGAGAGGAGTAAACATAGAAGGTGAACATACTCCTTGCCAAGTACAAGATTCGAAAGGTGACCCTACTCCTTGTCATGTACAAGATTGGACAGGTGACCCTAGGGGCCGACCCCTTGTCATGTACAAGATTGGACAGGTGACCCTAGGGTCCGACCCCTTGTCATGTACAAGATTGGGATAAAAATCCAGCCACTTGACTCGATGTAAAACCGGGTTACACACAGTAAATAACAACGTTAAGTTTACGAGGGTGGATATCAAAACCATGCCACTTGATTCAATGACAGACCTTGTGATCAAAAGCACACATATTACACCATCCAAACTTTCCTTTACACGAAACAGACAATTCTCATCATAGGCATCTGTCAACACCTAATGAACATCACCGCTATGTATGAAAGGTCAACATCGTTTTAATAGTCCTCTGATTTCTTTCTCCTCCCACTGCTAAAGATCTCCGGTTTCCCCCCACTGTTAAAGATCTCTACGCGCAAGCTAATTATTGAAATAAAATTAAAACCATACGTTAGTTCCGAAATGATCTAGTTTGTGTCAAATGGACATTAAACCCCATTTCTCTCTCTCTCTCTCTCTCTCTCTCTCTCTCTCTCTCTCTCTCCTAGTATATTTATATTCCCATGTATTTAACAATATAAACCACATCTTCTACCTTGTCTGTTGGTCCAATAAATAAACATGAATCTACACCATTAAACTGGTATATTTTGAACTTACATATCTTATCCACACTTTTCGTCTAAATGTTAGTCCCGAAATGACCTAGTTGTGTTGAGTGGACGTTAAATCCCATTTCTCTCTCTCTCTCTTTGGTTTAAATCACACAACATCTTACAGATATATATCTTTTTAGTCGTCATTTACATATATATAATTATCATAGTTATGGAAACTGTTTTATATAAGCAGATTTGCTTGTTACTGCATCCTTTTAAACTGTTATATTTTGAACTTACATATTTTATCCACACCTTTGTAGTCGTCATATATAATAATCATCATAGTTATGGAAACAGTTTTATGTAAACTTGTTACTGCATTCTACTCACTTATATTCTCTTAAATGATCAATCGGAAATACAAATGTTCTCTTGAATATACCAAACTGTTGCGTTCTAAATGAAACTACACTGTTGAACTGTTATGGAAACTGTTTTATATTACAGTCTTGGCTTGTTACTGCATCCTATTCACCTAATACATTTTCTTGAATGATCAATTGTAAATACAAAAGTTCTCTTGAATATACCAAACTGTTCTGTTCTATGATAATACTATAGCTAACGTTGAAACTACACCTTTAAACTGTTATGGAAACTGTTTTATATAAACTTATTACTGCATCCTGTTCACTTATATTGTAGGCTATATATACAAATGTTCTCTTCAATAAACCAAACTGTTGTGTTGTGTTCTATATAGGCCTATAACTAACTTTAATCCTATATATAGATCTATTATACCTGATATAATCTTATATAGATCTATAATACTAATAATCATATTAATATTATATTACCCGCTCTACTGACTTGACTATAATACCGTTATCATACAAATTACCTATTATTACGCTGACTTGACTATAATACCGTTATTATACAAACTACTGTTTATTACGCTACAAGTGACCTATTACAATATAGTTATTATAATATGTTTAAAGTGACCAATGGCAATAACAGACATTTAATATTAGGCTTAGCGTGACCCATTACAATATAAACGTTATAATAAATGAAATGAAAAGGGGTTTAACGTCCTACTGTTCTGCTCTGAACAGGGCTATTGAAGACGGGCATATGTCAAACAGAGAGAGAGAGAAATGGGGTTTAACGTCCACTCAACACAACTAGGTCATTTTGGGACAAACATATGGTTTAATTTTATTTCAATAATTCACATGGCCGTAGGGCTCTTTAGCAGTGGGAGGAAACCAGGGGACCTGGAGAAAACCCACGAGGTTGGACAGGCGACCCTACTCCTTGCCACGTACAACTGGGGATTCGAAACCACACCAGTTGACTCAAAAGCAGGCTTTATGATACAGCATGCGCACACTAACCATTCAGTCATATTACATTATAAATAAAATGTTATGGAGTATAATGTCCTACTGTTCTGCTCCGAACTGGGCTAATTGAAGATGGGCATACGTCATACAGTGTGCTATGAGGGAAATTTTTCCCAGCACCGACACTACTGCCTACTCAAGGGATCTTTTATGTGCACGCTAATGTCAACACAAGACCTCCGTTTTTCGTGCAATACGAATGACTAGACAGCTGTTCTTGTCCGGCCCTCCATCCTGCATTATTGACAAGGGGGAATCACACATTATAATTAAGTGACAAATATAGACTCTAAGAATAAAATAGGTGGGCTAAATCCAGGCTAATGAAGACAGTTATACACCATGCAATGAGGTATGGGAAAATTTTGCCTTGGCAGCAACTGAATTTTGAAGATGAACCATCAAAGGTTCTTTTATCTGCACCAAAGTGTTTGAAGGACTATGATTTTTCTTCCCATCCGAATGAGTAGGCACTGTCCTTGCCAGGCCCACTGTGCCTTTCCTAGACCCCCATGGAACGAACCCCAGACCTCCTGGGAACAAATTGCAGACCTCCTGGGAACGAATCCCAGACCTCCTAGGAACAAACCCCAGACCTCCTAGGAACAACCCACATAACTCCTGGGAACAAATCTCAGACCTCCTGCTTATTTATACAACAACTAAAGCTATTATATTAGTTCATACATCTACAAGTAACTGATAACAATAAAGAGAAATGGGGTTTAACATCCCCTCGACACAAACCTTACAATAAATGAAATGAAAAGGGGTTTAACGTTCTACTGTTCTGCTCTGAACTGGGCTTATGAAGACGGGCATATGTCATACACAGAGAGAGGGGGTCTTGAGCATAATTCACAACATAAATCAGGAGAAACCGAAGAACCAAGAGATGGACCTGCAAACTTGTGGACCTCATGCCACCCCCTAAACTCAGGAACCTTAACCCTCCTGTAAACTTGGGGTGTGTTGCACCCCACCCCAACCCTCCACCCGTGCACTACACTCAAACTTGTGGACATCATGCCAGCCCCTAAAGTCAGGAACCTAAAACCGGAACCCTCCTGTAAACTTGGGGTGTGTTGCCCCCCACCCCCTCTACCCATGCACCATCCTTAGGGACCTGACCCTTCCTGTAGACTCAGGGGTTTTAAATGCATTATAATATTTGATTTCTACAACCCGAGACGGAATATCAATTGTTGATATCTGTATATAACTAAGGGAAATAACTCCTTCTATCTTACTAACGTCAAGAGACTCTACACAAAGATCTGGTAGATCATACAAATTAACACCAGAAATTAACACATTGTATATCATATTCATGTTACTCCCCCATCAACTTAACATATTGTATATCATATTCATGTTACTCCCCCATCAACTTAACACATTGTATATCATATTCATGTTACTCCCCCATCAACTTAACACATTGTATATCATATTCATGTTACTCCCCCATCAACTTAAACATATTGTATATCATATTCATGTTACTCCCCCATCAACTTAAACATATTGTATATTTTTTTTTATGCTATAATTATTATGTTATATCAATAAGATTACACTATTTTTTTTTTTCTCTACGCTGTTTATAGTAACGGTTATTTGGGAAAAAAGTTATCATACAAGTTAACAACAGACATAGTTTCAAAAGGATCATTTGCTAGATAGGCTGCATTGATTAGGTAATTAAGTGATCAACGTATTTATCATGTTATACCATCTATACACCTACCTTGATTAACTAGGGGGTTGGGATGGCCTAGTGGTCTAGAGTGCTGTGCTTTGTCCCTCTAGGTGGCCGGCCACCTCTGGCTTGCGGATGTGTTTTTGAGCCCTGGTGTGAGCGTAAGTGGCATTGAGATATGGGCGCCTTCTCAACCTCTTGGGTTTTTTCCGGCCACTTCGGTTTCCTCCAACTGCTTGCAAATTATTGAAATAAAATTGAGCCATATGTTAGTCCCGAAATGACCTAGTTGTGTTGAGTGAACGTTAAACCCCATTTCTCTCTCGCTCTCTTTGATTAACTACTTAATCTGCCTTAATTGACTGACATAATTCCTTGTGGGACAATTCATCAATCAAATCATAAACAAAAGTCATTGCTTCCCCTTTGTAGGACTATTCATCAATCAAATAAGACTAATTATAATTTCAATCTACGTATTTACCTCATGGTTTCTTCATAGTCGAGCATTTCAATTTCAATATAATAGTTTCAAGCTTGCAATAGTTTCTTTAGCAGTGGGAGGAAACTGGCGGACTCCGAGAGACCGACAAGGTTTGAAAGGCGACCCTACTCCTATCATGTACAAGCAGGCAACCAAAACCACACCATTTGACCTTTTGACTAACCTTAACCATTCCAACATGCACAAATTAATTAACCATTCCGCCACCCAATCAAACCCTGAACTTAATGATAAACAATGATCAATATCTACAGGAAAGGTTTTTAATTCATATACAACTGGCGGTAGTTTTTTCTTTGATGTGCATAGCAGTTATATCTCATAACAACCTGTCATGACGTCATCATAGGTTGATATTCTGTTCATATCAACCGCTGATGACGTCGTGACAGGTTGATATGAAATATCAACCGCTAATGACGTCATCTCAGGTCGATGTATTCAACTCCTATCAACCGCTGATGATCGAAATAATACAAAAAACACAGAAATAAATTTTTATTCTTGCAACAATTAAAAAGTATTATGGTACAGTTTGTAACATTCAAGACAGAAGTAAACGGCGTACTTATCGGCATATTTAAATCGGTTATCCATACTCGACCATGTCTAAGATATCTTTCAGAATCATCTTTCCGTCCACACACAACGCCTTTTGATCCAAATTTTCTTTAGGTTTGAATAGATCCTCAATATTTACCCTGTGACATCATCACATTTACCCTGTGACATCATCACATTTACCCTGTGACATCATCACATCCTACCCTGTGACATCATCATATCCTACCCTGTGACATCATATCCTACCCTGTGACATCATCGTATTCTACTCTGTGACTTCATCGTATCCTACCTAATTATAACAATATCATATCCTACCTTTGGCCACCTTTTCTTGCTTTGATTCAATCAGACGAAACACCTCATCTCTGTGTATAGCGGACTTCCTGTGATTATAAGACATGATTACTCATTTGTTCATTTATGCAGGATATCCACCAATCAGATTCCTCCTAGTACACCTCATATTAAAGCTTTTCTCCTTCAACCTGGTAATATAAATTAATTTATTTATCAATCAAATGAAATGCAAACATAATGGTTGCTAGGCAACTTATAAACACCCACCAGCAGCATTTTGGACAGTAAGTTGGCATGTGATTTGGACAGTAAGTTGGCATGTTCAGAAGTAAAAATAATCAGTACGAAATTAGAATCTGAATTTGAACTCACCGCACAATAACACTGTGCAAGATTAAGGAACAATTATCCTATGAGAGAGAGAGAGAAATGGGGTTTAATGTCCACTGAACACAACTAGGTCATTTCGGTTTAATCTTATTTCAATAATTCGCTTGCGCTGTGGGTCTTTAGCAGTGGGAGGAAACCGGAGTGCCTGGAGGAAACCCACAAGGTTTAGAAGGCGCCTATCTCCATGTCACATACGCTCACACCAGGGCTCGAAACCACAGCCGAAGGCCAGAGGTGACCGGCCAGCTAGAAGACCACTAGGCCATCCCAACATCGTGAATACCATAGACAAAGCACCCTTAAGGCACAATTATATTACTACATTATTGTCGACATTATTTTGGCCCATTTTGGCCGATTTACAAAGTCACATGACACATGTATCATATCACATGATGTTATTTCTCCGGAAACGAGTTAAGGCCAGTTGTAAAAGCGTTCATGTCGGTGGTAATTAGTCTTGCTGCAAGTTGCAGAAAGTTAAACATGTGCTTCAACTGCCTGGAACTCACTGCTTCAAGTTAAAGCCACTTGTTTTCAGTTGCTCTCAGTTGGAAGCCAGTAGCCGAAAGCCAGTTGCTCCCAGTTGAAGTCAACTTAACCAAGTTGCCAAAACACCAGTTGTCCTGAGTAAGGTCGAAAATAGCCTCCATTTCATATTCTTCCTTACGACCCGCAGAGCGTTTGTAAGGTTTCAGTGACAGAGGCAGCAACTCTGTGGAAATTTGGACCAATTGAATTATCCCATCAAGTTTGAAAACATCTTAAAAACTTTGACATGTAACCTATATGGCATATGCCAGTCTTCATTAGCCCAGTAGGTGCAAAACAGTAGGATGTTAAATCCCATTTCATTTTATTTGTTTATTAAAGATATATTATTTAAGATTTCGATAAAATAAACTGACCATTCTTGCTATAATAGTTTAAAAATATATAATGTAAATTGAAAATATTGAAAATTTCATTCACATTATACCTCATTCTGAGGCAAGTTATCACTGTTTATAGTTTTGACAAGATGCGTGCATTGCGGTAACCAGGGCGATGGTATATCCAAGACTTAGCCTCGCTTTCCAATTTTCAAATTAAATTTTTAAATGGTGACCCGTTCCAATCTAGTTAAAATCTTGAATATCCGATGTCATTGAGAGTTGATTATGGTCTTGTGTTGTTAATATATGCTTAATTAAAAATAGTTTATATAACAAGTCCAAAGAAAGACCTGCAAAAGACAAATTTAGCATTTTTACAGTAAAGAATGAACAGCTGTTAAATCGCAGATCAGATTCAAATCTGTTTAAAATCGTATCCTTTAGTCTGGATAGGGGGGTTGGGATGGCCTAGTGGTCTAGAGTGCTGCGCTTCGACCTCTAGCAGGCCAGCCACCTCTGGCTTGCGGCTGTGGTTTCGAGCCCTGGTGTGAGCGTATGTGGCATGGAGATAGGGGTGCCTTCTCAACCTCGTGGGTTTCCTCCAGGCACTCCGGTTTCCTCCCACTGCTAAAGACCCCTAAGCCCAAGCGAATTATTGAAATACAATTAAACGATATGTTAGTCCCGAAATGACCTGGTTGTATTGAGTGGACGTTAAACCCCATTTATCTCTCTCTCTTTATTTTTGATAAGTTAATTAAAATGTCTAATTAATAATTTATAGAACCTGTAATAGGCAAATTTAGCTCTTGCATAATGAAGAACATGATATAGAAAACAGTCTTGAGTTCCTTTGTTTATATTTGTCATGCAAATAACTAAAGTTTAATAAAACAGTTAATATCCGCAGCAAGTATTATAAAAAAAAGTCCCAATTCATTTTGTAGCTAAAAATAAGTTTTTAATTAAACCTCGGGTTCAATAAGTTGAATATTGAAAGAGTTAATATCCTGAACATGATAGGCCACACAATATATTTATAGTTCAAGTTAATGAGAGAGAGAGAGAGAGAGAGAGAGAGAGAGAGAGGGGGGGGTAACGTCCACTCGACACAGTATCACTCAACACGGTATTTTACCACCCAGACTGTTACCGACATAGGACATCTGCCATGTACTGAACATTTAAGTCAACATGGGTGCGTTTAAAATATATAAGTAATGTTTAAAAATTGTTTACTGAAATACATGTAGATTGTAGGGTCTATATGTTTACGCATAAAAAATCACATCATTTTCATCAATAACATGGGGTTTAACGTCCTACTCTTCTGCACCTAACCTGGGCTAATTGAAGGTGGGCATACGGCATACAGTGTGTATGAGGACATTTTTGCCCAGGCAGCGGTGCTACGGCCTACTCTTATATCGAATTCCAACTGCCAAGGGAGTTTTTACGTGCACACCAATGTGTACTCGGGACCTCAGTTTTCGTCCCATCTGAGCCGATTGATTAGGCAGCTGTCCTTGTCAGGCCCTTGTCTGCATCACTGACAAGGGGAAACCCTGTCGGAAAATATGTTGGTAGGGGGGATGCAGCTTCAAACAAAACATCACGGTCATGAAAATGTTTGCAAGAATTCATTTCAAATTTTCATGACGGATTTAAGTCGTTTGAAAACGTATCATAAATACTGAAGTAGTTGCTCGGTCCTTGACTCGAATATTTTAAGGTATTTTAACACAAAATTAAGCAGTTTTTTTCCCAAAACGAATATCGGGATTAGCCCTTTAAAGGGACCAGTCCGAATTTCAAAGAATCTGAAAATTACACGTTCATGAACGTATGAAATTTAAACGCCAAAATATAGAGGAATAGTGTATTTACCTAGCCTGAAAATTTCAGTTCAAAATTTTGAGTAGTTTGGACGTGAATGCAAAAAAAGCTTAACTGGACACTAGCTCTTTTAAGTTTTTCTTTTAAATTGTTATGATACCAATTTTAACTTAATCAAAGGAGAGCTTTAAAAGTGAGTCAATAGGGTTAGATTGAAAGCTGCACATAATATAGACTCGCTTTATCCAGACACTTCTGTCTAATGCAAACAGAACACAAATCTTCGGCCACCGAGCCGTACCGGCGATTGGAAGTTGTTTGAAAACGTATCATATGGCTTGAAAATCTAAGTTAGAGGCTATTAAGGGCTTTTCATACCAAATTAAGCAGTTTTAACACCAAAGATAGCCCCTTTAAAGAGAATATATAATAAATGTTTTTGTGTATGAATTGTTCTACTCCAGTTAAATTCTTATCAACCTATTGTTAAATGTTTCATGCAAGCAGTTATAACCTGATATTGTTTAATTATGTAATTTTATAACCTGTATAGATTCATCAGGCCATAGCAACAAATAAAAATATGATATTCCAGATAGATATCAGGTCATTCAAATACGTGTATCAATAAAGAGACATTTTAAAGTTTGTTAAATCCATGGGTTCTTTTTTATGGCTTCACATTTTTTTGTAACATATATAAATATTGCCTTTTAGTTTACTAATTATCATTTGTGCTTGATAACGACAAGAAGATACTTGTTGAAACGTTGTGCTATATGTATATAAACAGTGATTGTAATTTCCATAAAAATTGTGTTGTGTTTTATTTTCAAACTATTTGTTGGGGAGGGGGGCGGTTGAGGAGATTAACTCAGTGTATCTAATCGGTCTGATTTCCCAGTAACTTCATGTCAGAGAGAGAGAGAGAGAAATGGGGTTTAACATCCACTCAACACAACTAGGTCATTTTGGGACTAACGTATGGCTTTCAATTTTTATTTCAATAATTTGCTTGCGCGTAGGGTCTTTATCAGTGCGAGGAAATCAGAGTGCGCGGAGGAAACCCGCAAGGTTGAGAAGACACCCCTATCTCCATGTCACATACGCTCACACTAGGGCTCGAAACCACAGCTGCAAGCCAGAGGTGACAGCTATCCCAACCCCCGAAATATTACAGTCAAGAGAGGTTGTTTTATGTATTTATACCCAGATTGTTTAAAACAGATTAAGAAAGAGATCCACTCGACACAAATTAGGTCATTTTTGGACTAACATATGGTTTAATTTTTTATTTCAATAATTCGCTTGCGCGTAGGGGTCTTTAGCAGTTGAAGGAAACCGGAGGACCCTGAAAAAACCCACGAGATTGGATAAACAGATTAAACATACTTAAATATACATTATGCAAGAGCTAAATCAGATTATAGGTCTTAATTTAGGCTTCAGACGTCATGGAAATTATAAATTAGATCTTTATTTACACAACAAGCTCAAAATCAACTCGTAGACCCCACGGATGGCTTGGATTTGGCTTGGATTTAAACATGATTTCATTGATTGATTAAATTTTAAATGGCATCGTGAGCGGAGATTAACCGTTACGTTGATGTCATAATCCCAGAAATGTATATAAAGGCTAAATGATAGAGTGTACGAAGCGAGGCCGCTGTTGAGCGAGGCCGCATGTCAGTCAATTTGATTGAAAGTTTGATATATACGGCCTTGATTTTATGTTTAGTTGTGGTCAAAATGAGAGTTTGGATGTCAGTATTATACGCTCTGTTGTCACTTGCGTTTACAGAGAGTTGACTCCTATTTCGAGTCAAATAGGAATTGGACTGAAATTCTCAATATATTCTTCTTTCATCATCGTTATAATAACAAGAATGGCCAACTCTCTATTAAAATCAGGGGGGGGAGGGGGGTTGTGATGGCCTAGTAGTCTAGAGTGCTGCGCTTCGACCTCTAGCTGGCCAGCGGGCCACCTCTGGCTTGCGGCTGTGGTTTAAAGCCCCTGTGAGAGCGTATGTGGCATGAAGATAGGGGCGCCTTCTCAACCTCGTGGGTTTCCTCCGGGCACTTCGGTTTCCTCCTACTGCTAAAGACCTCTACGCACAAACGAATTATTGAAATAAAATTCAACTATATGTTAGTCCCAAAATGACCTTGTTTGTGTTGAGTGGATGTTAAACCCTCTCTCTCTCTCTCTCTCTCTCTCTCTCTCTCTTCCTCTCTCTCTCTCTCTCTCTCTCTCTTCCTCTCTCTCTCTCTTCCTCTCTCTCTCTCTATTAAAATCTCCCATAATGTATCTTTAATAAAGAGGATATTGATTTACATCTAGAATACCTGATATCACTTACAGATTACACAGGATATTGATTTACATGTAACAAAAGAAGAAAAAACACACAAACAGAATTCCCTGGGGCATTCTAATAAATCATAGACATTTCATAAAATAGTAATTACAAAGACAATCTGATACCATTCCTAGAACACATAACACCACCACCTGATGCCATTCCTAGAACACCTGATTTCACCCCTAGAACCCCTGATACCATTTCTAGAACATCTGACATTTTGTTAGAACACTTTATATCATTCATAAAACACCTGATACCATTCTTAGAACACCTGATACCATTCTTAGAACATCTGACACTTTGTTAGAACACTTGATATCATTCCTAGAAAACATAGTAACTGATGCCATTCTTAGAACACCTAATAAAATTCCTAGAACACCTGATATCACCCCTAGAACACTTGATGCCATTCTAGAACACCTGATGCCATTCCTAGAACACCTGATGCCATTCCTAGAACACATAGTAACAACTGATGCCATTCTAGAACACCTGATAAAATTCCTAGAACACCCGATATCACCCCTAGAACACCTGATACCATTCCTAGAACACCTGACGCCATTCTAGAACACCTGACGCCATTCTAGAACACCTGACACCATTCTAGAACACCTGATAACATTCCTAGAACACTTGATGTCATTCTAGAACACCTGATGACATTCTACAACACCGGACACCATTCCTAGAACACTTGATACCACATCTAGAACATCTGATATCATTTATAGAACATCTGATATCACTTATAGAACATCTGGTGCCACTTCTATAACATCTGGTGCCACTTCTAGAACATCTGATACCACTTCTATAACATCTGGTGTCACTTCTATAACATCTGATATCACTTATAGAACATCTGGTGCCACTTCTATAACATCTGGTGCCACTTCTATAACATCTGATATCACTTATAGAACATCTGGTGCCACTTCTATAACATCTGGTGCCACTTCTAGAACATCTGATACTACTTATAGAACATCTGATACCACTTATAGACCATCTGATATCACCTCTAGAACATCTGATATCACCTCTAGAACATCTGATATCACATCTATAACATCTGATACCACTTATAGAACATCTGATACCATTCATAGAACACCTGATACCACTTATAGAACATCTGATACCACTTATAGAACATCTGGTGCCACTTATAGAACATCTGATACCAATTATAGAACATCTGGTACCACATCTATAACATCTGATACCACATCTAGAACATCTGATAACATTCCTAGAACACCTGATACCATTCCTAGAACATCTGATAACATTCCTAGAACACCTGATACCATTCCTAGAACATCTGATAACATTCCTAGAACATCTGATAACATTCCTAGAACATCTGATAACATTCCTAGAACACTTGATACCATTCTAGAACATCTGATAACATTCCTAGAACACTTGATACCATTCTAGAACACCTGATACCATTCCTAGAATGTCTGATACCACATCTAGAACACCTGATACCACTTAAAGAACACCTGATGCCATTCCTAGAACACCTTGTACCACATCTAGAACACCTGATACCACATCTAGAACACCTGATACCACATCTAGAACATCTGATACCACTTGTAGAACATCTGATACCACTTAAAGAACACCTGATACCACATCTAGAACATCTGATATCACTTATAGAACATCTGATATCACTTATAGAACACCTGATACCACATCTAGAACATCTAATACCACTTATAGAACATCTGATACCACCTCTAGAACATCTGATACCACTTATAGAACATCTGATATCACTTACAGAACATCTGATACCACTTATAGAACACCTGATATCACTATAGAACACCTGATACCACCTCTAGAACACCTGATACCACCTCTAGAACACCTGATACCACCTCTAGAACACCTGATACCACCTCTAGAACATCTGATACCACTTATAGAACACCTGATATCACTATAGAACACCTGATACCACCTCTAGAACATCTGATACCACATCTAGAACATCTGATACCACCTCTAGAACATCTGATGTCACTTATAGAACAACTGATACCACTTATAGAACATCTGGTACCACATCTAGAACACATCTAGAACACCCGATAACATTCACCAACCGACATAAACCCCAAGCCATGATTTAATCACTAAATATTTTGTTAATGTGACACAGATTTACTGAGACTGAGAAACTCTCATGTAGCGCCGTAGATTCAGTACGAGAGAGAGAGATAGGGTTTAACGTCCACTTGACAAAAACATGGTCATTTAGGCCTAACATGGTTCAATTTTAGTTCGATAATTTGCTGTTGTGTAGGGGTTTTTAGCAGTGGGATGAAACCAGAGGACCCGGAGAAAAACCCACGAGGTTGGACAGGCTTCCCAACTCCTTGTCAAGTACCATCAGGGAATCAAAACCATGCCACTCGACTCAATGACAGACCATATTTTACTATGACTGAGATACGGAGTGCATAACAGTAGGACGTTATACCCCATTTCAGTCAGTCAGTCTGAGATACGGTCATGTGGTACCCGAGATTGAGTAAGAATGAAATCCAATAACTATATGTTACAACAACAACAAGAGTTGATATAATAAGCTGATTAGTGGCTGATTTGTGGTAAGATGATTAGTACCTTGTTAAAGCTGATTACAGTAGTGATATTCCCCAATCCAATTAAAACATCAAATAAAATGAAACCTGCCTTCATCCATCAATTACAAATACATACAAAACAAAAAATAAAGTTGTTGGAGTGCCCAAGTTTAGATTTGTCATTGATTCCATGAAGTACATGTAGCTAGGTTTTAGAAAGTAAAATACTGTGTAATTCAACATGGCGCCCCGTGGGGTTTAATATGATATAGGGACGAAATACAATAGTACCAAATTTGTTAATTTGTATAGGAGTCAAGATTTGGACTATAATGCCTTGGAAATCGGAAGTAGGAGGCGACTGGTATGTGTCTCTCTTTTATGGACCGATGTGTGAATTTCCGTTGTATTAACTGGACGGGTGGGCCTATTCACCTTTGGTCAAGTGTCAATGTGAAAAGAGCTCTAAACCAGGTCTCCAAAGCCTCTTTATCTCTTATATCTAGAACACCTGATACCACATCTAGAACACCTGATACCACACCTAGAACATCTGATACCACATCTAGAACACCTGATATCACTTCTAGAACATCTGATACCACATCTAGAACACCTGATATCACTTCTAGAACATCTGATACCACATCTAGAACATCTGATACCACCTCTAGAACAACTGATACCACATCTAGAACATCTGATACCACATCTAGAACACCCGATACCACATCTAGAACATCTGGTACCACATCTAGAACATCTGGTACCACTGTCTAGAACACCTGATACCACATCTAGAACACCTGATACCACATCTAGAACATCTGATACCACATCTAGAACACCTGATATCACTTCTAGAACATCTGATACCACATCTAGAACATCTGATACCACCTCTAGAACAACTGATACCACATCTAGAACATCTGATATCACTTATAGAACACCTGATACCACCTCTAGAACACCTGATACCACCTCTAGAACACCTGATACCACCTCTAGAACATCTGATACCACATCTAGAACACCCGATACCACATCTAGAACATCTGGTACCACATCTAGAACATCTGGTACCACTGTCTAGAACACCTGATACCACATCTAGAACATCTGGTACCACATCTAGAACACCTGATACCACATCTAGAACATCTGGTACCACATCTAGAACATCTGGTACCACATCTAGAACATCTGGTACCACATCTAGAACATCTGATACCACATCTAGAACATCTGGTACCACATCTAGAACACCTGATACCACATCTAGAACATCTGGTACCACATCTAGAATATCTGGTACCACATCTAGAATATCGGGTACCACATCTAGAACACCTGATATCACACCTAGAACATCTGATACCACATCTGGTACCACATCTAGAACACATCTAGAACACCCGATAACATTCACCAACCGACATAAACCCCAAGCCATGATTTAATCACTAAATATTTTGTTAATGTGACACAGATTTACTGAGACTGAGAAACTCTCATGTAGCGCCGTAGATTCAGTACGAGAGAGAGAGAGATGGGGTTTAACGTCCACTCGACAAAAACTTGGTCATTTAGGCCTAGCATGGTTCAATTTTAGTTCAATAATTTGCTGTTGTCAAGGGGTTTTTAGCAGTGGGAGGAAACCGGAGGGCCCGGAGAAAAACCCACGAGGTTGGACAGGCTTCCCAACTCCTTGTCAAGTACAATCAGGGAATCAAAACCATGCCACTCGACTCAATGACAGACCATATGATACAGCGCGCACATGCTAACCATTCAGCCATCCAACCTCCTAGATTTAATAAGAATGAAATCCAATAATAACTAGCTAGTATATGTAACAGTTTACTATGACTGAGATACGGAGTGCATAACAGTAGGACGTTAAACCCCATTTCAGTCAGTCAGTCTGAGATACGGTCGTGTGGTACCCCAGATTCAGTAAGAATGAAATCCAATAATAACAGTTTACTATGACTGAGATACGGTCATGTGGTACCCCAGATTGAGTAAGAATGAAATCCAATAACTATATGTTACAACAACAACAACAACAGTTTATATAATAAGCTGATTAGTGGCTGATTTGTGGTAAGATGATTAGTACCTTGTTAAAGCTGATTACAGTAGTGATATTCCCCAATCCAATTAAAACATCAAATAAACTGAAACCTGCCTTCATCCATCAATTACAAATACATACAAAACAAAAAATGAAAGTGGTTGGAGTGCCCAAGTTTAGATTTGTCATTGATTCTATGAAGTAGCTAGGTTTTAGAACGTAAAATACTGTGTAATTCAACATGACGCCCGTGGGGTTTAATATGATATAGGTACGAAATAGTGGGGTTTAATATGATATAGGTACGAAATAATACAAAATTTGTCAAGATTTGGACTATAATGCCTTGGAAATCGGAAGTAGGAGGCGACTGGTATGTGTCTCTCTTTTATGGACAGATGTGTGAATTTCCGTTGTATTAACTGGACGGGTAGGCATATTCACCTTTGGTCAAGTGTCAATGTGAAAAGAGCAGCTTCTTTTCAACAAAATCGGCTCTAAAACAGGTCTCCAAAGCCACTTTATCTCTTATATTACAAATACATGTAGCTTTACTAGATGAGATTATCGTGGCCCAATATCAGCCAGGCATTGGTCCAATTTTGCTCAGACATCGGCACTCTGGCATACACTTATATCAGATTCCAACTGGACACAAGTATGTGATTTTACTGATTTGGATATTAAAGTTACTTTCCTATGAACAAATTGGGTGATTTGATGATATATTTGGAATAAAAACATATTCAAACTAATCAATCTAACCCAATTTTGCTTCAAATCTTTTTCAAAACATTGAATTTGTGAGTGAAACCCTGCCATAAAAAATCAATTAAAACAGGTCAGGTTTGTATCACGTGTCACAGTACCTAGCAACAGGAACGTGAAGCCGGAGGAGAATTCATTGCATATACAAGACGATCTTGTCTTTAATCACTGATTATTTATCATAAATTTCGAAGCCTCATAAAATTCACGGATTATCCACAGCCCATGTCTTTTTCCACGTTTTTTATTTCAGTAACTGTTGTACGCTTAAGCTCACCATCAATTTTATAAACACATACATCAAGGGCTCACTAACGCTGGGATCTTCTCGTGCAACATTTGACGTCACTCGAGCAGACATCCCTAAGCGTTGGGTTGTCGATATGGGGAACGCTTACAGTTTCTGTCCTGTATACGCTCCATGGGTGTTTTTCATTGAATCCAGTATTTTTATAGTAAGATTGGATATTTCTACTTTCCATATATACCAAAATTGCCATACTTTTTGGGGAAATACCCCCCCCCCCCTAATACTTTCCATATATACCAAAATTGCCATACTTTTTGGGGAAATACCCTCCCGAAAAATACTTTTCTGGGAAGTATCTTTAAACAAATGTGAAAATAATTTACCATTTTCATCATCCCTGGAAATTTTCCTTTCTAAAAACGTCATATTTCTATATACATTTACCTGAGAGTAGAATCTTTCATTAACTTTTTAACTTTAGCATGTGTGCTTCATCCTAAGGTCTGTCATTGAGTCAACTGGTGTGCTTTCAATTCCCCGGTTGTATATGACAAGGAATAGGGTTGTCTGTCCAACCTCGTGGGTTTCCTCTGGGTCCTTTGGTTTCCCACCGCTGCTGAAGACCCCTACTTGCAGGAAAATTATTGATATAAAATTGAACCATATGTTAGTCCTGAAATGACGTAGTTTGTGTTGAGTTGACATTAAACCCCATTTCTCTCTCTTTCTCTTCTATTAACATTATATATATATAAAGTAATACAGTAATATGTTTAATCTGTCTAAAGCCGGGTCCTCAGGTTTCCTCCAACTGCTAAAGACCCCTACTTGCAGGCAAATTATTGATATAAAATTGAACCATATGTTAGTTCTGAAATGACGTAGTTTGTGTTGAGTTGACATTAAACCCCATTTCTCTCTCTTTCTCTTCTATTAACATTATATATATATAAAGTAATACAGTAATATGTTTAATCTGTGTTATATCGTATAAAGCCCTTTAATCCCTTCTTATCTTTTACCGGCAGTCAAACACTGTTTATTCTTTATACTTTAAAGAGAGGGACCTACACTTATCTTCTACCGGCAGTTCACTACTGTTTATTCTCATAACATCAAACATACCGGTATATATACTTTAAAGAGAGGGACCTACACTTGTTATCCCTTCTTATCTTCTACCGGCAGTTCACTACTGTTTATTCTCATAACATTAAACATAACGGTATATACTTTAAAGAGACAGACCTACATACAACTGTTCATATTAGACTCAAATTAGTCATGAGAGCCATACATGATGCAGGGTATGCTCTTCAGACTGTCCCTAAAATCAGACACAATTTCATAATTTCAGACCATCCAAACAACTGGGAACTTGGGTTGATTTGAAACTTCCACAGCTAAACCTCTTTCACAGAATTTTCATGATTTTATTTCACAATTACATAAAATAAATTGAAGACATTAACACCTTTACACCCTGTCCCTCACGGCAACACAGGAGGCTATAAATTAGAAAACAAGCAGACTCTAACAGTTTAACCCTATCTTTCAAAAAAAAAGTAACTTCTCTATCAAAATAACAAAAGTGGTTTAAAGCTTTTAATATAGTCTATAGTACGCTACACAAGCCTCTTTAAACATAACCATGTAAGTAGTCAGGTCACTTGAGTTCAAATATTTTATATACAGTATAAATATATAAATATACCCTTGACTAATCTTACACACACTAAATATATGTAAACTTAACTCTATTAAAATAGGGGCGCCTTCTTAACCTTGTGGGTTTTCTCATGGTCATCCGGTTTCCTCCCACTGTCATTGAGCCAACTGGCGTGGTTTCGAATCCCCGGTTGTGCGTGGCAAGGAGTGGGGTCGCCTGTCCAACCTCGTGGGTTTTCTCCGGTTTCCTCCCACTTCTAAAGACCCCTACGCACAAGCGAATTATTGAAATTAAGTTTAACCATATGTTAGTCCCGAAATGACCTAGTTTGTGTCGAGTGGACGTTAAACACCATTTCTGTTCCTGTAGACTAATCTACACTAAATATATGTAAACCTAACTCTATTAAAATACACCTGACTGGATTCATACATTAATACTCTATAGACCAATTGTACGTGACAAGGAGTAGGGTCGTCTGTCTAACCTTGTGGGTTTTCTCAGGGTCCTCCCACTGCTAAAGACACCTACAGGCAAGCGAATTATTGAAATAAAATTGAACCGTATGTTAGTCCTGAAATGACCTAGTCTGTGTCGAGTGGATGTTAAACCCCATTTCTCTCTCTCTCTCTCTGTAGACCAATAGTAGTCCCTATGACCTAGGAGGGGGGGGGCTGTCAGCATACACGGTTCATTACCCTGGGAGAATTTTTAAAGACCTACCTTAGAGATAAAGGTGTTGGCTCGCTAATCTGGAGATCACGTGTTCGATCACAATTTTTAAGTGTAGTTCCTCCTTGCCAGTGATGTAGACCTGAGGGCCTGGCTAGGGACAATAAATAGTCTTCGGTACGGATCAAAAAATATTGAGATCCTGTGTAGCCTACACATCGGCATGACGGTAAAAGAACTCTTAGCTAGTTGAAATTCAATATAAGAGTAGGTTGTTCGGGCAAAATTTCCTTCATAGCACACTTGTCTTTATTAGCCCTATTGGAGCATAATATTAGGATGTTAAACCCCATTTTATTTGGTATGTAATATAAATGAGATTAGAGGGGATTAGTAAATATTATCGTGTATTAAGGCAAAATCTATAAGGTGTATGGGTAACCATGTACCTGTTAGGCAAGGGCTATAAATATTTCAGTTTGTCCAAACCCGACTCATGATGATTGATATGATTAGGTAGGTGGGCAATTTCTTTTCGGGGGGGGGGGGGGGAGGACTATGACTTTGACGATAAATTACGAGAATTTACGAAATCATGTGTCTAGTTTGGTGTTACTATGTATAGACATGACAGTGGCTGTTCAATATCCCGACCAATTATTTCGCGTTTGGGTGTCATTGTCAAGTGTAAATATAATGATGTTAAAAAAATAAATCTTCAAAAACGACAATAAAAGAATTTGACTAGGCAGCTTTTTTGGGGGGGTCGGTAGCGTTTGGGCAAACAAACAATCCTTTAATTTTGGCCTAAGGTGAAATCAAGGTACATGTTTAATGTATTATAATAATATAGGGTTTATCATTCATTAAAACATAGATATGACGTCACCCTTTGATGTTTTTAAACAGTATATAGGAGAATGTATTGTTTTCTTAAACAATCATCTATTATTTAATAAACTGTCCATTATTTTCAATAAAAAATGGACAGTTTTATAAATAATAGACGATTGTTAAGAAAATACCAATAATAGACACGTATCTGAAAAATGAACATGGATTTTGGGATAATTTATTCTCTGAACAAATTAAATTACAGGACATGAAATTACTTTAAAACCTCATTTGTTCTTTCTATTTACATAATGGATAGTCTTCAGCCATTATCCATCACTTAAAATACAGATGTGACGTCATCCTTTGATGTTTGCGTACCATTATTTCAAATAACGTACAGGCAACTTTCCAAGCGTACATTATAAAAATATTAGACTGGCATGATGTTTTTCACTGTACACGCAGGTGCCGAGAGTCTGTATTTTAAGTACATGTAGTTTAATCGTCTCTGGCTTAATCGTATTTTAGGCGAGACATTGTGTAATATATTGTTAAAACACTCGGACCGGACGGTCTTCTTGTTCTTACAATATATTACTAAATGTCTCGCTTAAAATAGTTGCCAGTCAACTAATCATACACAGTAGCCTATTCAACCTTCAGTTGCCAGCCAACCAACCATACACAGTATTCAAACATGGGTTGCCAGTCAACAAATCATAAACATTATTAAAACATTACTTGCCAGTCAAGCAATCATACACAGTATTCAAACATCAGTTGCCAGTCAACAAATCATTCACAGTATCCAAACATCAGTTGCCAGTCAACCAACCATACACAGTATTCAAACATCGGTTGCCAGTCACCCTATCATACAAAGTATTCAACCGTCAGTTGCCAGTCAACAAATCATACACAGTATTCAAACATAACTTGCCAATCATACACAGTATTCCACCATCAGTGGCCAGTCAACCAATCATTGCTAACTATATGAACCCATCAAATGATTAGTGGTACCAAATGGGCTATGAGACTGTTAGATATATGAACTCATTATATGAGAAGTAGGGTTGAACGTCCTATTTTTCTACTACTGACTGGATTTACTTCAAATGTATGGTTCTGCTTTTTGTTTGAATTTCTTTCAAATAATTCATGAAATTCTTTAGCTGGGCTATTAACTGGCATAGGCTTAACAGTGTGCTATGAGGAAAATTTTGCCCGGGCAGCGGCACTATGGCTTACTCTTATATCAAATTACATTGCTTAGGGTTATTTTGCGTGCGCGCAAATGTGTACACAGGTCCTCTTTTTTTTGTCCCATCAAAATGACTAGACAGCTGTCCTTGTCAGACCCTCCAATTTGCACCACTGACAAGGGGAAACCTTCTCAGCCAATGAAAGCCTCATGGGCATAAATTATAGACATAAATTATGCCCATGAAGCAGTGGAGATGAATAATAAGAGAAATTAGATGTTTTATAAATACTAATCATGGAAGGTCAGTAAATATTACGAGTTATGAGTTATATATACCGGTATTATAGTCAATGATAATTTATTGTATATAATAATATGGCAGTCCATGAAGACATGGGTATAATAATATATATTATATGATAGTCCATGATACAGGTGTAGTATATTAAACCAGTGTAGGCTATCATATTTAATTATAACTAGATCTTATCAACAATTTAACTTTATACAACCACTACATGTATATTGCACATGCCGTATTCAAAGGCTATATATAGTATATACACTACACATGCGGTATTCACAGGCAATATGACTGCAATATGACACTGCCCTGGTAAAATCCACTTGACACAAACCAGGTTATTTCGGGACTAAAATATGGTTTAATTTTATTTCAATAATCTGCTTTCGCGCATATAGGGGTCTTTAGTATTGGGAGGAAATCATCCATAGTCTATAGAGAGGGAGGGAGAGAGAGAAATGGGGTTTAATGTCCACTCGACACAAACTAGGTCATTTTGAGACTAACACATTTTTAGCAGTGAGTGGAAATTATTCGTAGACTCGACTTACTCAATCTGGTTAAAACACAGATAGATCCAATTTCGTGTTGTTTTTTATAGTTCAAAATTTCGTTTTTACTTGTCTTTACTACTTCATGTAGTGTAGGCCATCAAAAGTATAAAAAAAATGAAACGAAATATAGATCTGTATTTTAATTAGTTTCAGATTTACTGTCAGTTAAGACAAGATAAATCCATGTTGATCTCAGTCAACCATACTGGGATTAGAGTAAACAATCTGATATATATATTATTCTATTAATCTATTATTCTATTAATCCAGTAGTTTTTGTATTTCTCTATGAATAAAGATTATAATACCTCCTACAGATAGTCAATTTATAAAATCAAAGAAATCAGTGAAGCAAATGGAATATAAATTATAAATTACACAGATTCTATTGTGGTGTATTATATTACACTGTTCTTCATTTAACTCATTATAAATCAATCTACGCAGGAGTATATACATGTACAACCACTGACTTGACTTATTAAAAATGAATGCCAGTCAAGTCGTCCACAAGCAAAGTCGAGTCTTATTCACCAATAGTTGTGGACGACATCACCAATGCCTTGTGGACGACTCCACCAACGGGTGTGGACGTCTTCATTGTGAACGACTTGACCGGCACCCTTATAAATCAGGGGGGTTAAACAAACACTAACTTGACTTATTATAAATCAGGGGCTGGGTGGGGTGGGGTTTGGGTTGGAGGATGGTGTGGGGGATACATGTACAACTACAACCACTTACTTGACTTCACATAAATCAGGGGTTGGGGTGGGAGGATGGGGTGGGGTATGTACAACTACAATCACTGATCGACTTGACCTAACATAAATCAGGGGTTGGGGTGGGAGGATGGGGTGGGGTATGTACAACTACAATCACTGATCGACTTGACCTAACATAAATCAGGGGTTGGGTGGGGTCGGGGTGGGGTCGTAGGATGGGGGTGGGGTATACATGTACAACTACAACTACTGACTTGACTTATTATAAATCAGGGGTGGGGTGGGGTTGGGGTGGGGGTAAATCAGGGGGTTTAAACATGCCCGCCTTGACTTGTCATAAATCAGGGTTGGGGTGGGTCATGTGAGAAGGTGGGGTTGGGGTATACAACCACTGATTTGAATTGTCATAATTCAAGGGTGGGGGTGGGGGGGGGGGGGGTTTATACAACCACTGAATTGACAACTCATAATTAAATCTCTCTATAAGATTTAAATTTGCTATCATGAGGGTGCAAACCAGTTGTAGATGAAGAGAGGTCCTAGACTATTCGACTTATAATACACTTCACAATCCCCTATCTTCATGCCTAGTTGAAGGTGAAAGTCTCTCTCTCTAATGGTTAGCCTATGGTGCTGTATCATATAAGGTCTGTCATTGAGTCAACTGGCATGGTTTCAATTCACCTGTTGTACATGACAAGGGCCTCCTCTCTAGAACTGTCTTTCTGATTCCGCACTTCCTTACGTATCAAACCTCGTGGGTTTTCTCCTGGTGCTCCGGTTTCCCCCCACTGTTAAAGACCCCTACAGATGATTGAATAATTGCAATAAAATTGAATCATGTGTTAGTCCTGCAATAATGACTTAGTTTGTGTCCAGTGGAGGATAAACCCCATTTCTCTCTCTCTCTTTTTCTCTCTCTCCCTCTGTATAATTAAATAAAACTAACCTTTTATTCAATATGTAATTTATATAACAATATCTTCTTTTAGCAATCACCTCAAAATAGTCCACACTATCTAGTAGGTCTATCTCTTCTATCAGTCATATAATAATAGCTTCCACCCTAGTAACTCACAACACACTAATATCCTGCATACAATATTCCCACATGATTTTAACACAGTTTAAACAAGGTGTCAACCATTACCTGGTCGGTCTCTCAACACACCTGTATTAATTAATACACATGTCACCTGTCGTCTATATAACTGGTTAATATAACGGTAAACAAAGCAATCCGTGAATATCTATATATCTAGTGTTGCTGAACGAGGGAATCAGTCTTTCACCCTAAGTGGAATTAAGTGGACGTTAAACCCAAGATACGAACGAACGAATCCGTGTCGGTGAACCGGGGAATCCGTCTTTCACCCTAGGTGTAAGTGGACGTTAAACCCCAGAGACGAACGAACGAATCCGTGTCTATCTATTTAGTGTCGGTGGCGCGAACAATCAACTATGAATGTTATATATTATAGTGGTATTGTTTGTCAACTCACCTGTGTAGTCGACCAGTTATTACACGGCAAGGTAATCAGCTTATAATCACGTATTGTACAGCTACCTGTCGACTTATCTCAACACTTGTCAAGTCGCGGCCTTTTATCTATAGTATAGCCATTGAGTTAAAGTCGACATCAAACGTCTGATCGGGTCTGATCTGACAATCAGTGGAATAAATCACGGGATATTATATATATAGAGAGCTGGTTCACCCGATACCCTACTGTATACACGTGTTGCAATCAATAGGCGGGGTTTTCATATAGCCGGTAACCTGTTGTTCTACGGGTGGGTGGAATGGTCTAGTGGTCTAGGGTGCCGCGCTTCGACCTCTAGCTGGCCGGTCACCTCTGGCTTGTGGCTGTTGTTTCGAGACCGAGTGTGAGCGTATGTGACATGGAGATAGGGGCGCCTACTCAACCTCATGGGTTTTCCTCCAAGGATTCCGGTTCCCTCCCCACGACCCCTACGCGCAGGCGAATTATTGAAATAAAAATTGAAAACCATATGTTAGTCCAAAAATGACCTAGTTTGTGTCGAGTGGACGTTAAACTCCATCTCTCTCTCTCCATCTCTCTCTCTCATTTCTCTCTCTCTTGTTCTAAGTGTTTAATATCCGCTTCCACCGCAGATAAATTGTCTTATTTCCATTTTTATTATCTTAACGCAAGTGCAGGGGTTTTCCTGTAGGAGGAAACGGGAGTACCCGGGGTTTAAATCACGAGGTTGAGTCTGAGGAAGGGGCCCCCCTATCTCCAAGCCAATGTTACAATCAATGGACGCGCTGTGAAGAATCGTGCCGTGAAGATGGGTTTCATAGCAGGTAACATTCATGATACTAGGGTCGTATGTAGGATTTATGAAGTGGGGGTGCAGGGGCGCCATAAGTGATATAATGAATGAATGAAATGGAGTTTAACGTCCCACTACTATTATGCACCTAACCTGGGCGAATGGAAGACGGGCAAACGCCATACAGTGTGCTATGAGGGAAATTTTGCCCGGGCAGCGGCGCTACGGTCTACTCTTATATCGAATTCTAACTGCCAAGGCATCTTTAACGTGCACTCCAATGTGTTCACGGCACCTCGGTTTTTCGTCCCATCCGAACGAGTAGGCAGCTGTCCTTGTCAGGCCCTCCTTCTGCATGGATTGGTTCACTGAAATAACTGAATGCGCTAATTTTGTGGCAGAATTTAATTTTTTTTATGGGGGAGGTACTTCTAAATGGCCCCACACAAGTGTCTGAAATGCAAGGAATTTATGTTTCCTGCTTCGAATCCCTAAAAAAATTCCAGGGAGGTGCCCCCCCCCCGACAGACCCCCGCGCTGGGCTTCGAGCCATCGGCGCTCGCAGTGGCCGGCTTCCACAGCTCGTCGGTCGGTGATCAGGGGACCCCACCGATCTCACTGGGTAAGACGCTGGCTCACTAAACTGGAGGTTTTCCGGCTTGGTTACCCTTTGTCAGTGGTGCATGACGGGGGTCATGGCATGGCGGCTGGCTAGTTGTTCGGATAGGACAAAAAATCAGGACTATGAATTGGCTTGGTAGTAAAAGTTTCCTTGGTAGTTTGTATTCGATATACAATGAGGCCTTGGTGCCGCTTCCCGAACACAATTTCCCTGTATGGCGTATGTCCGTCTTCTTTAGACAAGCCGGAGCAGAACAGTAGGACGTTAACCCCTATTTCATTTCATCAAAGTTCATCGGAAATTTTCTGGCGGGGTTTATCCATTTAAGCGGTGAAGGAAAGATGTGATAAAAAAGAGAGGTCCTATGTCCTGATTCGAAATGAAGAGGGAGCTGTGCTGTGGTGGCTCAGTGCGCAGTCGGGACTTTTCTAGCAAGATACCTTCTTGTCAGTGGTGTAGGAGAGAAGGAGATGAACAATAGATTCAGCTGCATTCCAACAAGAAATCTTCGACAGACAGCATCAGAAGTGGCTAAATTCATAAGCTAGCCTCATTTAACCTCTGGTGACCGTTGGACCTCGATAACTCCTGACCTAAACCCTCCCTCGCCTGACTGATCACTGATCACCCATCATTTTCGGATTCCTGGGGAAAAATGCTTCTAGAAAAGTCAACTCCCACTTTTTGCCCACCTTTCGGATAATACCCCCCCCCCCCTATTCCCCTCTAGTCTACATGTTATGTTTTACAAACACTACTGGAGTGACATCATCGTGTCAGTCAGACTCAATATTACATTTTTATTTATGGATAATGGAATCTGTAAGCAAAAAACGGGATAAACTAAGGACGTATGAGTAAAACTGTTGTAATCTCAAATCGAAGTTTCATATGATTGTCATCGAGTGAGTAAATTTCAGGTTCGAGCTTTTACAAGATAATCCTCTGCTGGAGTTCACGTTGACCTTGCCAGGGTATGTGACGACTTGTCAGAATTAACGAGCTCTGAAGCTTTTAAGGGTTGTTCATCAATAACAACATCAGGATGAAACTGGTTCGAGTTACCTTGATGCCCCTCAATAGATTTCCCGGCGTGGCTTCCCCTTGTCAGTGATGCAGGGCGGAGGGCCTGACAAGGATAGCTGTCTCGTCATTCAGATAGGACGACAAACCGAGGTCCCGTGTACAAATTTGCGTGCATGTAAGAGATCCCTTAGCAGTTGGAATTCGATATAAGAGTAGGACATAGGACCACTGCCCGGGTACAATTCCCCTAATAGCATGCTGTTTGGCGTGGGCCGTCTTAATTAGCCAAGTATAAGAGCAAAACAGTAGGACGTTAAACCCCCATTTCATTTCACCTTTATTCGATTGCCAACATTGAACATACTACCTTTATACGCTTCCCGTAATACCTTTATACGATAACAAACAAAACAACAACAAATCTGAAATGCATTTTTATTTTATCATTCTTTTAAAGACAGACTGTTGTTCAATCCATTTCAGTTTATTGAATAAAACATTGTTTAACTTAAACATTAATTTTCTGAATTTCTGGGATGTCGCATATGTAGAATTTATGAATTCGATCTCTGAAAACAAACAAAATATGATAATAAGGATTAGTCCACCTGGTATGAAAGGCGATGGTCCATCGGATATTAAAAGAGAATATTTTTATGTTCTAGCAAAAGGTTGTGAGTTAATAATATTGTTAGTTGATAATATTGTGAGATAATATAGTACTTACTGATAATAATCACGATGGATACTGTATATCCCACGTAGGTACATACCAGGCCTAACATTAAAATTCATCTCGCCGTCAACCCTATTTACATACTTTGTCAAATAACAATTTGTAGGCGCTGAAATACAAAGACATCGTATATCATCACTCTATCGTTAATACAAGTTGTAAAGACATCACTCTATCGTTAATACAAGTTGTAAAGACATCACTCTATCGTTAATACAGGTTGTAAAGACATCATTATATCGTTAATACAAGTTGTAAAGACATCACTCTATCGTTAATAAAGGGCTTCAAACACACCAGGGGGGGGGGGGTCTGTTTACTAATTTGACGAGGGTCCCGCGATCGAGCCCGGTGTTGTCCGAGAAATTTCCTCGGGATTTTCGAGAATATATTCTGGACGAAGGGATTGCCAAGTAACAACGTTTGACCAAACGGATTAGGGCGACAAAACGGAGTCCTTGATATTTGGATGTCGATACGGAAACAACATAATGACACATTTTTATTAGACAAGGTGGAAGTGAAAATAACGCGGGTAAACTTAAGTGATAAATTACTGAACATTGTCTACTGATACGTACGTTCGATAACATAACAGCATTTGACGTCGTAAACTCTATCCTCATATTGGTTGCTATGGGTACTCCTCAAACCGGCTATTGCACCACCCCATTTACATTGAAAGTCAAGCAATTTCTCCATTTCATTTACTTTCTCTGAAATAAAACAATAATGATAAAAAAAATTAGAACTTCGATACAGAGCTGACGTATTTCAACTATGTTCTTTAACCTATTTACTTGGGTGACGTCACATCCCGTGCGTCACATCCCGTGCCAATAAGACCATTTCACGGATATCAATAGATCAAGACATATTACTGCGTGAAAACCTTACATAATAATTAAATAACAAAGAAATGGACAACGTTAGAAAGTAGTTGTGAGCTTTGCCTGATAGATTTAAAACTTTTTAAAACTCTAGCTGTAGATTAGTAGATACATATTTATCGAACAAAGTATCTGATAGTACTCTCTGGTAAATTAAGGAAAGAACGAAATTAGCTCGAGAGAGGGAGAGAGAGGGAGTGAGAGAGGGAGTGAGAGGGGGGGGCATTATAACGTTACATAAATGTTAATGTTGGACATAATGTAGCACATATCTAAATTCTACAGCCTTGGACTAGAAGAAGTTCGGAGGGCCTGACAAGGACAGTTGCCTAGTCGTTCGGATGAGACGAAAAACCGAGGTCCCGTGTACACATTGGCGTGCACGTAAAAGATCCCCTGGCAGTTGTAATTCAATTGCTGCCCGGGCAAAAATTTCCCTCATAGCACACTGTATGGCGTATGGCCGTCTTCAATTAGACCAGGTTAGGTGCAGAAGCGTAGGGCGTTAAACACTATTTCATTCATTCTAGAAGAAGTTTACCTACCAAACCATTCACATAAATTTGATGGCCTCAATAATTCTTTCTCTGGAGCGGCGCACTTGAAATCCCATCGTCTGTCCTCGTGCCAACTATGATGTTCACTGGATATATGTGTAAGCACTTGTCCTTCAGGACACTCATACCATACCGGCTTATCATATTCGTTTACCCAGCAATTACAGCATTCCAACATTAAACATAACACCAACAATATCTTTACCTACAAATACAACACACACTTGTGTTATCTTACAGCGAGAGAGAAATGGGGTTTAACGTCCACTCGACACAAACTAGGTCATTTCGGGACTAACATAAGGTTTAACTTTATTTTAATATTTCGCTTGGGCGTAGGGGTCTTCAGAAGTGGGAGGAAACCGAGGAAAACCCACGAGGTTGGACAGGCGACCCTACTTCTTGCCACGTACAACCGGGGATTCGAAACCACGCCAGTTGACTCAATGACACAGGCTTAATGATTCAGCGCGCGCACGGTGTAATCTAACAACAATAACGTTAGCAACGTATACAAACACAAACAACATCTTTACCTACAGAGAATAGATAATTATTTTATTCATCTATTAATTTGTGTATAATTATAACATAAATAATTTATATTATATGTTCATATGAGATGGCATGTGACAAATCTACCAAATCATCGCTACGATACGTCATACCGCCATCAGATACGTCATAACGACATCAGTCGATATACGAGTGGTACGAGTTTATAGCCCATGAAGGTTTTCAATCAGTTAACCGAGGCTTATAAAACATGTTCTAATCTAAGGAATCGCGATTCTTGCAATTAGCTGAATTTATGAATATTATGACTACGACATATCAAATGAATTACACATATTTACAATCTAACACAATTAACTATCATAAAATATTTTACTTACGGCTTCCATAATTGTAAGATCGTGTGAAAGACTTGTATTTTAAACAAGCTATCTAGCAGTCTGAATTATCCAAATTCACAATCGGCTTATATAGGCAAGTTAATTGTAATATTAAAATGTCATAAAGCAATAAATTTTCTTTGTTTTGATTGATCAAACTCAACCATTTTAATATATATTCTGATAACGAGCATATTATTGTATTCCACGAATTATTAATTTTAATGATTAGAATTCTAACAGAATACTGTATACGCAGCATTGTTAAGACATTTATTCACGTGCCAATCTCTTCAGCAACTCTCTGCGATGTAGGATGGTCGAGATATTGAGTGAATTAGACAATGGGAATAGACAATATTAAAGATAATATTGACGCCACTCACGGAGGAAGTTACAATCAAGACTATCGTGTCAAAAGTATTTGGAAATCGAGACAATTTAGACCATTTTTTGCCAGAACTTCAAATATGTCATTACTTCGCTCAGAATGAAGTAATTAGACTGACATTTTCAATATATTCATTATTCATTATCTATGCTTAAACCATTAGAACAAGAATAACCCGCCCTTGATCTAACTCTTACACACTGCTAGAGACTGTATTTTGTGAACAGAAATTATTTCATTCATTATTGAGCTTAAAGTGGTATCTCGTTAGCGTTTTCGTTCAAAATATTAAATGGTACTTATCGGGCGAGCTGGAAATGTAAATCAAAAACACAGCAACTCAGAGATGTGTTTAGTTATTAGTTTATTCTTAGTCTTCGTCAGAAAATTAAAAATCAAAAGTTATTATGAGAGAGATAAATATTTTCTTGGTTGCTGGCCAACAGCTCGCATATATTAACCCAGAGAGTCTCTTTTTACTATCGTCATATACTGATGTAAGTCGCCTCTCGAGATATTTTGTACCTTTGCCAGTCTCATTATCGATGAGAATTTGTATATTTTGATCATCGTCTGCGAGAAGAATGATTGGGATCTCTATTTCTTGTGTTTATAGACTTGAAGTCGCTTCGTATTGCTCAGCTAGTATCATAGGTCAGCAGAATACCAGACCACTCGGACCAAAGACCACTCGAACGAAGACCACTCGGACCAATTGATAGACCACTCGGACCAAACAAAAAGACCACTCGGACCAAGCGAAAAGACCACTCGGGCCAAACGAAAAGACTACTCGGACCAAGCTAAAAGACTACTCGGACCAATTAATATGTGTTTGTTTTAATAAATTGAGATTGTTCTCAAAACTTGTGTTTGTTTTAATACGACTACTCGGACCTATGATAAATTGTTGTTTTAATAAATTATGTTTGTTTTAATATGAAAATGATGAGTGTTTTGCACCCACCCGTGTTATTTGCTGATAATGAAAGCCCATCAAATAAGATTAATTAACAAAACAACTATAACTTTCTCAAACACTAAACGAGTTTGATTGACCGATGACTGCTAATTTTTTTGTTCGTGAATTAAACGGGATAATTGCAATCAACCCACGATCGACAGTCTCAATGACTGACACCTCGCATTTTTCCTCACCCAAGTTTGTCGATTGGTATTGCCATCTACGACCAGATTGTCGAGGAATACGTCAACGCACAGCTTACAGATTATCGTTAATAATTTCTAGGGGCTTGTTTTTGTGTATGTCATTTTCAAATAAATTAATCAGTATATTATTTGTTTTTAACAAATTTATACAATTTTTATGGGAAACTATGATTATCAAAGAACCGTAAGCCCAACCGATGTTTAATCGTTTGGTTGGGCCTATTACGAACCACGTGTAAGTCATGCTAATAAATATTTTCTCTCGTGTTTTTCTTATCAATTGAATAGTAACAGACAACTGATATAAATAAAAGACAACTAATAATGTTTTCATTTCTTTATTATTATTGTTATTCATAATCTGTCTTCGGCCACCATCTAAAACGAAAAAAGATAAGTTATTACTATTTCTACATTGATTCTTAGAAGTCGCAACTGTCGTTTATGTCGAGTACCGAGTCCCAAATAATAATTATTAAGCTTGGTCCGAGTGGTCTTTTAGCTTGGTCCGAGTGGTCTTTTCGATTGGTCCGAGTGGTCTTTTCGCTTGGTCCGAGTGGTCTTTTCGCTTGGTACGAGTGGTCTTTTCGCTTGGTCCGAGTGGTCTTCGTCCGAGTGGTCTTTGGTCCGAGTGGTCTGGATACCGGTCAGCAGGGACTGTTTATGGTCTGCCACTCGAATTATTAGCGAATCTCACCAGTTATTAATATTACACTTGCATCCTTCGTATATTAGTGAATTCATTACAGACATTGTTCTAGATATTGAACTCGTTCAAGGTTTACAACTTATTTGTTGCCGTTTATAGCGCATTAGACAATCGATCTGGCAGGGTTGCGCTCGATCTTTTTCAAAGGTGTCAGATACTGCCGCAAACCTGGGCGCATTGTTACAAGTATAGATTCAGCGCGCCCCCCTTTTCCGGATTTGAAGCGTCCCTTTCGTATTAGTATTTCAGATATTATAAAACTTACTTTAGACTAGAACCCAAGGAGTCCTTACCCGTTCTCCGCAGTATGTTAGGGAATTTTTAGAATTCGCGTTTATTTTTATGCCCAGAATCTGTCGTTAAGTGTAAAGTAGCAGGAATTAAACTTTTTATTACTGTCAAGTATATAACGTTTCCCGATACATACAGCATCGATATTGTATAACGGGCGATACTAAACAGTGTGAAGACATGCCCCCGAAAAAGAAGTCGGGCAGTGTGGCGTCAGATATCTACAATGACGGAAACGCGACTAAACGACCACACACCGACGCCCGAAGAAATCCACTATAAGAAAGCCAACTGGAGATTGTAGGAAATGTTCAGGTTAAATTCCCGACGGTGATGAGATTGATTCAAGCCCGCGCCAGGAGTGATAATCTTAAAAAATTCAAACAAGTCGCACTCTATTCAAAACTTTTCGTTTTTCTCATTAATGAATATAGGTACGCTGAAGTCGTATTCCTTCCTTCAAATTTTTTTAATGTTCATAATACGCCAATATCGCAAATCAAAATTACTGACATTTTCATAGTTCCTCAGGTGCAAACCATATTTTCTAAACTTTTCGGGCGCCTGGGGGGGGGGGGCTAGACCCTTCTCCGTGAACCGTGTACCGTCAACAAGGGTTAAGTTTTGGTAAAAACACATTTGAAATTTGCGTTCTGTTGTTATTTCTATGATCGTCAAACAAATACTATTTCTTTGTATCAAGACTATATTCTAACATAACTACTAAACAAGTTCAGCTGTAACTATAACTTTGACTTTCATAGGGGTCAAAGTTCATGATAGACACATTTGCTCCAATTCGTGGTCATTTTGTAAGATGAAAAGGTTGTTTTATTATAGACAGTACTCTAATCATATCTCATATATTCAGGAGAATCATTCACTCAGAATTTCTCAAACAACTGTATGCATTATTCCTGTTCGTGCCAATCAGATAATTTCCAATCTAGTTCTTCCTACGCATTGAGGTGGGGGGGGGGGGGTCTAGAGAGCCGCGGTTCGACCTCGAGTTGGCCGGCCACCTCTGGCTTGTGGCTGTGTTTTTGAGCCCTGGTGTGAGCGTATGTGGCATGGAGATAGGGGCGCCTTCTCAACCTCGTGGGTTTCCTCCGGACACTCCGGTTTCCTCCCACTGCTAAAGACCCCTACGCGCAAGCGAATTATTGAAATAAAATTAAACCATATGTTAGTCCCGAAATGATCTAGTTGTGTTGATTTGACGTTAAAGACAATTTATCTCTCTCTCCCTCTCTCTCCCTCTCTCTCTCTCCCCCTACGCATTGAAAATTGAGGATAGACTAAAATGTGAATTCAAAGGACAGCTTGGTTATTTTAATTAAAAGTTAAAGGACAACAAAGCAGTTAACTAACCCAATAAACATGATTGTTGCTAATAAATATTCATTGCCTTTTTGTTAAAAACAATACCATTTGTATTATTTGATGTAGTAATTTTAATAAAATAAATATTTAGTAAAATACAAATTTCATTGCCTTTTTTTAATAACAATACCATTTGTATTATTTGATGTAGTAATTTTAATAAAATAAAAATTTAGTAAAATACAAATTTCATTGCCTATTTTTAAATAAAAAGACAATTTGTATCATTTGATGTTTTAATTTTACGGTTTAACAAGACAACAGATATGGACGTATTATGTCGTCGCTCCTGTCCATCCGGACGTCCGTCCGTCCACGATTTGTTTGTGAACACTCTACAGGATACAATTTTTACCCATTTCTGACGGAACATGAAATATATCTCCCAAAGTTCTTGGTTCATTTCGATATTGGCATGTATCGGACCGTAATGTCATGGATTATGGCTTGTGGGCACTCTACAGGTCACAAATTATGTCCGAATGTGATGAAACGTAAAATACACGTTTATAACCCAACGACCGCGCATAGTTTCTGTCGCTATTCACACATATTTTACTTGGCAATTATTATTATTATAGACCACCTTCATCATCTTCTAGTACAAACCAACAAATATTCAATTCCCTTCAAAACGCTATGACGGACCCCTTGGACAAGTGCACAATCCGAGGCGACTTTAATATCGATATTTTAAAAAAATCAAATAGTTTTATTCACGATGCGATAAATATATTCGACCTTACTCAACTTTTTTAAACAAACCTGCGCATTATTCAAGTGAAAACCACACTTCTTTAATAGACTATAAGATATTGACCAGCTCTACTTTACGAACAACTGAAAATGGTGTATTTGAGAATTTCTGTAGTGACCACTGTCCGATATGTTGCAAATTGGCATTTAATGTACAAAAACAACTCCGCTCTAAGCGAACAGTATGGAATTACGAAAACGCAGACCTTGGGGTCATGAAAAGGGACGTTATAGCTACAAATTGGTACGATCTTATCAATAGTTCAAATATAGAAGCATCGTGTGTTTAATTTACAAGCTCATTGGTAAATATAGCAAAAACAAATATAGGCCTACCCTGCAAAATAGTGACAGTTAGTGATAGTTATTGTCTTAGGAATAAAGATAAATTAAAGGAAATCAGGGGCCTGTTTCACGAAATTTAAACTTAAGATACAATCCAAATTTTAGTACATACTTAAATCTGATTGGCTAAGCGCTAAAATCAATCTAATACTATCCAATCGAATTACTAAAATCGGATTTTATCTTAGTTAAAATTTCGTGAAACAGGCCCCAGGTGCCGAACCAAAATTTTCTCCAAATCCTTCATCCCTTCAATTATACGAGAATGGAACAAACTCAACATTGAAATTAGAAACTCTCGATCCCTTGCTATCTTTGGAAATTCACTAAACAAATTTGATACCCATGTGTCTCCATATTACTGTCTAGGAAAAAGAAAATTACAAATAACCCATTCTAAACTTAAATTATGTTGCTCAAATCCGCAAGGCCATAAATTGCTCGACACGTCGATGATAGCCCTGCTTGCCTCTGTGGTCACAACTTCGAACATTCCGAACACTCCTCGTATGCCCCTTACATTCAGATGCAAGCAAACAGCCAATCCAAACCTTCAAAAATATCATAAAACAATGAGTTGTCTGTTGTATGGTCAACAAAACTTAGTCCTGAGATAAACATACTTATTGTCCAAGAAGTTCAACAATTTATTCTTTTATCAAAACGATCTAAATCATCATAAAACAACGTTTAAGTTATTTCCAGCCCTCAACATCGTAAATTCGACCAATATCAAATAGATCTTCACCAATATTTCCACGATTTTCCATTATGTATCCTATATGTTCTATATTTATGTAATTATGTATGTATATATTTTTATTTTTAAAATGTGTACATGTATCTAAATCAGAGAGAGGGGCTACACATAGGCATAGCCTGTTCCCTAATCGCAATTCAGATTTAATGAGTGAAAATATTGTTTAGAAAAACAAAAAATTGGTCGAGTATACAGTGGTGCGGGTCGGGGGCCTGTCTAGGGACAGTGTATAGTCGTTCGAAAGGGACAAAAAACGATGTTCCATGTACACATTGACGTTGTAGTTTGAAGTAAAGATATGCCGTAGCACCGCTGTTTAGGCAAACTTCTAGCAACAACCTTTCTCTTCGTTACTTTTAACGATCCTTTAACTTTAACGGAGAGAAAGATTGTTGCTGGAAATCAAGGCCCCGAACATTCTGTGGTGCAATTTGTTCCAACAGATTTATGCTATTATTTCTAAAGGAAAAAATGAAGTGTTCTATAGTGTTTTCTGTAGTAAATTTACTAAGATATGTCTGTTACCAAGATATGTCCGTTTAACGGTTCGTTAAAATAACTTGGTTTTGAGCAACCGACCCCCGGTATCTAAATGTTAACGGATCACTAAAAGATAACGATAGTATATATTACTTCATATTCCTGAAGCAACAGCCCGAGAAATCCCTATTAGCTCTTATCAAACGGAACACTGCGAGGAGGAGGATATTACTCTAGCGCATAACTCAGCGTTGCACGGAATGAAAGAAATGTATATTTTAATTAAAAGTTAAACCGAGCAGTTAACTTACCCAATAAACGTAATTGTTTCTAAAATAAACATTTTATTGCCTTTTTGTTAAAAACAATACCATTTGTATTATTTGATGTAGTAAATTTAATAAAATAAATATTGGTTCATTTCGATATTGGCATGTATCGGACCGTAACGTCATGGTTTAAGGCCCGAAATTGTACGGCAAATCAGGTTTTTTTAGCTTGTGGACACTCTAGAGGCCATAATACTTGTTCGATTTTGATGAAACGTAAAACACCAGATTTTGATGAAAGTTAAATTATATGTTTATGCCCCACAGATCTCTAGAGCTTAGACCGAAACTTCTTGAAAATGGCCCTGATTGTGCGACAAATCATATTTTTGTAACTCGTGGATTATTTCTAGTTCACATTTTTTAATTTGATTTCAAAAATCAGTAAATATATCATCATTCCACGATGATGGAGGTTGAATTCGAATTTCGGGAAAAGCAAATTGAAACTACCCGATAAATAAAATAGCCACCCTTTGTACGCAAATTGTGAAAAAATATGTAATACGATTGGCGGGAATTGAGATCTCGTTGATGTTAATGATGATTTTCTTAGAGCCCAGTAAAAACTTTACTTTTTAATTCAACTGCACATCTCAAAATATGTGTATAATATTACCATTTTCGATCAGTACCATTATCGTCATTCATTATATTAAATTATAATGGTACATTTCGAGAGATCTGGAAATGTACATAAAAAACACATTTTAGTTTATTTTTATAATATGAGCAGGATATATATCTTCTTGGTGACTGATCAACAGCTCGAATATATCCTGTGGATATGCTTCAGATACCAATTCACATTGTAAAACTTTATTCCAGTCTTGTATTCCAGCCTTGTATTCCAGCCTTGTATTCCAGCCTTGTATTCCAGTATTCCAGCCTTGTATTCCAGCCTTGTATTCCAGCCTTGTATCCACTGATGTAAGTCGGTTTCTTGAAAAAAGGAATGAAATGGGGTTTAACGTCCTACGCTTAAGCACCTAACCTGGGCTAATTGAAGACGGGCATACGCCACAATGTGCAATGAGGGAAATTTTGCCCGGGCAGCGGCGCTACGGCCTACTCTTATATCGAATTCCAACTGCCAAGGGATCTTTTACGTGCACTCCAATTCGTACACGGGACCTCGGTTTTTCGTCCCATCCGAACGACTAGGCAGCTGTCCTTGTCAGGCCCTCCTTCTGCATCACTGACAAGGGGAAATCACGCCGGAAAATCGAGATGAACTTTCTCGGCCAATGCAGGGATCGAACACTCAACCTCCAGACTAGCGAACCAGAGCCTTATCCACTTAGCCACCGTGATCCCCTTCTTGAAAAAGAAAGACAGATAGTCATTACCGAAGACCGAGTTATTCTCGAAACTTTCAATATTAATCGTGATTGGATTAAAAGATATCAATAGCAGTATTAAAAATGTTCAAAATATCCTAGAACTGACAACCAACCACGAAAACATCAAAATATCTAATCTTCTCCTCTTCGCATTGCAAATTAATGGAGGTGATGAAACATATTGTATTTTTCGTTCTTGTTCGGGCGAAATATACATCCCAATCATTCTTCTAGCAGACGATGATCCAAATATACAAATTCTCATCGATAATGAGACTGGCAAAGGTACAAAATATCTCGAGAGGCGACTTACATCAGTAGATGACGATAGTAAAAAGAGACTCTCTGGGTTACTATATGCGAGATGTTGGCCAGCAACCAAGAAAATATTTATCTCTCTCATAATAACTTTTGATTTTCAATTTTCTGATGAAGACTAAGAATAAACTAATAACTAAACACATCTCTGAGTTGCTGTGTTTTTGATTTACATTTCCAGCGCGCCCGATAAGTACCATTATAATTTAATATTTTGAACGAAAACGCTAACGAGATACCACTTTAAGCTCAATTATGAATAATAATAATAATAATAATGACTGAGGGAACATATTTAGTACATGAGTTCTAATTTTCAACATGTCCCTCCTACTCTATAAAACTAGCAACTACACAGTCATAATATTTACAAGGTGCATATATATCATAATTATATAAGCTTACAATAAAGAACTATCAAACAAACAAACAATAAAAAAAAAGAAAGGGCAGATAAACATACATTCAGAGGAACAGTAATTAGCAAGGGTTCAAAGATTTAACGTATTTTACTAACTCCGTTTTAAAGATAAAATCTGAAGACGCGTGTTTCGCAGTTTGAGGTAGTGTATTCCAAAATACAGAGGCGGTATATTGGAATGTTCTAGTCATTGCCCTTTTGTTACTTTTTGGAATTGCTAATTTAAGTTGACTTTCTGATCTCAATGTCATGGTAGTATCGGTCAATTTAGAATTTTCACAGAATGTGTTATATAAATATGATGGTAATTTGTCTCTTAGAATTTTGAAGGTGAGCATTCCTTGGTTGTATTGAATGCGTTGGTAGATTGTAAGCCAATTTAGAGACCCAAACAAAGGTGCCGAATGTGAATCAGGTTTTTTCATCCAAAATGCTCCTTGCCGCACGCTTTTGAAGTTTATACAAGACCTCTACTTTGCCTTTATTGGCAACAGTAATCTAAGTATGGTAAAATATAATAGTTGAAAAATAAAATTCTAAGATGGTGTGGTAAATAAGGTTTTAACTTTGTCAGGAGGTAGATTTTGGAGGATATGATTTTGGAAATTTTGTTAATTTGGAGATTCCAATCTAAATTTTGGTCAACAGTAAGTCCTAATAACACTGCTTCAGATACATTTTCTAATGATTCTCCATTAATTTTTAGTGATAAGCAGTTTGTGTTTGATTGGTGTTTTGAAGCTATTAGCATGGTTTTGTTTTTTTAGCATTTATGACCATACCATTATCATTACACCAATTAAATACATTTAGTATAACCTCTTGAAGGGCAATCTCTATATTAGCTAGCTTGTTGCTAGAAAAGTGAAGGGTGCTGTCATCAGCAAAAAGATCAGTATGGCATTTACGGACATGAAGTGGGAGATCGTTTATAAAAATCAAGAAAAGTAATGGACCAATATTGGATCCCTGTGGGACCCCACATTTCACATCGGTAACAGTTGAATAACATGCCCCTAAGACTACTTGTTGCTTTCGAAATTCAAGATAGGATGAAATAAGTTCATGCGATTTTAAGTCAAATTTGTATAATTTTAATTATTGGAGGATTAATCTATGGTCTATAAGATCAAAAGCCTTACTAAGATCGAGATAAACAACTCCGGTCATATTACTTGAATTCATTTCTTTCAGGCAGATATCTGTAATTCTCAATAAGGCTGTTGAACATGAATGATTTTTTCTAAAACCAGATTGAAATTCATAAAATAGTTTGTATTTTTCAAAATATTCTGTAATTTGAGAACTAATGTGTTTTTCAAATATTTTTGATATCGTGGGTAAGACAGAAATTGGTCTATCATTATTTGGTAGATTCTTGTCTTCCTTCTTGTGGATTGGGATAAGTTTTGCAAATTTTAATTGTTCAGGAAAAATATTTTTTGAGATACATAAATTTATTATATAAGTTAATGATTTAAAAATATAGTCTGTCGACATCCTTAGAAATTTTGGTCCTATAGAGTCAATACCAGTAGCCTTACTTGGATCGAGCATATTTAGATATTTTTGTACATCTGCACATGAGATATGATTTATGGTAATTTCTTTGTCGGCAGGAATTTGTTTTTGAACAAATTTATCAATCTTTTCACAATATTTTTGGGAAAGTGGGTTATATACGGGCTTAATATCATCAGTGACATTAGTAAAATAATTTGCATAATTAATATCAGCAATATCTGATAAATCGTCATATTCTTTATTGTCTGATTTAATAGACAATGAAATAGACAATGAAATAATTTCTGTTCACAAAAATTAGTGTCTGGCTGTGTGTAAGAGTTAGATCAAGGGCGGGTCATTCTTGTTCTAATGGTTTAAGCATAGATAATGAATAATGAATATATTGAAAATGTCAGTTTAATTTCTTCATTCTGAGCGAAGTAATGACATATTTTAAGTTCTGGCAAAAAATGGTCTAAATTGTCTCGATTTCCAAATACTTTTGACACGATAGTCTTGATTGTAACTTCCTCCGTGAGTGGCGTCAATATTATCTTTAATATGGTCTATTCCCATTGTCTAATTCACTCAATATCTCGACCATCCTACATCGCAGAGAGTTGCTGAAGAGATTGACACGTGAATAAATGTCTTAATAATGCTGCGTATACAGTATTCTGTTAGAATTCTAATCATTAAAATTAATAATTCGTGGAATACAATAATATGCTCGTTATCAGAATATATATTAAAATAGTTGAGTTTGATCAATCAAAACAAAGGAAATTTATTGTTTTATGACATTTTAATGTTACAATTAACTTGCCTATATAAGCTGATTGTGAATTTGGATAATTCAGACTGCTAGATAGCTTGTTTAAAATACAAGTCTTTCACACGATCTTACAATTATGGAAGCCGTAAGTAAAATATTTTATGATAGTTAATTGTGTTAGATTGTAAATATGTGTAATCCATTTGATATGTCGTATTCATAATATTCACAAATTCAGCTAATTGCAAGAATCGCGATTACTTAGATTAGAACATGTTTTATAAGCCCCGGTTAACTGATTGAAAACCTTCATGGGTTATAAACTCGTACCACTCGTATATCAACTGATGTCGGTATGACGTATCTGATGGCGGTATGACGTATCTGATGGCGGTATGACGTATCGTAGCGATGATTTGGTAGATTTGTCACATGCCATCTCATATGAACATATTATTATATAAATTATTTATGTTATAATTATACACAAATTAATAGCTGACTAAAATAATTATCTGTTCTCTGTAGGTAAAGATGTTGTTTGTGTTTGTATACGTTGCTAAAGTTATTGTTGTTAGATTACACCGTGCGCGCGCTGAATCATTAAGCCTGTGTCATTGAGTCAACTGGCGTGGTTTCGAATCCCCGGTTGTACGTGGCAAGAAGTAGGGTCGCCTGTCCAACCTCGTGGGTTTTCCTCGGTTTCCTCCCACTTCTGAAGACCCCTACGCCCAAGCGAAATATTAAAATAAAGTTAAACCTTATGTTAGTCCCGAAATGACCTAGTTTGTGTCGAGTGGACGTTAAACCCCATTTCTCTCTCGCTGTTAGATAACACAGGTGTGTGTTGTATTTGTAGGTAAAGATATTGTTGGTGTTATGTTTAATGTTGGAATGCTGTAATTGCTGGGTAAACGAATATGATAAGCCGGTATGGTATGAGTGTCCTGAAGGACAAGTGCTTACACATATATCCAGTGAACATCATAGTTGGCACGAGGACAGACGATGGGATTTCAAGTGCGCCGCTCCAGAGAAAGAATTATTGAGGCCATCAAATTTATGTGAATGGTTTGGTAGGTAAACTTCTTCTAGAATGAATGAAATAGTGTTTAACGCCCTACGCTTCTGCACCTAACCTGGTCTAATTGAAGACGGCCATACGCCATACAGTGTGCTATGAGGGAAATTTTTGCCCGGGCAGCAATTGAATTACAACTGCCAGGGGATCTTTTACGTGCACGCCAATGTGTACACGGGACCTCGGTTTTTCGTCTCATCCGAACGACTAGGCAACTGTCCTTGTCAGGCCCTCCGAACATCTTTTAGTCCAAGGCTGTAGAATTTAGATATATGCTACATTATGTCCAACATTAACATTTATGTAACGTTATAATGCCCCCCTCTCTCACTCCCTCTCTCGAGCTAATTTCGTTCTTTCCTTAATTTACCAGAGAGTACTATCCGATACTTTGTTCGATAAATATGCATCTACTAATCTACAGCTAGAGTTTTAAAAAATATTTAAATCTATCGGGCAAAGCTCACAACTACTTTCTAACGTTGTCCATTTCTTTGTTATTTAATTATTATGTAAGATTTTCACGCAGTAATATGTCTTGATCTATTGATATCGGATCACGGTGGCTAAGTGGATAAGGCTCTGGTTCGCTAGCCTGGAGGTTGAGTGTTCGATCCCTGCATTGGCCGAGAAAGTTCATCTCGATTTTCCGGCGTGATTTCCCCTTGTCAGTGATGCAGAAGGAGGGCCTGACAAGGACAGCTGCCTAGTCGTTCGGATGGGACGAAAAACCGAGGTCCCGTGTACAAATTGGAGTGCACGTAAAAGATCCCTTGGCAGTTGGAATTCGATATAAGAGTAGGCCGTAGCGCCGCTGCCCGGGCAAAATTTCCCTCATTGCACACTGTGGCGTATGCCCGTCTTCAATTAGCCCAGGTTAGGTGCTTAAGCGTAGGACGTTAAACCCCATTTCATTCATTCATTCCGTGAAATGGTCCTATTGGCACGGGATGTGACGCACGGGATGTGACGTCACCCAAGTAAATAGGTTAAAGAACATAGTTGAAATCCGTCAGCTCTGTATCGAAGTTCTAATTTTTTTTATCATTATTGTTTTATTTCAGAGAAAGTAAATGAAATGGAGAAATTGCTTGACTTTCAATGTAAATGGGGTGGTGCAATAGCCGGTTTGAGGAGTACCCATAGCAACCAATATGAGGATAGAGTTTACGACGTCAAATGCTGTTATGTTATCGAACGTACGTATCAGTAGACAATGTTCAGTAATTTATCACTTAAGTTTACCCGCGTTATTTTCACTTCCACCTTGTCTAATAAAAATGTGTCATTATGTTGTTTCCGTATCGACATCCAAATATCAAGGACTCCGTTTTGTCGCCCTAATCCGTATGGTCAAACGCAGTGGCGGATTAAGCTCCATCAAGGCCTGAGGCGGTAGTTGCTTGAGGGCCTATAAGGGCCTGTTTAAAAATGGCGTGGCCCTAATTAATTTCGGGTGAAGGCCTATGCTGGTTCCCGTTGGGCCTAAACCACACCCCCTAACATTCATTGTCTAAGCGTTTTTAATCGTATCAGACAAATTTAAAAAAAAATTTTTTTAACAAAATCTTTGGGCCTGAGGCTGCAGCCTCGTCAGCCTCAATGATAATCCGCTATTGGTCAAACGTTGTTACTTGGCAATCCCTTCGTCCAGAATATATTCCGGAAAATCCCGAGGATATTTCTCGGACAACACCGGGCTCGATCGCGGGACCCTCGTCAAATTAGTAAACTAGCATCTTAATCACTGAGACCCAATAGTGATAGGAGTGATTCGTCCCACTGAATCGAAAAAAAAAGCGTCATTACCGTTCACAGCGAAATAAAGTAAAACAACAATAGATTAAACCATGTTGTTACCATGTAGTTGAATTTTTCCATTTTTTCCAATTCGGTGTGTTAAGATGAAATTTGTATCATCAATTAATTGGAATATTGTAAAATATTTGTTGACCAGAATAATGATTGGGGCATATTATTCAGTTACAATAAGAGTGGTATTGGGGCTTTAACTAAAGATAAAATCCAAATATTAGTAGATACTTCAATTATGATAGACAAAGAACTAAAAATCAACCAAATTCATCCAATCAAATTACTAAACTTTGGATTTGATCTTCGTTAAAATTTCGTGAAACAGCCCCCCCCCCCTGGTGTGTTTGAAGCCCTTTATTAACGATAGAGTGATGTCTTTACAACTTGTATTAACGATAGAGTGATGTCTTTACAACCTGTATTAACGATAGAGTGATGTCTTTACAACCTGTATTAACGATAGAGTGATGTCTTTACAACTCGTATTAACGATAGAGTGATGTCTTTACAACTTGTATTAACGATAGAGTGATGTCTTTACAACTTGTATTAACGATAGAGTGATGTCTTTACAACTTGTATTAACGATATAGTGATGCCTTTATAACTTGTATTAACGATAGAATGATGTCTTTACAACTTGTATTAACGATAGAGTGATGTCTTTACAACCTGTATTAACGATAGAGTGATGTCTTTACAACCTGTATTAACGATAGAGTGATGTCTTTACAACTTGTATTAACGATAGAGTGATGTCTTAACAACTTGTATTAACGATAGAGTGATGTCTTTACAACTTGTATTAACGATAGAATGATGATAATTATACGATGTCTTTGTATTTCAGCGCCTACAAATTGTTATTTGACAAAGTATGTAAATAGGGTTGACGGCGAGATGAATTTTAATGTTAGGCCTGGTATGTACCTACGTGGGATATACAGTATCCATCGTGATTATTATCAGTAAGTACTATATTATCTCACAATATTATCAACTAACAATATTATTAACTCACAACCTTTTGCTAGAACATAAAAATATTCTCTTTTAATATCCGATGGACCATCGCCTTTCATACCAGGTGGACTAATCCTTATTATCATATTTTGTTTGTTTTCAGAGATCGAATTCATAAATTCTACATATGCGACATCCCAGAAATTGATAAACTGAATGTTTAAGTTAAACAATGTTTTATTCAATAAACTGAAATGGATTGAACAACAGTCTGTCTTTAAAAGAATGATAAAATAAAAATGCATTTTAGATTTGTTGTTATTTTGTTTGTTATCGTATAAAGGTAGTGTGGGAAGCGTATAAAGGTATTATGTTCAATGTTGGCAATCGAATAAAGGTGAAATGAAATGGGGGTTTAACGTCCTACTGTTTTGCTCTTATACTTGGCTAATTAAGACGGCCCACGCCAAACAGCATGCTATTGGGGGAATTGTACCCGGGCAGTGGCCCTATGTCCTACTCTTATATCGAATTCCAACTGCTAAGGGATCTCTTACATGCACGCAAATTTGTACACGGGACCTCGGTTTGTCGTCCTATCTGAATGACGAGACAGCTATCCTTGTCAGGCCCTCCGCCCTGCATCACTGACAAGGGGAAGCCACGCCGGGAAATCTATTGAGGGGCATCAAGGTAACTCGAACCAGTTTCATCCTGCTGTTGATATTGATGAACAACCCTTAAAACCTTCAGAGCTCGTTAAATCTGACAAGTCGTCACATACCCTGGCAAGGTCAACGTGAACTCCAGCAGAGGATTATCTTGTAAAAGCTCGAACCTGAAATTTACTCACTCGATGACAATCATATGAAACTTCGATTTGAGATTACAACAGTTTTACTCATACGTCCTTAGTTTATCCCGTTTTTGTTTACAGATTCCATTATCCATAAAAAAAATGTAATATTGAGTCTACCTGACACGATGTCACTCCATCGTGGTTGGAGGGGCAAGACTGGGGCAAGGTCCAAGGTTAAGGGGGCAAGGCAGGAGTCTCAACTAGGGGTAGGGGGTTCTCCCCAGAAATTTTTGACGAAATCCACACACGAGTGCCAAAGTAGGGAGTCCTTGTTAGGGGGTATTGGGACCTCCTCAAGAAATTTTTGAAAAAATAGACTGTCGGAAATGCTGTCCCAGAGTATTTAGGTACCGATTGTAGAGCTGATCAGATACCGTCTGTCGCCTGATCACAGTCTATCCGACCCCATAGTCCTGGATCTGACTATGGTTCTGTAGGCAAGTTTGAGTAGGGAGAATTTTTTTGTAGAAATGTTTAGTAGGTAACTAAGTGAGTAATTTTGACTTGGGTGGACACTCCCAACGTGGTAGGTTTTCCAGCTATGACGTCATCAAAGATGGCCGCCAAAGTAATATCCATATTATCCTAACTGCTCTAGTTTTCTGTCAATTTCTATGAAATAAAAGCCAGAATGAAGCTGTTTTTTGTAGAAATGTTTAGTAGGTGACTAAGTCAGTATTTTTGACTTGGGTGGACACTCCCAACGTGGTAGATTTTCCAGCTGTGACGTCATCAAAGATGGCCGCCAACGTTATATCCATATTATCCTAACTGCTTTAGTTTTCTGTCAATTTCTATGAAATAAAAGCCAGAATGAAGCTGTTATTTGTAGAAATGTCTAGTAGGTGACTAAGTGAGTATTTTTGACTTGGGTGGACATTCCCCAAGTGGTAAATTTTCCAGCTATGACGTCATCAAAGATGGCCGCCGACGTTATATCCATATTATCCTAACTGCCCTAGTTTTCTGTCAATTTCTATGAAATAAATTCCAGAGAGGAAAGTGTCAAATGAACGGACTTGCGAACCTCAACAAAGGCCCCGAAAATTTGAAAAGTAGACTGCCCGAATTGCAGTATCTGCCAGTATTTCAGGCACTGATCGTCGAGATAAAACATGTGTGTGTGGGGGGGGGGCTTATCATCGACCGCGGAGCTGTGACCGGCGAAGCCCCTGAAGGGGTGTTCTTACCCCTGAACATTTTCAGAAATTGCGGCCTGGAAACGTGATTAGCGCATTCTGGCGTTATTTCAGTGGACCAATCCATGCGAGTGCTATGAAATGATGGCATTTCTAGAGGAGGGGGCTAGAGACAACTGGGATTTTTTTGTGGGGGGCCTGTGCCCCATGGTTTATCCTGCCATTGGTATTTGAAAAAACGCCGAGCAAACTCGATTCTAATGGATGCATATAGCTATACGAATGAAATACTCATTCGTGTGTAAGCTATTTCAAATTAAATTATTCCCGGTCAATTTACAATGCTGTCCTGAAATGAAAGATACCAGGCTGTCTCTACAATATTACACGAATTATTTACTCCATCAGAATAACCCAGAAAAAGGGTGTTTAGAGCGAATTATTTACTCCATCAGAATAACCCAGAAAAAGGGTGTCGAGAGCGAATTATTTACTCCATCAGAATAACCCAGAAAAAGGGTGTCTAGAGCAAATTTTCCTATTTGAATTATCTGTATGACTTTATATATTCTTTATAACATTACACGAATTATTCACTCCATCAGAATAACCCAGAAAAAGGGTGTCTAGAGCAAATTTTCCTATTTGAATTATCTGTATGACTTTATATATTCTTTATAACATTACACGAATTATTTACTCCATCAGAATACCCAGAAAAGGGGTGTCTAGAGCGAATTATCCTATTTGAATTATCTGTATGACTTTATATATTCTTTATAACATTACACGAATTATTCACTCCATCAGAATAACCCAGAAAAAGGGTGTTTAGAGCGAATTTTATTTTATTTCACTTGTGCACATCTTCTCTCAGCACATTCTGTTTGTTATATCATTGACCCAAATCACAAGATTCAGTGAAACATATTGGTATGAAGCCCACTGTCATTTCACAGGTACAAAACCATCATAACCTTTTCTGAAACCCATCTCCACGAATGTATTAGTAATGAGACCATTTCTTGGCCTGGATTTCATCCACCAATTAGGACAGAAACTGAAACTGCTTTAGAGGCGGAGTACTCATTTATGTATCTGAACTACTGATATATATAAACGACCACATGATCTCGAATGTATTTCAAGTGTTTATTTATATGGAATGACAGTTTGTGTAATAAAATATAAATACAATCATTTATATAACCAATAACTGTGACCTCAGTCATTATTCATTTAACCAATCAAATTTGTTTGATATCTTTTCATTCATACCTAACTAACCAAAGCTAAAAGTATCATGTTAAATAAATTAAACGATAATGGTATTTAACTTGCGATTCTTTGCAGAATACTTGAACAACTAACTAATCTTTGATATTCTTTTAAAATAGTTTGAAGGATACATGTACACTGCTGATTTTATAAATTTAACTCAATAAATGAGATTTGTTTAAGGAGAATCCTGATAAATTTTGTCTTGAAAGTTTCAATAATTTCTAGACCTAATATTTACAACTCCTTATGATTCTAGTTCTAATTGGATTGTACTATGTAGTTGATAATCGTACAATATGACAGTTCTACCTGTTTATATATTATAATATATTACATGATGATTTAAAGCAATCAATTTACAATACATATTTATACGAGTTATACATAATTAATATTTATAATATATATAATTTAATATGTTTGTCATTTGGTTGGGGGATACCTCTGATACAGGCTAAGAGAGTGTGTTATAACTAGGGGAGATAACTCTGATAAAGGCCTAGATAGTGGAATATAACTTGGGGAGATAACTCTGATACAGGCTTAAAGGGTGGGGTATAATAAGGGGTGATAACTCTGATATAGGCCTAGAGAGTGGCTTAAAACTAAGTATTGGTGAACGAGTGACTAAATGATTCTATATGCACATGTAATTGTTTCAACTTAAATACAGGATTTGTTCCACCAATCCAAAACACCAAACATATGAAATTATCTACATGTATGTGATAATTAATCTCCATGGCGATTAACGAACGAGTGGCGTCTGTTTTAACTGTAATAAAATTGATCTCATTCTTGTAACATCTTTAGTAGATTTGGCGTGTTTCGGGTTGAATTCACACAGACGACAAATCTTCTCCCACTCGTGACCTGGTACAGACTCATCTCGTTCTTTTATAAACGCATTTTCTGCAGCTCTGTAAACAATTAAAATATTGGTACATATAAATAGCCTCTATAAATATAGGGGGTTGGGATGGCCTAGTGGTCTAGAGTGCCACGCTTTGACCTCTAGCTGGCCGGTCACCTCTGGCTTAGGGTTGTGGTTTTGAGCCCTAGTGTGAGCGTATGTTACATGGAGATAGGGGCGCCTTCTCAACCTCGTGGGTTTCCTCCTGGCACTCCCACTGCTAAAGACCCTTACACGCAAGCGAATTATTGAAAAATAAAAATTAAAAAAAACATACATTAGTCCCAAAATGACCTAGTTTGTGTCGAGTGGACATTAAACCCCATTTCTCTCTCTATATATATAAACATTTGTATAATTAACCTCTATAAATATAAGCTTTATCCCATTAACTACAATGCCAAGTTTCTATCATCCAGTCAGAATGTGTGCTATCATTTAGTCAGAATGTGTGCTATCATTTAGTCAGATGTGTGCTATCATTTAGTCAGATGTGTGCTATCATTTAGTCAGATGTGTGCTATCATTTAGTCAGAATGTGTGCTATTATTCAGTCAGACCTCCTGCCCTGGTTGACTAGCTAGAAATACTTACATGTTATTTTCCCTTGTTTTAGAAAGTTGTTCAGAATGATGTTTATACCAATCTTCCAATTCTTTCTTAGCTATAGCCTCCCATTCTTCTTTCTTCTTACTTTCATTTATATCTAAAAATATACACACCATATATAGTCATATCTAAAAATATACACACCATATATGGTCATAACTAAAAATAAACAAACCATATATAGTCATATCTAGAAAATATACACACCATATATAGTCATATCTAAAAATATACACACCATATATAGTCATATCTAAAATATACACACCATATATAGTCACATCTAAAAATATACACACCATATATAGTCATATCTAAAATATACACACCATATATAGTCACATCTAAAAATATACACACCATATATAGATAGTCATATATGGTCATATATAAAAATATACACCCCATATATAGCCATAACTAAACATATACACACCATATATAGTCATATCTAAAAATATACACACCATATATAGTCATAACTAAAAATAAACACACCGTATATAGTCATATCTAAAAATATACACACCATATATAGCAGTGATGGGATTTTAAAATTTTAGTTGTCAGCCGTTTTCCCGAAAATAAAGGGGCATAACTCTTATAGTTATTTAAGTAGGCATTTTCTAACCACAATCACGAATCATGTGTCAAAAAAATATTTAAATTCATACGTAATAAAACCTTGTTATTTTAGCATGGACAGTGGCACGTTGGCCTACTTTAATATCAAATTCCAACTGTCGAGGGATCTTTTATGTGCACGCCAATGTATACACAGGACCTCGATTTTCTTTATCCCATCCAAACAACTAGACAGCTGACCTTATCAGGCCCTCGGTCCATAATCAATGTATATTGAAAACCACTTTATATAAACACAATCCCCAACTATCTACACACAACACTGTTCAATGCAAGATTTCATAACAAAGGGAGGGAACTCCAAGTCAACTACCACCTCGAAAATACACAGACTTGTATCTATATCAAGAACAGAGAGAGAAATGGGGTTTAACATCCACTCGACACAAATTAGGTCATTTAGGGACTAACATATGATTTAATTTTATTTAAATAATTTACTTGCACATACATTTAGTGGTCTTTAGCAGTGGGAGGAAACCGGAGGACCTGGAGGAAACCAGAGGACCTGGAGGAAACCAGAGGACCTGGAGGAAACCAGAGGACCTGGAGGAAACCAGAGGACCTGGAGAAAACCAACGAGGCTGGAGAAAATACACAGAATTGTCTCTATATCAAGAAGAGAGCTCGACTTTATCTGTCTTAATATTTGTTTTTATAACTTTACCTTTCTTCTCGAGTCTTTCTATCTGTTCTTCTCTCCATACCCTGATTTCTTCTGGTTCGATCCGAATTGTATCTTGTTGTGATATTGACGAATATGAATCAGATGGGCCGTTAGATTGCTGAAATAATTTATAAATCTTTATCTCAACGCTACATATTTAAACATCCTTCTATGCTATTTGCATTAATATAAGGGATACATTATGAATTATAAATCTTTATTTAGGTGCTACATATTTAAAAATCATTCTATGCTATTTATATTAATATTAGAGGTACATTATGAATTATAAATCTTTATCTCAACGCTACATATTTAAAAACCTTCTATGCTATTTATATTAATATTAGAGGTACATTATGAATTATAAATCTTTATCTCAACGCTACATATTTAAAAATCATTCTATGCTATTTATATTAACATAAGAGATACATTATGTAAGATTTAGTTTAAGAGCTGGCTGTTTTTGTTATAATGATCAAAAAATAGATCATGAAGAATGGGCCACAATGAGGAAATTAAGTTAGGCCTATTGTTATTTTCAAATTCCCAATCGCAATACCTTCAAAATGATTTATTGTTTATTTGCATCAAATGTGAATGAATGAATGAAATGGGGTTTAACGTCCTACGCTTAAGCACCGTACCTGGGCTAATTGAAGACGGGCATACGCCACAGTGTGCAATGAGGGAAATTTTGCCCGGGCAGCGGCGCTACGGCCTACTCTTATATCGAATTCCAACTGCCAAGGGATCTTTTACGTGCACTCCAATTTGTACACGGGACCTCGGTTTTTCGTCCCATCCGAACGACTAGGCAGCTGTCCTTGTCAGGCCCTCCTTCTGCATCACTGACAAGGGGAAATCACGCCGGAAAATCGAGATGAACTTTCTCGGCCAATGCAGGGATCGAACACTCAACCTCCAGGCTAGCGAACCAGCGCCCTATCCACTTAGCCACCGTGATCCCCTCGCATCAAATGTGACTTATTAAGATTATTTGGGCTTATTTTAAATGACTTTTTGAGTTGATTTAACTGTTACATGATGCATCTTTAAGTTAAATCTGAAATAACTGATGTGACATTGAAATAACTGATGTAACATTGAAATATCAAACTGAGATAACAAAATTTAAAAAAAAATTGACGTGAAAAAAATTCAACAATTCCACAAAAACAAATATTTTAAAAAAATAAAAAAAATAAGACAAACATTCTCCGAAGCATTTTTATGCAGCCATTTTAAAGCAGCCATTTTGATCACAATAAGCATATTGAAGCAGTGATGGTACACATTAGAATGATATACATAACACAGATATTGGTGCAACTTGTTATAATCTTATACATGTACTTCATTTCCATATACACAATAAACATTCTTTTTCGGTGAGATCTGCAATTTGACAAGGGCTGGGCAACTGCAAGGATGGGAACATAAGAGGGGCTTAAATTTGTGTGGTTGTGGGAATTGATGGGAGTGCGGCACACTGGAAAATCACAATGAAATTTCTTGTCCAACATTGGTACAACCAGCGACCTCCTGGCTAACTAGCCAGCATCTTACTCACTCAGCTGCTCTGACTCAGTGTGGCAATGGAAGGGGATGAGCTATATATGTGTGGGGATTGGTGAGGTTGTATGCAAACTGAGGTTTTATTGGGTACATGTAAGTGGGCGGAGTTTGGATGCTAACTAAAACATCTCTCACTACTGGTGCTGCTACAGATTCACTCAAACCAGTCCCACCATCCATATCTAACAAACCATATGATTGGTTTGAAACATCACCCATATCTAACAAACCATTTGATTGGTTAGAAACTTCTCCCATATCTAACAAACCATTTGATTGGTTAGAAACTTCTCCCATATCTAATAAGCCACCTGATTGGTCTAATGATGAACTTACTTCAAACTGTCCATCAGTGGAGCCCCCGCCTTCAAACTCATCTAGACCACCGCCAAAATCATCCTGAAAGTTTATATTGATATAAAAATACACATGCAACATGCAGTCTGTACAGCAGGTTACTGGTTGTTCCAGCTCATTTTCATAACATCAAAATATCACATCTATAACATACTAGTTAATCTTATAACAAGACTTCCATCAGACTGGTTAATCCAGTCAAAATATTGGATGTACAATACCTTGACATAATGAAGATGATCAACAATCGTTGCCAGATAACCAACAGAGCCATGTGAGAAATTTATAAATAGCATCACATTTCTATTCTATTTTAGATAATTGGAGAATAAATAAAACAAAATTATCATAAACATTTTTTAATTGGCATCTTCGTAGCACTAACAAACATGGGTGCTGATAACTATCACTGACAATCAAAATCAGTGCCAAGCAAGAAACTTTAACTTGTGAAATGAAACAATGTGTATAAATATCAAGTCAATCAGATGATAACTTTAGTCTCAAGTCAGATGTAAACTTTAGTCTCTAGTCAGATGATAACTTTAGACAGATGATAACTTTAGACTCAAGTCAGATGATAACTTTAGACTCAAGTCAGATGTAAACTTTAGACTCAAGTCAGATGTAAACTTTAGACTCAAGTCAGATGATAACTTTAGTCAGATGATAACTTTAGTCAGATGTAAACTTTAATCTCTAGTCAGATGAAAACTTTAGTTCTTTAGTCTCAAGTCAGATGATAAATTTAGACTCAAGTCAGATGAAAACATTAGTCTCAAGTCAGATGATAACTTTAGTCTCAAGTCAGATGATAACTTTAGTGTCTAGTCAGATGATAACTTTAGTGTCTAGTCAGATGATAACTTTAGTGTCTAGTCAGATGATAACTTTAGTCTTTAGTCAGATGATAACTTTAGACAGATGATAACTTTAGACCCAAGTCAGATGATAACTTTAGTTCTTTAGTCTCAAGTCAGATGATAACTTTAGTTCTTTAGTCTCAAGTCAGATGATAACTTTAGTTCTTTAGTCTCAAGTCAGATGATAACTTTAGCTCTTTAGTCTCAAGTCTGATGATAACTTTAGTTCTTTAGTCTCAAGTCAGATGATAACTTTAGTTCTTTAGTCTCAAGTCAGATGATAACTTTAGTCAGATGATAACTTTAGACTCAAGTCAGATGATAACTTTAGTCTCAAGTCAGATGTAAACTTTAGACTCAAGTCAGATGTGAACTTTAGACTCAAGTCAGATGATAACTTTAGTCAGATGATAACTTTAGTCAGATGTAAACTTTAATCTCTAGTCAGATGAAAACTTTAGTTCTTTAGTCTCAAGTCAGATGAAAACTTTAGTCTCAAGTCAGATGATAAATTTAGACTCAAGTCAGATGAAAACTTTAGTCTCAAGTCAGATGATAACTTTAGTCTCAAGTCAGATGATAACTTTAGTGTCTAGTCAGATGATAACTTTAGTGTTTAGTCAGATGATAACTTTAGACAGATGATAACTTTAGTCTCAAGTCAGATGATAACTTTAGTCTCAAGTCAGATGATAACTTTAGTCTCAAGTCAGATGATAACTTTAGTCTCAAGTCAGATGATAACTTTAGTGTCTAGTCAGATGATAACTTTAGTGTCTAGTCAGATGATAACTTTAGTGTCTAGTCAGATGATAACTTTAGTGTCTAGTCAGATGATAACTTTAGTGTCTAGTCAGATGATAACTTTAGACAGATGATAACTTTAGACAGATGATAACTTTAGACAGATGATAACTTTAGACAGATGATAACTTTAGACAGATGATAACTTTAGACTCAAGTCAGATGATAACTTTAGCTTCTATTCAATGGCGGGCCTCAAGTCAGACAAATGATGAAAGAAGGGCATACACCATAAAGTGTGCTATGAGGGAAATTTTGCCCGGGCAGCGGCGCTACGGCCTACTCTTATATCGAAGGGGTCATTTACGTGCACTCCAATGTGTACACAGGACCTTGGTTTTTCGTACCATCCGAACAACAAGGCAGCTGTCCTTGTCAGGCCCTCCTTCTGCATCACTGACAAGGGGGAATCAGGTCGTAAAATCGAGCTGAACTTTCTAGGCCAATGCAGGGATCAAACACCCGACCTCCAGGCTAGCGAACCAGCGCCTTATCCACTTAGCCACAGTGACCCCTGTACACCATACAGGATAGAATTAAAAGATTCTATGCCAGCAGTATAACTAATGTATTTATTAGTATAATTTCGGGCATCCATTGACAAAAAATAACGTATTTTACCAACTTATCTTACAGATATTGATTATATCCATTAGGTTGCACGGAAAGCCAGAGCAGGAGGGCTTTGAAATAGACACAATTACCTGAAAAAATTTTGATTTTACCAATTTTCGAATCTCTGTATAAAACACTTGAATCCCTTCTGTAGCTTTATAAATATTATTTCTGTCTTGTTCACATTCTAATTAAACATGTTACATGTACATGTAGCACTCTCCAAACTTCTTAAAATTTTCTTATTTATTTTTTACATTTTGCCTCAATTCCAATATAAATGAGGGTAGCCCCATACCATTTCAAAATAAGGACCACCCTACTGTGGCCTTATATAAGCAAATGCAATAATTAAAGCATACCATATAATACTCCATTTATTTATCATAAGCATTCCTTATCATAAAATACTCCATCTATTTATAAAAGCATTCCATAAAATACTCCATTTATTTATCATAAGCATTCCTTATCATAAAACACTCCATCTATTTATTATAAAGAGACAAACCTGTGTGGCCGCTGGTACTTCATCATTAAACGCACCAAAACCATCATCTGTAAAACAGCAACAACAGAACATGAGAGAAAGAGAGGGGGAGAGAAAGAGAGGGAGAGAAAGAGAGGGAGAGAGATAGTGGGGGTAAACCATATGTTAATCCCTATATATAGTTTGTGTCCAGTGGAAATTAAACCCCATTTCTCTCTCCTTTACATTGTTACTGTCATTGTACAGGCGTTCACAGACACCAACACAAGACTGTCTAGCAGTAAATAGTTGCCCAGTAAAGATGACGGTAACAGGAAGTCCAAAACGGGAGGTACCCGTGGTGGTACCCGTTATGCTGCTGACCAGTTATGCTGCCGTTAGGGTTTGGTTAGGGTACCCTAACCCTATATACAATAAGGAACAGTGGCATAGCTACACAACGATACGCTCCCGTCCAGAACAGCCCCTTGTTCAAGTTGTTGGTTGGGGGACTTCGAACCTTACACTTGCAGCGCATGATGTTACTGTTACACCCCTCAGTCTCTACTCATGCGGCAAGTACAACAATAACAATATGTTGAAAACAAAAAAAAACATGAAAAGGAGGACTTATAGACACTAGTAGAGTCTACTACCGGTAATTAAGAGAGGCGTGGCATATAAAAATTTTGACTTTTTCATTTTCACCGGCTACCTAGTTCCTTTATGAACTGTCTCTGAGCGAACGATGTCTCGCTATCAGTTCCTCACGGGCCTTATTATCAACTAGTATGAAAATAAAGCTTTACCCCATCTCGGTTCTAAGGCTATTTTAGAACCTTACAGTCTATTTTGCACCGTGAAACTTTTTTGATCACCAAAAGAAATCATTTCCTGACACAACCAAGACAAATTTATAATAACCAACAATATTTTCGTGTAGAATTCGATGTTAGAAGAAGACCGGTCTGCGCTGACGTCAGTTAACAAACATGGCGGCCAGATTTGAACGATTTTGTTTATCTTTTTCTAACAAATGTTGAAACTGCAAATGTTAAAATTACATCTCTTGAAACTATAAAGTTAAGCTGTGTTATTTCAAAATTTGTACTTTGTAGGTTCGACAAAAGTATTTTGCATTTTGACAAATTAACAAATGTGCTTTCACAAATCGACAAATGTACTTTGTATTTTGACAAATTAACAAATGTACTTTCACAAATCGACAAATGTATTTTCACAAATTGAGAGTTTTGGCGAGGATCCCCCTCCATAGACCCATACCACAGACAACTGATTGTTTTATGATATTTTTGAAGGTTTGGATTGTCTGTTTTCTTGCATCTGAAGTTAAGGGTCATGCAGCTGTCCTTGTCAGGCCCTCCTTCTGCATCACTGACAAGGGGAAATCACGCCGGAAAATCGAGATGAACTTTCTCGGCCAATGCAGGGATCGAACACTCGACCTCCAGGCTAGCAAACCAGCGCCTTATCCACTTAGCCACCGTGATCCCCCAAATATCGAAATGAACCAAGAACTTTGGGAGATATATTTCATGTTTCGTCAGAAATGGATAAAAATTGTAACCTGTAGAGTGTTCACAAACAAATCGTGGACGGACGGACGTCCGGATGAACAGGAGCGACGACATAATACGTCCACAACTGTTGTCTTGTTAAAACTGTAAAATTACTACATCAAATAATACAAATTGTCTTTTTATTTAAAAAAAAGGCAATGAAATTTGTAATTAACTAAATGTTTATTTTATTAAAATTACTACATCAAATAATACAAAATTGTATAGTTATTAAAAAAAAGGCATTGAAATTTTTATTTACTAAATTTTTATTTTATTAAAATTACTACATCAAATAATACAAATGGTATAGTTATTAAAAAAAAGGCAATGAAATGTTTATTTATTAGCAACAATTATGTTTATTGGGTTAGTTAACTGTTTTGTTGTACTTTAACTTTTAATTAAAATAACCAGGCTGTCCTTTGAAGTCATATTTTAGTCTATCCTCAATTTTCAATGCGTAGGAGGGGGGGGAGAGGGAGAGAGAGAGAGAGAGAGAGAGAGAGAGAGAGAGATGGTCTTTAACGTCAAATCAACACAACTAGGTCATTTCGGGACTAACATATGGTTTAATTTTATTTCAATAATTCGCTTGCGCGTAGGGGTCTTTAGCAGTGGGAGGAAACCGGAGTGTCCGGAGGAAACCCACGAGGTTGAGAAGGCGCCCCTATCTCCATGCCACATACGCTCACACCAGGGCTCGAAAACACAGCCACAAGCCAGAGGTGGCCGGCCAACTCGAGGTCGAAGCGCGGCTCTCTAGACCCCCCCCCCCCACCTCAATGCGTAGGAAGAACTAGATTGGAAATTATCTGATTGGCACGAACAGGAATAATGCATACAGTTGTTTGAGAAATTCTGAGTGAATTATTCTCCTGAATATATGAGATATGATTAGAGTACTGTCCATAATAAAACAACCTTTTCATCTTACAAAATGACCACGAATTGGAGCAAATGTGTCTATCATGAACTTTGACCCCTATGAAAGTCAAAGTTATAGTTACAGCTGAACTTGTTTAGTATATCTAGTTATGTTAGAATATAGTCTTGATACAAATAAAGGGTATTGTTTGACGACCATAGAAATAACAACAGAACGTAAATTTCAAATGTGTTTTTACCAAAACTTAACCCTTGTGGGTTCACGTTGTGAGAATCACACAACAGGTATCCACGGGCCCATATCTAGCCCAAAAATTTTAGGGGGCAAGGGCTGCTGGGGGCGCCGATGGGGCTTCTGGTGTACCTACAGTTGACGGTCCACGGAGAAGGGTCTAGCCCCCCCCCCCCCAGGCGCCCGAAAAGTTTAGAAAATATGGTTTGCACCTGAGGAACTATGAAAATGTCAGAAATTTTGATTAGCGATATTGGCGTATTATGAACATTATAAAAATTTGAAGGAAGGAATACGACTTCAGCGTACCTATATTAAGTGTGGTTTAATGGTCGAGGGCGAGACATTAAGTAATATATTGTAACAACAAGAGGACCGTAGGTCCGAGTGTTTTTACAATATATTACGCAATGTCTAAGCCAGAGACGATTAAACTACTTAAAATTCAGACACTCGGTCACACTCCGCACGTGCGTTTGCAGTGAAAAACATCATGACAGTAGTAATATTGAAATAATGTACTATTGGCAAGTTGCCCGTACATTATTTGAGATAATGGTACGCCAACATCAAAGGATGACGTCACATCTGTATTTTAATTAATGAGAAAAACGAAAAGTTTTGAATAGGGTTAGAGTGCGACTTGTTTGAATTTTTTAAGATTATCACTCCTGGCGCGGGCTTGAATCAATCTCATCACCATCGGGAATTTAACCTGAACATTTCCTACAATCTCCAGTTGGCTTTCTTATAGTGGATTTCTTCGGGCGTCGGTGTGTGGTCGTTTAGTCGCGTTTCCGTCATTGTAGATATCTGACGCCACACTGCCCGACGTCTTTTTTGGGGGCATGTCTTCACACTGTTTAGTATCGCCCGTTATACAATATCGATGCTGTATGTATCGGGAACCGTTATATACTTGACAGTAATAAAAAGTTTAATTCCTGCTACTTTACACTTAACGACAGATTCTGGGCATAAAAATAAACGCGAATTCTAAAAATTCCCTAAAATACTGCGGTGAACGGGTAAGGACTCCTTGGGTTCTAGTCTGAAGTAAGTTTTATAATATCTGAAATACTAATACGAAAGGGACGCTTCAAATCCGGAAAAAGGGGGGCGCACTGAATCTATACTTGAAACAATGCGCCCAGGTTTGCGGCAGTATCTGACACCTTTGAAAAAGATCGAGCGCAACCCTGCCAGATCTATTGCCAGATGCGCTATAAACGGCTACAAATAAGTTGTAAACCTTGAACGAGTTCAATATCTAAAACAATTTTTGTAATGAATTCACTAATATACGAAGGATGCAAGTGTAATATTAATAACTGGTGAGATTCGCTAATAATTCGAGTGGCAGACCATAAACAGCCCCTGCTGACCTATGATACTACTACTAGCTGAGCAATACGAAGCGACTTCAAGTCTATAAACACAAGAATGAATGAATGAATGAAATGGGGTTTAACGTCCTACGCTTAAGCACCTAACCTGGGCTAATTGAAGACGGGCATACGCCACAGTGTGCAATGAGGGAAATTTTGCCCGGGCAGCGGCGCTACGGCCTACTCTTATATCGAATTCCAACTGCCAAGGGATCTTTTACGTGCACTCCAACTTGTACACGGGACCTCGGTTTTTCGTCCCATCCGAACGACTAGGCAGCTGTCCTTGTCAGGCCCTCCTTCTGCATCACTGACAAGGGGAAATCACGCCGGAAAATCGAGATGAACTTTCTCAGCCAATGCAGGGATCGAACACTCAACCTCCAGGCTAGCGAACCAGCGCCTTATCCACTTAGTCACCATGATCCCCCACACAAGCAATAGACACCCCAATCATTCTTCTCGCAGACGATGATCCAAATATACAAATTCTCATCGATAATGAGACTGGCAAAGGTACAAAATATCTCGAGAGGCGACTTACACCAGTAGATGACGATAGTAAAAAGAGACTCTCTGGGTTAATATATGCGAGCTGTTGGCCAGCAACCAAGAAAATATTTATCTCTCTCATAATAACTTTTGATTTTTAATTTTCTGATGAAGACTAAGAATAAACTAATAACTAAACACATCTCTGAGTTGCTGTGTTTTTGATTTATATTTCCAGCTCGCCCGATAAGTACCATTATAATTTAATATTTTGAACGAAAACGCTAACAAGATACCACATTAAGCTCAATTATGAACGAAATAATTTCTGTTCACAAGAATCAGTCTCTAGCAGTGTGTTAGAGTTAGATCAAGGGCGGGTCATTCTTGTTCTAATGGTTTAAGCATAGATAATGAATAATGAATATATTGAAAATGTCAGTGTAATTACTTCATTCTGAGCGAAGTAATGACATATTTAAGGTTCTGGCAAAAAATGGTCTAAATTGTCTCGATTTCCCAATACTTTTGACACGATAGTCTTGATTGTATATATCTTCCTGCGTGAGTGGCGTCAATATTATCTTTAATATTGTCTATTCCCATTGTCTAATTCACTCAATATCTCGACCATCCTACATCGCAGAGAGTTGCTGAAGAGATTGGCACGTGAATAAATGTCTTAATAATGCTGCGTATACAGTATTCTGTTAGAATTCTAATCATTAAAATTAATATTTCGTGGAATACAATAATATGCTCGTTATCAGAATATATATTAAAATGGTTGAGTTTGATCAATCAAAGCAAAGAAAATTTATTGCTTTATGACATTTTAATGTTACAATTAACTTGCCTATATAAGCCGATTGTGAATTTGGATAATTCAGACTGCTAGATAGCTTGTTTAAAATACAAGTCTTTCACACGATCTTACAATTATGGAAGCCGTAAGTAAAATATTTTATGATAGTTAATTGTGTTAGATTGTAAATATGTGTAATTCATTTGATATATCGTATTCATAATATTCATAAATTCAGCTAATTGTAAGAATCGCTATTACTTAGATTAGAACATGTTTTATAAGCCCCGGTTAACTGATTGAAAACCTTCATGGGCTATAAACTCGTACCACTCGTATATCGACTGATGTCGGTATGACGTATCTGATGTCGGTATGACGTATCTGATGTCGGTATGACGTATCGTAGCGATGATTTGGTAGATTTGTCACATGCCTCCTCATATGAACATATTATTATATAAATTATTTATGTTATAATTATACACAAATTAATAGATGACTAAAATAATTATCTATTCTCTGTAGGTAAAGATGTTGTTTGTGTTTGTATACGTTGCTAAAGTTATTGTTGTTAGATTACATCGTGCGCGCGCTGAATCATTAAGCCTGTGTCATTGAGTCAACTGGCGTGGTTTCGAATCCCCGGTTGTACGTGGCAAGGAGTAGGGTCGCCTGTCCAACCTCGTGGGTTTTCCTCGGTTTCCTCCCACTTCTGAAGACCCCTACGCCCAAGCGAAATATTAAAATAAAGTTAAACCCTTATGTTAGTCCCGAAATGACCTAGTTTGTGTCGAGTGGACGTTAAACCCCATTTCACTCTCGCTGTAAGATAACACACGTGTGTGTTGTATTTGTAGGTAAAGATATTGTTGGTGTTATGTTTAATGTTGGAATGCTGTAATTGCTGGGTAAACGAATATGATAAGCCGGTATGGTATGAGTGTCCTGAAGGACAAGTGCTTACACATATATCCAGTGAACATCATAGTTGGCACGAGGACAGACGATGGGATTTCAAGTGCGCCGCTCCAGAGAAAGAATTATTGAGGCCATCAAATTTATGTGAATGGTTTGGTAGGTAAACTTCTTCTAGAATGAATGAAATAGTGTTTAACGCCCTACGCTTCTGCACCTAACCTGGTCTAATTGAAGACGGCCATACGCCATACAGTGTGCTATGAGGGAAATTTTTGCCCGGGCAGCAATTGAATTACAACTGCCAGGGGATCTTTTACGTGCACGCCAATGTGTACACGGGACCTCGGTTTTTCGTCTCATCCGAACGACTAGGCAACTGTCCTTGTCAGGCCCTCCGAACATCTTCTAGTCCAAGGCTGTAGAATTTAGATATGTGCTACATTATGTCCAACATTAACATTTATGTAACGTTATAATGCCCCCCTCTCTCACTCCCTCTCTCGAGCTAATTTCGTTCTTTCCTTAATTTACCAGAGAGTACTATCAGATACTTTGTTCGATAAATATGCATCTACTAATCTACAGCTAGAATTTTAAAAAGTTTTAAATCTATCAGGCAAAGCTCACAACTACTTTCTCACGTTGTCTATTTCTTTGTTATTTAATTATTATGTAAGGTTTTCACGCAGTAATATGTCTTGATCTATTGATATCCGTGAAATGGTCCTATTGGCACGGGATGTGACGCACGGGATGTGACGTCACCCAAGTAAATAGGTTAAAGAACATAGTTGAAATCCGTCAGCTCTGTATCGAAGTTCTAATTTTTTTTTATCATTATTGTTTTATTTCAGAGAAAGTAAATGAAATGGAGAAATTGCTTGACTTTCAATGTAAATGGGGTGGTGCAATAGCCGGTTTGAGGAGTACCCATAGCAACCAATATGAGGATAGAGTTTACGACGTCAAATGCTGTTATGTTATCGAACGTACGTATCAGTAGACAATGTTCAGTAATTTATCACTTAAGTTTACCCGCGTTATTTTCACTTCCACCTTTTCTAATAAAAATGTGTCATTATGTTGTTTCCGTATCGACATCCAAATATCAAGGACTCCGTTTTGTCGCCCTAATCCGTATGGTCAAACGCAGTGGCGGATTAAGCTCCATCAAGGCCTGAGGCGGTAGTTGCTGGAGGGCCTATAAGGGCCTGTTTAAAAATGGCGTGGCCCTAATTAATTTCGGGTGAAGGCCTATGCTGGTTCCCGTTGGGCCTAAACCACACCCCCTAACATTCATTGTCTAAGCGTTTTTAATCGTATCAGACAAATTTAAAAAAAAAAATTTTTAACAAAATCTTTGGGCCTGAGGCTGCAGCCTCGTCAGCCTCAATGATAATCCGCTATTGGTCAAACGTTGTTACTTGGCAATCCCTTCGTCCAGAATATATTCTCGAAAATCCCGAGGATATTTCTCAGACAACACCGGGCTCGATCGCGGGACCCTCGTCAAATTAGTAAACTAGCATCTTAATCACTGAGACCCAATAGTGATAGGAGTGATTTGTCCCACTGAATCGAAAAAAAAAAGCGTCATTACCGTTCACAGCGAAATAAAGTAAAACAACAATAGATTAAACCATGTTGTTACCATGTAGTTGAATTTTTCCATTTTTTCCAATTCGGTGTGTTAAGATGAAATTTGTATCATCAATTAATTGGAATATTGTAAAATATTTGTTGACCAGAATAATGATTGGGGCATATTATTCAGTTACAATAAGAGTGATATTGGGGCTTTACCTAAAGATAAAATCCAAATATTAGTAGATACTTCAATTATGATAGACAAAGAACTAAAAATCAACCAAATTCATCCAATCAAATTACTAAACTTTGGATTTGATCTTCGTTAAAATTTCGTGAAACAGCCCCCCCCCCGTGGTGTGTTTGAAGCCCTTTATTAACGATAGATTGATGTCTTTACAACTTGTATTAACGATATAGTGATGTCTTTACAACTTGTATTAACGATAGAGTGATGTCTTTACAACGTGTATTAACGATAGAGTGATGTCTTTACAACTTGTATTAACGATAGAGTGATGTCTTTACAACTTGTATTAACGATAGAGTGATGTCTTTACAACTTGTATTAACGATAGAGTGATGTCTTTACAACTTGTATTAACGATAGAGTGATGTCTTTACAACTTGTATTAACGATATAATGATGTCTTTACAACTTGTATTAACGATATAGTGATGTCTTAACAACCTGTATTAACGATAGAGTGATGTCTTTACAACCTGTATTAACGATAGGGTGATGTCTTTACAACTTGTATTAACGATAGAGTGATGTCTTTACAACCTGTATTAACGATAGAGTGATGTCTTTACAACTTGTATTAACGATAGAGTGATGTCTTTACAACCTGTATTAACGATAGAATGATGATATACGATGTCTTTGTATTTCAGCGCCTACAAATTGTTATTTGACAAAGTATGTAAATAGGGTTGACGGCGAGATGAATTTTAATGTTAGGCCTGGTATGTACCTACGTGGGATATACAGTATCCATCGTGATTATTATCAGTAAGTACTATATTATCTCACAATATTATCAACTAACAATATTATTAACTCACAACCTTTTGCTAGAACATAAAAATATTCTCTTTTAATATCCGATGGACCATCGCCTTTCATACCAGGTGGACTAATCCTTATTATCATATTTTGTTTGTTTTCAGAGATCGAATTCATAAATTCTACATATGCGACATCCCAGAAATTGATAAACTGAATGTTTAAGTTAAACAATGTTTTATTCAATAAACTGAAATGGATTGAACAACAGTCTGTCTTTAAAAGAATGATAAAATAAAAATGCATTTCAGATTTGTTGTTATTTTGTTTGTTATCGTATAAAGGTAGTGTGGGAAGCGTATAAAGGTAGTATGTTCAATGTTGGCAATCGAATAAAGGTGAAATGAAATGGGGTTTAACGTCCTACTGTTTTGCTCTTACACTTGGCTAATTAAGACGGCCCACGCCATACAGCATGCTATTAGGGGAATTGTACCCGGGCAGTGGCCCTATGTCCTACTCTTATATCGAATTCCAACTGATAAGGGATCTCTTACATGCACGCAAATTTGTACACAGGACCTCGGTTTGTCGTCCTATCTGAATGACGAGACAGCTATCATTGTCAGGCCCTCCGTCCTGCATCACTGACAAGGGGAAGCCACGCCGGGAAATCTATTGAGGGGCATCAAGGTAACTCGAACCAGTTTCATCCTGATGTTGATATTGATGAACAACCCTTAAAAGCTTCAGAGCTCGTTAAATCTGACAAGTCGCCGCATACCCTGGCAAGGTCAACGTGAACTCCAGCAGAGGATTATCTTGTAAAAGCTCGAACCTGAAATTTACTCACTCGATGACAATCATATGAAACTTCGATTTGAGACTACAACAGTTTTACTCATACGTCCTTAGTTTATCCCGTTTTTTGTTTACAGATTCCATTATCCATAAAAAAAAAAGTAATATTGAGCCTGACTGACACGATGTCACTCCATCGTGGTTGGAGGGGCAAGGCTGGGGCAAAGTCCAAGGTTAAGGGGGCAAGGCACGAGCTTCAACTAGGGGTAGGGGGTTCTCCCCAGAAATTTTTGACGAAATCCACTCACGAGTGCCAAAGTAGGGAGCCTTGTTAGGGGGTATTGGGACCTCCTCAAGAAATTTTTGAAAAAATAGACTGCCGGAAATGCTGTCCCAGAGTATTTAGGTACCGATTGTAGAGATATGTAGAGCTGATCAGATACCGCCTGTCGCCTGATCACAGTCTATCCGACCCCAGATAGAAGTGTCAAATGAACGGACTTGCGAACCTCAACAAAGGCCCCGAAAATTTGAAAAGTAGACTGCCCGAATTGCAGTATCTGCCAGTATTTCAGGCACTGATCGTCGAGATAAAACATGTGTTTGTGTGTGTTTGCTTATCATCGATCGCGGAGCTGTGACCGGCGAAGCCCCTCAAGGGGTGTTCTTACCCCTGAACATTTTCAGAAATTGCGGCCTGGAAACGTGATTAGCGCATTCTGGCGTTATTTCAGTGGACCAATCAATGCGAGTGCTATGAAATGATGGCATTTCTAGAGGAGGGGGCTGGAGACAACTGGGATTTTTTGTAGGGGGGGGGGGGCTCTAATGTGGGGGGCCTGTGCCCTATGGTTTATCCTGCCATTGGTATTTGAAAAAACGCCGAGCAAACTCGATTCTAATGGATGCATATAGCTATACGAATGAAATACTCATTCGTGTGTAAGCTATTTCAAATTAAATTATTCCCGGTCAATTTACAATGCTGTCCTGAAATGAAAAATACCAGGCTGTCTCTACAATATTACACGGAATTATTTACTCCATCACAAAAACCCAGAAAAAGGGTGTCTAGAGCGAATTATTTACTCCACCACAAAAACCCAGAAAAAGGGTGTCTAGAGCGAATTATTTACTCCATCAGAATACCCAGAAAAAGGGTGTCTAGAGCGAATTTTCCTATTTAAATAATCTGTATGACTTTATATATTCTTTATAACATTACACGAATTATTCACTCCATCACAATAACCCAGAAAAAGGGTGTCTAGAGCGAATTTTCCTATTTGAATTATCTGTATGACTTTATATATTCTTTATAACATTACACGAATTATTCACTCCATCACAATAACCCAGAAAATGGGTGTCTAGAGCGAATTATTTACTCCATCACAATAACCCAGAAAAAGGGTGTCTACAGCGAATTATTTACTCCATCACAATAACCCAGAAAAAGGGTGTCTAGAGCGAATTATTTACTCCATCAGAATACCTAGAAAAAGGGTGTCTAGAGCGAATTATTTACTCCATCAGAATACCCAGAAAAAGGGTGTCTAGAGCGAATTTTCCTATTTGAATTATCTGTATAACTTTATATATTCTTTATAACATTACACGAATTATTCACTCCATCACAATAACCCAGAAAATGGGTGTCTAGAGCGAATTATCCTATTTGAATTATCTGTATGACTTTATATATTCTTTATTTTATTTCACTTGCCCACATCTTCTCTCAGCACATTCTGTTTGTTATATCATTGACCCAAATCACAAGATTCAGTGAAACATATTGGTATGAAGCCCACTGTCATTTTACTACCAGTAACAAATTCTCATGATATAAATCAAACCTATGTTCATAACTCTAACTAATAATAGGTTTTTATTTAACAAACTCACTATCAGTATCACTCCAAAAGGCCAAAATCCATTCATAAGTTTACTGTTATTAGTAATGAGACCATTTCTTGGCCTGGATTTCACCCACCAATTAGGACAGAAACTGAAACTGCTTTAGAGGCGGAGTACTCATTTATGTATCTGAACTACTGATATATATAAACGACCACATGATCTCGAATGTATTTCAAGTGTTTATTTATATGGAATGACAGTTTGTGTAATAAAATATAAATACAATCATTTATATAACCAATAACTGTGACCTCAGTCATTATTCATTTAACCAATCAAATTTGTTTGATATCTTTTCATTCATACCTAACTAACCAAAGCTAAAAGTATCATGTTAAATAAATTAAACGATAATGGTATTTAACTTGCGATTCTTCGCAGAATACATGAACAACTAACTAATCTTTGATATTCTTTTAAAATAGTTTGAAGTGTACATGTACACTGCTGATATTATAAATTTAACTCAATAAATTAGATTTGTTTAAGGAGAATCCTGATAAATTTTGTCTTGAAAGTTTCAATAATTTCTAGACCTAATATTTACAACTCCTTATGATTCTAGTTCTAATTGGATTGTACTATGTAGTTGATAATCGTACAATATGACAGTTCTACCTGTTTATATATTATAATATATTACATGAAGATTTAAAGCAATCAATTTACAATACATATTTATACGAGTTATACATAATTAATATTTATAATATATATAATTTAATATGTTTGTCATTTGGTTGGGGATAACTCTGATGCAGGCCTAGAGAGTGGGTTGTTACTTGGGGAGATAACTCTGATACAGGCTAAGAGAGTGGGTTGTAACTTGGGGAGATAACTCTGATACAGGCTAAGAGAGTGGATTATAACAAGGGAAGATAACTCTGATACAGGCTAAGAGGGTAAGCATTTGTTTCCATCCACCGGAGCCTGGTATGATGACGTCATATGTGGATTCTGGGTTAGAATAAGGGTTAGGCTTAGCCCAGGGTTAGGGTTAGGGCTAGCCATGTCTACAACTCGAGACTCTTACGAAATCTGCAGGCCACAACCCTTACCCTAACCCTTATTCTTACCCAGAATCCACATGTGACGTCATCACATCAGGCTCCGGTGGATGGAAACAAATGCTTACCGGCTAAGAGAGTGGGTTATAACAAGGGAAGATAACTCTGATACAGGCTAAGAGAGTGGCTTAAAACTACGTATTGGTGAACGAGTGACTAAATGATTCTATATTATATGCACATGTTATTGTTTCAAACTGAAAAGAAAGTTTGTTCCACCAATCCAAAAAACCAAACATATGAAATTATCTACATGTATGTGATAATTAATCTCCATGGCGATTAACGAACGAGTGGCGTCTGTTTTAACTGTAATAAAATTGATCTCATTCTTGTAACATCTTTAGTAGATTTGGCGTGTTTTGGGTTGAATTCACACAGACGACAAATCTTCTCCCACTCGTGACCTGGTACAGACTCATCTCGTTCTTTTATAAACGCGTTCTCTGCAGCTCTGTAAACAATTAAAATATTGGTACATATAAATAACCTCTATAAATATAACCTCTATCTCATTAACTACAATGTCAAGATGCTATCATTTAGTCAGAATGTGTGCTATCATTTAGTCAGAAATTGTGTCATCATTTAGTCAGATGTATCCTACCATTCAGTCAAATATGTGCTATAATCCAGACACAAACTAGGTCATTTTGGGACAAATGTATGGTATTAATTTTATTTCAATAATCCGCTTGCGTGTAGGGTCTTTAGCAGAGGACCAGGAGAAACCCCATGAAGTTGGATAGGGCCCCTACTCCTTGTCACATACAAACAGGGATTTGAAACAACGCCAATTGACTCTATGACGGACTTTATGATAAAGTGCGCACATGCTAACCATTTGGCCATCCAACCCCCCCCCCAACACACAGGTATCAAGCCATGGTTACCTAGCCACAAATACTTACATGTTATTTTCCCTTGTTTTAGAAAGTTGTTCAGAATGATGTTTATACCAATCTTCTAATTCTTTCTTAGCTATAGCCTCCCATTCTTCTTTCTTCTTACTTTCATTGATATCTAAAAATATACACACCATATATAGTCATAACTTAAAATATACACACCATATATAGTCATAACTTAAAATATACACACCTTATATGGTCATAACTTAAAATATACACACCATATATAGTCATAACTTAAAATATACACACCATATATGGTTATATCTAAAAAAATATACACACCAGATATGGTCATATCTAAAAATATACACACGGAATACCCGGAATAAACCCATGGGGTTGGACAGGTGACCCATCTCCTTGTCAAAAATAATCAGGGATTTTGAAACCACTCCAGTTGACTCAATGACAGGCTTTAAGCACTGCTAACCAATAGACCATCCAACCCCCACCCCCAACTATTTACATAAGACACTGTTCATAGCAAGATTTCATAACAAAGGGAGGGAACTCCAAGTCAACTACAACCTCGAAAATACAGACTTGTATCTATATCAAGAACAGAAAGAGAAATGGGGTTTAACATCCACTTGACACAAACTAGGTCATTTCGGGACTAACATATGATTTTATTTTATTTCAATAATTCACTTGCACATAGTGGTGTTTAGCAGTGGGAGGAAACCGGAGGACCTGGAGAAAACCAATGAGGCTGGAGAAAATACACAGACTTGTCTCTAGATCAAGAACAGAGAGAGAAATGGGTACAGACTTGTCTCTATATCAAGAAGAGAGCTCGACTTTATCTGTCTTAATATTTGTTTTTATAACTTTACCTTTCTTCTCGAGTCTTTCTATCTGTTCTTCTCTCCATACCCTGATTTCTTCTGGTTCGATCCGAATCGTATCTTGTTGTGATATCGACGAATATGAATCAGATGGGCCGTTCGATTGCTGAAATAATTTATAAATCTTTTATCTCAACGCTACATATTTAAAAATCGTTCCATGCTATTTATATTAATATAAGAGATACATTATGAATTATAAATCTGTATCTATTTAAAGATAGTAAGCTGGCACTGCCAGGCAGGATACGCCCACATTTTCGAGACATGGATAGAGAACAAGCAAAACCGAAAGTGATATTTCCTACAATCAAAGGCTATAATTCATTAAATTACAGTTTGATATGCGCAAATATCGAAAAGAATCAAGATCTTTAGGTTATAAACATGCATTTCAACTTTCAACAAAATCGAATTAAAATTGTGACCTATACTGGGTCCACAACCTTGATATACCATATTTTAACACTATTAGCGTACAAACGGCGGCCATTTTGTCTGGCAATTATGGTCCGATTTCCTTGAAATTCAAACTCAACCTTCCGTATGGTGTAACGGTGATAGAGTCAAGCGTTTTTTTAAATCGGATAATAATCGTGACCTCCAGAGGGACCATAGGCGATTTTTAGGACAATCAGGGGCTATAATTCAGGAAGTTATGATCTGATATGTGCAAATAACGAAAGGAACCAAGATCTTTGGGTTATAACCATGCATTTCAAGTTTCATCAAAATTGAATCAAAATTGTGACCTATACTGGGTCCACAACCTTGATATACCATTTTATAACAGTATTCGCGTACACGCGGCGGCCATTTTGTATGGCAATTTTGTTCCGAATTTTACCGAAATTCGAACTCAACCTTCCTTAGGGTGTAATGATATATAATAAAAACGATTTTTGAAATCGGATAATAATTGTGACCTCCAGAGGGACCACAAGCTAAACAAAGACGATTTTGCGTATAATCAGGGGCCATTATTCAGGAAGTTACAATCCGATATGCGCAAATATCGAAAGGAACTAAGATCTTTGGGTTATAACCATGCATTTCAAGTTTCATCAAAATCGAAAATTAAAATTGTGACCTCTACTGGGTCCACAACCTTGATATACCATTTTTTAAACAGTATTCGCGTACGAATGGCGGCCATTTTGTATGGCAATTTTGGTCCAATTTTTCCGAAATTCGAACTCAACCTTCCTTAGGGTGAAACGGTGATATGATCGAACGGTTTTTCAAATCGGATAATAATTGTGACCTCCAGAGGTACCACGAGCTAAAATAGGTGATTTTTCGGACAATCAGGGGCCATAATTCAGGAAATTACGTTCCGATAGGCGCAAATATCGAAAGGAGCCAAGATCCTTGGGTTATAAACATGCATGTCAGGTTTCATCAAAATCGGTTCAAAATTGGGACCTCTATAGGGTCCACAAGCTAAAAACGTGATTTTTCATACAATCAGGGGCCATAATCCATGAAGTTTTGATCCGATACATGCCAATATCGAAAGCAGCCGAGATCTTTTGGGGATAAACCTATATTTCAAGTTTCGTCAAAATCCGACAAGAATTGTGACCTGTAGAGAGTCCACAAACAATTGTGGACGGACGGACGGACAGACGGACAGGGGCGACGACATAATACGTCCACATGAAAATGTGGGCGTATAAAAATCCTTCTATGCTATTTATATTAATACCGTATAAGAGATACATTATGTAAGATTTAGTGTAAGAGCTGGCTGTTCTTGTTATAATGTTCAAAAAATAAATATTGGAAAATGGGCTAGAATAAGGAAATTAAGTTATTGTTATTTTCACATTTCCAATCGCAATACCTTCAAAATGATTTATTGTTTATTTGAATCAAATGTGACTTATTAAGATTATTATGGCTTATTCCCAATCGCAATACCTTCAAAATGATTTATTGTTTATTTGAATCAAATGTGACTTATTAAGATTATTATGGCTTATTCCCAATCGCAATACCTTCAAAATGATTTATTGTTTATTTGAATCAAATGTGACTTATTAAGATTATTATGGCTTATTCCCAATCGCAATACCTTCAAAATGATTTATTGTTTATTTGAATCAAATGTGATTTATTAAGATTATTTGGGCTTATTCCCAATCGCAATACCTTCAAAATGATTTATTGTTTATTTGAATCAAATGTGATTTATTAAGATTATTTGGGCTTATTCCCAATCGCAATACCTTCAAAATGATTTATTGTTTATTTGAATCAAATGTGATTTATTAAGATTATTTGGGCTTATTCCCAATCGCAATACCTTCAAAATGATTTATTGTTTATTTGAATCAAATGTGATTTATTAAGATTATTTGGGCTTATTTTACATGACTCTTTGAGTCGATTTAACTGTTACATGATGCATTGAGTCGCAGTAGTGGTTTTTCCTACAGAGTTCCTTTGCGCAAGTTTTTTAGTCAAATGACTACAAAAAGTTTACTAGCCTATAGCTCGCTTAATTTACAAATAAACTGACCCAAAGCACTACTGCACGCAGCTTAACATATAATAAATCAATTCTTCTTGAAATAAAGGTGAGGCCTTACCGCATAATTATATGATTTGATGAAACCCATCTCCTACGCGAAATTTCAACTGGCCGACCGTCATGGCCGAAAGTTGCGTAATACGTCATTAGGCCTACAACATAAACAGTGCTATGCAGAGAAAAACTGTTCGGTAACTCTTTTAATGGTGCAGTCTTCACTATTTGTGGTGGAATTACTTATTTTTAATACAAACTGTAATGATATGTGTTGACAATTGTGCGTTTTAACCTATTTCAACTTGCGTAAGGGGTCTTAGACTGTACCAGTTGTTACCTTAAACACAGTTTAAGGTAACAAGTATAGTTACTAGGAAACCCCATGTTTCCAAGCGGTAACGAATACAGCACCGCGTTAAAATGGTGGTGAAACGTCAAAGAGCAGAATTATTATAATGTAAACAAAAGGCAGGCTGTAATTTCTATTGTTAGACTGGAATAAAAAAAGAGTTGAAAATATTTTTAGAAACTCGATTCAGTGATCGAGCTCTGGTTAATAAGTAGAATAGAAGATTTGTCTTGGTTATCATGATTTCAGAATCATAGAAATATTTTAGAAACCAGCGGTTACCAGGCAAAATACGCCTACATTTTGGATGAGATGGATAGAGAACAGGCTACAAACAAGCGCCTTTTCGTACAATCAGGGGCCATAATCAAGAAAGTTATGGTCTGTAATGCGAAAATATCAAAAGGAACTGCGATCTAAAAAGATATATTTTAAGTTTCATCAAAATCGGATAACAATTATGATCTCTAGAGGGTCCAAAACCTTCGTATTAAATATTTTTTCTCAATTTGCGTACAAAGAGTGGCTATTTTATTTATCGGGTAGTTTCAATTTGCTTTTTCCGAAATTCAAATCCAACCTCCATTATGGTGGAATGATGATATATTTAAACGAGTTTTGAAATCAGATTAAAAAATGTGAACTATAAATAATCCAGTTACAAAAATATGATTTGTCGCACAATCAGGGCCATTTTCAAGAAGTTTCGGTCTAAGCTCTAGAGATCATTGGGGCATAAACATATAATTTAACTTTCATCAAAATCTGGTGTTTTACGTTTCATCAAAACCGAACAAGAATTATGGCCTCTAGAGTGTCCACAAGCTAAACAACCTGGGGCCTGTTTCACGAAATTTTAACTTAAGATACAATCCAAATTTTAGTACATACTTAAATCTGATTGGCTAAGCGCTAAAATCAATCTAATACTATCCAATCGAATTACTAAAATCGGATTTTATCTTAGTTAAAATTTCGTGAAACAGGCCCCTGATTTGCCGTACAATTCGGGGCCTTAATCCATGACGTTACGGTCCGATACATGCCAATATCGAAATGAACCAATATTTATTTTTTAAATTTACTACATCAAATAATACAAATGGTATTGTTATTAAAAAAAGGCAATGAAATGTTTATTTTAGAAACAATTACGTGTATTGGGTTAGTAAACTGCTCGGTTTAACTTTTAATTAAAATATACATTTCTTTCATCCCGTGCAGCGCTGGGTTATGCGCTAGAGTAATATATAATATTGTTGTCTTTTAGTGATCCGTTAACATTTAGATACCGGGGGGGGGGGGGGCTGTTGCTCAAAACCAAGTTATTGTAACGATCCGTTAAACTCTGACGGACACATATCTTGGTAACAGACATATCTTGGTAAATTTACTACAGAAAACACTAAAGATTACTTTATTTTTTCCTTTAGAAATATTAGCATAAATCTGTTGGAAAAAATTGCACCACAGAATATTTCCAGCAACATTCTTTCTCTCCGTTAAGTTAAAGGATCGTTAAAGGGACAATAACACTCTTGCTGGCTTAACAGGTCCAGAAAAAAATAGCCTTATTCTAACTACAGGATGTTTAAGTGTCCTACCTGTTGTGTAAATTATCCATTACGACCTATCTTACTTGTCCAAAGGGGTTGCAAATATGTTTAAATCCAAGTTGCATTTGAAAGTGCTTACGCAAGGCTTTTCAAACCATGTTACGGCATGTAGTAGAATTTGTCCAATTTTTAAAATTAGGTGCGTTAAGATGAAATTTGTATCATTTTTTAATTGAAATATTGTAAAATAGTACAAATTGTTGACCAGAATAAAGATTGGAACATATTATGCAGTTACAACAAGAGTGGTATTGGGGCTTTAAAGATAACGGAGCTTTGAACAACCGGTCCCTGGTCGTTAACTTCACCTTTTGCACCCTGTTAAAAATGTAAATCCAGTCGTCTAACTTTTCAATGATGATCATTTATGGAAGCGATTTTACATAAGCAGCAATGCTTGTTATTGTATCCATATAGTATGCTGTATATATCTGACTCACTAATGAAATAAAATATTGTTTAATTCAAAAGATTGTTGCTAGAAGTTTGCCTAAACAGCGGTGCTACGGCATATCTTTACTTCAAACTACAACGTCAATGTGTACATGGCACCTCGTTTTTTGTCCCTTTCGAACGACTATACACTGTACCTGGACCACTGTATACTCGACCAATAAGTGACCCCCCTCCCCCTCCTTGTTGGAGAGCCAACGTCTTACTCACTGAATCATCATGGCTCCTGATTGTGTTTTATTATTGCATGACGTATTTAATGGCCTTATAAGAAAGATGTCTTCCAGTAAAAACCAAAACATGACAAGCATCTTTGAAACGTGCGCATCTTCTTAAGCCGGGGTGGAGCAGAAAAGTAGGACGTTAAACAACGTTTTATTTCATTATATATTACTGTTCTGATACCGGAATATTACTGATGCCCCACGTGACCACACTGTCATTCAGCAAAAAAAAAAGATGAAAGAAATTGAAAAAATATAAAACAATTAATTTTTTCAAACCGATATGAATAATTAATTAATAAAATGAAATGATTGAAAGACTGTAAAAAGGAAATAAAATTCTCCAAAACCTTCACTTGTCTTCAAAATAAAAGTACAAATGTTGTTTTGATAATATTTGAAATAGTATTTGCCAACCATATCACGTTCGATGTTATTTTCAATTTCAGCATGGATTCCCAACTTGTACGTGACAAGGAGTAGGGTCACCAATTTTTGTTTTTCTAAACAATATTTTTATTCATTAAATCTGAATTGCGATTGGGGAACAGGCTACGCTATGTATAGCCCCTCTCTCTGATTTAGATAATTGTACACATTATAAAATAAAAATATACGCATACATACACAATTACATAAATATAGAACATATAGGATACATAATGGGAAATATAGAGACTCTCATTCGTGGAAATATTGGTGAAGATCTATTTGATATTGGTCGAATTTACGATGTTGAGGGCTGGAAATAATTAAACGTTGTTTTATGGAGATTTAGATCGTTTTGATAAACGAATAAATTGTTAAACTTCTTGGACAATAAGTATGTTTATCTCTGGACTAAGTTTTGTTGACCCATACAACAGACAACTGATTGTTTTATGATATTTTTGAAGGTTTGGATTGTCTGTTTTCTTGCATCTGAATGTAAGAGGCATACGAGGAGTGTTCTCAATGTTCGAAGTTGCGACCACAGAGGCAAGCAGGGCTATCATCGACGTGTCTGAGCAATATATGGCCTTGTAGATTTGAGCAACATAATCTAAGTTTACAGTGGGTTATTTGTAATGTTCTTTTCCCTAGACAGTAATATGGAGGCACATGGGTATCAAATTTGTTTAGTGGATTTCCAAAGATAGCAAGGGATCGGGAGTTTCTAATTTCAGTGTTGAGTTTGTTCCATTCTCGTATAATTGAAGTGATGAAGGATTTGGAGAAAATTTCGGTTCGGCACTATATTATTTCCTTTAATTTATCTTTATTCCTAAGAGAATAACTATCACTAATTGTTACTATTTTGCAGGGTATATTTGTTTTTGCTATATTTACCAATGGTGTAAATTGAACACATGATGCTTCTATATTTGAACTATAGATAAGATCGTACCAATTAGTAGCTTTAACGTCCCTTTTCATGCCCCCAAGGTCTGCCTTTTCGTAATTCCATACTGTTCGCTTAGAGCTGAGTTGTTTTTGTACATTAAATGCCAATTTGCAACATATCGGACAGTGGTCACTACAGAAATTGTCAAGTACACCACTTTCAGTTGTTCGTAAAGTAGAGCTGGTTAATATCTTATAGTCTATTAAAGAAGTGTGGTTTTTACTAGAATAATGCGCAGGTTTATTTAAAAAAGTTGAGTAAGGTCGAATATATTTATCGCATCGTGACTAAAACTATTTGATTTTTTTAAAATATCGATATTAAAGTCGCCTCGGATTGTGCACTTGTCCAAGGGGTCCGTCATAGCGTTTTGTAGGGAATTGAAAATTTGTTGGTTTGTACTAGAAGTTGATGAAGGTGGTCTATAATAATAATAATTGCTAAGTAAAATATGTGTGAATAGCGACAGAAACTATGCACGGTCGTTGGGTTATAAACTATAAACGTGTATTTTACGTTTCATCAAATTCGGACATAATTTGTGACCTGTAGAGTGCCCACGAGCCATAATCCATGACATTACGGGCCGATACATGCCAATATCGAAATGAACCAAGAACTTTGGGAGATATATTTCATGTTTCGTCAGAAATGGGTAAAAATTGTAACCTGTAGAGTGTCCACAAACAAATCGTGGACGGACGGACGTCCGGATGGACAGGAGCGACGGCATAATACGTCCATATCTGTTGTCTTGTTAAACTGTAAAATTAAAACATTAAATGATACAAATTGTCTTTTTATTTAAAAAAAGGCAATGAAATTTGTAATTTACTAAATGTTTATTTTATTAAAATTACTACATCAAATAATACAAAATTGTATAGTTATTAAAAAAAGGCAATGAAATTTTTATTTACTAAATTTTTATTTTATTAAAATTACTACATCAAATAATACAAATGGTATAGTTATTTAAAAAAAGGCAATGAAATGTTTATTTTAGAAACAATTATGTTTATTGGGTTAGTTAACTGTTTTAATTAAAATAACCAAGCTGTCCTTTGAATTCATATTTTAGTCTATCCTCAATTTTCAATGCGTAGGGGGAGTGAGAGAGAGAGAGAGAGAGAGAAAGAGAGATGGTCTTTAACGTCAAAATAACACAACTGGGTCATTTCGGGACTAACATATGGTTTAATTTTATTTCAATAATTCGCTTGCGCGTAGGGGTCTTTAGCAGTGGGGGGAAACCGGAGTGTCCGGAGGAAACCCACGAGGTTGAGAAGGCGCCCCTATCTCCATGCCACATACGCTCACACCAGGGCTCAAAAACACAGCCACAAGCCAGAGGTGGCCGGCCAACTCGAGGTCGAAGCGCGGCTCTCTAGACCCCCCCCCCACCTCAATGCGTAGGAAGAACTAGATTGGAAATTATCTGATTGGCACGAACAGGGATAATGCATACAGTTGTTTGAGAAATTCTGAGTGAATTATTCTCCTGAATATATGAGATATGATTAGAGTACTGTCCATAATAAAACAACCTTTTCATCTTACAAAATGACCACGAATTGGAGCAAATGTGTCTATTATGAACTTTGACCCTTATGAAAGTCAAAGTTATAGTTACAGCTGAACTTGTTTAGTATATCTAGTTATAAACATTTCCTACAATCTCCAGTTGGCTTTTTTTATAGTGGATTTCTTCGGGCGTCGGTGTGTGGTCGTTAAGTCGCGTTTCCGTCATTGTTGATATCTGACGCCACACTGCCCGACTTCTTTTTCGAGGGCATGTCTTCACACTGTTTAGTATCGCACGTTATACAATATCGATGCTGTATGTATCGGGAACCGTTATATACTTGACAGTAATAAAAAGTTTAATTCCTGCTACTTTACACTTAACGACAGATTCTGGGCATAAAAATAAACGCGAATTCTAAAAATTCCCTAAAATACTGCGGAGAACGGGTAAGGACTCCTTGGGTTCTAGTCTAAAGTAAGTTTTATAATATATGAAATACTAATACGAAAGGGACGCTTCAAATCCGGAAAAGGGGGGCGCGCTGAATCTATACTTGAAACAATGCGCCCAGGTTTGCGGCAGTATCTGACACCTTTGAAAAAGATCGAGCGCAACCCTGCCAGATCTATTGTCTAATGCGCTATAAACGGCTACAAATAAGTTGTAAACCTTGAACGAGTTCAATATCTAGAACAATTTTTGTAATGAATTCACTAATATACGAAGGATGCAAGTGTAATATTAATAACTGGTGAGATTCGCTAATAATTCGAGTGGCAGACCATAAATAGCCCCTGCTGACCTATGATACTAGCTGAGCAATACGAAGCGACTTCAAGTCTATAAACACGAGAAATAAACATGCCAATCATTCTTCTCGCGGGGATCACGGTGGCTAAGTGGATAAGGCGCTGGTTCGCAAGCCTGGAGGTTGAGTGTTCGATCCCTGCATTGGCCGAGAAAGTTCATCTCGATTTTCCGGCGTGATTTCCCCTTGTCAGTGATGCAGAAGGAGGGCCTGACAAGGCGGCTGCCTAGTCGTTCGGATGGGACGAAAAACCGAGGTCCCGTGTACAAATTGGAGTGCACGTAAAAGATCCCTTGGCAGTTGGAATTCGATATAAGAGTAGGCCGTAGCGCCGCTGCCCAGGTACGGTGCTTAAGCGTAGGACGTTAAACCCCATTTCATTCATTCATTCATTCATTCATTCTTCTCGCAATATACAAATTCTCATCGATAATGAGACTGGCAAAGGTACAAAATATCTCGAGAGGCGACTTACATCAGTATATGACGATAGTAAAAAGAGACTCTCTGGGTTAATATATGCGAGCTGTTGGCCAGCAACCAAGAAAATATTTATCTCTCTCATAATTACGGTGGCCCATATACGACTTTTAAATATTTTTTAGTTTTGGGTTTTGTTTTTTAGTTTTAGGTTTGTTTTTTTAGTTCTCACCTAGGTGAAAAGGTTTTCACCTAGGTGATAACTTATCACCTCGGTGATAACCTTTTCACCTCGGTGATAACCTTTTCACCTCGGTGGAAACGTTTTCACCTAGGTGATAACTTATCACCGCGGTGGAAACGTTTTCACCTAGGTGATAACCTTTTCACCTAGGTGATAACTTATCACCTCGGTGGAAACGTTTTCACCTAGGTGGGAACTCACGTGTTACTAATATATGGAAGCCTGTTGCGGCCATTTCAGAATCTCGACTACTCGTGTTCTCGACTCAGAAGTGCTGTTAATACACATGTCCACTGACTACCGTAACATCATTTCTATATGGAAATGGATTATAATAAAGTTTAAAGTTCTAGACAATTAAATAATTTTAATCTCTTCTTGCACAAATAGTATTGTATTTTAAGTCTCCATTCGAATCTTTTCTTGCTCTATAACTTCAGGGGGTCACGGATAAGGCGCTGGTTCGCTAGCCTGGAGGTCGGGTGTTCGATCCCTGCATTGGCCGAGAAAGCTCATCTCGATTTTCCGGCGTGATTTCTCCTTGTCAGTGATGCAGAAGGAGGGCCTGACAAGGACAGCTGCCTAGTCGTTCGGATGGGGCGAAAAACCGAGGTCCCGTGTACAAATTGAAGTGCACGTAAAAGATCCCTTGGCAGTTGGAATTCGATATAAGAGTAGGCCGTAGCGCCGTTGTCCGGGCAAAATTTCCCTCATAACACACTGTATGGTGTACGCCCGTCTTCAATTAGCCCAGGTTAGGTGCATTATAGTAGGACGTTAAACCCCATTTCATTCATTCATTCTATAACTTCATCAACGTTCATCGTATTTTTTGATGCATTGTCTTGTCAGTGCTGTAGGATGACAGGGGACAATGTATAGTCGTTCGAATGGGATTAAAAATAATAAGGTCCCTTCCCTGGAATCGAAATGAAGCTGGTTCTACGGTGGCCCAGTGAGTAGGACGTTTGCTCTCTAACTTCGTCAAAGTTCATCGTCATTTTTCTGGCAATGTCCACCCTTATCACTTGTGTAGGACGGAGGGCCTGACAAGGGACAACGTATAGTCGTTCGGATCGAATACAAATAACCGAGATCCCCTGTCCGCAATCTAAATGAAGCGGGGGCTTCGATGGCTTGGTGAGTAGGACGTTTGCTCTCTCTTCGTCAAATTTCTCTGGGATTTCTTGGTAGAGGTTGCCATAAATGTGGTATAGGGTGGAATGCCTGACAAGGGACTACGTTTAGACGCTCTAATGGTATAGGAAAAAAAACGAGGTCCCTTGTCTGGAATCGAAATGAAGTGGGGGCTACGATGGCTCAGTGGGTAGAACGTTTGCCCTCTAGCTTCATCGAAGTGCATTGGAATTTTTCTGGGGATGTCCTCCCTTATCAGTTGTGTAGGATGGAGGACGGGGTGCCTGGCAACGGATAACGTGTAGTCGTGCAGATGGGACAAAAAACGGGGTCCCATGTACACATTGGCGTGGGGAAAGGGATGAGGTCTGTTACTGATTCAAGTGGCTCGGTTTCGATTCGCTGCTTGAACGTGACAATGATAAGGGTCGTCTGTTCAACCGAGTGGGTTTTCTCCGAGATTTCCCCACTGCTAAAGACCCCTTAACGCAAGCATATTATTGCAATAAAATTGTTAGTCTGTTCAACCGAGTGGATTTTCTCCGAGATTTCCCCACTGCTAAAGACCCCTAACACGGAATCTAGGTTTGTCATGCCACCCGAACGACATGCTGTGCTGTCCCTTGGCCTACCGTCCTACACCACTGACAAGATGGTACCTCGCCAGAAACGTCCCGACTATGCTACCGAGGATGGCATGACAAACCTAGGTTCCGTGTACACAATGGCGCGGTGGTGGTGTGTATGTGCGTGTGGGACGGGGGTGGGGTGGGCCTGTTTCGATCCCCCGCTTATATGTGACAAGGAGAAGGGTCGTCTATCCAGCCTTGTGGGTTTTCGCCAGGTCTTCCCCCCCCCTTAAAAAACGACTGTTAAAGACCTCTACGCGCAAACGAATTATTAGTCCCGAAATCGCTGATGAACGTCCGACCCCCCCCCCCCCTGTACGTGAACGTCAATGTGTGTGAAGAGAGACAGACTCAACATACACCAGGTTATTCCGGGACTAACAATTTTATTGCAATAATATGCTTTAGCAGTGGGGGAAATCTCGGAGAAAATCCACTCGGTTGAACAGACGACCCTAATCATTGTCACGTTCCAGCAGCGAATGGAAACCGAGCCACTTGAATCAATAACAGACCTCATCCCTTCCCCCACGCCAATGTGTACATGGGACCCCGTTTTTTGTCCCATCTGCACGACTACACGTTATCCGTTGCCAGACACCCCGTCCTCCATCCTACACAACTGACAAGCTAGAGGGCAAACGTCCTACCCACTGAGCCATCGTAGCCCCCACTTCATTTCGATTCCAGACAAGGGAACTCGTTTTTTTCCTATACCATTAGAGCGTCTAAACGTTGTCCCTTGCCAGGCCTTCCACCCTATACCACTGACAAGCAGGAACCTCGACCAAGAAATCCCAGAGAAATTTGACGAAAAGAGAGAGCAAACGTCCTACTCACAAAGCCATCGAAGCCCCCGCTTCATTTAGATTGCGGACAGGGGATCTCGGTTATTTGTATTCGATCCGAACGACTATACGTTGTCCCTTGTCAGGCCCTCCGTCCTACACAAGTGATAAGGGTGGACATTGCCAGAAAATGACGATGAACTTTGATGAAGTTAGAGAGCAAACGTCCTACTCACTGGGCCACCGTAGAACCAGCTTCATTTCGATTCTAGGGACGGGACCTTGTTATTTTTAATCCCATTCGAACGACTATACATTGTCCCCTGTCATCCTACAGCACTGACAAGACAATGCATCAAAAAATACGATGAACGTTGATGAAGTTATAGAATGAATGAATGAAATGGGTTTAACGTCCTACTATAATGCACCCAACGAAGACGGGCGTACGCCATACAGTGTGTTATGAGGGAAATTTTGCCCGGACAGCGGCGCTACGGCCTACTCTTATATCGAATTCCAACTGCCAAGGGATCTTTTACGTGCACTCCAATTTGTACACGGGACCTCGGTTTTTCGTCCCATCCGAACGACTAGGCAGCTGTCCTTGTCAGGCCCTCCTTCTGCATCACTGACAAGAGGAAATCACGCCGGAAAATCTAGATGAATTTTCTCGGCCAATGCAGGGATCGAACACCCGACCTCCAGACTAGTGAACCAGCGCCTTATCCGTGATCCCCCTGAAGTTATAGAGCAAGAAAAGATTCGAATGGAGACTTAAAATACAATACTATTTGTGCAAGAAGAGATTAAAATTATTTAATTGTCTAGAACTTTAAACTTTATTATAATCCATTTCCATATAGAAATGATGTTACGGTAGTCAGTGGACATGTGTATTAACAGCACTTCTGAGTCGAGAACACGAGTGGTAGAGATTCTGAAATGGCCGCAACAGGCTTCCATATATTAGTAACACGTGAGTTCCCACCTAGGTGAAAACGTTTCCACCGAGGTGATAAGTTATCACCTAGGTGAAAAGGTTATCACCTAGGTGAAAACGTTATCACCTAGGTGAAAACGTTTCCACCGCGGTGATAAGTTATCACCTTGGTGAAAACGTTTCCACCGAGGTGAAAAGGTTATCACCGAGGTGATAAGTTATCACCTAGGTGAAAACGTTTTCACCTAGGTGAGAACTAAAAAAACAAACCTAAAACTAAAAAACAAAACCCAAAACTAAAAAATATTTAAAAGTCGTATATGGGCCACCGTACATAATAACTTTTGATTTTTAATTTTCTGATGAAGACTAAGAATAAACTAATAACTAAACACATCTCTGAGTTGCTGTGTTTTTGATTTACATTTCCAGCTCGCCCGATAAGTACCATTATAATTTAATATTTTGAACGACAACGCTAACCAGATACCACTTTAAGCTCAATAATGAATGAAATAATTTCTGTTCACAAAATACAGTCTCTAGCAGTGTGTAAGAGTTAGATCAAGGGTGGGTCATTCTTGTTCTAATGGTTTAAGCATAGATAATGAATAATGAATATATTGAAAATGTCAGTCTAATTACTTCATTCTGAGCGAAGTAATGACACATTTTAAGTTCTGGCAAAAAAATGGTCTAAATTGTCTCGATTTCCAAATACTTTTGACGCGATAGTCTCGATTGTATCTTCCTGCGTGAGTGGCGTCAATATTATCTTTAATATGGTCTATTCCCATTGTCTAATTCACTCAATATCTCGACCATCCTACATCGCAGAGAGTTGCTGAAGAGATTGGCACGTGAATAAATGTCTTAATGATGCTGCGTATACAGTATTCTGTTAGAATTCTAATCATTAAAATTAATAATTCGTGGAATACAATAATATGCTCGTTATCAGAATATATATTAAAATGGTTGAGTTTGATCAATCAAAGCAAAGGAAATTTATTGTTTTATGACATTTTAATGTTACAATTAGCTTGCCTATATAAGCTGATTGTGAATTTGGATAATTCAGACTGCTAGATAGCTAGTTTAAAATACAAGTCTTTCACACGATCTTGCAATTATGGAAGCCGTAAGTAACATTTTATGATAGTTATGATAGTTAATTGTGTTAGATTGTAAATATGTGTAATTCATTTGATATGTTGTATTCATAATATTCATTAAAAATTGCGATTAGATTAGAACATGTTTTATAAGCTCCTGTTAACTGATTGAAAACCTTCATGGGCTATAAACTCGTACCACTCGTATATCGACTGATGTCGGTATGACGTATCTGATGTCGGTATGACGTATCGTAGCGATGATTTGGTAGATTTGTCACATGCCATCTCATATGAACATATTATTATATAAATTATTTATGTTATAATTATACACAAATTAATAGATGACTAAAATAGTTATCTATTCTCTGTAGGTAAAGATGTTGTTTGTGTTTGTATACGTTGCTAAAGTTATTGTTGTTAGATTACACCGTGCGCGCGCTGAATCATTAAGCCTGTGTCATTGAGTCAACTGGCGTGGTTTCGAATCCCCGGTTGTACGTGGCAAGGAGTAGGGTCGCCTGTCCAACCTCGTGGGTTTTCCTCGGTTTCCTCCCACTTCTGAAGACCCCTACGCCCAAGCGAAATATTAAAATAAAGTTAAACCTTATGTTAGTCCCGAAATGACCTAGTTTGAGTCGAGTGGACGTTAAACCCCATTTCTCTCTCGCTGTTAGATAACAAACGTGTGTGTTGTATTTGTAGGTAAAGATATTGTTGGTGTTATGTTTAATGTGGGAATGCTGTAATTGCTGGGTAAACGAATATGATAAGCCGGTATGGTATGAGTGTCCTGAAGGACAAGTGCTTACACATATATCCAGTGAACATCATAGTTGGCACGAGGACAGACGATGGGATTTCAAGTGCGCCGCTCCAGAGAAAGAATTATTGAGGCCATCAAATTTATGTGAATGGTTTGGTAGGTAAACTTCTTCTAGAATGAATGAAATAGTGTTTAACGCCCTACGCTTCTGCGCCTAACCTGGTCTAATTGAAGACGGCCATACGCCATACAGTGTGCTATGAGGGAAATTTTTGCCCGGGCAGCAATTGAATTACAACTGCCAGGGGATCTTTTACGTGCACGCCAATGTGTACACGGGACCTCGGTTTTTCGTCTCATCCGAACGACTAGGCAACTGTCCTTGTCAGGCCCTCCGAACATCTTCTAGTCCAAGGCTGTAGAATTTAGATATGTGCTACATTATGTCCAACATTAACATTTATGTAACGTTATAATGCCCCCCTCTCTCACTCCCTCTCTCTCCCTCTCTCACTCCCTCTCTCTCCCTCTCATGAGCCAATTTCGTTCTTTCCTTAATTTACCAGAGAGTACTATCAGATACTTTGTTCGATAAATATGCATCTACTAATCTACAGCTAGAGTTTTAAAAATATTTAAATCTATCAGGCAAAGCTCACAACTACTTTCTCACGTTGTCCATTTCTTTGTTATTTAATCATTATGTAAGGTTTTCACGCAGTAATATGTCTTGATCTATTGATATCCGTGAAATGGTCTTATTGGCACGGGATGTGACGCACGGGATGTGACGTCACCCAAGTAAATAGGTTAAAGAACATAGTTTTAATACGTCAGCACTGTATCGAAGTTCTAATTTTTTTTATCATTATTGTTTTATTTCAGAGAAAGTAAATGAAATGGAGAAATTGCTTGACTTTCAATGTAAATGGGGTGGTGCAATAGCCGGTTTGAGGAGTACCCATAGCAACCAATATGAGGATAGAGTTTACGACGTCAAATGCTGTTATGTTATCGAACGTACGTATCAGACAATGTTCAGTAATTTATCACTTAAGTTTACCCGCGTTATTTTCACTTCCACCTTGTCTAATAAAAATGTGTCATTATGTTGTTTCCGTATCGACATCCAAATATCAAGGACTCCGTTTTGTCGCCCTAATCCGTATGGTCAAACGCAGTGGCGGATTAAGCTCCATCAAGGCCTGAGGCGGTAGTTGCTGGAGGGCCTATAAGGGCCTGTTTAAAAATGGCGTGGCCCTAATTAATTTCGGGTGAAGGCCTATGCTGGTTCCCGTTGGGCCTAAACCACACCCCCTAACATTCATTGTCTAAGCGTTTTTAATCGTATCAGACAAATTTAAAAAAAATTTTTTTTAACAAAATCTTTGGGCCTGAGGCTGCAGCCTCGTCAGCCTCAATGATAATCCGCTATTGGTCAAACGTTGTTACTTGGCAATCCCTTCGTCCAGAATATATTCTCGAAAATCCCGAGGATATTTCTCAGACAACACCGGGCTCGATCGCGGGACCCTCGTCAAATTAGTAAACTAGCATCTTAATCACTGAGACCCAATAGTGATAGCGATAGGAGTGATTCGTCCCACTGAATCGAAAAAAAAAGCGTCATTACCGTTCACAGCGAAATAAAGTAAAACAACAATAGATTAAACCATGTTGTTACCATGTAGTTGAATTTTTCCATTTTTTCCAATTCGGTGTGTTAAGATGAAATTTGTATCATCAATTAATTGGAATATTGTAAAATATTTGTTGACCAGAATAATGATTGGGGCATATTATTCAGTTACAATAAGAGTGGTATTGGGGCTTTAACTAAAGATAAAATCCAAATATTAGTAGATACTTCAATTATGATAGACAAAGAACTAAAATCAACCAAATTCATCCAATCAAATTACTAAACTTTGGATTTGATCTTCGTTAAAATTTCGTAAAACAGCCTTTATTAACGATAGAGTGATGTCTTTACAACTTGTATTAACGATAGAGTGATGTCTTTACAACTTGTATTAACGATAGAGTGATGTCTTTACAACTTGTATTAACGATATAATGATGTCTTTACAACTTGTATTATCGATAGAGTGATGTCTTTACAACCTGTATTAACGATAGAGTGATGTCTTTACACCTTGTATTAACGATATAGTGATGTCTTTACAACTTGTATTAACGATAGAGTGATGTCTTTACAACGTGTATTAACGATAGAGTGATGTCTTTACAACCTGCATTAACGATAGAGTGATGTCTTTACAACTTGTATTAACGATAGAGTGATGATATACGATGTCTTTGTATTTCAGCGCCTACAAACTGTTATTTGACAAAGTATGTAAATAGGGTTGACGGCGAGATGAATTTTAATGTTAGGCCTGGTATGTACCTACGTGGGATATACAGTATCCATCGTGATTATTATCAGTAAGTACTATATTATCTCACAATATTATCAACTAACAATATTATTAACTCACAACCTTTTGCTAGAACATAAAAATATTCTCTTTTAATATCCGATGGACCATCGCCTTTCATACCAGGTGGACTAATCCTTATTATCATATTTTGTTTGTTTTCAGAGATCGAATTCATAAATTCTACATATGCGACATCCCAGAAATTGATAAACTGAATGTTTAAGTTAAACGATGTTTTATTCAATAAACTGAAATGGATTGAGCAACAGTCTGTCTTTAAAAGAATGATAAAATAAAAATGCATTTTAGATTTGTTGTTATTTTGTTTGTTATCGTATAAAGGTAGTGTGGGAAGCGTATAAAGGTATTATGTTCAATGTTGGCAATCGAATAAAGGTGAAATGAAATGGGGTTTAACGTCCTACTGTTTTGCTCTTATACTTGGCTAATTAAGACGGCCGACGCCATACAGCATGCTATTAGGGGAATTGTACCCGGGCAGTGGCCCTATGTCCTACTCTTATATCGAATTCCAACTGCTAAGGGATCTCTTACATGCACGCAAATTTGTACACGGGACCTCGGTTTGTCGTCCTATCTGAATGACGAGACAGCTATCATTGTCAGGCCCTCCGTCCTGCATCACTGACAAGGGGAAGCCACGCCGGGAAATCTATTGAGGGGCATCAAGGTAACTCGAACCAGTTTCATCCTGATGTTGATATTGATGAACAACCCTTAAAAGCTTCAGAGCTCGTTAGATCTGACAAGTCGTCACATACCCTGGCAAGGTCAACGTGAACTCAAGCAGAGGATTATCTTGTAAAAGCTCGAACCTGAAATTTACTCACTCGATGACAATCATATAAAACTTCGATTTGAGATTACAACAGTTTTACTCATACGTTCTTAGTTTATCCCGTTTTTATACGCCCACATTTTCATGTGGACGTATTATGTCGTCGCCCCTGTCCGTCTGTCCGTCCGGACGTCCGTCCGTCCGTCCGTCCGTCCGTCCGGACGTCCGTCCACAATTGTTTGTGGACTCTCTACAGGTCACAATTCTTGTCGGATTTTAACGAAACTTGAAATATAGGTTTATCCCCAAAAGATCTCGGCTGCTTTCGATATTGGCATGTATCGGATCAAAACTTCATGGATTATGGCCCCTGATTGTACGAAAAATCACGTTTTTAGCTTGTGGACCCTATAGAGGTCACAATTTTGAACCGATTTTGATGAAACTTGACATGCATGTTTATAACCCAAAGATCTTGGTTCCTTTCGATATTTGCACTTATCGAAACGTAATTTCCTGAATTATGGCCCCTGATTGTCCGAAAAATCATCTATTTCAGCTTGTGGTACCTCTGGAGGTCAAAATTATTATCCGATTTGTAAAACCGTTCGATTATATCACCGTGACACCCTAAGGAGGGTTGAGTTCGAATTTCGGAAAAATCGGACCAAAATTACCATACAAAATGGCCGCCGTTCGTACTCGAATACTGTTAAAAAATGGTATATCAAGGTTGTGGACCCTGTAGAGATCACAATTTTAATTCGATTTTGATGAAACTTGAAATGCATGGTTATAACCCAAAGATCTTGGTTCCTTTCAATATTTGCGCATATCGGATCGTAACTTCCTGAATTATGGCCCCTGGTTATACGCAAAATCACCTTGGGTTAGCTTGTGGTCCCTCTAGAGGTAACAATAATTATCCGATTTAAAAAATCGTTTGATTATATCACCGTTACACCCTAAGAAAGGTTGAGTTCGAATTTCGGAAAAATTGGACCAAAATTGACATACAAAATGGCCGCCATTCGTACGCGAATACGGTTAAAAAATGGTATATCAAGGTTGTGGACCCTGTAGAGGTCACAATTTTAATTCGATTTTAATGAAACTTGAAATGCATGGTTATAAACCAAAGATCTTGGTTCCTTTCGATATTTGCGCCTATCGGAACATAATTTCCTGAATTATGGCCCCTGATTGTCCGAAAAATCACCTATTTTAGCTCGTGGTACCTCATGAAGTCAAAAATATTATCCGATTTGTAAAACCGCTTGATTATATCACCGTTACACCCTGAGGAGGGTTGAGTTCAAATTTCGGAAAAATCGGACTAAAATTACCATACAAAATGGCCGCCGTTCGTACGCGAATACTGTTAAAAAGTGGTATATCAAGGTTAGGGACCCTGTAGAGATCACAATTTTAATTCGATTTTGATGAAACTTGAAATGCATGGTTATAACCCAAAGATCTTGGTTCCTTTCGATATTTGCGCATATCGGATCGTAACTTCCTGAATTATGGCCTCTGATTATACGCAAAATCACCTTGGTTTGGCTTGTGGTCCATCTGGAGGTTACAATAATTATCCGATTTAAAAAATCGTTTGATTATATCACCGTTACACCCTAAGGAAGGTTGAGTTTGAATTTTGGAAAAATTGGACCAAAATTGCCATACAAAATGGCTGCCATTCGTACGCGAATACTGTTAAAAAATGGTATATCAAGGTTGTGGACCATGTAGAGGTCACAATTTTAATTCGATTTTAATGAAACTTGAAATGCATGGTTATAACCCAAAGATCTTGGTTCCTTTTGATATTTGCGCATATCGGATTGTAACTTCCTGAATTATGGCCCCTGATTGTCAAAAAAATCGCCTATGGTCCCTCTGGAGGCCACGATTATTATCCGATTTAAAAAAATGCTTGACTCTATCACCCTTACACCAATCGGAAGGTTGTTTGAATTTCAGGGATATCGGACCATAATTGCCAGACAAAATGGCCACCGTTTGTACGCTAATAGTGTTAAAATATGGTATATCAATTTGTGGACCCAGTGTAGGTCACAATTTTGATTCGATTTTGTTGAAAAACTTGAAATGCATGTTTATAACCTGAAGATCTTGATTCTTTTCGATATTTGCGCATATCAAATTGTAATTTAATGAATTATAGCCTTTGATTGTAGGAAAATCACTTTCGGTTTACCTTGTTCTCTATCCATCTCTCGTTTAGCTTGTGAACACTGTAGATGTCACAAGTTTGAAACGATTTTGATGAAAGTTCAAATGAATGTTTATAACCCAAAGATCTTGGCTCCTTTCAATATTTGCACACATCGGATCATAACTTCCTGAAGTATGACCCCTGATTTTACAAAAAAATCACCATTTTTAGCTTGCGGTCCCTCTTGCGATCACAATTATTATCCGATTTAAAAAACATTTGATTATATCATCGTTACATTGTAATGAAGGTTGAGTTTGAATTTTGTGAAATCGGACCACAACTGCCGGACAAAATGGCCGCCACTTGTATGCGAATATTGTGTAAAAATATGGTTTATCAAGGTTGTGAACCCTGTAGAGGTCATAATTTTAATCCGATTTTGAAGTACCTTGAAATGCATCTTCATAACCCATTCAAAGATCTTGGTTCCATTCGATATATGCGCATATCGATTTGTAACTTCATGAGTTATTGTCCTTGATTGTAGAAAAAATCACTTTCTTTTTAGCTTTTTCTCTATCCAACTCTTGTATGTGGGCGTATCCTGCCTGGCAGCCGCTGGTTTGTTTACAGATTCCATTATCCATAAAAAAAAAATGTAATATTGAGTCTGACTGACACGATGTCACTCCATCGTGGTTGGAGGGGCAAGGCTGGGGCAAAGTCCAAGGTTAAGGGGGCAACGCACGAGCTTCAACTCGGGGTAGGGGGTTCTCCCCAGAAATTTTTGACGAAATCCACTCACAAGTGCCAAAGTAGGGAGTCCTTGTTAGGGGGTATTTTTGAAAAAATAGACTATCGGAAATGCTGTCCCAGAGTATTTAGGTACCGATTGTAGAGATATGTAGAGCTGATCAGATACCGTCTGTCGCCTGATCACAGTCTATCCGACCCCAGAGAGGAAAGTGTCAAATGAACGGACTTGCGAACCTCAACAAAGGCCCCGAAAATTTGAAAAGTAGACTACCCGAAATGCAGTATCTGCCAGTATTTCAGGCACTGATCGTCGAGATAAAACATGTGTTTGTATGTGTTTGCTTATCATCGACCGCGGAGCTGTGACCGGCGAAGCCCCTCAAGGGGTGTTCTTACCCCTGAACATTTTCAGAAATTGCGGCCTGGAAACGTGATTAGCGCATTCTGGCGTTATTTCAGTGGACCAATCCATGCGAGTGCTATGAAATGATGGCATTTCTAGAGGAGGGGGCTGGAGACAACTGGGATTTTTTTGTGGGGGGCCCTCTAATGTGGGGGGCCTGTGCCCTATGGTTTATCCTGCCATTGGTATTTGAAAAAACGCCGAGCAAACTCGATTCTAATGGATGCATATAGCTATACGAATACTCATTCGTGTGTAAACTATTTCAAATTAAATTATTCCCGGTCAATTTACAATGCTGTCCTGAAATGAAAGATACCAGACTGTCTCTACAATATTACACGGAATTATTTACTCCATCACAATACCCAGAAAAAGGGTGTCTAGAGCGAATTATTTACTCCATCACAATAACCCAGAAAAAGGGTGTCTAGGGCAAATTTTCCTATTTGAATTATCTGTATGACTTTATATATTCTTTATAACATTACACGAAATTATTTACTCCATCAGAATACCCAGAAAAGGGGTGTCTAGAGCGAATTTTCCTATGTTATCTGTATGACTTTATATATTCTTTATTTTATTTCACTTGTGCATATCTTCTCTCAGCAAATTCTGTTTGTTATATCATTGACCCAAATCACAAGATTCAGTGAAACATATTGGTATGAAGCCCACTGTCATTTCACAGGTACAAAACCATCATAACCTTTTCTGAAACCCATCTCCACGAATGTATTAGTAATGAGACCATTTCTTGGCCTGGATTTCACCCACTAATTAGGACAGAAACTGAAACTGCTTTAGAGGCGGAGTACTCATTTATGTATCTGAACTACTGATATATATAAACGACCACATGATCTCGAATGTATTTCAAGTGTTTATTTATATGGAATGACAGTTTGTGTAATAAAATATAAATACAATCATTTATATAACCAATAACTGTGACCTCAGTCATTATTCATTTAACCGATCAAATTTGTTTGATATCTTTTCATTCATACAATGTACCTAACTAACCAAAGCTAAAAGTATCATGTTAAATAAATTAAACGATAATGGTATTTAACTTGCGATTCTTCGCAGAATACATGAACAACTAACTAATCTTTGATATTCTTTTAAAATAGTTTGAAGGGTACATGTACACTGCTGATATTATAAATTTAACTCAATAAATGAGATTTGTTTAAGGAGAATCCTGATAAATTTTGTCTTGAAAGTTTCAATAATTTCTAGACCTAATATTTACAACTCCTTATGATTCTAGTTCTAATTGGATTATACTATGTAGTTGATAATCGTACAATATGACAGTTCTACCTGTTTATATATTATAATATATTACATGAAGATTTAAAGCAATCAATTTACAATACATATTTATACGAGTTATACATAATTAATATTTATAATATATATAATTTAATATGTTTGTCATTTGGTTGGGGATAACTCTGATGCCGGCCTAGAGAGTGGGTTGTAACTTGGGGAGATAACTCTGATGCAGGCCTAGAGAGTGGGTTGTAACTTGGGAAGATAACTCTGATACAGGCTAAGAGAGTGGGTTGTAACTTGGGGAGATAACTCTGATACAGGCTAAGAGAGTGGGTTGTAACTAGGGGTGATAACTCTGATACAGGCTAAGAGAGTGGGTTATAACAAGGGGAGATAACTCTGATACAGGCTAAGAGAGTGGGTTATAACAAGGGGAGATAACTCTGATACAGGCTAAGAGAGTGGGTTATAACAAGGGAAGATAACTCTGATACAGGCCTAGAGAGTGGCTTAAACATACATATTGGTGAACGAGTGACTAAATGATTCTATATTATATGCACATGTTATTGTTTCAAACTGAAAAGAAGATTTGTTCCACCAATCCAAAACATCAAACATATGAAATTATGTACATGTATGTGATAATTAATCTCCATGGCGATTAACGAACGAGTGGCGTCTGTTTTAATTGTAATAAAATTGATCTCATTCTTGTAACATCTTTAGTGGATTTGGCGTGTTTTGGGTTGAATTCACACAGACGACAAATCTTCTCCCACTCGTGACCTGGTACAGACTCATCTCGTTCTTTTATAAACGCGTTCTCTGCAGCTCTGTAAACAATTAAAATATTGGTACATATAATTAACCTCTAGAAATATAAGCTTTATCTCATTAACTACAATGTCAAGATGCTATCATTTAGTCAGAATGTGTGCTATCATTTAGTCAGAAATTGTGTCATCATTTAGTCAGATGTGTCCTACCATTCAGTCAAATATGTGCTATAATCCAGACACAAGCTAGGTCATTTTGGGACAAATGTATGGTATTAATTTTATTTCAATAATCCGCTTGCGTGTAGGGTCTTTAGCAGAGGACCAGGAGAAAACCCATGAAGTTGGATAGGGCCCCTACTCCTTGTCACATACAAACAGGGATTTGAAACAACGCCAATTGACTCTATGACGGACTATATGATAAAGTGCGCACATGCTAACCATTTGGCCATCCAACCCCCCCCCCCCAACACACAGGTATCAAGCCATGGTTACCTAGCCACAAATACTTGCATGTTATTTTCCCTTGTTTTAGAAAGTTGTTCAGAATGATGTTTATACCAATCTTCTAATTCTTTCTTAGCTATAGCCTCCCATTCTTCTTTCTTCTTACTTTCATTTATATCTAAAAATATACACACCATATATAGTCATATCTAAAAATATACACACCATATATAGTCATATCTAGAAAATATACACACCATATATAGTCATAACTAAAAATAAACAAACCATATATGGTCATAACTAAAAATATACACACCGTATATAGTCATATCTAAAAATATACACACCATAGATGGTCATAACTTAAAATATACACACCATATATAGTCATAACTAAAAATAAACAAACCATATATGGTCATAACTAAAAATATACACACCATATATAGTCATAACTTAAAATATACACACCATAGATGGTCATAACTTAAAATATACACACCATATATAGTCATAACTTACAATATACACACCATATATGGTTATATCTAAAAATATACACACCATATATAGTCATAACTTAAAATATACACACCATATATAGTCATAACTTAAAATATACACACCATATATGGTCATAACTTAAAATATACACACCATATATAGTCATAACTTAAAATATACACACCATAGATGGTCATAACTTAAAATATACACACCATATATAGTCATAACTTACAATATACACACCATATATGGTTATATCTAAAAATATACACACCATATATAGTCATAACTTAAAATATACACACCATATATAGTCATAACTTAAAATATACACACCATATATGGTCATAACTTAAAATATACACACCATATATAGTCATAACTTAAAATATACACACCATAGATGGTCATAACTTAAAATATACACACCATATATAGTCATAACTTACAATATACACACCATATATGGTCATAACTTAAAATATACACACCATATATGGTTATATCTAAAAATATACACACCACATATAGTCATATCTAAAAGTATACACACCATATATGGTTATATCTAAAAGTATACACACCATATATGGTTATATCTAAAAATATACACACCATATATGGTCATAACTGAACATTTACACACCATATATAGTCATATCTAAAAATATACACCCATATATGGTTATATCAAAAGATATATACACTATATATAGTCATATCTAAAAATATACACACCATATATTGTTATATCTAAAAATATACACACCATATATGGTCATAACTTAAAATATACACACCATATATGGTCATATCTAAAGATATACACACCATATATGGTTATATCTAAAAATATACACACCATACATGGTCATATCTAAAGATATACACACCACATATAGTCATAACTTAAAATATACACACCATATATGGTTATATCTGAACATATACACACCATATATAGTCATATCTAAAGATATACACACCATATATGGTTATATCTAAAATATACACACCATATATGGTCATAACTTAAAATATACACACCATATATGGTCATATCTAAAGATATACACACCATATATGGTTATATCTAAAAATATACATACTGTATATGGTCATATCTACAAATATACACCCATATATGGTTATATCTAAAGATATACACACCATATGTAGTCATTACTTAAAATATACACACCATATATGGTTATATCTGAACATATACACACCATATATAGTCATTTCTAAAAATATACACACCGTATATGGTCATATCTAAACATATACACACCGTATATGGTTATATCTAAAAATATACACACCGTATATAGCAGTGAGGGGATTTTAAAATTTTAGTTGTCGGCTGTTTTCCAGAAAATAAAGGGGCATAACTCTTATCGTTATTTAAGTAGGCATTTTCTAACCACAATCACGAATCATATGTCAACGAAATATTCAAATTCATACGTAATAAAACCTCGTTATTTGTGCGTGGACAGTGGCACTTTGGCCTTCTTTTATATCAAATTCAAACAGTCGAGGGATCTTTAATGTGCACGCCAATGTATACACAGGACCTCGATTTTCTTTATCCCATCCAAACAACTAGACAGCTGACCTTATCAGGCCCTCGGTGGAGCAGAAAAGTAGGACGTTAAACAACGTTTTATTTCATTATATATTACTGTTCTGATACCGGAATATTACTGATGCCCCACGTGACCACACTGTCATTCAGCAAAAAAAAAGATGAAAGAAATTGAAAAAATATAAAAAAACTAAAAAATTTTCAAACCGATATGAATAATTAATTAATGAAATGAAATGATTGAAAGACTGTAAAAAAAGGAAATAAAATTCTCCAAAACCTTCACTTGTCTTCAAAATAAAAGTACAAATGTTGTTTTGATAATATTTGAAATAGTATTTGCCAACCATATCACGTTCGATGTTATTTTCAATTTCAGCATGGATTCCCAACTTGTACGTGACAAGGAGTAGGGTCACCAATTCTTGTTTTTCTAAACAATATTTTTATTCAATAAATCTGACTTGCGATTGGGGAACAGGCTATGCCTATGTATAGCCCCTCTCTCTGATTTAGATACATGTACACATTATAAAATAAAAATATACACATATAGGATACATAATGGAAAATATAGAGACTCTTATTCGTGGAAATATTGGTGAAGATCTATTTGATATTGGTCGAATTTACGATGTTGAGGGCTGGAAATACATGTAACTTAAACGTTGTTTTATGGAGATTTAGATCGTTTTAATAAAAGAATAAATTGTTGAACTTCTTGGACAATAAGTATGTTTATCTCAGGACTAAGTTTTGTTGACCTATACAACAGACAACTGATTGTTTTATGATATTTTTGAATAAGGTTTGGATTGTCTGTTTTCTTGCATCTGAATGTAAGGGGCATACGAAAAGTGTTCGGAATCGTCGAAGTTGTGACCACAGAGGCAAGCAGGGCTATCATCGACGTGTCGAGCAATTTATGGCCTTGTAAATTTGAGCAACATAATCTAAGTTTACAGTGGGTTATTTGTAATTTTCTTTTTCCTAGACAGTAATATGGAGGCACTGGGGTATCAAATTTGTTTAGTGAATTTCCAAAGATAGCAAGGGATCGGGGGTTTCTAATTTCAATGTTGAGTTTGTTCCATTCTCGTATACTTGAAGGGATGAAGGATTTGGAGAAAATTTCGGTTCTGCACCTGATTTCCTTTAATTTATCTTAATTCCTAAGAGAATAACTATCACTAATTGTCACTATTTTGCAGGGTAGGCCCATATTTGTTTTTGCTATATTTACCAATGAGCTTGTAAATTGAACACATGATGCTTCTATAATTGAACTATCGATAAGATCGTACCAATTAGTAGCTTTAACGGCCCTTGTCATGCCCCCAAGGTCTGCGTTTTCGTAATTCCATACTGTTCGCTTAGAGCTGAGTTGTTTTTGTACATTAAATGCCAATTTGCAACATATCGGACAGTGGTCACTACAGAAATTGTCAAGTACACCATTTTCAGTTGTTCGTAAAGTAGAGCTGGTTAATATCTTATAGTCTATTAAAGAAGTGTGGTTTTCACTAGAATAATGCGCAGGTTTGTTTAAAAAAGTTGAGTAAGGTCGAATATATTTATCGCATCGTGACTACAACTATTTGATTTTTTTTAAAATATCGATATTAAAGTCGCCTCGGATTGTGCACTTGTCCAAGGGGTCCGTCATAGCGTTTTGAAGGGGGTTGAATATTTGTTGGTTTGTACTAGAAGATGATGAAGGTGGTCTATAATAATAATAATTGCCAAGTAAAATATGTGTGAATAGCGACAGAAACTATGCGCGGTCGTTGGGTTATAAAATATAAACGTGTATTTTACCTTTCATCAAATTCGGACATAATTTGTGACCTGTAGAGTGCCCACAAGCCATAATCCATGACATTACGGGCCGATATATGCCAATATCGAAATGAACCAAGAACTTTGGGAGATATATTTCATGTTCCGTCAGAAATGGGTAAAAATTGTAACCTGTAGAGTGTTCACAAACAAATCGTGGACGGACGGACGTCCGGATGGACAGGAGCGACGACATAATACGTCCATATCTGTTGTCTTGTTAAAACTGTAGAATTAAAACATCAAATGATACAAATTGTCTTTTTAGGCAATGAAATTTGTAACTTACTAAATGTTTATTTTATTAAAATTACTACATCAAATAATACAAAATTGTATAGTTATTAAAAAAAAGACAATGGAATTTTTATTTACTAAATTTTTATTTTATTAGAATTAATACATCAAATAATACAAATGGTATTGTTATTAAAAAAGGTAATAAATTTATTTTTTACTAAATGTTTATTTTATTAAAATTACTACATCAAATAATACAAATGGTATTGTTTTTAACAAAAAGGCAATGAATATTTATTAGCAACAATCATGTTTATTGGGTTAGTTAACTGCTTTGTTGTCCTTTAACTTTTAATTAAAATAACCAAGCTGTCCTTTGAATTCATATTTTAGTCTATCCTCAATTTTCAATGCGTAGGGGGAGAGAGAGAGAGAGGGAGAGAGAGATAAATTGTCTTTAACGTCAAATCAACACAACTAGATCATTTCGGGACTAACATATGGTTTAATTTTATTTCAATAATTCGCTTGCGCGTAGGGGTCTTTAGCAGTGGGAGGAAACCGGAGTGTCCGGAGGAAACCCACGAGGTTGAGAAGGCGCCCCTATCTCCATGCCACATACGCTCACACCAGGGCTCGAAAACACAGCCACAAGCCAGAGGTAGCCGGCCAACTAGAGGTCGAAGCGCGGCTCTCTAGAACCCCCCCCCCCCCCACCTCAATGCGTAGGAAGAACTAGATTGGAAATTATCTGATTGGCACGAACAGGAATAATGCATACAGTTGTTTGAGAAATTCTGAGTGAATTATTCTCCTGAATATATGAGATATGATTAGAGTACTGTCCATAATAAAACAACCTTTTCATCTTACAAAATGACCACGAATTGGAGCAAATGTGTCTATCACGAACTTTGACCCCTATGAAAGTCAAAGTTATAGTTACAGCTGAACTTGTTTAGTAGTTATGTTAGAATATAGTCTTGATACAAATAAATGGTATTGTTTGACGAGCATAGAAATAACAACAGAACGTAAATTTCAAATGTGTTTTTACCAAAACTTAACCCTTGTTGACGGTACACGGTCCACGGAGAAGGGTCTACCCCCCCCCCCCCCCCCAGGCGCCCGAAAAGTTACGAAAATATGGTTTGCACCTGAGGAACTATGAAAATGTCAGAAATTTTGATTTGCGATATTGGCAAATTATAAAAATTGTAAGGAAGGAATACGACTTCAGCGTACCTATATTAATTAATGAGAAAAACGAAAAGTTTTGAATAGGGTTAGAGTGCGACTTATTTGAATTTTTTAAGATTATCACTCCTGGCGCGGGCTTGAATCAATCTCATCACCATCGGGAATTTAACCTGAACATTTCCTACAATCTCCAGTTGGCTTTCTTATAGTGGATTTCTTCGGGCGTCGGTGTGTGGTCGTTTAGTCGCGTTTCCGTCATTGTAGATATCTGACGCCACACTGCCCGACTTCTTTTTCGGGGGCATGTCTTCACACTGTTTAGTATCGCCCGTTATACAATATCGATGCTGTATGTATCGGGAACCGTTATATACTTGACAGTAATAAAAAGTTTAATTCCTGCTACTTTACACTTAACGACAGATTCTGTGCTTAAAAATAAACGCGAATTCTAAAAATTCCCTAAAATACTGCGGAGAACGGGTAAGGACTCCTTGGGTTCTAGTCTAAAGTAAGTTTTATAATATCTGAAATACTAATACGAAAGGGACGCTTCAAATCCGGAAAAGGGGGGCGCGCTGAATCTATACTTGAAACAATGCGCCCAGGTTTGCGGCAGTATCTGACACCTTTGAAAAAGATCGAGCGCAACCCTGCCAGATCTATTGTCTAATGCGCTATAAACGGCTACAAACAAGTTGTAAACCTTGAACGAGTTCAATATCTAGAACAATTTTTGTAATGAATTCACTAATATACGAAGGATGCAAGTGTAATATTAATAACTGGTGAGATTCGCTAATAATTCGAGTGGCAGACCATAAATAGCCCCTGCTGACCTATGATACTAGCTGAGCAATACGAAGCGACTTCAAGTCTATAAACACGAGAAATAAACATGCCAATCATTCTTCTCGCGGGGATCACGGTGGCTAAGTGGATAAGGCGCTGGTTCGCAAGCCTGGAGGTTGAGTGTTCGATCCCTGCATTGGCCGAGAAAGTTCATCTCGATTTTCCGGCGTGATTTCCCCTTGTCAGTGATGCAGAAGGAGGGCCTGACAAGGACAGCTGCCTAGTCGTTCGGATGGGACGAAAAACCGAGGTCCCGTGTACAAATTGGAGTGCACGTAAAAGATCCCTTGGCAGTTGGAATTCGATTTAAGAGTAGGCCGTAGCGCCGCTGCCCAGGTACGGTGCTTAAGCGTAGGACGTTAAACCCCATTTCATTCATTCATTCATTCATTCATTCTTCTCGCAATATACAAATTCTCATCGATAATGAGACTGGCAAAGGTACAAAATATCTCGAGAGGCGACTTACATCAGTAGATGACGATAGTAAAAAGAGACTTTCTGGGTTACTATATGCGAGCTGTTGGCCAGCAACCAAGAAAATATTTATCTCTCTCATAATAACATTTGATTTTTAATTTTCTGATGAAGACTAAGAATAAACTAATAACTAAACACATCTCTAAGTTGCTGTGTTTTTGATTTACATTTCCAGCTCCCCCGATAAGTACCATTATAATTTAATATTTTGAACGACAACGCTAACGAGATACCACTTTAAGCTCAATTATGAATAATAATAATAATAATAATGACTGAGGGAACATGTTTAGTACATGAGTTCTAATTTTCAACATGTCCCTCCTACTCTATAAAACTAGCAACTACACAGTCATAATATTTACAAGGTGCATATATATCATAATTATATAAGCTTACAATAAAGAACTATCAAACAAACAAACAATAAAAAAAAAGAAAGGGCAGATAAACATACATTCAGAGGAACAGTAATTAGCAAGGGTTCAAAGATTTAACGTATTTTACTAACTCCGTTTTAAAGATAAAATCTGAAGACGCGTGTTTCGCAGTTTGAGGTAGTGTATTCCAAAATACAGAGGCGGTATATTGGAATGTTCTAGTCATTGCCCTTTTGTTACTTTTTGGAATTGCTAATTTAAGTAGACTTTCTGATCTCAATGTCATGGTAGTATCGGTCAATTTAGAATTTTCACAGAATGTGTTATATAAATATGATGGTAATTTGTCTCTTAGAATTTTGAAGGTGAGCATTCCTTGGTTGTATTGAATGCGTTGGTAGATTGTAAGCCAATTTAGAGACCCAAACAAAGGTGCCGAATGTGAATCAGGTTTTTCATCCAAAATGCTCCTTGCCGCACGCTTTTGAAGTTTATACAAGACCTCTAGTTTGCCTTTATTGGCAACAGTAATCTAAGTATGGTAAAATATAATAGTTGAAAAATAAAATTCTAAGATGGTGTGGTAAATAAGGTTTTAACTTTGTCAGGAGGTAGATTTTGGAGGATATGATTTTGGAAATTTTGTTAATTTGGAGATTCCAATCTAAATTTTGGTCAACAGTAAGTCCTAATAACACTGCTTCAGATACATTTTCTAATGATTCTCCATTAATTTTTAGTGATAAGCAGTTTGTGTTTGATTGGTATTTTGAAGCTATTAGCATGGTTTTGTTTTTTTAGCATTTATGACCATACCATTATCATTACACCAATTAAATACATTTAGTATAACCTCTTGAAGGGCAATCTCTATATTAGCTAGCTTGTTGCTAGAAAAGTGAAGGGTGCTGTCATCAGCAAAAAGATCAGTATGGCATTTACGGACATGAAGTGGGAGATCGTTTATAAAAATCAAGAAAAGTAATGGACCAATATTGGATCCCTGTGGGACCCCACATTTCACATCGGTAACAGTTGAATAACATGCCCCTAAGACTACTTGTTGCTTTCGAAATTCAAGATAGATGAAATAAGTTCATGCGATTTTAATTCAAATTTGTATAATTTTAATTATTGGAGGATTAATCTATGGTCTATAAGATCAAAAGCCTTACTAAGATCGAGATAAACAACTCCGGTCATATTACTTGAATTCATTTCTTTCAGGCAGATATCTGTATTTCTCAATAAGGCTGTTGAACATGAATGATTTTTTCTAAAACCAGATTGAAATTCATAAAATAGTTTGTATTTTTCAAAATATTCTGTAATTTGAGAACTAATGTGTTTTTCAAATATTTTTGATATCGTGGGTAAGACAGAAATTGGTCTATCATTATTTGGTAGATTCTTGTCTTCCTTCTTGTGGATTGGGATAAGTTTTGCAAATTTTAATTGTCCAGGAAAAATATTTTTTGAGATACATAAATTTATTATATAAGTTAATGATTTAAAAATATAGTCTGTCGACATCCTTAGAAATTTTGGTCCTATAGAGTCAATACCAGTAGCCTTACTTGGATCGAGCATATTTAGATATTTTTGTACATCTGCACATGAGATATGATTTATGGTAATTTCTTTGTCGGCAGGAATTTGTTTTTGAACAAATTTATCAATCTTTTCACAATATTTTTGGGAAAGTGGGTTATATACGGGCTTAATATCATCAGTGACATTAGTAAAATAATTTGCATAATATTAGCAATATCTGATAAATCGTCATATTCTTTATTGTCTGATTTAATAGACAATGAAATAGACAATGAAATAATTTCTGTTCACAAAAATCAGTCTGTAGCAGTGTGTAAGAGTTAGATCAAGGGCGGGTCATTCTTGTTTTAATGGTATAAGCATAGATAATGAATAATGAATATATTGAAAATCTCAGTTTAATTACTTCATTCTGAGCGAAGTAATGACATATTTTAAGTTCTGGCAAAACATGGTCTAAATTGTCTCGATTTCCAAATACTTTTGACACGATAGTCTCGATTGTATCTTCCTGCGTGAGTGGCGTCAATATTATCTTTAATATGGTCTATTCCCATTGTCTAATTCACTCAATATCTCGACCATCTTACATCGTTTAGAGTTGCTGAAGAGATTGGCACGTGAATAAATGTCTTAATAATGCTGCGTATACAGTATTCTGTTAGAATTCTAATCATTAAAATTAATAATTCGTGGAATACAATAATATGCTCGTTATCAGAATATATATTAAAATGGTTGAGTTTGATCAATCAAAGCAAAGGAAATTTATTGCTTTATGACATTTTAATGTTACAATTAACTTGCCTATATAAGCCGATTGTGAATTTGGATAATTCAGACTGCTAGATAGCTTGTTTTAAAATACAAGTCTTTCACACGATCTTACAATTATGGAAGCCGTAAGTAACATTTTTTATAATAGTTGATTGTTTTAGATTGTAAATATGTGTAATTCATAATATTCATAAATTCAGCTTATTGCAAAAAGCTTTTTTTTTAATTGTTTGTTTGTTGTTGTTTTTTGAGTATGGTGTCTTGTCGCTATGTTTGTCTTTTGTGTAAATCATATGTGGTGCAGTCCCCCACATTAGATTAGAACATGTTTTATAAGCCTCGGTTAACTGATTGAAAACCTTCATAGGCTAAAAACTCGTACCACTCGTATATCAACTGATGTCGGTATGACGTATCTGATGTCGGTATGACGTATCTGATGGCGGTATGACGTATCGTAGCGATGATTTGGTAGTTTTGTCACATGCCAGGGGATCTGTAGGTAAAGATGTTGTTTGTGTTTGTATACGTTGCTAAAGTTATTGTTGTTAGATTACACCGTGCGCGCGCTGAATCATTAAGCCTGTGTCATTGAGTCAACTGGCGTGGTTTCGAATCCCCGGTTGTACGTGGCAAGGAGTAGGGTCGCCTGTCCAACCTCGTGGGTTTTCCTCGGTTTCCTCCCACTTCTGAAGACCCCTACGCCCAAGCGAAATATTAAAATAAAGTTAAACCTTATGTTAGTCCCGAAATGACCTAGTTTGTGTCGAGTGGACGTTAAACCCCATTTCTCTCTCGCTGTAAGATAACACAGGTGTGTGTTGTATTTGTAGGTAAAGATATTGTTGGTGTTATGTTTAATGTGGGAATGCTGTAATTGCTGGGTAAACGAGTATGATAAGCCGGTATGGTATGAGTGTCCTGAAGGACAAGTGCTTACACATATATCCAGTGAACATCATAGTTGGCACGAGGACAGACGATGGGATTTCAAGTGCGCCGCTCCAGAGAAAGAATTATTGAGGCCATCAAATTTATGTGAATGGTTTGGTAGGTAAACTTCTTCTAGAATGAATGAAATAGTGTTTAACGCCCTACGCTTCTGCACCTAACCTGGTCTAATTGAAGACGGCCATACGCCATACAGTGTGCTATGAGGGAAATTTTTGCCCGGGCAGCAATTGAATTACATCTGCCAGGGGATCTTTTACGTGCACGCCAATGTGTACACGGGACCTCGGTTTTTCGTCTCATCCGAACGACTAGGCAACTGTCCTTGTCAGGCCCTCCGAACTTCTTCTAGTCCAAGGCTGTAGAATTTAGATATGTGCTACATTATGTCCAACATTAACATTTATGTAACGTTATAATGCCCCCCACCTCTCACCCTCCCTCTCCCTCTCGTGAGCCAATTTCGTTCTTTCCTTAATTTACAGAGAGTACTATCCGATACTTTGTTCGATAAATATGCATCTACTAATCTACAGCTAGAGTTTTAAAAAGTTTTAAATCTATCAGGCAAAGCTCACAACTACTTTCTAACGTTGTCCATTTCTTTGTTATTTAATCATTATGTAAGGTTTTCACGCAGTAATATGTCTTGATCTATTGATATCCGTGAAATGGTCTTATTGGCACGGGATGTGACGCACGGGATGTGACGTCACCCAAGTAAATAGGTTAAAGAACATAGTTGAAATCCGTCAGCTCTGTATCGAAGTTCTAATTTTTTTTATCATTATTGTTTTATTTCAGAGAAAGTAAATGAAATGGAGAAATTGCTTGACTTTCAATGTAAATGGGGTGGTGCAATAGCCGGTTTGAGGAGTACCCATAGCAACCAATATGAGGATAGAGTTTACGACGTCAAATGCTGTTATGTTATCGAACGTACGTATCAGTAGACAATGTTCAGTAATTTATCACTTAAGTTTACCCGCGTTATTTTCACTTCCACCTTGTCTAATAAAATGTGTCATTATGTTGTTTCCGTATCGACATCCAAATATCAAGGACTCCGTTTTGTCGCCCTAATCCGTATGGTCAAACATTGTTACTTGGCAATCCCTTCGTCCAGAATATATTCTCGAAAATCCCGAGTTTATTTCTCGGACAACACCGGGCTCGATCGCGGGACCCTCGTCAAACTAGTAAACTAGCATCTTAATCACTGAGACCCAATAGTGATAGGAGTGATTCGTCCCACTGAATCGAAAAAAAAAGCGTCATTACCGTTCACAGCGAAATAAAGTAAAACAACAATAGATTAAACCATGTTGTTACCATGTAGTTGAATTTTTCCATTTTTTCCAATTCGGTGTGTTAAGATGAAATTTGTATCATCAATTAATTGGAATATTGTAAAATATTTGTTGACCAGAATAATGATTGGGGCATATTATTCAGTTACAATAAGAGTGGTATTGGGGCTTTAACTAAAGATAAAATCCAAATATTAGTAGATACTTCAATTATGATAGACAAAGAACTAAAATCAACCAAATTCATCCAATCAAATTACTAAACTTTGGATTTGATCTTCGTTAAAATTTCGTGAAACAGCCCCCCCCCCCTGGTGTGTTTGAAGCCCTTTATTAACGATAGAGTGATGTCTTTACAACTTGTATTAACGATAGAGTGATGTCTTTACAACTTGTATTAACGATAGAGTGATGTCTTTACAACTTGTATTAACGATAGAATGATGTCTTTACAACTTGTATTAACGATAGAGTGATGTCTTTACAACTTGTATTAACGATAGAGTGATGTCTTTACAACTTGTATTAACGATAGAGTGATGTCTTTACAACTTGTATTAACGATAGAGTGATGTCTTTACAACTTGTATTAACGATAGAATGATGTCTTTACAACTTGTATTAACGATAGAGTGATGATATACGATGTCTTTGTATTTCAGCGCCTACAAACTGTTATTTGACAAAGTATGTAAATAGGGTTGACGGCGAGATGAATTTTAATGTTAGGCCTGGTATGTACCTACGTGGGATATACAGTATCCATCGTGATTATTATCAGTAAGTACTATATTATCTCACAATATTATCAACTAACAATATTATTAACTCACAACCTTTTGCTAGAACATAAAAATATTCTCTTTTAATATCCGATGGACCATCGCCTTTCATACCAGGTGGACTAATCCTTATTATCATATTTTGTTTGTTTTCAGAGATCGAATTCATAAATTCTACATATGCGACATCCCAGAAATTGATAAACTGAATGTTTAAGTTAAACGATGTTTTATTCAATAAACTGAAATGGATTGAACAACAGTCTGCCTTTAAAAGAATGATAAAATAAAAATGCATTTTAGATTTGTTGTTATTTTGTTTGTTATCGTATAAAGGTATTACGGGAAGCGTATAAAGGTAGTATGTTCAATGTTGGCAATCGAATAAAGGTGAAATGAAATGGGGGTTTAACGTCCTACTGTTTTGCTCTTATACTTGGCTAATTAAGACGGCCCACGCCAAACAGCATGCTATTAGGGGAATTGTACCCGGGCAGTGTCCCTATGTCCTACTCTTATATCGAATTCCAACTGCTAAGGGATCTCTTACATGCACGCAAATTTGTACACGGGACCTCGGTTTGTCGTCCTATCTGAATGACGAGACAGCTACCCTTGTCAGGCCCTCCGTCCTGCATCACTGACAAGGGGAAGCCACGCCGGGAAATATATTGAGGGGCATCAAGGTAACTCGAACCAGTTTCATCCTGATGTTGATATTGATGAACAACCCTTAAAAGCTTCAGAGCTCGTAAAATCTGACAAGTCGTCACATACCCTGGCAAGGAATATCTTGTAAAAACTAGAACCTGAAATTTACTCACTCGATGACAATCATATGAAACTTCGATTTGAGATTACAACAGTTTTACTCATACGTCCTTAGTTTATCCCGTTTTTTGTTTACAGATTCCATTATCCATAAAAAAAAATGTAATATTGAGTCTGACTGACACGATGTCACTCCATCGTGGTTGGAGGGGCAAGGCTGGGGCAAAGTCCAAGGTTAAGGGGGCAAGGCACGAGCTTCAACTAGGGGTAGGGGGTTCTCCCCAGAAATTTTTGACGAAATCCACTCACGAGTGCCAAAGTAGGGAGTCCTTGTTAGGGGGTATTGGGACCTCCTCAAGAAATTTTTGAAAAAATAGACTGTCGGAAATGCTGTCCCAGAGTATTTAGGTACCGATTGTAGAGATATGTAGAGCTGATCAGATACCGTCTGTCGCCTGATCACAGTCTATTCGACCCCAGAGAGGAAAGTGTCAAATGACTTGCGAACCTCAACAAAGGCCCCGAAAATTTGAAAAGTAGACTGCCCGAAATGCAGTATCTGCCAGTATTTCAGACACTGATCGTCGAGATAAAACATGTGTGTGTGTGTGTGGGTGTGGGGGGGGGGGGGCTTATCATCGATCGCGGAGCTGTGACCGGCGAAGCCCCTCAAGGGGTGTTCTTACCCCTGACCATTTTCAGAAATTGCGGCCTGGAAACGTGATTAGCGCATTTTGGCGTTATTTCAGTGGACTAATCCTTTGTAGACAAAATGATGGCATTTCTAGAGGAGGGGGCTGGAGACAACTGGGATTTTTTTGTGGGGGGCCCTCTAATGTGGGGGGCCTGTGCCCTATGGTTTATCCTGCCATTGGTATTTGAAAAAACGCCGAGCAAACTCGATTCTAATGGATGCATATAGCTATACGAATGAAATACTCATTCGTGTGTAAGCTATTTCAAATTAAATTATTCCCGGTCAATTTACAATGCTGTCCTAAAATGAAAGATACCAGGCTGTCTCTATAATATTACACGAATTATTTACTCCATCAGAATACCTAGAAAAAGGATGTCTAGAGCGAATTATTTACTCCATCAGAATACCTAGAAAAAGGATGTCTAGAGCGAATTATCCTATTTGAATTATTTACTCCATCAGAATACCTAGAAAAAGGTTGTCGAGAGCGAATTTTCCTATTTGAATTATCTGTATGACTTTATATATTCTTTATAACATTACACGAATTATTTACTCCATCAGAATACCCAGAAAAGGGTGTCTAGAGCGAATTTTCCTATTTGAATTATCTGTATGACTTTATATATTCTTTATAACATTACACGAAATTATTTACTCCATCAGCATATCATTGACCCAAATCACAAGATTCAGTGAAACATATTGGTATGAAGCCCACTGTCATTTCACAGGTACAAAACCATCATAACCTTTTCTGAAACCCATCTCCACGAATGTATTAGTAATGAGACCATTTCTTGGCCTGGATTTCACCCACCAATTAGGACAGAAACTGAAACTGCTTTAGAGGCGGAGTACTCATTTATGTATCTGAACTACTGATATATATAAACGACCACATGATCTCGAATGTATTTCAAGTGTTTATTTATATGGAATGACAGTTTGTGTAATAAAATATAAATACAATCATTTATATAACCAATAACTGTGACCTCAGTCATTATTCAATTAACCGATCAAATTTGTTTGATATCTTTCATTCATACAATGTACCTAACTTACCAAAGCTAAAATTATCATGTTAAATAAATTAAACGATAATGGTATTTAACTTGCGATTCTTTGCAGAATACATGAACAACTGACTAATCTTTGATATTCTTTTAAAATAGTTTGAATGGTACATGTACACTGCTGATATTATAAATTTAACTCAATAAATGAGATTTGTTTAAGGAGAATCCTGATAAATTTTGTCTTGAAAGTTCCAATAATTTCTAGACCTAATATTTACAACTCCTTATGATTCTAGTTCTAATTGGATTGTACTATGTAGTTGATAATCGTACAATATGACAGTTCTACCTGTTTATATATTATAATATATTACATGATGATTTAAAGCAATCAATTTACAATACATATTTATACGAGTTATACATAATTAATATTTATAATATATATAATTTAATATGTTTGTCATTTGGTTGGGGATAACTCTGATACAGGCTAATTAGGGGTGATAACTCTGATACAGGCCTAGAGAGTTGGTTGTAACTTGGGGAGATAACTCTGATACAGGCTAAGAGAGTGGGTTATAACTTGGGGAGATAACTCTGATACAGGCTAAGAGAGTGGGTTATAACAAGGGGTGATAACTCTGATACAGGCCTAGAGAGTGGCTTAAAACATACATATTGGTGAACGAGTGACTAAATGATTCTATATTATATGCACATGTTATTGTTTCAAACTGAAAAGAAAATTTGTTCCACCAATCCAAAACATCAAACATATGAAATTATGTACATGTAAGTGATAATTAATCTCCATGGCGATTAACGAACGAGTGGCGTCTGTTTTAACTGTAATAAAATTGATCTCATTCTTGTAACATCTTTAGTAGATTTTGCGTGTTTTGGGTTGAATTCACACAGACGACAAATCTTCTCCCACTCGTGACCTGGTACAGACTCATCTCGTTCTTTTATAAACGCGTTCTCTGCAGCTCTGGAAACAATTAAAATATTGGTACATATAAATAACATCTATAAATATAACCTCTATCTCATTATAAACATATGTATAATTAACCTCTATCTCATTATAAACATATGTATAATTAACCTCTATCTCATTAGCTACATTTATATACATATGTATAATTAACCTCTATCTCATTAGCTACATTTATATACATATGTATAATTAACCTTTAGAAATATAAGCTTTATCTCATTAACTACAATGTAAAGTTTCTATCATTTAGTCAGAATGTGTGCTATCATTTAGTCTGATGTGTGCCATCATCTAGTCAGCTGTGTGTGTCCATTCAGTTAGACGTGTGCTATAATCTAGACACAAACTAGGTCATTTTGGGACTAACGTATGGTATTAAAGGCTCTTTCGAAGTGGACCCGCAGAAAACCCATGAAGTTGGATAGGGCCCCTACTCCTTGTCACATACAAACAGGGATTCAAAACAACGCCATTTGACTCAATGACAGGCTTTATGATAAAGTGTGCACATGCTAACCATTAGCCCCCCCCCCAACACACAGGTATCAAGCCCTGGTTACCTAGCTACAAATACTTACATGTTATTTTCCCTTGTTTTAGAAAGTTGTTCAGAATGATGTTTATACCAATCTTCTAATTCTTTCTTAGCTATAGCCTCCCATTCTTCTTTCTTCTTACTTTCATTTATATCTAAAAATATACAAACCATATATAGTCATAACTTAAAATATACACACCATATATAGTCATATCTAAAAATATACACACCATATATAGTCATAACTAAAAATATACACACCATATATAGTCATAACTTAAAATATACACACCATATATAGTCATATCTAAAAATATACACACCATATATAGTCATAACTTAAAATATACACACCATATATAGTCATATCTAAAAATATACACACCATATATAGTCACATCTAAAAATATACACACCATATATGGTAATATCAAAACATATACATACCATATATGGTCATAACTAAAAATATACACATCATATATAGTCATATCTAAAAATATACACACGGAGTACCCGGAATAAACCCATGAGGTTGGACAGGTGACCCTTCTCCTTGTCAAAAATAATCAGGGATTTTGAAACCACTCCAGTTGACTCAATGACAGGCTTTAAGCACTGCTAACCAATAGGCAATCCACCCCCAACTATTTAAATACTACACTGTTCATAGCAGGATTTCATAACAAAGGGAGGGAACTCCCAAGTCATCTACAACCTTGAAAATACACAGACTTGTATCTATATCAAGAACAGAGAGAGAAATGGGTACAGACTTGTCTCTATATCAAGAAGAGAGCTCGACTTTATCTGTCTTAATATTTGTTTTTATAACTTTACCTTTCTTCTCGAGTCTTTCTATCTGTTCTTCTCTCCATACCCTGATTTCTTCTGGTTCGATCCGAATCGTATCTTGTTGTGATATCGACGAATATGAATCAGATGGGCCGTTCGATTGCTGAAATAATTTATTAATCTTTATCTCAACGTTACATATTTAAAAATCATTCTATGCTATTTATATTAATATTAGAGGTACATTATGAATTATAAATCTTTATTTAGGCGCTACATATTTAAAAATCATTCTATGCTATTTATATTAATATGAGAGATACATTATGTAAGATTTAGTTTAAGAGGTGGCTGTTTTTGTTATAATGTTCAAAAAATAGATAATGAAAAATGAGCCACAATGAGTAAATTAAATAAGGGCTATTGTTTTTTTCACATTTCCAATCGCAATACCTTCAAAATGATTTATTGTTTATTTGAATCAAATGTGATTTATTAAGATTATTATGGCTTATTTTACATGACTTTTTGAGTTGATTTAACTGTTACATGATGCATCTTTAAGTTAAATCTGAAATAACTGATGTTACATTGAAATAACTGATGTTACATTGAAATAACTGATGTTACATTGAAATATCAAACTGAGATAACAAAATTAAAAAAAACAAATTGATGTGAAAAATTCAACAATTCCACAACAACACAAATTATTTAAAAAAAAATAAAAAAATAAGACAAACATTCTCAGAAGCAGTTTTATGCAGCCATTTTAAAGCAGCCATTTTGATTACAATAAGCACATTAAAGCAGTGATGGTACATATTAGAATGATATACATGACAGTAATTTTGATACTTTGTTGAATTGGTGCAACTTGCTATAATCTTATACATGTACTTCATTCCCATCAACACAATATACATTCTATTTAGGTGAGATTAGGGGTTTGGACCAACTGCAATTTGACAAGGGGATGGGCTACTGCAAGGATGAGAACATGGGAGGGGCTAATTTAGGTTTGTGTGGTTGTGGGAAATGATGGGAGTGTGGCAATCTGAGTTGATGTGGCAATGGAAATGTGGCAACCACGCTGGAAAATCATGATGAACTTTCTCGACCAACACCGGGAGCGACCTCTTGGCTAATGAGTCAGCATCTTATTCACTTAGCGGCTGTGACTCGGTGTGGCAATGAATGAAAAGGGATGAGCAATATACATGTTGGGATTGGGAGGTGGTCTGCAAACTGAGGTTTTATTGGGTACATGTAAGTGGGCGGGGCTGGGAATGCTAACTTAAACATCTCTCACTACTGGTGCTGCTACGGATTCACTCAAATCAGTCCCACCATCCATATCTAACAAACCATATGATTGGTTTGAAACCTCTCCCATATCAAACAAACCATTTGATTGGTTAGAAACATCACCACCCATATCTAATAAGCCACCTGATTGGTCTAATGATGAACTTACTTCAAACTGTCCATCAGTGGAGCCCCCGCCTTCAAACTCATCTAGACCGCCGCCAAAATCATCCTGAAAGTTTATATTGATATAAAAATACACATGCAGCATGCAGTCTGTACGCCAGGTTATTGGTTGTTCAAGCTCATCTTTATAACATCAAAATATTACATCTATAACATACTGGTTAATCTTATAACAAGACTTCCATCAGACTGGTTAATCCAGTCAAAATATTGGATGTACAATACCTTGACATAATGAAGATGATCAACAATCGTTGCCAGATAACCAACAGAGCCGTGTGAGAGATCTATAAATAGCATCACATTTCTATTCTATCTTAAAAAACTAAATTATCATAAAAAAAATTAATTGGCATCTTCGTAGCACTAACAAACATGGGTGCTGATAACTATCACTGACAATCAAAATCAGTGCCAAGCAAGAAACTTTAACTTGTGAAATGAAACAATGTGTATAAATATCAAGTCAAGTCAGATGATAACTTTAGTTCTTTAGTCAGATGAAAACTTTAGTCTCAAGTCAGATGATAATTTTAGTCAGATGATAACTTTAGTTCTTTAGTCTCTAGTCAGATGATAACTTTAGTTCTTTAGTCTCAAGTCGGATGATAACTTTAGTCTTTAGTCAGATGATAACTTTAGTCAGATGATAACTTTAGTCTTTAGTCAGATGATAACTTTAGTCAGATGATAACTTTAGTCAGATGATAACTTTAGTCAGATGATAACTTAAGTCTTTAGTCAGATGTTAACTTTAGTTTCTTGTCAGATGATAACTTTAGCTTCTATTCAATGATGGGCCTCAAGTCAGACAAAAATTTCAAATTTTAATTTACATGAAATGATGAAAGATAAGCTGATACCATTAAATTACATGTACAGAAAATAATAAATGATTTAAACAAACATATAAACTTGTTTTATATGACTAAAGCATTCCATAATACACTACAACATCAATAATAACATTCAATTTATACAGAATAGGTGTGATAGAAGTCATGTATAATGTTCTAGAAATAAGGCAACCAACTGAGTTTTGTAACTCTTGCTGTTTTTCAAGTTGGTTGAGGAGTACACCATACAAATGAATGAAATGGGGTTTAACGTCCTACAGTTACTTTCTCGGCCAATGCAGGGATCGAACACCCGACCTCCAGGCTAGCGAACCAGCGCCTTATCCACTTAGCCACCGTGACCCCTGTACACCATACAGGATAGAATTAAAAGATTCTATGCCAGCAGTATAACTTATGTATTTATTAGTATAATTTGGGGCATCCATTGACAAAAATTAATGTATTTTACCAACATATCTTACAGATATTGATTATGTCCATTAGGGTGCATGGAAAGCCAGAGCAGGAGGGCTTTGAAATAGACACAATTTCCTGGAAAAATCTTAATTTTACCAATTTTCGAATCTCTGTATAAAACACTCAAGTCCCTTCTATAGCTTTATAAATGTTATTTCTGTCTTGTTCACATTCTAATTAAACATGTTGCATGTAGCACTCTCCAAACTTTTTTAAATTTTCTTATTTATTTTTTACATTTTGTCTCAATTCCAATATAAATGAGGGTAGCCCCATAACATTTAAAAAAAAGGACCACCCTACTGTTGCCTTATATTAGCAAATGCAATAATTTAAGCATTCCATATAATACTCCATTTATTTATCATAAGCATTCCTTATCATAAAATACTCCATCTATTTATTAAAGCATTCCATAAAATACTCCATCTATTTATTATAAACATTCCATAAAATACTCCATCTATTTATTATAAAGTGACAAACCTGACTAGCCTCTGGTACTTCATCATTAAACGCACCAAAACCATCATCTGTAAAACAGTAACAACAGAACATGAGAGAAAGAGAGGGGGAGAGAAAGAGAGGGTGAGAGAAAAAGAGGGTGAGAGAAAGAGAGGGGGAGAGAAAGAGAGGGGGAGAGAAAGAGAGGGAGAGAGATAGTGGGTAAACCATATGTTAGTCCCTATATATAGTTTGTGTCCAGTGGAAATTAAACCCCATTTCTCTCTCCTTTACATTGTTACTGTCATTGTACGGGCGTTCACAGACACCAACGCAAGACCGTCTAGCAGTAAATAGTTGCCCAGTAAAAATGATGGGGGTTGGACAGAATAGATAATAACTTAAGGGCGGTTCCTAATTTTGTACAGTAACAGGAAGTCCAAAACGGGTGGTACCTGTTATGCTGCTGACCAGTTATGCTGCCGTTAGGGTTGGGTTAGGGTACCCTAACCCTATACAATAAGGGACAGTGGCATAGCGACATAACGATACGCTCTCATCCAGAACAGTCCCTTGTTCAAGTTGTTGGTTGGGGGACTACGAACCTTACACTTGCAGCGCATGATGTTACTGTTACACCCCTCAGTCTCTACTCATGCAGCAAGTACAACAATATGTTGAAAACAAAAAAAAACATGAAAAGGAGGACTTATAGACACTAGTAGAGTCTTCTACCGGTAATTAAGAGAGGCGTGGCATATAAAATTTTTGACTTTTTCATTTTCACCGGCTACCGTACCCATTATTATGATTAATTATGACGTTCAGGTTAAAATATTGAAATACCTTGTGGGACAGGTGAATCTGTGGGATTCTCGTCTTCTAAACCGGCGAGTTCCGATTGCTCTCTGGCCAAAAAATCTGCGGCTGGGTCGTCTTCCATGTTTCCGGAAAAATTATTACTTTCAAGATCGGCCATTAATTTTGCCAGATATAATCGATCATCCAGTCGCCTGATTAATTCAACAAAAATAAAAGGACTGGAAAGTAGAGAAACAAATTGACGTTACAACCGGAAATGAATAACGCCAGCTCTCCGCAGTCAATAAATACTGTTAGTTCGTTGGTGAAAATATAGAAGCGTGATGCCCCGACAAGACCAAAAAATAGCATCGTTCACTTTATATTTTGTCACCAATAAAATAACAAATCAACAATAAATTAATCTTGTTAAAAAAAACACGATGAAACCCAATTGTTTTTTTTTTTATAAAATGAAATAAATAAATCTTATTCGTCTGACTCAATTAACTTGGAACATCACGTCAAATGTAAACAAGAAAAGCTCCACGATTGCTCAGTGAATGAATGAGTAAAATATCTTAAAATAACTTATCTTCAACTTGGGGTTCACCACATTCTAAACGCAAGAAATGGCGGCACGTGAAAAAGACGATATGATGACTGAAATTAAATTGGAGGAAATTGCAACTGACATCGACGCAACGCAAACGAAAGAGAGCAGACGAGATCAAAAGATTTAGTCGAGGAAGACGAATCAAATGCCAAATCGTTTACGTCTGCTTTACGAGAGAAGTATTGTTTTGATAATTACACATCAAGTGGTTCTTGTGTCATACAGTGGCGCTACTGCACTTTCGTACCTCTACCAGTTCCCGTGGTCGTAGGAACTTGAAATTTGCAGGGGATGTTAAGGATGACTAACTATGATCACACACCAAATTTCAGCCGAATCGATCAATAACTTTTTTTTTTTAACCGACCATTTAATTTCTGCCGAGAGAGAACTTTATCCCCTTTCGCCATTTGTATTGTTTACTATTTCGACGGAAACCGACACACTTTAGACTCGAATAACAAGACACTAAAACGGAAACTGACACACTGAACTAGCTCCCTAACACTGCAGTTCATAAAAATTAATATTATTTTCGTAAACTTTAATTTTTGCGCAAAGTCATCAGTTTCTATAAATACTATTTGGTGTTGATCAGTGGATTGGCCTTTAGGTGTGACCATTGCCTTGACCTGATATTGACCTCGAGTCAAAACTTCCAATCCATATCGGGGCCTTTGCGTTTATGCTTGCCGTGGCCTTATTTCTTGCCGTATTATCAAAGTTAAGGTTCGACGTGAAAGCAGAGACGAAGTTCTTCAGAAAAGATAACTGGGTCAAGGTCGTAGGTCAAGGTCATTGTACAGAAAACTGAGCTCAAACTTTTCAAAGTCAATTTCGGGACATTTGACCTTGACTTACGACCTTGACCCCATAACAATTTTTACAGCCTATCATCTTGGCTTCAACCATCTACGTTTAACTTTGCCCTGTCGCACACTACTCGGTCACAAAACGGTCAAACGCAAGGGCCCCGAGATCGATGGGAAGTTTGGACTAACGGTCAAAGTCAAGGTCGCGGTTGGTAAGCCTTGACTAGTGAAGGTCAACACGACCTTTCACATTGGCCACGCCCATTGACTTCCTTTCGGACACGGACCCTCTGCATTTGACCGATTTGTGACCGAGTAGTGTGCGACAGGGCAAAGTTAAACGTAGGTGGTTGAAGCCAAGATGATAGGCTTTAAAAAGTGTTATGGGGTCAAGGTCGTTAGTCAAGGTCAAATGTCCCAAAAATGACTTTGAAAAGTTTGAGTTTAGTTTTCTGTAAGATGACCTTGACCTACGACCTTGACCCAATTATCTTTTTTGAAGGACGTGGTCTCTGCTTTCACCTCGAACCTTAACTTTGATAATACGGTAAGAAATAAGGCCACTGCAAGCATAAACGCAAAGGACCCGAGATGGATAGGAAGTTTAGACTCAAGGTCAAAGTCAAGGTCACGGGTGGTTAAAGGTGACTAGTGGAGGTCACTACGACCTTTCACATTGACCCCGCCCATTTACTTCCTTTCGGACACGGGACCCTTGCGTTTGATCGTTTTGTGACCGAGCAGTGTGCGACAGAGCAAAGTTGACGGTAGGTGGTTGAAGCCAAGATGATAGGCTTTAAAAAATGTCATGGGGTCAAGGTCGTAAGTCAAGGTCAAATGTCCCAAAAATGACTTTGAAAAGTTTGAGTTTAGTTTTCTGTAAGATGACCTTGACCTACGACCTTGACACAATTATCTTTTTTGAAGGACGTGGTCTCTGCTTTCACCTCGAACCTTAACTTTGATAATACGGTAAGAAATAAGGCTACGGCAAGCATAAATGCAAAGGGCCCGAGATGGATCGGAGGTTTTGACTCAAGGTCAAAATCAAAGTCATGGTAATATTCAAACCTAAAGGCCAATCCACTGATCAACACCAAATAGTATTTATAGAAAATGGTGGCTTAGCGCAAAAATTAAAGTATATAAAAATAATCTTAATTTTTATGAACTACAGTGTTAAGCAGCTAGTGCATCTAGTCAGTTTCCGTCGGAGTGTCTTGTTATTCAAGTCCAAAGTGTGTCGGTTTCCGTCGGAGTGTCTTGTTATGCGAGTCTAAAATGTAAACAATACAAATGGCGAAAGGGGATGAAGTTCTCTCTCGGCAGAAATTAAAAGGTCGGTAAAATAAAAAGTTATTGATCGATTCGGCTGAAATTTGGTGTGTGATCATAGTTAGTCATCCTTAACATCCACTGCCAATTTCAAGTTCCTACGACCACGGGAACTGGTAGAGGTACGAAAGTGCAGTAGCGCCCATACAGTTTCATTCAAGGGCTTGTAAAGATGGATCAAATGCTGAGCTGTCACATTTGAGAAATGTGGTAAGTTGTCAATCAACTCAAGTACTGCAGGATCGCATGCAAATGCAATATGATTGATAATGATATGGCCAATGAATAAGATAAGATAGGATAAGATAAGATAAGATTTTTATTGATACATCATAAACAGATAAAAACAACATCAATATGCATTGCACGTAAACTTAATATTTAATAATTAAATAATCTCATTTATATTACACTACACACTGGGATTGTCACACCTGGTCATGACGAATCAAGGATAACATCAAAAGCACACATTATGTGTTGAGCTTATTTCCGTGATGGTCCTAATGAGTTTTAACATCCTACTGACACTGTTCTACTCCAACTGGGTCATCGAAGACGGGCATACGACATACAGTGTGAACTGAGGGGAATTTTGCCCAGACAGCGACACACTATGACCCACTGCCCAACTCATCAAATTCTGACTGTCCAGAAATATAATAGCGATGCACGCCAATATAGACAGGACCAGTCCAGAGGCGGATCCAGGAAATCTAGTTAGGGGGGGCCCCTGGGGGTTCCCTGAGAATTTTTTTGAAAAAATCGGGATGTCAGTGGTGATTTGTGGCGCATATCTATTTTTTATACTGTTTTTTAGGGATATCGTAGGAGGGGGGGTCATCTCCTCCAAATTCCTAGACAGCTGTCCTTGTCAGACCTTTGATCCTAGCTGCACCACTGACAAGGTAAATCAACATCAGTAATATACACAGGACATCAGTTTTCCATCCCATCCAAATGACTAGACTGTGTAGACAGCTGTCCTCGTCAGACCCTCAATCCTAGCTGCACCACTGGCAAGGTAAATCCACATCAGAAAATCTCAATGAACATTCTCTGCCAATTCAAGGATCGAACATATCCGACCTCCAGGCTAGTGAACCAGCATCTTACCCACCACCTAGCAAACGTGATTCCCAGGTTACATGTAAAGTAAATATGTGTGCTCCATATTGCCCAGAGAGAGAGAGAAATGGGGTTTAACGTCCACTCAATGGACACCGATGTTTTTCTCACTGTGCGCCCCAATTATGGAACTCGTTACCATACAACATTAGGAACTCAAAAAGTCTAGAACGTTTTAACTCACAGTTAAAGACACACCTATTTTTAACAGCCTATGATTAAATTATTAAGATAGACTCAGTCTGAGACTGGAGAGCCAAATATGCGCCATGAGCATTACTTTACGTAATGGAATGAGCTCTTAATAAAAACTCACATTATTATTATTATAACTAGGTGGGGAATATGTAAAGTGTGGTAGCACGACTGTTTATCAATGTAATATTTTGTCATTTTTTAATTTTTATATAGGATTTGAGTTGAAGTCGTTTAATATAATATTACAGGATCTGAGTGCAATTGGTCTGGTATGTGCTGGTTTACCAAATGATGGGCTGGAATCTTTATGTCCTAATATAGTCGATTTGGATATATCCTGGTACAATCTTGATACGTGGAATAAAATATTACCGATTTTATATCAACTACCGTATCTAAAATATGTCAATTTGACTGGCAACCAGATTACTTCACATCAGGTAAGGGAGGGAGAGAGAGCAAGAGAGAGAGGGAGAGAGAAAGGGATAGATAGTGAGAGAGAGATTTTAACTCCGCTCAACACAAACTAGGTCATTTAAGGAGTAGGACTAACATGGTTTTTAATTTTATTTCAATAATTTGCTTGCACGTATATATAGGGGTCTTTCAGTGGGAGGAAACTGGAGGATCCGGAGAAAACCCATGAGGTTGGGCAGGCCACCCATCTCCTTGTCACATACAATCGGGATTCGAAACCACGCTAGTTGACTCAATGACAGGCTTTATGATACAGCGCGCACGAGCTAACCATTCGGCCATTCAACCCCCCAGAAAATTAAGCACTATGTTAAAATATGCAAGCGTAGACATTATAGGCCATATGATAAATAGTATCTGATAAAGTTTGTGACAGTGAGTCGCCTTATGTCCAGACTTGCTAAAGGTAGTTCCCTGTAATGGCCATATTTTATTTTATAAATGGCAAATGTCAAACACCATCTTGTGTATGGTACTTAGATTGAAATGGTACAGTTAAAGACTGTCAATCATGTACATGTACTGAATAGTAAATGCAGGAGGACTGCACTACATGCAAAACAAAAAAAAAAGATAAACCTGCGGACAAGACAGAAAATAGACATTGCATAAACTAAACAATTATCAAATCAAGTGAATGGATCCAAGGGCCAGCCTTAAGCGTCCACTGCACTGTACAGTCCTGGGCCTGTTTTGTTACAGGCTTCACTAAAATGATTTACAAAAAAGACATAACGAAAAAAATGCGACCGATCTTGTCAGTGGTCGTCTCTTCAATGGCCATAGTCAGCCAGTTGACGTCAGGTGTTAGAACGTCAAATAATTATCAGAGATAAAATTTTGGATCATTTTATTTTAGAAATATTTGGATGAATTAAAAATAAAATTTTGGATCTTTTTATTTTAGAAATATTTGAATAAATTAGAAAAACCTTTAGAGAGTATCGAGAACTTGGTGTTAAATCATACTAACATATCTTTAGAAGAAGTTTTAAAATTAACCACAATTGTACCATCACTTAAAGAATTACAGATCTGTAATAATGGTTAGTATATCTGTAATAACGGTTAGTATATCTGTAATAATGGTTAGTATATCTGTAATAATGGTTAGTATATCTGTAATAATGGTTAGTATATCTGTAATAATGGTTAGTATATCTGTAATAATGGTTAGTATATCTGTAATAACGGTTAGTATATCTATAATACAGTTAGTATATCTATAATAACGGTTAGTATATCTATAATAACGGTTAGTATATCTGTAATAATGGTTAGTATATTAAAAATAACTGTAAGTATATGGTTACAGGCCTGGGAATATCGGTTAAAATTGTACCTGACATTTTCAACTTATTAGTGCCAGACATGTATTAATAATATCAATGGGTGCAGGCTGTTTCGTACCTAGTTCTTTCGTACCTCGTTTCGTACCTCAGATTGATTCGTACCTTTTCCTATGTGTTGTTGAAATAAAGTTGAAACATGGTTAGTACCTTTTCTAGGGTTGTTCAAAGAAAGTTGAAACACGATTTATACACGACGACTTAATAATATCCAACCACTACGGGAATTTTATACAAATGTCTGCAATATTTAAAAATATAGTTGGCAAAAAAAAACCCAAAGCACCGCGATCTGCCTTTGTTGTTTATAATCTGGTGTTGATTACTGAACCCATTAAGCGAGTGAGTGGTTATTAACTTCAACGGGTCAGGCGGCACAAACGGTTGTATGTTGAATGTGTTCGGCATCACAAACGGTTGGCAATAAACAATATGTACTAAAGATTATAGTATAGTTTTGATATTGTATCGCTCGTAAAAAGGCATCGCCAACTTCCCGCATTCAGTCCATGTATTATAAGGTCCGTGATATTATCATGTCTCCTATAAATGCGTGGCTGTTGACAGCTATTTCGCACCAAAAACAACAATTTTACACATTTCGTAGTATAGCTATGCCTAATAGTAATATGGAAGGCGGCGAATCGACTATGACTCAATCGTGACAACCCAATTCCCAAGCTACCATACTCAAAAATGTTGATATAAACCTTCACACAGACATGATTTTGCATACTTTTAGTCATATTCCTGATAGCTCTAATCAAACGGAACACTGCGAGGAGGATGATTTTTAGTGTACTTCAGTGATACAGCAAGCATCCACTATTTCTATTCTTTATTGATACGAAGGTACGAAACAGCTCAAGTGAGGACGCTTAAGTTTAAGCACATATAAAAGTTGAAATTTTCAAAGGTACGAAACAGCTTACGTGAGGTACGAATGAACTAAGTACGAAACAGGTTTTGTGCCTGACAAAGCCATAATCTGTGACAGGTGCCTTATTTCCAGGTGACGATAATGTCGCTCAGTTATAAGCAGTAATTGTATTCCATAGAATTGTGACCTGTATACACCAGTTCAATTACTAAACACCATTGAAACATAGTAGTCTTTTATGCTTGGGATGCGATGATGTTATTTCATGATATTTTATTTTATGTCATTTGATTTTAATTTGTCGACAGGGAAATAACTCTGTTTTAAAAATGGCAGTAGTTTTTCTGGTGTGCCTTTTAAATATGAGATTATAACGATAGTCGGTAATGTTTTGGTTATTTGTAAGATGTAAAATTGTAACTGTAGGCTAAAAAATGTCCCTGAAAATCCTTGAATTTGATGTATATTTATTCTTGAATATCCTTGAAAAAATGTTTGACGAAGCAGCGGGAACCCTGACTGTTTGTTATTTCTGTGATGATCTAAGTTTTGTTAAATGGATTCTGTTTGTGTATTTGAAGGGTACAGAGAATTATGTGATATAGAAGATGATACACTGAAGAATATAGAATGTTTGAGAGCCAATAATAACCAGTTACAAAGGTAATTATACATGTATATATTGGATGAGACCTGAAAAGGTAAAGTATTTCTATCCACAAAAAGTGTAGGTATCTGGCAGTTTATGGTAGAAGATCAGACATGGGGACACTGATTTAAAGAGAGAGAGAGAAATTGGGTTTAACATTTATTTCAATTTTATTTCAATAATTCGATATCACGTAGGTTTTTTTTAGCAGTGGGACAAAACTGGAGGACCTGGGGAAAACCCATGAGGTTGGACAGACGACCCTACTCCTTGTCACGTATAATCATCCATTACATTAAAACACATGAAAGAAAATATAAGATGTCCGATATAGTATGAGAGGGCTGGATGGCCGAATGGTTAGCGTGCCTGCGCTGTATCATAACTATAAGGTCTGTCATTGAGTCAACTGGCGTGGTTTCGATTCCCCAGTTTTAAGTGACAAGGAGTAGAGTGACCTGTCCAACCTTGTGGGTTTTCTCCAGTTTCCTAACTGCTAAAGACTCTTATAAGCAAGCGAATTATTGAAATAAACTTGAACCATATCTTTGTCCAAAAATGACCTAATTTGTGTCGAGTCAATGTTGAAAATATAGTATTAAGTATTAGAGGACTGACATAGCATAAAACAAATACGGAAAATAAACAACATTTAGATCAGTATGCATAATAAAGGCAGTCTAACCAAACCACAGAGAATCGGTTGTTTATCATAAATTAAAATTTGTCTACATTTGTTTTACAGTTGGTCTGAAGTATGGAAATTACGTCACCTGAAGAATTTAAAATCTCTGGTTCTCTCTGGGAATCCCCTTCAAGATATTTTCTACGATCATCAAGGCTGTGATAATGAAACAAGTTGTAATGATGACAGTGTGGCATCACGAAACCATGGTAATAATAATGACAGCCTGGCATCACAAGACAATGGTAATAATACTGACAGCCTGGCATCACCAGACAATGGTAATAATACTGACAGCCTGGCATCACCAGACAATGGTAATAATAATGACAGCGTGGCATCACAAGACAATGGTAATAATAATGACAGCGTGGCATCACAAGACAATGGTAATAATAATGACAGCGTGGCATCACAAGACAATGGTAATAATGATGACAGCGTGGCATCACAAGACAATGGTAATAATAATGGCAGCGTGGCATCACAAGACAATGGTAATAATAATGACAGCGTGGCATCACAAGACAATGGTAATAATAATGGCAGCGTGGCATCACAAGACAATGGTAATAATAATGACAGCGTGGCATCACAAGACAATGGTAATAATAATGGCAGCGTGGCATCACCAGACAATGGTGATAATAATGACAGCGTGGCATCAAGAGACAATGGGAATAATATTGACAGCATGGCATCACGAAACCATGGTAATAATACATTGCAAGACCGTGATACTTCTAATAACGAGGCCAGTGATCAAAATGACAGTTCTACTCAACATGATCGTAGCGCAGCACTACAAGAAAGTGAAAATAAAACAACAATTCCGAAAACTGATTCTTCAACTTGTGATGCAACTGTTTGCGTAAGCTCTGGTCAACCTCAGCCAATTACTTTCTCCCAACACAAGTCATGTGACACAATAAATAGGTCAGAAGTCCAATCAGAAATTTTAGAAGCTTGTCAAAATGTTGTTCATGATTTGTTTAATAACGCCTGTCAAAATTCTTTGAACGACAGCGAAAATATGGAACAGAATTATTTTGAATCGGTTAAAATAGAAAGAGAAGACGAAAGTTCACAGAGTCAAAAATATCAATCAACAAGTGATGATTCTGATTTCAATTCCTCTGAAAATACGTCCTCCTCTTTAACGGTTGTAAAATCTGTGAAAACGAAACACAGCTGCGATGATGATTCTGAAGGGGGTCGACAACGTTACGATTCTCTACAAAGTGAAGATGGCGAAGATATGACTACTCAGTTGAATAATCAGCCATCAACAATAGAAGAAGAAGGTCGAGAGACAGAAGAAGAAGGGATGAATAAATCGTGTAAACCATTCAGAAAACTGCACACTTTATGTTTAACAGAAACGAAAGTTAATCACTGGAGACATTTACAAGCCTTAACTCAATTCCCTGTCTTAAAATCGGTTCGATTAAAGGTAATGAATGAATGAATTGGGGTTTAACGTCCTACTGTTATGCACTTGACCTAAGCTAATTGAAGACGAGCATAAGCCATACAGTGTGCTATGAGGGAAATTTTGCCCGGGCAGCGGTGCTACGGCCTACTCTTATATCGAATTCCAACTTCCAAGGGATCTTTTACGTGCACTCCAATTTGTACACAGGACCTCGGTTTTTCGTCCCATCTGAATGACTAGGCAGCTGTCCTTGTCAGACCCTCTTTCTGCATCACTGACAAGGGGAAATCACGTCGGAAAATCGAGATGAACTTTCTCGGCCAATGCAGGGATCGAACACTCGACCTCCAGGCTAGCGAACCAGCGCCTTATCCACTTAGCCACCGTGATCCCCGATTAAAGGTAAGGTTACTCTCAGGTCCTGGGGGAGTTGGATGGCGGAATGGTTAGAACGTTGAGTCAAGTGGCGTGGTTATGATTCCTCGCTTATACTTGACAAGGAGTAGGGTCATCTGTTCAACCTCGTAGATTTTCTCCAGGTCCTCCTGTTTCTATCAGTGAATTATTGAAATAAAATTGGACCATGTTATTCCCGGTTTAATTTTAAAGTAAGGTTTCTCAAAATCATGACTGCATCAATCTTAAAAGGGAACTACTCAATAGTTTTTATCCCAATAATTATTACCAGACACAGGAAATGAAATAAAAAGGGGTTTCACGTCTTAACGATCACAGGTCTATTATGGGAAAGAAACTACTGTAATAATGAATCAATTAAATAATCCAGGCTCAACATTATAACACAACAGATCTTGGTAGAAGTGAAGATAGTTTATATAATCAGTATAACATTTCGGGTTGAGATATCCTTGATCAAATATAAAGACTTCTACCAAGTCTGTCGTGCTACTGATGAGTGGGGATTCTTTCATATATTTATTTAACTCTTCTGCCTCACTTGTATATCTCTCTCTTGATCCAGTATCCACACAGATGTATCAGCCTGTTAAGCTTTAAGCAGCATGTACATTGGCAACATTTCTACAACATTTTTTACAACATTTTTACAACATGCCCTGTGTACACTATTATAAGAGTGTTTGAAATTTGTTGCAAAAATGTTGGGAATATGTTGGACATTTTTACAACATTATTTTCTCTGTATACACTTGGCAACATTTTTCCAACACGGCGTTGCAACAAGGAATGTTGGAGAAATGTTGTAAAAATGTTGGTAGTGTACACAGGCCTTTAGTCACCTTGTCACCCGAGTGTTGCTGTCCCTCTTCTCGTATACCGTAATAATAGAGTATTATATTACAGGATATTGGTCTATATTATTATATTATTACAGGATACATCTTCTATGAGCGGTATTTAGCAATTGACATAGATAATAAACACAAACACTTAATATGGAACACAATTACTATTTTAATTAAAGCGACGTTTCGTTTCGTTAATTTGGTGTTATATAATTTATGTATATGGTTTCATATGGCTTCTTAATTATTATGATTGATTGACTGTTAGTTGGTTTTTGTATAGGTTTTTGGCTTTAATTGGGTGTTATATAATTTATGTAAATGGCTTCATATGGTTTCTCAATTATTAAGATTATTTACTGTTACTTGTTTTTGTATATAAACCCTCTGTATATTAATTTTATTATCATTAGCTTGAAAACGTTGAGAGAATCCTCAACGAAACATCGCTTTAATTAAGATAGTAATTGTGTTCCATATTAAGTGTTTGTGTTTATTACAGGATACATGTCTATATTATTACAGAATACCAGTCTATATTATTACATTATTATTACAGGAGTCTATATTATTACAGGAGTCTATATTATTACAGGAGTCTATATTATTACAGGAGTCTATATTATTACATGTATTTTAGGATACCGGTCTATATTGTGATGCTAATGAAGATGACAGAAGATTGTTATTATTAGCCAGGTAATGTGAATTATTATTGGCCAGAGCACTGTTTAACAAAAACTTAAATCTCCTTAAAATCATCTTAAACTAAAATTTCATCCTAACTTAAAATTCAGTTTTAAATTACAATCAATCTGTAATTTTGAGTCCTGGTGTGAGCGTATGTGGCATGGAGATAAGGGCGCCTTGTAAACCTTGTGGGTTTCCTCTGGGCACTCCGGTTTCCTCCCACTGCTAATTAAAGACCCGTATGCACAAGGGAATTATTGAAATAAAATTAAAACCATATGTTAGTCCCGAAATGACCTAGTTGTGTTGAGTGTATGTTAAACCCCTTTCTCTCTCTCTATTCAATGTTTTTATTACAGTTTACCCAATATACAGATATTTAATGGAAGTGAAGTGACGTCGGTGGAGAGAGAAACGTCCGAGAGATTTTACATCCGACATTATCACGACCATGACGAGTCTGAGAAACCTGGTCGAGTTGAACAACTAGAAAACAAACACGGTAAAAACATCTTACATGTCATACATATTACCCAGTCTGGAAGTGAGTTGTAATATTACCCAGTCTGCCTGGAAGTGAGTTGTAATATAACCCAGTCTGGTCAGGAAAGTAAGTTCTAATATTACCCAGTCTGGAATGTGAGTTGTAATATAACCCAATCTGGAAGTGAGTTGTATTACCCAGTCTGGAAGTGAGTTGTAATATAACCCAGTCTGGTCAGGAAAGTGAGTTGTAATATAACCCAGTCTGGAAGTGAGTTCTAATATTACCCAGTCTAGAAGTGAGTTGTAATATTACCCAGTCTGTATGCTAAAGTGAGTTGTAATATTACCCAGTCTGCCTGGAAGTGAGTTGTAATATAGCCCAGTCTGGTCAGGAAAGTAAGTTCTAATATTACCCAGTCTGGAATGTGAGTTGTAATATTACCCAGTCTGGAATGTGAGTTGTAATATTACCCAGTCTGCCTGGAAGTGAGTTGTAATATAACCCAGTCTGTCTAGAAGTGAGTTGTAATATTACCCAGTCTGGTCAGGAAAGTGAGTTGTAATATTACCCAGTCTGTAAAGTGAGTTGTAATATTACCTTGTCTGGAAGTGAGTTGTACTATTACCCAGTCTGTCTAGATGTGAGATCTAATATTACCCAGTATATCTGAAAGTGAGTTCTAATATTACCCAGTATATCTGAATATGAGTTGTAATATTACCCAATCCACCAGAAAATTAGTTGCAATATCACCCTCATTGGTCTAAAAATGAGTTATAATATTACCCAATCGGCTGGAAAATGAGTTGTAATATTACCCAGTTTGTGGGAAAATGAATTCTGTGTTATATATATTTGTAGGAAAACTGAGTAAGATTGTGGATGTGTGTATGGGAGGTAAATATAGAGCACATCCTACAGCTATATTCTATCACAACGATCGCAAACTCTTTACACGCAAGTTGAACGTAAGAAACACAGTTGATAAATTGTTCCGATTCCTACAAAGAAAACTGGATATGGAGGCATGGTAGGTACAGATTTCAGATTTTAAAAGCTACATTTTAAGAAAAAGGTTAATAAGCGAGAGATAGAGAGAGAAATGGGGTTTAACGTCCACTCGACACAGACTAGGTCATTTCGGGACTAACATATGTTTTTAAAAAATTTTATTTCAATAATTCACTTGCACGTAGGGGTCTTTAGCAGTGGGAGGAAACCGAGGACCCAGTGAAAACCCACAGACGCCCCTACTCCTTGCCACATACAACCAGGATTAAAAACCACGCCGGTTGACTCAATGACAGGCTTTATGATACAGCACGCCCATGCCAAACATTCGGCCATCCAAACCCCCCATAATGTCTTAAACGAAATCTAAAATCATGGACAGTTTTAAATTTTTCTAGTTTTCCTTTTACTTGAATCAAGTGGCATGGTTTCAATTCCCCGGTTGTATGTGAGAAGGAGTAGGGGCGCCTGTCCAACCTCGTGGGTTTTCTCTGTGTCCTCCGACGGCTAAAGATCCCCATGTGATGCGACGCGCATGCGAATTATTGAAAATTAATTTGTGGATTACACTATTTTGCCTCATTACACTATTTAGCCTATACCGTTTTTTTAGGACTTCTAATTTTGCCTATGGATTGGATTGTTCGTACTTGGTTTTATTTTATTATTATAACAAACAAATTTAATTACAGTTAAATAAGAATTTTTTTTGTTGTATTTCAGTACGTTCAAGTTATATCATTTTCCGTGTGGATCCGGACATGACTTTAAAACAGATCTAGGAGAGTTTCCCGAGAAGGAGGAATTATTTATATCATCCTTCCCATTGAGTCGATTTAATATTTATGATGGAGACGAGATTCATATTGAATCCCGAGAATCATAGGATATTTTTGTCTATTTTATATACATTGTATTGATATAAACACATGTTTTACATTGATATATATAGAGAGAAATGGGGTTTAACGTTTAACGTCCAGTCAACACAACAAGGTCATTTCGGGACTAACATATGGTTTAATTTTATTTCAATAATTCACTTGCGAGTAGGGGTCTTTAGCAGTGGGAGGAAACCAGAGTGCCCGGAGGAAACCCATGAGGTTGAGAAGGCGCCCCTATCTCCATGCCACATACGCTCACACCAGGGCTCGAGACCACAGCCACAAGCCAGAGGTGACATGCCAGCTAGAGGTCGAATTGCGACACATCCCAACACCCCAGGTTGATATAAATACATGTTTATTTATTATGTACATGTCAATCGCTAAATACAGTAATTGTCAACGGAGTGGCAGGTTTATAGGTACAGCACACCAGTTTAGAGGACTTAAGTTTTACCTAATGTTCTTTTTCTAGTAAATGTTAGTGCCGGAAGACAGTTCCTTCAAAGTGGCTGCTCAAACTAAATCAAAATTATTTTCATCAGGGTTATTTGCATAGGTTGAATGATGAAGATGTAGATACTTTTGGTGTATTTATTTCTTACGCATTATTTGTCTAATTACAGGTTGTATAAGTTTATATGTATATAGTTAAATGGGGTTTAATGTCCACTTGACACAAACTAGGTCATGTCGGGACTAACATGTTTCAATTTCATTTCAATAATTTGCTTGTCCGTAGGGGTCTTTAACAGTGGGAGGTAACTCAAGAAAACCCACGAGGTTGGACAGGCAACCGTACTCTAGATGATGTACATGTACAAGCTGAGAATATAAACCACGTCATTTAATTCAATTAAAGACCTTATGATCTAAAGAGCTTGTGTTTAACCATTAGACCAGCCCCTACCTTCTCCTACACTACCTCTCCAATAAACGAGCCATCTTTGATATATTTAAGTTAAAGATACATTATGGCAAATAAGATAACGAGTTTGCAGTTCTCACTATAATAGTTAAAAACTAGATAATGTAAAGGAAATTTGCTGAAAATTTCAGTCAAATTGATCCACTATGAACCAAAAATTAAGCAAGTCTGTACGGTAAAAAGCGTAGTCTCGATTATCCATTTAATAATTAGATCGAGAAGGAAAATTATGCAGTAAATCGGATCATAATCCACCAAAGATCGCAGGCTAGCCATGCGATCGAGAGTTGATTATGGTCTAGAAAAGTTAATTAATGTATAATCAATAATTTAGATAACATTTCAGGCCTAAAGAAAGACCTGCAATAGGGAGGTTTAGATCTTGCATAAATAATATTTTATATCACAACAAAACAACATTGTGAGACTTTTTTATTATTTTAACATAGTTGATGATTTGTGATACTTCTATGATTGTAATATTAAAAAATAAATAAATACATTTTACAAATAACCTTGTTGTGTTTATGTTAATATTTATAATAGAACTTTTTAAGGAAAATGAAATGAGGTTTAATGTCCTAACGTCCTATTCTGGGCTAATGAAGACAGGCTTCTGCCATATAGTATGCTATGAAGGAAATTTTGCCCGGACAGCGGAACTACGACCTACTCTTATATCAAGTTCCAACTGCATGCCAATATGTACAAAGGACAGCAATACTACGGCCTACTCTTATATCCAACTGCTAAGGGATCATTTAGGTGCACGCCAACAAGTACACTGAAGTACATTGTCCTTTGCCAACACCTTCCATCTTGCACCACTGACAACTTTCTCTGTCAATGCAGGGATCGAAAACGGGACCTCCAGTTTAGCAAGCCAACATCCTAGTCACTGAGTCACTGTGGCTCCTCAAACCCATAATTATAATGCTTTTGTCATTGAGAATATTGGCATGTGTAAGGGATTTAGCTTTGATATGGCCACATGTTCACAAAGCATCCTCAGAGTTTACTCAACTTTCAATTCCTGTTTATGAGAAATATCTTTGATCCACAAACACAAAACATATTTTCTTATTAATGTATTTGATACAAGTTATATAAAGGGCCATTATTTTAGTCAAAATAAGGGAAACAATTTTGAGTAAATTCTTCACTTAAGTCTGAGAATACTTTGTTAACATGGAGCCTTAAAGCAATAATTGCATTTTTTAAAAGTCAAACGTTTAAAATATGTTACAAAATATATGGCACCTAATTAATCCTAAATTTCACTTGTGTCAGTTGAGAAATTGGCAAATATAAAATTTTCTTGTTGAAAAACTGATAATCACAACAAGGGAGGAGGAACCATTTGAACTTTCTCGGAAAACACTTGGATCAAAAATGGGACCCCCAGGTTAGAGATCGAGCCAAGGTCTTACCACTTCACCCCATCGCTAAAAGAAGTCAATGTTTCAGTCTCAGGTCTTCAAGAGGTATAATTATTCCACATTCAGGAACAACTACGCTAATTTGTCTGTCACCAAAATATTTAAATTTCTACTGAGGAACAGCAAAATGAAATAGGGTATGTGCGAGGTAAATAATTCCCCAAAGTAGTGCCAGGTAATCCGCCCTGCATCACTGACAAGAGGAAAGAGGGTCCCAAAATCCTGAGGTAATTTCTCGGCAAACACAATGATCGCAGTCACCTTAGTCCTTTTTATGTTCACTCTTTGATACTAAGGTTAACTGAAACACTGATGTTGTTAGTCACGACCAATCTTAGGCCACAATCGTCGATCTTCATTTTTCTTTTAATCTTTTTATAAATGTTACTTCTGCTTTATTTCTGATACCATATCTGCAAATATAAACAATTAATGAAAAACATGGGATAAAAATTGTTTTGTTTGTTGGTTGCAAGAATTTTAACAAGTGGGCAAGACAAATCGCTCCACAATACACCTTAGTCTGAGTGGGCCAGACCACAATGATCCAAAGTGAATATTCACCAGGCCACTACAATCACTGATAAGGATGACATTGATACTACTTAATGAGACAAAAATATTAACTTTTGTCCTCCGACAAATTAAATTCTAAAATATTTTTTTTATGTATTAGAAAAATAAATGAAGATGTTTTAAGTATTTGTAGGTAAAATATATTTCCTATTTAGTGTAAATGGGTATTAAAATGAGTAGAATGCAGCATTCAGCCTGATCACAGCGAATGTCTGAAATGTAGGAACCAGCCCCAATCAGACATGTCATCAATAACTAAATTTAAAATACTAATTCTTACTCTTTTAACGTTTTCTTGTCATCTGATAATTTCTGATTGTCGTAATATAACCAATGTCTTCTCCAGACATACCTCCTGTAAAACAAACAAAGGGGGTTTTTAACCTCTACTCAACACACATCCGGTCATTTCATGACTAACATATGGTTAAATTTTATTTATTTAGCAGTGGGAGCAAACTGGAGGACCCGGGGGAAAACCCATGATGATGGACAGGCGACCTTACTCTTTGTAACAGACAACCAGGGAATCGAAACCACACCTGTTGACTCAATGATACAGTGTGCTAACCATTTGACCATCCACCCCCCCACCAACAATATAAGTACTCCTGTAAAACTAACAACAACAATATAGTCAAGTCATAAAACCGGCTACCTCTGGCTTGCGGCTGTGGTTTTGAGCCCTGGTGTGAGTGTATGTGGCATGGAGATAGGGGCACCTTTTCAACCTCGAGGGGTTCCTCCTGGCACTCCGGTTTACTCCCACTGCTAAAGACCCCTACTGGCAAGTGAATTATTGAAATAAAACTAAACCATATGTTAGTCCCGAAACGACCTAGTTATGTTGAGTGGATGTTGAACCCCATTTTTCTATCTCACTCTGTTTGCATTACAAGTGTAAATGGGTCAGACATAAGCGTGCTGTTCTTAATTAGCCCAGTCAGGAGCCAGACAGTAGGACGACCCCATTTCATTACTGTAGTTACCACTATCCAAATTTACCACTCTAGGCAGGGGCTGGACAGAGAAAGAAAAATGGGGTTTAACGTCCACTTAACACAACTAGGTCATTTCAGGACTAACATATGGGTTAATTTATTTCAATAATTTGCTTGTGTGTAGGGGTCTTTAGCACTGGGAGGAAATCGGAGTGCCTGGAGGAAACTCATGGGGTTGAGAAGGTGCCCCTATCTCAATGCCACATACGCTCACACCAGAGCTCGAAACCAGAGGTGGCCCCGGCCAGCTAGAGGTCAAAGCGCGGCACTCTAGACCACTAGGCCATCCCAACCCCTGTTATTTGCCCCTAAAATTGATATTTACTCACCAGCTGATTTGTTGTGTGCTACCAGATCTTGCTTGTTTTAACATGACGTATCTCTTGATAGCCTGTTTTAAATCTAATACTGTTGCATCTTGTATCACTACTATAGCTGTAATTATAGAGTTATCTCCCCTTATCACATATACACATATAAACCAACTAATACGACATACACTTGAAAACGTTGAGAGAATCCTCAATGAAACATTGCTTTAATTAAAAAAGTAATTTTGTTCTATATTAGATTTTTGTCTTGATAACGTGTGTCATTTGCTAAAAGCTGCTCAAAAAAGATATGGCAGGTTATTTATAGTATTTCTTACAGCGTTGGCAGACTAGTGCACCAGGGGAAGAGTTAATCTGTGGACTAGTGAACCTCTCTCCTGTTTGGCATCCTAGATTTGAAACTGCCCCCCCCACCCAACTGACCAGCTTCTTGATAGGTTACCGGTTTTGGCAATTAAACAAAGTAGAATACTGTATGTATCTCTACCGTAAGATAGGTAGGCTTATTGCAGAAACATTTTAAGAAAATTATTTCCTACTACTGATGGTTTTTATCTTCAATGGAACTGAATAATTATTTAAGGTAACTTACGCATACTAATGTTATCGTCTCTTCGAACAAATACCACCATAGCCTGCCCATGTTCTAACGCTATCATAGAATTTACTTCCTCTAGAGTTACCTGCCCTGGTAAATCTTGTAATAATGGATCTGACTGAAATAAAAATAAAACACATGGATTAGATCATATGTATCACTGGATATATTGGACTAATATATACTCTGGATTATCCAGTCAGCAATTTCAGTAGTGGTGTGTCACATGTAGAGATAGTTATTGAGGGGCAGGGTCTCACAGAGAAGTACGGGATGCTCGATTCACAGTCCAGAACGTCAGGAATTGACAGAATTGCAATTAAGTGACGCGTAATTCAGTCCTGTCACAGTTCTGACAGTTCCGACAGCTGAGGTGGTGTGAATAAAATTGTGACATTTTTTTTTAAGTAACAAATATGTTTCAGCTGTCATGATTGGTTAGTATATATTTTTTATAAAGTCGGCACATGCATTGTACTCAGAAATTCTCCTTTCACTTGATTGACACTATTTTCCGAATTGAGAGAATTCAATTTCGGAACCTTCAATCGAGTACGCCAGTAGTTACTCGATTATCCATACATCAGTGTCTCGCATGTATCGATAGTAACTGGATTATCCAGGAGCTTTTTTAGCATAGTCTCACACATCCTTCATAATATTTCCTCTACCCATCCAACATCATAATATTCCCTCCACCCATCCAACATCATTATATTCTCTCCATCAATCCAACATCATAATATTCCCTTCACCCATCCAACATCATAATATTCCCTCCACCCATCCAACATCATAATATTCCCTCCACCCATCCAACATCATGATATTCCCTCCACCCATCCAACATCATAATATTCCCTCCACCCATCCAACATCATAATATTCCCTCTACCCATCCAACATCATAATATTCCCTCTACCCATCCAACATCATAATATTCCCTCCACCCATCCAACATCATAATATTCCCTCAGCCCATCTAACATCATAATATTCCCTCCACCCATCCAACATGTAAATATCAATTTCTTGTCAACAATAGGTCTTTAATATTATAATGTTATAAATTTAAATACTGGAATTAATTCTGCCAGGATGTCTTGTACTTGTTGCATGGCATCTTTATGAGATAGTGTTGTATCTGTTGTTAGTTTGTCTGATTGCTGCACGTCATCTTTTCCTTTTAATTTTTTAAAAGGTTCCTGTTTGATCTTGGCTATAGCCTTCACATCCAGACTCTCATCTCTTGTTTGGTTATCCATTTCTGAAAAGCTTGAATTAGAAATGTATATTATTTATACAGTTTTATAGTCATCTATATCAATTTATTTCTAACAACAATTTCAGTGATGACGGGTTTCACGTTTTCACATGTGCTACGTTATTCTTAAACAGAATGTATGAAATGGGGTTCAACTTCCTAATATTATGCACCTAACCTGGGTTAATGGAAGAGGGGCATACGCCATACAGTATGCTATGAGGGAAATTTTGCCCGGGGAGTGGAGCTATGGCCTACTCTTATATCGAATTCCAACTGCCAAGGGATCTTTTACGTGCACTCCAACAGACTTCACTTCCTGTACCAATGGACTAGTTAAACAGATAACAACACGAACATTGCCCACGGCACATGTCACAAAATGGACACAGAAGTAGCCAATAAATCCAGTTTAACGTTTAACGATTTAACGTATCCACTTCCACTGGCAGTGATATCATAGACAAGTCAATCCAGCAATATCAGTTCAATTTATAACCTCGAGGCGCATGAGCCCTCACTGAACAACAGACGCGATAAACTGGCCCTGCAGTAGCGTGGGCTATGCTACGAAAATTGCATGACTTCCAAAAGTTGACAGGATGACATCACTTGCACTGTTATCAACAAAATATCTAAATTGTATAACAGAAGAAACAACATATAATGGATTAAAATTTGAAGAGAATTATTTACACTTTATAATAACGTAGTGGATATATAGCCGTAAACGGTACCCTATTTACAAACGCTATTGCACCGTAAATCGCAATGACGTATATATACATCGTGTGTGATTGGTTAAATAATAACTTCCGTTCATGCGCAGCTGATATATTCCACAAGAACGGTAACTTCGTCTTTCAAGTTTGGCGCAGAAGCACGGTTTTAAGGAAAAAAACGTAAACAACTGACCGTCTTGGTACTTAAATTAAAATCCACAGAAATAAGCCCTTGACGGTTGACCGAAATAGAATAATTTTCTACAATTTACATTTATTATTTTATTTTCTTCTAAAACTAATTCATTGGGTTCAACCGTAGAAATCCAAGTAAGGCTATTTCGTCCTATATAAGAAACGGAGAAAGTAGTAAGGTTAGACAAAGAACGATTGGTGGTTATGGTTAGTGTAAGGATTTGGGTTAGGTTTTGGGGTAGGGTCATGGGTTAGGGTTCGGGTTAGGCATCATTGCGAAAACTGCTGATCAGAGAATTGCGCATGTCAAACGGAAGTTACGGCGATATAGTAAATAGAGTAAAGTGCCGTTTACGGTTGAATATCCACTGCCTTATAATAAAACTTAAAGTTTATTAAAATCAATAATTTGGAAAAACGAATTTGGTATCAGTTGAATAGTTGAGATCTACTCCGACAATGTTCTATAAATAGAACCATACACTACAGATAGCCTAAAATCAAATTACTGATGCAATGATTACCTCTTTGTTATTTAATTTAGAAGAGTCTTTCAACTGAACTGTTCAATTTTCTAATTTTCTGTATGGGCGCAGACATCTTGAAGTCACGCAGTAAATAGTATTGAAAAATAAACAAAATCCCCTTTTCCAATACTTTTTTTCGAATAAAAAATTATCTAATACCTAGTCTTAAATATTTTGTCCGTAATTTTTTATACCTAAATTATTGAAAATTGTCATTGTTTTGGTACTCCGCAGTCAATCAACCGGAAGCACGTTTTGCGGTTTCGATGTCTGAAGTGATGAAAAACGTTGAAATACTTGAAAACATGGTTAAATTGAAACAGTTAAAATAAAATGTTCTTTCCTTTTTAAATTTATTGACGAGTGGTATACACTCACTATATTGTGTAGAATTTAAAGAAATTGATTATTGATGCGCCAAAGTTATTGACTGAGACTGAGAGTGAGTCACTGACACTGGCTGAGTGAATAAGAAAGTTCAACTCAAGATGTTGATGTTTTGTCCAACATGTGCGAATGTTTTAGTGGTAGAGGAAGGGACGAATTGCTATAGATTCGCCTGCAACACTTGTCCTTATATACAGAATGTTACTAGAAAGGTACATATTCACTTTTATACAGGTCTTTTTACCATCATGTAAGCACAGTAATGATGGGGGGAAGGGGGGGGGGCGGTTGCGATGTTTCAGTATTTTGTTCTACTTTCATTTCATGAGTCTGACTTACATGTATCCATAAAGCCATACGTTACCCAATGGCCCATACCCAACTACACAATATATAATAATAAAAAAGAAGAAGAATGCAATGCCCACGTGGAAGCATCGATTTTACCTGCTCTTGCTTTGGGTGGTTTTCTTTCAACAATTCGTAATGTCAGGCAATCATATCTATGCCAATTCCCTCAGATATGTCTTTTCTTCAATCTTGTCGTTCTGAATTGCATACATACTGTACTCCCTATTTATTATACTACCCGAAGGACTAGACATCAGATGAATGTGAATATTTATATTTATATTACCTTATTATTTACGTCTGTTTTAAATAATTTAGATTAGTCATAAAAAATATCCAAAACTAAAAGAAGTTGATGATGTGTTAGGTGGAGCAGCAGCATGGGAGAATGTTGATTCTACAGAAGGTAATATAGCTTTAATAATAATAAAATGTTGATTCTATATAAGCTAATATAGCTTTAATAATAGTTGCATGTTGTCTATATAAGGTAATATAGCTTTAATAATAGTAGCATGTTGTCTATATAAGGTAATATAACTTTAATAACATGATTGTCAGGGATTGATTTAGCTCCTTCACACTTCTTGTTCCAAAGTTTTTATGACTGTTATTATCGGTGTAAGATATTTTAGGACTAGTATTATCGATGTGAGATATTTTAGGAAGATATTTTAGGACTATTATTATCGATGTGAGATATTTTAGGAAGATATTTTAGGACTGTTATTATCGGTGTAAGAGATTTTAGGACTGATATTATCGGTGTAAGTGTTTTAGGAATGTTATTATTGGTGTAAGTGTTTTAGGAATGTTATTATTGGTGTAAGTGTTTTAGGAATGTTCTTATTGGTGTAAGAGTTTTTAGGACTGTTATTATTGTAAGAGTTTTTAGGGCTATTATTATTGGTGTAAGAGTTTTTAGGATTGTTATTATCGGTGTAAGAGTTTTTGGACTGTAATTATCGGTGTAAGAGTTTTTAGGACTGTTATTATCGATGTAAGAGTTTTTAGGACTGATATTATGGGTGTAAGATATTTAAGAATATACATGTACATATATCTATATGTAAATTTAATAAAATATACAGTAACCAAGTTTTAAAGATACACATATAAATATATCTTACAAAGTATTCAAGTCCCAAGCCTTTAAAGGGACAACCCCGTATTATACAGAGGCTCAAAAATAAAAGTCTGAGAATGTATGAAAATAAAACGCCAAAATATAGGGGAATGGTGTATATACCTTGTCTCAAAATTTCAACTCAAAATATTTAGTCATTTGGACGTGAACGCCAAAATTGCTTATCCGGACACTCAACCCTTTTAAGATTGATGGTCATTTTTTTCATTTGGTGACCTTATAATCGATTTACGTTTCTTGAGAGGTCTATACAGTGAATGACCCATGTACTGTACTTGATAACAAAAGGTAAATTTTACCTACATATTATTTTATAGAAAAAAGTCTGGTTTTATCCAGATACTGTATGATACAAAGGTCTCCATTTCCAGATGCAGACTGTCATGTTTAAGTTATTTACAAGCGTATCACAAAAATCGGGTTAGTTGATCGGCCATAGATAATGGGTTTTAAATGATTTTAACATAAAATTAAGCAGTTTTATTCCCCAAAAAGTTATCGGGATTGGCCCTTTAAATATGTTCGAGTCTCAGGCCTTTAAACATGTTCGAGTCCCAAGTCTTTAAACACGTTCGAGTCCCAGGCCTTTAAACATGTTCGAGTCCCAGGCCTTTAAACACGTTCGAGTCCCAGGCCTTTAAACATGTTCGAGTCCCAGGCCTTTAAACATGTTCGAGTCCCAGGCCTTTAAACACGTTCGAATACCAAGCCTTTAAACATGTTCGAGTCCCAAGTCTTATAACATGTTCACATAATGCTCTGATTCTGCACTTGGAATGGACTAACATGCATCGCAAATTAGCAATACATTTACATGATCAAAAATATGTGTAGTCTTATCATAGACAATTACATTGATTATTTTTTTTAATATTTTTTAAATTTGTCAAATACAAAGTTACGGGACCAATTGTATGATTTTAGCATGATTTTAGTTTTGTGAAAATTTAGATATGTTCCAAAAAATGTAAATTATGATAAGCAACAGGTTTAAAGTCTGGGTGGTAACGACCCTCTTCCTTGTCACATACAAGCAGAGAATCTAAATGCGCCACTTGACTCAAAGACACATCTTTTGATCTAATGTGCATGTTTTAAACCTAGATTTTTTCTTTGGTGGAGTGAAGTCCTCTTCCATGGAAAAAAAAAAAAAAGTTGTTATTTCTTGATCTTTAAAGTGTATTTTGTACAACTGTCAGCCTGCAACATTTAAACATACATTATAGTGAGAACTGCCAGCTCTTTATATCTTATCTTCCATAATGTAGAGGGGGATCACGGTGGCTAAGTGGATAAGGCGCTAGTTTTCTAGCTTGAAGGTTGGGTGTTCGATCCCTGCATTGGCTGAGAAAGTTCATCTCAATTTTCTGGCGTGATTTCCCTTTGTCAGTGATGCAGAAGGAGGGCCTGACAAGGACAGCTGCGTAGTCGTTCGGATGGGACGGAAAACTGAGGTCCCGTGTACACATTGGAGTGCATGTAAAAGATCCCTTGGTAGTTGGAATTCGATATAAGAGTAGGCCGTAGCGCTGCTGCCCAAACGAAAAAATTTCCTCATAGCACACTGTATGGCGTATGCCCGTCTTCAATTAGCCCAGGTTAGGTGCATCACAACAGTAGGACGTTAAACCCCATTTCATTCATTCCATATGTAGAAGATCTTTAAAGTGTATTTTGTAAAGCTATGTCAGCCTTCAGTGTAGACTATCTTTGTGTGTTAAACAAATTAGTTTTTCATTGCCATTCAGTAATATATTACTATTATTGGAAACCAAACCATTCATTAATATATTATATATATATGGTAGACCATAGAACAAACTTGTCTCTTTGTCCAAATGCAAACAGGCTATAGAATTATTACAATATATATTGTAGGTAAACCTTTTTGACTATGAGTAAAATTTCTATTCTTACTAGACACCAGTCTTCATTAGCCCTTTTAGCTGTACAAGACAAGACATTGTACTAGTCCATTCTTACTATACAATATCTTGCTTATTGAATATGAGTAAAACTTCTTACAAGACACCATGGTCCTCATTAGCCCAGTTGGGGCAGAAAAGTAGGACATTAAATCCCATTTCATTTGTTACAGTAACTTACAGAAGTACAAGACATTATACCTAACCATTCTTACTGTACAATGTCAGTGAACTTTCTGTCTAACCATTACAGGGGTTTTGGATGGTTGCCTGTCTAACCTTGTGGGTTTTCTCAGGGTCCTCCGGTTTCCTCCCACTGCTAAAGACCCTACGCGCAGGCAAATTTTTGAAATAAAATTAAACCATATGTTAGTCCTGACATGGCCTTGTTTGTGTCGAGTCACGTGGATGTTAAACCCCATTTTTTTCTCTCACTCTTACGGTACAATATACCATCAGTTAACTTACAGTCTAACCATGATGGGGATCACGGTGGCTAAGTGAGTAAGACCTTGTTTGCTAGTCTGGAGGTTGCGTGTTCAATCCCTGCATTGGCCGAGAAAGTTCATCCACATTTTCTGTTGTGGTTTCCCCTTGTCAGTGATGCAGGATGGAGAGTCTGACAAGGACAGCTATCTTGTACAAATTGGCGTGCATATAAAAGATCCCTTGACAGTTGGAATTCAATATAAGAGTAGGCTGTATCACCGCTGGCCGGGCACAATTTCCCTCATAGTACACTGTATGGCGTATGCCTGTCTTTATTAGCCCAGTTCGGAGCAGAACAGTCGGACGTTAACCCCTATTTCATTTCATGTCAAACCATTACTTACTATTATTTAATCTAGAATACTAGTTTAAATAGTGTAAAGTGTACAGAGTGTCATTACTGCACCTTGAGCATGCAATTTCGGATCGATGGAATTGGCGCTATATAAATATACATTACTTTTTATTATATTATAAACCATAAAACTGTTTTATCTGTCGGATCTTTCTGTCTCACAATCCCAGGAGGTGAAATATCTGTAATATATGTAGGAGGAGTGGTGGCAACTATTGTTGTATTTTGTATAAGTTATTGAACTACATGTACTTGTATTGGTGTAAAGCCTAGTCAAGTCAATGGTCGATCAATTTGTACTTTATACATAACATTTCTTTGTAGAATATGAGAGAGAGAAATGGGGTTGAAAGTCCACTCAACACAACTAGGTCATTTCGGGACTAACACATGGTTTAATTTTATTTCAATAATTCGCTTGTGGGTAGAGGTCTTTAGCAGTGGGAGGAAATCGGAGTGCCCAGAGGAAACCCACGAGGTTGCGAAGGCGCCCCTATCTCCATGCCACATACACTCACACCAAGACCACTAGGCCATCCCAACCCCCCTTGCAGAATATGAGATTTACTTTACATCTGTACAATAAACTATAACACATACTTATGGAAGAACAGTTACTTATTGCAACAGATGTTATATGTCAGGCTTTATAGGCTATCCTAAGTAAAGGGATCTTCGTGACACCATAACTATCATATTTCTCTATACTTGTCTCTTTTCAAATTTCGTTTATACAATGTAGCACAGTTCTTATTTTCATATATATATATATCTGTATTAATTGTTGTCACTTTCTAAGTCGTGCCATGCGACACTACATTAATTTATTGTCATGTTGTAACCTTCACTTAAAGAATAAATAAATAAATAAATAAATGTTATAATGCATCGCCTGTCCAATCTCCTGGGTTTTCTCTGGGTTATCCAGGTTCCTCCTGGTGCTAAAGAGCCCTACACGCAAGCAAATTATTGAAATAAAATTAAACCATATGTCAGACCTGAAAAGACCTGGTTTGTGTCCAGTATAGGTTAAATTCTCTCTTTCTCCCTCCCTCCCCCTCCCTCTCTCTCTCTCTCTCTCTCTCTCTCTCTTCCTTCCTCCCCCTCTCTCTCCCTTCCTCCCCCTCTCTCTCTCTCTCTCTCTCTCTCTTCCTTCCTCCCCCTCTCTCTCTCTTTCTCCCTCCCTCCCCCTCCCTCTCTCTCTCTCTCTCTCTCTCTCTTCCTTCCTCCCCCCCTCTCTCTCTCTCTCCCTTCCTCCCCCTCTCTCTCTCTTCCTTCCTCCCCCTCTCTCTCTCTCTCTCTCTCTCACACACACTCACACATATATTTATAATTATGAGGGACATAAACATAATTTGTTTTGACACAGCATACCCTGCCAGTACAGCACTTGTTACTACTAACTGTAAATACAGTTTTCATGGCAACATTGCCATGACAACTATCCATTTATATCTCCCTAGCAACGAGCTATATTATTGTAATTCATCTCTTCAACCTGTTTAAATACTGTTTTTTTTATATATTTCAGTGACGTGTCCGAAATGTGAACATAACCGAGCTTTCTTTATGCAGATACAAACACGATCTGCTGATGAACCGATGACAACATTCTATAAATGCTGTAGTATGACCTGTGCTAATCAATGGCGAGATTAATCGGCCAATGACAGACTTTGTTTTATAAATGGAGAAGTTTGATGATTGTGTGATTAATCAACCAATGACAGGGCCCCTGAATTTTTTTGTGAAAAAATCAGATTGTCAGTGGTGATTTGTGGTGCATATCTATTTTTTTATACTGTTTTTTAGGGGGGGCCCGGGCCCTGGTGGAAGTGGACATGAACCTCCAGAAACGAATGAATGAACCAAGGAGAGACTTTATTTTATAATTGCTATAGTATGATAAGCTTGCAGATTGCGGAATTAATTCCTGTTGTGGATAAATAGATGAAATCCAGTATGTTAAAAGATGCCGGTAGTTAGGACTGAATGAGGAAGCTATAAACTATAGTTACACTAACATGCACTGTAACCCTTATATCGTTTGTTTATAATGGGGTTTATAGCGTTAAGAACTATCCATTCAAAATGCAGTAGTGTATTGTGACATGTTTATTGGATGCCAACATGAGTAGCCCTAGTGTATTCAGATGTGTTTATTGGATGAAATTATGAATTATAAATAAAAGAAGAAGATCAACATGTATGAGAAGGTGTTGGACCAGTTATAGGAATTTGCCCGTATATTCCGGACATGTCCGACACTATTTTCTAAAAGGAATATGCCCAATTGCATATCAAAATCTGTTGGCCTATTTATAACTTGAAAAAAAATTTAACTGTTGAGTTAATAAATCAATGGCATTTAGTTACAGTGGATTGAAAGCAGATTAATGGCTGATTACCACACTATTAACATAATCTTACAGCAGATTCCAACACTAATAATATAATCCCACAGCTATTTATCAGCTTATTGTGAAGGGGATCACAGTGGCTAAGTGGATAAGGCGCTGGTTCGCTAGCCTGGAGGTTGGGTGTTCGATCCCTTCATTGGCCGAGAAAGTTCATCTCGATTTTCCGCCGTGATTTCCTCTTGTCAGTGATGCAGAAGGAGGGCCTGACAAGGACAGCTGCCTAGTCATTCAGATGGGACAAACAACCAAGGTCATGTGTACACATTGGAGTGCACGTAAAAGATCCCTTGGCAGTTGGAATTCGATATAAGAGTAGGCCATAGCTCCACTGCCCGGGTAAAATTTCCCTCATAACCCACGGTATGGCGTATGCCCGTCTTTAATTAGCTCAGGTTAAGTGCATAATAGTAGGACGTTAAACCCCATTTCATTCATCGATTCATTCTTATTGTGAATAATATAATATTTACAGTGTATACAGTTGTATGTTTTTATCAATCCGGGGGGTTGGACGGCCAAATGGTTAGCGCATGCATGCTGTATCATAAAGTCTGTCATTGAGTCAACTGGGGTGGTTTCGATTCCACGCGACAGAGAAGTACATGTAGGGTCGCCTGTCCAACCGCGTGGGTTTTGTCCGGGTCCTCTGGTTTCCTTCCACTGGTAAAGACCCATACCAGCAAGCCGGGAGGTTGGGTGGCTGAATGGTTAGCGCGTGCATGCTTGGGTTTTCTCCGGGTCCTCTGGTTTTCTTGCACTGCTAAAGACCCATACCACCAAGCGAGTTATTGCAATAAAATTAAAACCATATGTTTACGTTAGTTCCGAAATGACCTAGTTTGTGTAGAGTAAATATCAAACTCAAAACTCCTCTCTCTCTTGTATCATCCATCCAGTCTGGCGATTCATCAGTCCAAGTATTTGAGAACATTCGGCTAATCATAAAGAGTATGCTGTTCAAAATCAGTTTACCCAGGGATGTCAGCAATACTGTTAACATACTTTACAGACAAGGAGTCGGTTGCTCAAAACTAAGTAAGTTTAACGATAAATAATAATAATCGCTTCATTTTACAAGGGAAGCAAATTAGGCCTGAGGCCTTTTTCCAATTTGGCCCTTGGCACAGATCGTGCGAATGATTTCGATCATTACTGCAGGAAGAAACCGAAGAACTCGGGGGAAACCTGCCTGATCGGACAGGAGACTGAATATCCCTCTCACTTACAACGATAAAGTTCATGCCCTGAACTGGAATTGAACCCTCCTTGCATTGGTGAGAAGCCGCCTCTCTATCGCCACAGCATGGAGAGATTACACATGTACCTTACCTGAGGTATCCTATATGATGGGGGGGGGGGTCTTTACTGTAATACCTTACCTGTATCCTGGATGGTGTGGGGACTCATTACGCTAATACCTTTCCCTGAGGTATCCTAGATGATGGGGGAGGGGAGGTCTTTGCTGTAGACCAGAAAGCTGAAATATCTGTCTGCGGAACTATTGATTAAGTATACATGTATATTTGACCAGATGAAAGCCTTCTAATCCTTTAAAGTATCTGTTTCCATTCGGTTGAACCATGGACCGTATATATACAGTCCATGGTTCAACCATTCATGTTATGCTGGTATATTTATGCGAAACTGATAGGCACTGTATATGTTACCCGCAATTAATCGCTGGAACAAGATCCGATTAAAGCAAAACACCCAATTCATACCGAACAGCTTTATTGGCAGGTATCAGAAGCCAAGATGATAGACTGTGCTTTAGGATGATATTAATAAACAAATGATTCATGTCAACTATTTTACTTAATAACATACAAATACACTAGAGCCCTGGCCCTAATTAATAACATACAAATACATCAGAGCCCTGGCCCTAATAAATAACATACAAATACATTAGAGCCCTGACCGTACAAATACATTTGAGCCCTGGCCCTAATTAACAACCTACAAATACATTAGAGCCCTGACCCTAATTAATAACCTACAAAAACATTAGAGACCTGGGTCCGTATTCAAAGGATATCTCAAGTATAAGATAGTCACTTAACTACTAGCTTTCACTTAAATATACGTAACTTCCTGTAAGTTAAGGGCAATTGGTATTCAAAGGCACTGTTAAGTATCAATTTTTCCCTTAAAGTTAAGCTGCCTTAACATTTAAGTGTTTGTCTTAAAGTGGTATTCAAAGGCCAGTTTAAGTGAGAAATACCCACTTAACTTTAAGTGACCTATGGGAGGTACCTTAAAGTTAAGTGAGATTATAATGCCTTCTTTTAACGCTATAGAAGTTGTCCCGTAGTGGCGATTTTAAAAGTTTAGGGATTCAGATTGAAACAAAAGACAATGTCGCCGAGTGTAGCTGGCCTAAAAAAAATTTTCATCGTCGGCAGCTTTGATGTTGCGGTGCCATAATAGAGTAAAGGGGTTATTATTACCAGCGAGATAGTTTTAACTGGATATTTTTTCCGGTCATCTATCACGTTCGTATACCTGCTTCATCATGTGTCCACGATAAGATTGTCATATAATAAAGTTAAATTCGTTTTTTATGACATGGTTTTATAAAGTTTTAGAATTTGTTTATACTACCGCTAGAAACAAGGCATGATTTATTTTTTACAGCTCATTCCCATATAGACATAATCGGTAGTATTTATTCAGGTAAAATATAATGCAACATGCATCTTTCGTACACATAATGTGCCGTCAATCTAAAATGTAGGTAGTTACACAATGTCTATGAATTTCTCAAATAATAGATTTATATTAAAAAAAACACTGTATGATTTGTCCTGTCTAACTTAGAAGATAAATGTCATTGTGTATGGCTAATATGTTGTTTTCTATTCGTGTCATAAATAATTAAAGTTTATAATATCCATCATTATACTACCACTATTTATTCTAATGTATTGAAATGGAATTTTATAAAAAAAAAAGTCTATGAAAACTGAAATTCCGGCAAAGGATGCACACTATAATACTTTATCCAAATTATAATTATACTATTTTCATGCGTTACAATATAATATTTCGACAAAACATTTTCCTAGTAATGTAAATTAAGAATTTAATAAAATATGCGATGCTCTTAAGGGGGCATAACTTGCTTGCAATGATATAAATTCTTGATTTTTGGCAGTGGAGGGTATTCCATAAATTGAAAATTCATGCTTTTTGGCGAATGTGAGTTTTCCATAATTTATGCGTTGAGTTAAGTTTTCACATAGCCAAGTATATGTTAACTACAGCCTTTGAATACCGATTTATGGCTAGACACTTGGTTAAGTGGAAAAAGTAAGTATTTTTACTTAACTTTTAGAAAACCTTTGAATACGGACCCTGGCCCTAATTAACAATATACAAATACATTAGAGCCCTGGCCCTTATAAATAACATACAAATACATTAGAGCCCTGACCGTACAAATACATAAGAGCCCTGACCCTAATTAATAACATACAGATACATTAGTGCCCTCAGCCCTGACCCTAATAACATACAGATACATTAGCGCCCTAACTCTAATTAATAACATACAATTACAGTAGAACCCTAACCCTAATAAATAACATACAATTACATTAGAGCCCTGGTCCTAATAACATACAAATACATTAGAGCCCTGGTCCTAATAACATATAAATACATACGAGCTCTGGCCCTAATGTATAACATACAAATATATTAGAGCCCTGGCCCTAATTAATAACATACAAGTACATAAGAGTCCTGACCCTAATGCATAACATAGAAATTTATTCGAACCAGGGCCCTGTTTCACGATAAAATCTAAATTTAAGTGGACACTCCATTTTTATTTGCTAAGCACTAAAACCAATGTTATATTATCAAACCAAATGACTAAAATTTGGATTTTATCTTAGTTAAATTTCGTGAAACAAGCAAGAGTAGACCGCAGCGCCGCTGCCCGGGCAAAATTTCACTCATAGCACACTGTATGGCGTATGCCTGTCTTCCATTAGCCCAGGTAAGGTGCAGAAGAGTAGGACGTTAAACCCCATTTCTTTTCATTGACAATACACACCTCCATGGTTGTGATCTACATGTTATGTTTTTTTCATTTAACATACGATATTTGTATTTACTATGTCTCCACACAAATTTAATGAAACATCACATATTATTATTGAATACAAACATAGACTTTGCCCGGGCATTCACACAAGCTATCTATAACAAAAGAGTCATGGTATCCTGTATACAATCGATCTAGGGTTAGGGTTAGGGCTAGCTACGTGTATCTATAACAAGTGACGGGTAGCCTGTATTAGGCAGGGTATGCTTACAAGTATCTGTTTGCTGTGGGTTGACACGAGACCTATTTGTTTTCATTTCTAGCAGATTTTATAATAATACTATACAGGCTCGGCGGAGTAGGGGAGGGGGCGCTAAAATTTGGCCATAGAGTTCTCTTTTTTTTCAGGTTATTGCAGCCCCTAGACCCTCGCCTATAGGGACTAAGAATGGAAGCACCCCCCCCCCCCCAAAATAAAATCAAGAATTGTTTCCGCCGGCCTTGCTATATACATGTTATATAAACTATACTGAGACAGAAGTAAAGGTGGGTGAACAATTTACTAAATTAAGCTATTTTCCTGTCTTTCCTACATATTATCGAGATTTTTCTAGCTTGGTAAACTTAGGTGAATAGGTTGACAATAACATTCGCACAGAGACGAAAAAGCGATGGAGTATGTAACAAGGGGCGTCAGGGAGGAGATGTCTGTCAAGAGGCGAGACGGGGAGGAGGTACATGTATCTGCAACGGGGTGAGACAGGGGGGACATGTCTGTATCGGGCGAGACAGGAAGGAGGTATATGTACGGAGCGAGACAGAGAGGATACCCTTCACTAGTGAAACCCAGGACTCGATACCGTACACTAGGCCGTTACATGTTACGCAACTCACACAGTCAATTAAACAGAATAAAATATCACCGAAGTCTTGTAGATTTGGCACATTATCTAGACGGAATATTCATAACTTGTAGTCGGACGGAATATCCATAACTTCAGAAATAAACATTATCTGGACGCAATATCCATAACTTGTAGTCGGATCTTAACATTATCTGAATGGAATATCCATAACTAATAGTTGGAACTAAATATTATCTGGACGGAATATCCATAACTTTGGAAATAAACATTATCTGGACGGAATATCCATAATTGTAGTCGGACGGAATATCCATAACTTTGGAAATAAACATTATCTTGACGGAATATACATAACTTTGGAAATAAACATTATCTGGACGGAATATCCATAATTGTAGTCGGAACAAACGTCATCTAGGAGGAATATCCATAACTTGTAGTCGAACAAACGTCATCTAGGAGGAATATCCATAACTTGTAGTCGAACAAAAAGTTATTTGGGCGGAATATCAATAACTTCTGGACGGAATATACACAACCTGTAGCCGGAACTAAGCATTATATATATTATATTTTCCGAACTATACATTATCAGCACTTTACACGGTAACATCTTTAAATAAAACAGTCGATATTTTAATATATTTCATTTTATTACTAAAACTTCGATGGAAGAATTCACCAATATCCACAAAGCCTTAGCTTACGAACAAAAGTTTTTAAAAAGAATCAGTTTTATAAATTGTAACCTTAATCGTGTATTTTGTACACGGTGAACAGTCCATATGCTGATTACACTATTTTGCCAGATTACACTATTTTGCCTATACCGTTTTTTAAGGACTTCGAATTTTGTCTTATGGTTTGGATTGTTCGTACTTGGTTTTATTTTATTGTAGCATATGTCGTTGAATACAGGATTTACAGATGTTATTAGGCTTCTGAAATTGTCAATGGTTCAATTTTATTGGAGGTAGTATTATGAAAGTAGGCGCGATCTACTTCGTCTGCCCATTCTTTTATCCACGCCTCTTTCTCTGGTGTCATCAGTTCGTTATCTTCGATATATTTCGTCACATCCGTGTAGGCGTAGGAATCGTTGACGTCACGCCACGTTTTCCATGTTTTAGCGGACTTGTGTCTGCTTGTTGTAGATTTCATAATGGAAGATAAATTGAAAGCGGATCCATTACCCGAATCGACCTCGTCCCCGGAATTCAGGTTTTCATTTTCAGTTTTAGGTAAGAGTGGGCCTTCTTTATCACTCATCTTTAACTTAGGAGCCTCTTTATCAAGAGATGACCTCGGTTTGGGAATATCTATCTTAACTTCCGTTTCCTGTTTCAGTTTCTGTAGTTTTTGTAAATACTGCTCCTCGTGCCAGCGTTTAAATTGTTCGATTTTGCGTCGAATAGAAAAGGGTTCGTCAAACGGTTTTAACTTCTGGTTTTTATTCACTCTACTTTTCGATTTATGATGGTCATTTGACGTTTTACGCGGCGAGAGACGTGGGGTGTTTTCATTGGTTGTTTTACCTGAAACCTTTTTCTCTGGTTTATTTTTCCTATCGGTTGGAATTATAGGGGTGAGACGCAACGTTTCCGGAGATTTTCTAATGTCTAATGACGTCGTTGTTGTTTTTATAGTTTTTTCATCTTTACGCAAAGTTGGTGAATTTTGAGGTTGGTTGAGCAAAACATTTTGTCCTTCACTACGAGTAGTTTTAATGTTTGATTTTCCATGAGCGGGATTCGAAGTTTGAAATTTCCACACGCCGTTGGAAAAAGATGGCGTCGACGCCCCTTTCGTGACGTTGATAGGTGGAAGCATAGACGATTCACTCATTCGTCGCGGATTCTGGTTTCGATTTGTGGATTTATACACATCCCGTTTACTATGTTGTGGGTTTTTGCCTTTGTGTCGCCTGTCTTCTCCTTTTACGTCTTCGACGTCATCCGCGTGAAATTGTTTGACGTAATCCGAGAAACGTTTACTGTAGACTTCCGGTGACGTCACGTGCAAATATGTTTCCCCCATTATGAATGTTTTCCGGTCACCAAGGTTACTTGGTTACTTTCTGGATGGAATTTCCATGTCTAAAAAATAAAATACAAGAATAGAATAATTTATAAGTAATGACCTTTAATGATGCGAGTTGGTTTTTCCAATCTTTAAAAAAAAAAAAAAATTTGAGATTTTAAGATGAAAGAAAAACAAAAAAAAATGGCACACGTCAAATCAAATTTAACTCTAATTAGTACTCTAGTTGGTTCTGTTTGTTACGTGTTTACCACTGCTTGCCTTTTGATTAGCAACTGAAGTTATAGATTTCCTAATGAAAACTCAGCAATAAATAGACATAGCGTGCCTTTGTTGAACTTTAGTATAATTATATTTCATCACTAGTACTGTACCTTAAATAGGATTCTATTCATCATTAAATATAGATAGGACTACAATTAATGTTGACTGTAGAACAGATTTCGCCATCTGACTTCTAGACAATATGTACACATGGCTACTAGAAATGAAATGGAATGGGGTTTAACGTCCTTCTCTTCTGCACCAAACCTGGGCTAATTGAAGACGAGCATACGTCATGAGGGAAATATTTTTGCCCGGGCAGCGGCGCTACTGCCAACTTTTATATCGAATTCAAACTGCCAAGGGATCTTTTACGTGCACGCCAATGTTAACACGGGACCTCCAGGCTATAGAAAGCCAGCCAGCATTGCTACTAGACAAGGACAGCTGTCTAGTCGTTCGTATGGGACGAAAAACCGAGGTCCCGTGTACACATTGGCGTGCACGTAAAAGATCCCTTGGCAGTTGAAATTCAGTTGCTACCCGGGCAAAAATTTCCCTCATAGCACACTGTATAGCGTATGCCCGTCTTCAATTAGCCCAGGTTAGTTGCAGAAGCGTAGGACGTTAAACCCCATTTTATTCATTCCTTTATTAGAAATTAGAACCTTTTCAATAACTTTTTGATGAAACCCTAATTCATAGATATAAATCGGTTTGGGTATTTAATAACATAACGTTATCTTAAACCAGGAAGATATATAATAAAATGTCATCAAACATGACCCTTTAATATAAATCAAATCTTATTTTAGATAGATCTTCAATTAAACCACTTGACTATATCAAACTAAAGCCAGGATGACACTTGCACGACTTTGGCCACGATTTTGTAATGCCCATCAGTGTCTACATTGACACGAACTGGCACGACGAGTTTACGCATAGTTTGCGCATTGTTTACGCACTTCCCGCATTGGCACGACGAGTTTGTGCAAATCGGACGGTGTTGTGCCGACTCGAGTCGTGCCAATGCCTGCCACGGAATCGTGCAAGTGTCAGCCTGGCTTTACTGTGTGTATGTATTGTAAATACCACAGAGTAGGGTGGGTGTTGCCTATCGTAGTCCTTTGTCTACACCTAATGGCGTCCTGTCGTTTAGGTAGGCTTCATGTCGTCGTTTGGTAACGGGCTGACATCAGCTCATTGAAAACATCAACTCTATTATTCATTACAAATTATTTGATATGAAAACATGGATTTATTTTTGAGCCTTTTAATGTCCCTGTCGTTTTAAGGCGTCATGTCGCCCTGTTTGGTAACGGACCGCCACCAGCTTATTGAAAACGTCAACTTTACTGAGAGAGAGAGAGAGAGAGAGAGAGAGAGAGAGAACTAGCCCCTCGTCAGAGAGAGAGAGAGAGAGAGAGAGAGAGAGAGAGAGAACTAACCCCTCGTCAGAGAGAGAGAGAGAAATGGGATTTAACGTCCACTCGACACAAACTAGGTCATTTCGGGACTAACACATGGGTTTTAATTTTATTTCAATAATTCGCTTGCGCGTAGGGGTCTTTAGCAGTGGGAGGAACCCGGAGGACCCGGAGAAAACCCACGAGGTCGGTTTACTGATTGAGCACATTAAAAAACACAACACAATTTATATGGAAAACAATCACTGGTTTATACACATATAGCACGACCTTTCGACAAGTATTCTCTTATAGTTATCAACTTAATTATCCATGACAAATTATTTTACATGTATGAAAACATACATTTATTTTTAGTTTTTTATTGTTTCCAAACTCTCAAATCTAGAATATAGACGAGGAATTAGAGGGTTTTTTTTCTATTGTAATTTGGACCCTACCGGACTATATTTCACCACGTCAGACCACAACCCCACTTTCACCCGGTTAACTCATTAGTCATTACCTAATCTGAACTATAACCCGACATTCCTCTATCCAGCATTCACCCAGTTAACCCATTCCCCTATCCAACATCCATTCATTCCTCTATCCAACATCCATTCATTCCTCTATCCAACATCCATTCAGTCCTCTATCCAACATCCATTCAGTTAACTCAATGACGCGACTAATACCATTTTCAAATTAAGAAAACGATAATGAAATGACATTTAACTACCCCCTGCCCATAGTTACCACCACAACTCCATAACCCGTTTCACCGGGGGTCACGGTGGCTAAGTCGGTAAGACGCTGGCTTGCTAGCCTAGAGGTCGGGTGTTCGATCCGATCATTGGACGAGAAAGTTCATCCAGAGAGTTTCCGGTGTGGTTTCCTCTTGTCAGTGACGCAAGACCTGACAAGGGCAGCTGTCTAGTCCTTCAGACGGGACAAAAAACCGAGGTCCTGTGCAAGTAAAAGATTCCTTGACAATTGGAATTCGATGTAGGCCACAATTCCACTGTCCGGGCAAAATTGCCCTCTATATGACGTATGCCCGCTTTCATTAGCGCGGCCGTCTTCATTAACGCAGTTCGGAGAAGAACAGTAGGACGTTAAACTCCATTTCATTTTATATAACTAACATTTCCTATGTTATATAAACAATACAAGACTCCGATATTCCCAATAACTTCAACAAGTATATTACCAGTAATGGATTCTTACCCAACATTTTCTACTAAATCATATTTTATATACATGTATATACTGTCTATCTCTATGACGGACGAAAATGTTATTACACCAGGATATATACAGAAGAAGAAAGAGAGAGAAATGGGGTTTAACCTCCAATCAACACAAACTAGGTCATTTCGGGACTAATAGATGAGGAGAAGAAGAAGAATTGTTTTAATAATGTGTCATACATTGTACAATAGCAATAAAAACATAATTTGAGGCAAACGAGACACAACAGGCATGGTAATACATCTATATTTATATACTTACCTGTTAAAGCGTCGAGTGTATATCCATTGGGGCCAATTAATCAATGATACGATATCCACTAGAAAGCCCGTTCATATAACATAATAGACTGCTTGTCAACATAGCCGTATAACACATTCACTCTACTCTATAACAATGCACGCTACTTTACATGGGTCAATCAACACTTGATAACATTGTACACGACAACACACAGCTATGAGAGAGAGAGAGAGAAAGAGGGAGAGAGAGAGAGAAATGGGAGGAAACCGGGTGCCCGGAGGAAACCCACGAGGTTGAGAAGGCGCCCCTGTCTTCATGCCACATACGCTCACACCAGGACTCGAAACCACAGCCGCAAGCCAGAGGTGGCCGGCCATCTAGAGGTCGAAGCGCGGCACTCTAAACCACTAGGCCATCCCAACCCCCTGATAACATTGAACACAGCTATAATATAACTCCGCCGCGTTTATTATCCCGGCCTTGTCGGCGGAAGCGGACGTTAAATAAAGCTATTTAACACGCATTATCCCGTCCTTGTCTGCGATATCACTTTGGTGGAAGCGGACGTAAAATACAACTAACTCACACTCATTATGTAGACAAGCATGAAAAGATAAGTGGCCTAATAAGTGTATTGTATTATATTTAAATGATGTAGGTCATTCCGGGACTAACATATGGTTCAATTTTTTTTCAATAATTTGCTTGTGCGTATGGGTCTTTAGCATTAGGCGAAAACCTGGGGACCCGTCGAAAACCCACGAGGTTGGACAGCCGATCTCTACGCCTTGTCACGTACAACCTGGGAATCGAAACGACACCAGTTGACTCAATGACAGACCTTATGATACAGCGCGCACATGCTAACCATTCGGTCACCCAACCCCCCTTGGTGTAAGTGAAAAGTCTATTTGATTCGTCCAGCAAGTAAATTGACCAACAATGGTCATAGAAACGATGTTGTCTAAATGGGGTTTAACGTCCCACTTCTCTGCTCCTATACTGGGCTGAAGAAGGGGGCCTGTTCGAAAAATAATTAAAGCGATAAGTTTTGAATCGACGTGACGTTTGAGGTTACAATTTCATATGTTAACGATTAATCCCATAATTCACTTTTGCCAGTTGTTAAATTAAAAAAAATATCATTTTCTACTTCAAATTCAAACGCTTGAAGATAGCTACTCCATGGTGGGGAATAGAAAACAAGGGAGGTAATTATGTTATTATTTACGTTGTGAATGAGTTTTAAGTGCGAGAATGGCACCTATGATCGTATAATAGTGAGTTAAAAACCTATTGAGCAAAAGACATATATAAGTAATTATGCGTTGACTTTCTTAGAAAATATTGAATTCTCGCTTTAAACCTGTTGAAATGTTGTTGAGTGTTAACTAACCCGTAACTAAAAAACAAAATTTTCTTTTCTCACAGATTAGTTTGTTGTACTAATACACAACATGGTCCATTAAATCAATTATAATATAACAACCTAAATCATTGATATATTATAATTATATAAACACGGCAACCAAAATCATTTATATATTATAATTATATAAACACATCATTAAATTATTGCGAATCGTTATAATTAAATAAACACGGCAACCAAAATCATTAAATTATTGCGAATCATTTATGAATACGACAGCACAAAATCATCATTTCCTCCCACCGCTAAAGACCCCTACGCGCAAGCGAATTATTGAAATAAAAATTGATAACCATACGTTAGCCCTTAAATGACCTAGTTTGTGTCGAGTGGACGTTAAACCCCATTTCTCTCACATTCTCTCTCTCTCTCTCTCTCTCTCTCTCTCAAAAATCATCATATTATTGAGAATTATTATATAAAAACGACAACCAAAATGAATTAGTTTATATATATACAATACTAATCTATGAAATTAATTTACAAAATGATTTGGGATGCATGTGAATGGCGTGTTCTAAAAGGGGAAAGATTGATATTTATCCTACCCCGATTACAAGAATATGGATTAACTATATACCAGCTATGAAGTTATTAATACAGAGTTATATAACACAACCTAACATTCTATACAGATCATATTGATCATATTGATTATAATTACAGATCAATCATAATTTATTGATCTCTTAAAGACCTAATAACACTCTTGTTGTAACTGAATAATGTGTCCTAATCTTTATTCTGGTCAACAAATTGTACTATTAGTTAGAATAAGGCTATTTTCTTTTTTGGACCTGTTCAAGCCAGTAAGAGTGTTATTGTCCCTTTAACATTTACTGCTTGAGTATAATTAAATCAAATACTTGTATATGCAATGTACTTAAAACTATGCAAAAACCCGAAATGGTACATGTAAGTGTTATTTGATGTTCTAGAAAAACTAAGCATACTCTACTGTTTGTTACCAATGAAATGGGGGTTAACGTCCTACTCTTCTGCACCTAATCTGTGCTAATGGAAGACCGCCATACAGTGTGCCATGAGGGAAATTTTTGCCCGGGCACCGGCGATACGGCCTACTTTTATATCGAATTCCAACTGTCAAGGGATCTTTTACATGCACGCCTAACCCACTTAGCCACGTGATCCCCTAGCTTGTTACAAGACAGTCTGTTTCAATAGATCAGTTCCACCAATAACACAGTCAGGAGCCGGCCCAAAAAGATTATAAAAAATACTATTGTTAAAATAATTATAACTCAGTCAGGGGCCGGCCCCAAAAGGTTAAAGGTTAATTAAATGAAACAATACTGTTAATATTGTAATTGTATTCCAGTTGAATGACTATAAATGCGATTGAAACAATTTACAGTTAATATTATTATATAACAGCCAGAAGCCGGCCCCAAAAAGTTAATTATAAGAAACACTATTGTTAATATTATTATAACGCAGTGAGGGTCCGGCACAAAAAGGTTAATTATAAGAAACAACACTATTGATAATATTATTATAACTCAGTCAGGAGCCTACCCCTAAAAGGTTAATTATAAGAAATGCTACTGGTAATATTAAACAGGTCACAATTCATTGAAACAATTAACAGTTTTTTTTTTTAAATTCAGTGACGGACCTGTCCTAAATGGTAAATTATACGAAATACTAGTGTTAATATTAAACAGGCCACAAGTCTATGGAATGGAATTACTGCTTATTACTGAGCGACGTTTCTCCTGGGTCTTTTTTGATATCAAAAAATATCAACACGAGTTGATAAATGTAAAAAAAACGAGGCTCTGCAAGTAGGAGATTTTATTTATCACCTATTCCATTCCTACATACAGAAATAAATAAATATAATTCGTTGCTATAGATTTTACTTTTACTGAACCTGAGTACATTATGGCGTAGTGATACATCAATTTTTTGACAGTAATTAAACCATTGCAAAGTCCTTTATATTGACCCAGTGTTTCCACCAAGGTCTATTAAATCAACATAATTCCTTTTTTATAAGAAAGAAGTTACTTTTAATTTAAAAAATGAACTGTTCTTTAAAAATAAAAAAAAGTAGTTCCTTTTTGATTGACCAAACAAATTCATGTAAAGCGAGATCGCAGTAGATTATGAAATTTATCACACAAGCGATATCTACTGTAGAATGTATTATTGGGTTATAATATGCTGTTCAAGTACAAAATGCCACTGAAACAATGTACAGTTAATACTATTATATAATTCAGTGACGGGCCGGTCCTTAAAGGCTACTTATAAGAAACAACACTGTTATTATTAAACAGGTCCGAATTCATTGAAACACTTTACAGTTAATATTATTATAACATAGTCAGGGACCGGTTCTAAAAGGTTGATTAAACGAAATACTACTAGTACTGTTAATTTTTAACAAGGATACAATTCATTGAAACAATTAACTTTTTTTTTATATAATTCAGTGAGGGGCCGGTTCTAAAAGGTTAGTTATACGAGAGAGTGAGAGAGAAAGAGAGAGAGAGAGAGAGAGATGTTGGGGTTTAAAGTCCACTATAATTCAGTGAGGGACCGGTCCTAAAAGGTTAATTATAAGAAATACTACAGTTAATATTATTTTAGTGCCCGTGTTCCCACCACCAGACGGTCAACAGATCGATACCCAATCAATGATTAATAATATAGATTTATCACAAGATAAAACCGATTTTAATTAACAATAGATCATATCTTTAATCTAACAAGGTAATACAGCTTTAATAATTAAAACATAGATTCGTGGGAAAAAGCTATATTCTAGAACGACGCGTCAGCACCAACAGTCTGTATCATAGAACGACGCGTCAGCACCAACAGTCTGTATCATAGAACGACGCGTCAGCACCAATAGTCTGTATTCTAGAAAGACACGTCAGCACCAACGGTCTGTATTCTAGAACGACGCGTCAGCACCGATAGCCTGTAATCTAGAACGACACGCAAGCACCGTCAGTCTGTATTCTAGAAAGACACGCAAGCACCAACAGTCTGTATTCTAGAATGACACGTCAGCACCGTCAGTCTGTATTCTAGAATAACACGTCAGCACCGTCAGTCTGTATTCTAGAACGACACGTCAGCACCAACAGTCTGTATTCTAGAATGACACGTCAGCACCGTCAGTCTGTATTCTAGAATAACACGTCAGCACCGTCAGTCTGTATTCTAGAACGACACGTCAGCACCGACAGTCTGAATTTTAGAACGACTTGTCAGTACTGACAGTCAGTATCATAGAAAGACAAGCTAGCACCAACGGATTAAGCTCCACCAAGGCCTACAGGCAGCAAATTGCTGGAGGGCCTATTTAAAATAACGTGGGCCTAATTAATATCGGGTCAGAGCATACGTTGATTCCCGTTGGGCATAAACCTAACCCTCTAACATTCATTGTCTGTGCGTTTTTGATCATATCAAACAAGTCTTAAAAAAAAATCATTGGGCCTGAGGCTTCAGCCTAATCAGCCTCGCTGATAATCCGCTACCTGTCAATGACAGATGTCTAGTCGTTCGGATGGGACGAAAAACCGAGGCCCTGCGTACACATTGGCATGCACGTAAAAGATCCCCTGTCAGTTGGAATTCGATATAAGAGTACACCGTAGTGCAGCTGCCCGGGCAAATTGTCTCTCATAGCACATAATTATTATGCCCGTCTTCATTTAGCCTAGTTCGGAAATGAAATGGGGTTTAACGTCCTACTGTTTTGCTGCGAAATGGGCTAATGCAGACGGGAGAACAGTAAAACGTCGAAACCCATTTCATTTCATGTCATTTCATTCTTACCTATATGTAGATCTATACAATATACAGACTAGATGTATATAATGTACAGACAATGTCGACGTGTATACGATCTATTGTATATATATATTAGTACGAGTAACAATACAATAAACTAATGGTCTTATAACAACTTATATTTATATTAATCATATTAGTTACGCTTCATTTAACTCCAATACAACCTAATATGGTATATACAGGATGACACCAAAAAACCCCAAAAAACGTTTATCAATAAAAATTGAATAACTTCAAAAATTGTATTTAGATGTACACAAAAATTCAGCTACATTAGGATAAGTCTGTCTATATGTGTAGCAGCAGTAGCGGATTGAGCTCCACCAAGGCCTGAGGCGGCAGTTGCTGGAGGGCCTATTGGGCCTATTTAAAATGGCGTGGGCCTTATTAATTTCGGGTCAGGGCCTATATTGATTCCCGTTGGGCCTAAACCCCGCCCCCTAGCAATCATTGTCTATGCGTTATTAATCGTATCAGACAAGTCCAATTTTTTTATTTTTTACAAAATCTTTGGGCCTGAGGCTACAGCCTCATCAGCCTCATCAGCCTCACTGATAATCCGCCACTGTGTAGCAGAGATAAAGTTTCAAGTCTGTACCACAAAAACTCTTTGTTTAACTGGCGCTCAAAAACTGTGCTCTTAATGAGTTTGGTTAGATACAGGTATAACATATTGTGACACACTCAACACCCCCCCCACCCCTCACTTTTCCCACATCTATTGTTTTCAGTCTGGGTCCAAAAGGTCATGATTAATTAATCAACAAAGGGGGTTTAAAGTATAGTCTGTAACAAGTTTGTCACACTTCAACAAAATGATTTAAATAATATTAGTGAAAAGGATTACATTTAAAAAAAATACATATAATATGTATTCTTATATTATACCATTTCCAGTGGAGAGGGGGGGGGGCCGAATGGTTAGCAGTTGTACTTGAGGGCTGCATCACAAGGTCTGCCATTGAGTCAACCGGCGTGGTTTCGATTCCGTAGAGTTCGGGGAGGGGATGTGTGTTGGATGGCCGAATGGTTACCACGTGTGCGCTGTATCATAAAGCCTGTCATTGAGTCAAATGGTGTGGGTTTCGAATCTCCGGTTGTACGTAACAAGGAGTACGGTTCACAGCAAAACACAACACAAGGTATATATGGATATAACTACTTTTCTGTTATGAATAATTACCGTGCTCCTAGATGTCATTTAAAGGAGTACGGTTGCCTTCCAACCTCGTAGGTCTCCTCTGGGTCCTCTGGTTTCCTCCCACTGCTAAAGACTCCTACGTGCAAGCGATTTATTGAGATAAAATTAAACTATATTATTATTTCAGTCCCGAAATGACATAGTTTATGTCGAGTACATGTATATGACTAGGAGTGGGTAGGGTCTCCTGTCCAACCTCGCGAGGTTATTACAGGTCACCCGGTTTACTCCCAGAGCTAAAGACCCATATGAAATAAAATGGAACCATATGTTAGTCCCGAAATAATACGTGTCGGATAAACATACATCATACTTATCAATATAAAGTTTTAGTTAGAATCAGACACATGATGTGTTTTTGTGTTTGTATTCTGATGTTAAAGGCTCAATACCACTCTTGTTGTAACTGAATAATATGTCCCAATCTTTATTCTGGTCAACAAATTGTACTAGTTTACAATATTCTAATTAATTGGTGATACAAATTCCATCTTAACACAACGAATTTAGAAAAATTGGAAAAATTCAACTAAATGATTTGAAAAGTCTAACGTTAACTTTTTTCAAATGTGACTTGGATTTAAAATATTTTTGAACCCTCTGGATAAATAAAATAGGATGTAATAGATAATTTACACAACAGGTAGAACGCTTAAACATCTTGTACTCAAGGCTATTATTTATTTATTTTCTGGAGCTGTAAAGCCAGGAAGGGTGTCATTGTCCCTTTAATATTAATGTCTACTTAATAATTTAGATAACATTTCGGGCCTTAAGAAAGACCTTCACTAGACAGATTTATCTGTTGGGTAGTATATGTTTAATGTCTGTATAATTAGTTACCACTTATATCACATTCACTCGTTGTTCAATAGATAAACTAATAACATGCTTCTTATCAACTTACTGCAATATATACACATATATTAACAACATATATCAAAACACTAGTCTGTGTCACCGAACACGATGACGAGGTTAAAGGGACAATAACACTCTTGCTGGCTTGATAGGTCCAGAAAAAAAAGAGCCTTATTCTAACTACAAGATGTTTGAGTGTCCTACCTGTTGTGTAAATCATCCATTACAACCCATCCTCGGTTACCCAGTGTACACATTCCGTTCTACTCTACTATACCCTGGGTTAATCCATAGGGATTCCACGATTTCAAATTATCTGCCCTGGCTGATTGTGATATTTTTATCGTCCAATCCCATAAAGCGTTACTTGGAAGGGAAATAAACGAAGGGAAGTAACTATCATCGTTTTCCAACAAAGAATACCCCAACAAGCAGCCATATTGTTTGTAATTTACAATGTAAACAAGTTGTATGACGTAAAAAAACGTCACTGAAGGGTCTTCGGAAGACTTATTTGTAAACTGTTCTTTGATTGGCTCGTACAGTTTAACTACATTCTGATATTTTGAAATCGTGGAATCCCTATGGATTAACCCAGGGTATAGTGGAGTAGACCGGAATGTGTACACTGGGTAACCCAGGATGATTACAACCTATCTTACTTGTCCAGAGGGTTCGAAAATATGTTTAAATCCATGTTGCATTTGAAAGTGCTTACGTAAGGCTTTTCAAACCATGTTACGGCATGTAGTTGAATTTTTCCAATTTTTAAAATTAGGTGTGTTAAGATGAAATTTGTATCATTTTTTAATTGAAATATTGTAAAATAGTGCAAACTGTTGACCAGAATAAAGATTAGAACATATTATTCAGTTACAACAAGAGTGGTATTGGGGCTTTAAAAGGTATGCCGACAAAAACTGAAATGAAATGGGGTTTAATGTCCTACTGTTCTGCTGCGGACCTGAAGACCGTCAGACGCCACACTACGAGGGAAATTTTGCCCGGACATCGGCACTACGCCAATGTGTACACGGGACCTCGGTTTTTCGTCCTATCCGAACGACTAGACTAGTGTCCTTGTCAGGCCATCCGCCCTGGATCACTGACAAGGAAGACCCCCGACACAGACTGATTTCAACACTGCCTTAAAGTACTTTTCGTCGTTTTGTGGCTATTCATAAATAAAACAAATATCTTCACATCATTATCAAACACAATATTCGAATAAGAATTTATTACAACGGTCTACCTAGGACAATAATATTAAAGTATAAATTACCTTCATTACCTTATTTAAAAAAAAATTGTAAACAAATATTTTATTGTATATTGTGGACTACGTGGGTTTTAATTTACCTCTTGCACGGATGGAATTCATACCGTTTTTCTATGAACTGAGGCTCTTTACTTATCAACCAAAACCCTTTTCTCCGGGTCCTCCGGTTTCCTCCTTCTGCTAAAGACCCCTATACGCGCAAGCGAATAATTGAAATAAAATTAAACCATGTGTTAGTCCCGAAATTACCTAGTTAAACCCCATTCGCCCCTCTCTCCCTCTCTCTCTCTCTCTCGCTAGCCTGGAACTCGGGTGTTCGATCCCTGCATTGGCCGAGAAAGTTCAGATCGTTTTTCCGGCGTGATTTCCCCTTGTCAGTGATGCATAAGGAGGGCCTGACAAGGACAGCTGCCTAGCCGTTCGGATGGGACGAAAAACCGAGGTACCGTGTACTCATTGGAGTGCACGTAAAAGATCCCTTGGCAGTTGCAATTCGATATAAGAGTAGGCCGTAGTGCCGCTGCCCGGGCAAAATTTCCCTCATAGCACACTGTATGCCGTATACCTGTCTTCCATTAGCCCAGGTTAGGTGCATAATAGTAGGACGTTTAACCCCACTTCATTCATTCTCTCTCTCTTTCCCTCCTCTCTCTCTCACCATCGCTCTATCGGTTCTTGATTAATAATACGAGCGGCTTTTGACTCCATGACGTCCGACATTGATTAATCAATCAATGTCGTCGTTTCTAGGTGTTTACCCACAGTTCCATGCACAGCATGCCAAGAACCCACCGTAACAGACCGTTTCATTGGCTAATTCCTCACATCAACTAGAACGTCTGTTATATAACAACTCTTCCAGATCCTAGTGTTGTGAAGACAAGTAATATGAAATATTGAACTGTAAAAACGAAACGAAATAAGATCTGTGTTTTAATCAGATTGACTCCAAGACGGGTAAATTGATATCAACTATAAGTGTGACTTGCTCGTGTGAGCTGGGATATCTATAATAGGAGGAAGAGCCACATTTCGGACAGTCTCAGGTGTGATTGCGGTCATTCCTTCGAGGTCGAGTATTCGACCCCTGCATTGGCCGAGAAAGTTCTCCAGATTTTCCGGCGTGGTTTCCCCTTGTCAGTGATGCAGGACAGATGCCAGAGGGCGGGACAAGAATAGCAGTCTAGTCGTTCCGTTGGTACACTGTAACAAAACTATCCGTGAAAAAAACGATAAAAAAACCGGAAACAAAAATTACCAGGAAAATTTTATCCGTATTTTTTCCCCTGTAATTTACAGAAATTCCTCCAATTCACATAAATTCCATTTTTCAAATACATGTACAGAAAATAAATCTTGATAATTTTTATTTCCTGGGCATGAAAGTGATAAAAATTTCATGACTTTATACGCGTGTGTGAAATAGCTTCATTTAACGTCCGCTTCCACCGAAGTGATATCGCAGATAAAAAGCAACCCCTTTCCGCTAATAAAACAATGTGAAAGAAATGTCCTAATCGAAGGTATCACAAACCGCCAGTGCTAGTGATTCCCGTTAGAGGCTTCAGATGTTAGAGCGAGAGAGAGATGGGGTTTAACGTCCACTCAACACAACTAGGTCATTTCGGGACTTACATATGGTGTAATTTTATTTTAATAATTCGCTTGCGCGTAGGGGTCTTTAGCAGTGGGAGGGAACCGGAGTGCCCGGAGAAAACCCACGGGGTTGAAAAGGCGCCCCTATCTCCATTCCACACACGCTCTCACCGCCCGCAAGTCAGAGGTGGCCGGCCAGCTAGAGGTGGGAGCTGTTTACTGTAAATTGCAAATTAACTCTCAAATAGTGGCGGCCTCATCGGCCATTCCCTCCTTGGCTACATGTAAGATTACATCATACATAATGTAGAAATACAACCATATGCGAGCTGTATATTAACAGAAATATCATTTGAAATATTTTACAGCAAATTGTAAATTTAATGTTAATAGTGTTTAAATCGGTTATTCCCCTTTGACTATGTATCAAATTTTTGTAGTAATATGGGTGGCAATGTTTTGTAGGACCAGATCAAGGATTTTTCGAGGTGGGGGGGGCATACGTTGGAGCAAAGGGTAATCAGAGTACCGGATGCATTAGTGGCTTGGCGTATTCGCCAGAGTTTTCGTCGCGGTCTCATCAAAACAGAAATTAAATTATTCTGGCTGCAGGTGCTGTTCTTAACAGTGATGACCAGTCTCACTGGGGCGGGGGGGGGGGAAGGACGCCACCCTGCACTTACTCCCCTCCTGCTGGATCCGCGCCTAATTTGTGCAAGCGAATTATTTAAATAAAATTAAACCGTATGTCAGTCCCGAAATGAACTAGTTCTGTTGAGTTGACGTTAAGCTCTCTCTCCATCTTTCTCTCTTTCTCTCCCTCTCTCTCTCTCCCGCTGTATCTTAAAGACTGTCATTGAGTGAACTAGCGTGGTTTGGAATCCCCGGTTGTACGTGGCAAGAAGGAGGGTCGCCTGTCCAACCCCGTGGCTTTTCTCCGGGTCCTCTGGTTCCTTCCCCCTGTTTTGAAGGCATAAGGAAAAACAACGTCTTGGAATATATCATCCATGGGTGTGGGCAGAAGATTCATACTCTCATCATAGTACCTCGGCAAGGCAGGGTCTCTACTCCCAGTAAGGTTGGCACAACAAACTTGTCTGTTTCCTCTCATCACAGTACCTCGGCAAGGCAGGGTCTCTACTCCCAGTAAAGTTGGAACAACAACCTTGTCTGTTGCCTCTCATCATAGTACCTCGGCAAGGCAGGGTCTCCACTCCCAGTAAAGTTGGAACAACAACCTTGTCTGTTGCCTCCGTCAATCAGCTGCTGTGTGTTAAACATTAAAGGGTCGAAGTCCGTAACTCAAAAACAAACCTCCAAAATCATCATCATCGAAAACACGAATTGTTGGTCAATTTAAATTAACATTGATGATATAAACTTAACGGGAAAAGATATTTAAGGTAAAATAATTTGTTTAACATTGTACCGTAATGCGCTTCAGTCCCAGTTGTCTACAAAATACAACGCGCGCACGTGAACCATTCAACCCCCCCCCTCCCTTTGTATTTGGGTATGGATGTTGAGATTACAACGAAATCTATACCAGAGACAGTCGACATAACCGGCACAGCAGGAAACCTTGTCCAGGGCCGAGTATCGCTGTTTTTAAAATAGTAATAAATGTTGGTAAATTAAAAAAAGAAATTCACAATACACTGTAACTTGGTCGTAAATTAAAACTGGTGAGTTTTCTGAATGTGGGTAATTCGCGTGAGTAGGGTTAGAATCGGCTCATGTCCCCCCCCCCCCCCTTTTTTTAAATAATAAAAATGCTGGATTTAAAACAATAAGCCACCTACCCGGCCTTCGCGCAGTGGGGCTACGACCCATCATTGTCCCGCCCGAGGCTCCCGTCACAACCAGGGTAACCGGGTCACATTAAGTTTGAATCCAGCATGATTTTGGGTATAGAAATAAATAAACGAATAGTCGATATGAACAACAAAATGTCTCTTTAGATAATTTAGCGTCTGATGGTCACGGCTTTTGATTTTCCATTCTTGTTCGTCTCCTTAAAACTTCCAGTCAAAATCGTGATTATTGTTAGATCAGTAAAACTGAAATGTCGTACCTGTATCTGGTACGTCACGACAACACTATATACCGGAAAACAGCGGAAAACAACCGGAAAACACCATGTTATACTGAATACCGGAAAACACTGGAAAAACACTAAATACCGGAAAACACACTCAATACCGGAAAACACACTCAATACCGGAAAACATCCTAAATATTGTAGCCCGGAGCCTATTACCTATTTACGGTGTTTTCCGGTATTTAGTGTTTTTCCGGTGTTTCCGGTATTCAGTATAAAATGGTGTTTTCTGGTTGTTTTCCTGTGTTTTCCGGTTGTTTTCCGCTGTTTTCCGCTGAGGGGGGGGGGGGGAGAGAGAGGGAGAGAGAGAGAGAGAGAGAGGGGGGGGGAGACTTTAACGTCCAATCAACACAACTAGGCCCTTGGGTAAAATAATAAAAAAGTATAATATTCAGTACCATCTTTATGCAGATGATACGCAATTGTATATCTCGCTTAAACCAATTGTTAAAGATGGCTTTGTTTTAACTAAGTATATTTTAGAATCTTGTATTAATGAAATACGACAATGGATGTCAACAAATTTTTTAAAGCTAAACGATGATAAAACCGAGTATCTTTTAATTAGCTCACCAACAATTCAAGCAAAAATTTCAGATAACATTGATATTTTTATCGGCGACGTTTCGGTGGAGCCAGTAAAAACTGCTAAAAACATTGGTGTAATGTTTGATAGTCACCTGAACTTAGAGTCTCAAGTAAATAATGTATGTAAATTATCGTATTATCATCTACGTAACATTAGTAAAATTCGCAATAACCTCTCCACTGACGCAATACAAACACTTATAAGTACCTTAATTACCTCCAGACTGGATAGTTGCAACTCCTTATTGATTGGCCTTCCATGTCGCATTATTAATGAACTCCAGAAAGTACAGAATTCAGCAGCCAGACTGATTACACGCACAAAATATAATGAGCATATAACCCCAGTTTTACCTCAACTGCACTGGTTGCCTTTTGTTTTTAGAATTAAATATAAAATACTTTTATTGACTTTTAAGTGTCTTAATGATATGGCACCCATTTACCTGCCCTGTCTTTTAGATATTTATAAACCCACTCGAACGTTACGGTCATCTAAAGACAACTTTTTATCAACGGAAAAAGAGCCAACCTCTCAAGTTATGGAGAGCGATCGTTTTCGTTTCAAGCCCCAAAGCAGTGGAACGTCTTACCCTTTAGTATTCGCAGTTGTACCTCTTTAACAACTTTTAAATCTAAACTTAAAACTTTTTTATTTCAAGAGGCTTTTAATTGTTGAAATTATTTTAAATCTTCACCATATGTATTTTACAGATAATTATTTATTTATTTTTGTACTGATTTTATAGATATTTATTTATTTATTTTTGTACTGATTTTATAGATATTTAGTTTCCTAATGTTTCTATAATTATTATATTTTACTGATTTTATACTTTCTATACATATATTTATTGTAAAGCGCACCTGAGCACGTATGTGGAAGATAGCGCTATATAAGTGATGTATAATAATAATAATAATAATATGGTTTTAATTTTATTTCAATAATTTACTTGCGCGTAGGGGTCTTTAGCAGTGGGATGAAACCGGAGTGCCCATTTTATTCCAATAATTCGCTTGCGCGTAGGGGTCTTTATCAGTGGGAGGAAACCTGGAACAAGTATGACGGCTTGGGAGCGTTAATTTTTTATTTCATTATTGCGGTATTTTTGTAACCGGAGTTCAGCTTTAAACATAACATAACATAACATCCAAATTTATATAGCGCGATAAATACATGTACTCGTATAAAGAGTTTCAAATGCGCTTGCAAAGTTCGACAACTTGGTTCCATTGCATCCAGTGTTGTAAGAACAGGTGCATTTTCAGTCTTGTTTTAAAAATACAGACGGGCTTAATGTTTTTATATGAAGGGGTAGTGAATTCCACAAATGAGCTGAAGAGTACTGGAATGAACGTTTGGTCATTTCTAAGTTCGTGGATGGTACTATTAAGAGATGTTTGGAAGAAGATCGTAGACATTTTCCTGGAATATATGTGAGGATGAGATTTTTGATGTAGGATGGGAGTAGAGTTGTTAATAGCTTTGTAGGTCGGCAAGAGTGTTTTAAATATTATTCTTTGATGTACGGGAAGCCATCTCTCTCTCTCATAGTCTAATTAACTACAGACATATTAATTAAATTAGCGAGGGAATCTCTGTCGTTATTATTTATATGATAATTCAGAAGGTAACATGATATATATGATTAAAAAAGGTTTATCAGACACCAGAAAGAGGTGAAGAAAAATATTAATAAGGAAATGTTAAAATGAGTATCGGGATTAAAAGAGATTCTACCTATGTGCACCTTAGAGGTCAACACCAGACAGTATGGAAACAGTTTTATATAAGCAGTCTTGCTTGTTACTGCATCCTATTCACTTATATTCTCTTAAATGATAAACTGTAAATACTAATGTTCTCCTGAATAAAATACTGTTTAAACCAACACCAGACACTACAAGAGGTAAAGAAAAATAGTAATAAGGAAATGTTCTAATGAGAATTGGGATGAAAAGATAGTCTACCTATGTGCACCTTAGAGGTCAATCACAACGCAATGATCCATCTACTTTATACTACGAGAATAAATCTGCCCTGAATGACCGCCATATCCCAAAATTAATATATTGTTACACCATTCGGCAAACCTCGACAGATTCCGGTACCCTCCGTAACCTACATCTAGACTCGGATGTATGATAGTAAGTGATATGTACCTACGACCATACATTTGCGATGCGGCTAGCCGACTGCCGATTTACTTTAAAAAGAAAACGTGCCGCTTTTAGAAATAAGTCCCAAAATGGCGTCTTTTCTAGATACAATCTCTATGGGGGCAGCCATTTTATAGTTTGTTGATATAATCTCTATGGGGGCAACCATGTTTTTATCCGGGTCCTTTAAAATAGTTCCAAAATGGCGGAATTTATCATACAGCCGAGTCTTGATGTAGGGTACCGGAATCTGTCGAGATTTGCCGAGTGATTGTTACACATATGGCATACACACTAAGATTAAACAAACCTATTGTATTCCATTAAATAGAAGCAAAACAAATAATTCTCACAATTCTCCAAGTATACTTAGTGTTTTCGACTAAAATGTCGATCAACAAGCTTAGTGTCTGTTTTCAATCGGGGGTTGGAATGGCCTAGTGGTCTAGAGTGCCGCGCTTCTACCTCTAGCTGGCTGACCACCTCTTGTATGCGGCTGGGGTTTCGAGCCCTGGTGTGAGCGTATGTGGCATGGAGATAGGGGCGCCTTCCCAACCTCGTGGGTTTCCTCTGGGCACTCCGGTTTCCTCCCACTGCTAAAGACCCCTACGCGCAAGTGAATTATTGAATTTAAAACCATGGAGGCTTAATATAGCCTAAGCTTTACTCTTAAACAAAATATGCAAAAGCATATGGCTTACCTGATTTTATTTTGGTTGAAAATATCAGGTAAGCCATATCTTTTTTTCATATTTTGTTTCAGAGTAAGCTTAGGCTATATGTACATGTAGTAGACACAGCTCATATAATAATTTACAGGCTTACCTGATCAGCCATTTTGCAATCTTCAATACTTTGGTATACTGGGGGAAAAATAGAGCAACCGGTCAAGCGTGTGTAGAGAATAAGGCCGTATTTCCACACCTGTCTGACAAGAAACAAACTGGAAGTGAGATCAGCTAACCCTTCCAGGTCATAAATCTCCATGTCAGCCATATTTATTTCATAAATCTTAATCAAGTATGGCGGCTTGGGGGCGTTAATCTTTTTTTTTAAAATTATTTCGGTATTTTTGTAACCGGAGTCCAGCTTTAACAAACTAGGTAATTTCGGGACTAACATGTGGTTAAACTTTATTCCAATAATTCACTTGCGCGTAGGGGTCTTTAGCAGTGGGAGAAAACCGGAGATTCGAAACCACGCCAGTTAAATGAATGACATGCTTTAAGATACAGCGCGCGCACGCCAACCATTCGCCCCTCCCCTTTAATTAGACTATAATTATTGTCTCACATTATATTCACCGTCCACAGGTGTGACAGAGTAATCATCTGTTAGTTATTCTATTGTTGGTAATCTTCGGGTTGTTATTCTAGTGTTGGTAATCGTCGGGTTGTTATACAAGTATAATCCCTAATTACGTGTTACATGTTGTCGTTAATTACATATTTAATGTTTTTAAACACATGATATTACTGATAAGTTAGATTAATTGGGATTGGTTACATATTTAATGGTTACATCAATAAATGCTCCCAGATTTTTCACCCTAATGAGGTTTATCCTTCAGCTTGGGTCTATAAGTTCTTGGCCACTCATTCACATAACGTCGACTAAAATTGTCCCCCTAAAACACGGTGAGTCAGCGATATGGGAATGGACCACCTATATAATACATGAATTTACTGATAAGTTTTTTTAATTAGGTATTTACTTTTAGTAAGTACGAGGGGGGGGGGGGGGCACTAAACCGCGGTTCATTATGTGTATTAAGTTCTATGATTAACCCGTGTACACATTGGCGTGTACACAAAGTTCCCTTTGCAGTGGAATTCAGTTGTTGCCCGGGCAAAATATCCCTCATAGTCCACTGTGTGGCGTATGCCCGTCTTCAATTAGCCCAGGTTAGATGCAGAAGCGTATGACGTTAAACTCCATTTCATTCATTTCTTCATTAATATCGACCCGATATGTTTGTTCGTCTGTTTACATCTCCAGCCACAGGTGTGAACATCCATATTATTATCCATGTGTTGGTCTGTAGAAATTAGATATCACTATTTGTTCGTCTTCACATAACTTCCGCCACATGTGTGAACAGTAATCTAACGGCTTTGCTAATGAACGGATAAACAAGCATAATTTCTACACGCATATTACGGCACATAACTCCCGCCACAGGTGTGAACAGGGATCTAACGGCTTTGCTAATTATCCAGCGAACAAATAAACAATAGCATCATTTCTACATGCTTATTAATTGAATGAACGTCCTTCATCGCCATTATCGGGTGTCATTCTGGCACCCTTTAGAATTTAGCCGTATAATGATGACATTTATACATGATAATCTTGTATTGATTTTATTTGACACGACGTTTATAACATCGATACAGAATACACCAGATTAACATTGTTGTTCATCATTTGTAACCTAACGTCGACATCTCTCATCGACATCTCTCTGTGTTAACCATTCCTCCTGGAACTGCTGCGACAAACTGGACAATCTGTTATAACTATAGAAATTGCAGGAACTGCTGCGACAATCTGTTATAAATATAGAAATTGCTGGAACTGCTGCGACAAACTGTGGAAATTGGACCGACATCCCTCTGTTTTAACCATTTCTGGAACTTTTACGACAAACTGTTAAAACTGTAGACATTTGAAACACCGACATTTCAGTGTTTTAACCATTCCTGAAACTGCTACGACGAACGTTTAGAACCGTAGAAATTGAAACACCGATATTTCAGTGTTTTAACCATTCCTTGAACTGCTACGACAAACTGTTAAAACTGTAGAAATTGGAACACCGACATGTCAGTGTTTTAACCATTCCTGTAACTGCTACGACAAACTGTTGTAACTGTAGAAATTGGACAGACATCAAGTTTAGTGTTTCTTACAAACAAAATGAAATACATTCTAATATGTTTATTGTGTGGTTTGTTTTGTACTTATGCACGTGAGTTTCGGTTGGGCATGCTGAGTCCCTACAGTCACATACGTCTAGGATGGCAGAATAACGCGGCGGCCGTTACGCTGGCCATAGAGCGGGCCAAATCCGAGGGGTTATTACAAGAGCACAACATAAGGTAAGTTAAAGCGTGAAAGCCAAAACATAATTCTATCTCTTTTTCTCAATAGGTTATCAACTCACAATTATACGACCATGGGCATTATTTCCCACCCTGTCCGTCCGTCCACAACTGTTTGTGGACTCTCTAGAGGTCACAATTCTTGTCCGATTTTGACCAAACTTGAAATATAACTTTATCCTGAAAGATCACGGCTGCTTTCGATATTGGCATGTATCGGATCGAAACTTCATGGATTATGGTCCCTGATTGTACGAAAAATCACGTTTTTAGCTTGTGGACCATATAGAGGTCACAATTTTGAACCGATTGACATGCATGTTTATACCCCTAAGATCTTGGTTCCTGTCGATATTTGCGCCTATCGGAACGTAATTTCCTGAATTATGGCCCCTGATTGTCCGCAAAATCACCTATTTTAGCTGGTGGTCCCTCTGAAGGTGACAATTATTATCCGATTTGAAAAACCGTTACACCCGAAGGAAGGTTGAGTTCGAATTTCTGGGAAATCGGACGAAAATTGCCGTACAAAATGGCCGCCGTTTCTACGCGAATACTGTTACAAAATGGTATTTCAAGGTTGTGGACCCTGTAGAGGTCACAATTTTAATTCGATTTTGATGAAACTTGAAATGCATGTTTATAAGATCTTGATTCTTTTCGATATTTGCACATATTAAATTTTAACTTAATGAATTATGGCCTTTGATTGTAGGAAAAATCACTTTCGGTATTGCTTGTTCTCTATCCATCTCTCGAAAATGTGGGCGTATCCTGCCTGGCAGTGCCAGCTTACTGTCTTACTTCTTCGGTTTGTATTCCTGGTCATTTTCAATTTTGAGTGAAGTCTGTGTTACTTCAGACCCGGGACTGTACAGCGCAGTGGAGTGGACGCTTACGGCTAGCCCCCGGATCCCTTTTTGAATTGTTTGTTTGTTTGTTGTTTCTGAGTATGAAGTCTTGTCGATATATTTGTCTTTTGTGTAAATCATGCGTGGTGCAGTCCCCCTGCACTTACTATAAAGGTTGAGAAGCACTGCTCTAGAACATCGGAGGAACCAGGGATATTTAATAGGTTAACGGTAAAATAGAGAGATGACAGGGGTATCGACGAGGGTACTCTTTTCTTTATAAAGCAGGGAATCACGTGGCTAAGTGGCTCGCTAGTCTGGAGGTCGGGTGTTCAATCCCTGCATTGGCCGAGAAAGTTTATCTCGCTTCTCTAGCGTGTTAGTGATGCAGAATGGTAGACCTGACAAAGACAGATGTCTAGTTGATAGGACAGAAAACCCGAGGTCCCGTGTACACATTGGCGTGCTCGTAAAAGATCCCTTGGAAGTTGGAATCCGATATAATAGTGGGCTGTAGCGCCGATGTCCGGGCAAACTTTCACTCATAGCACACTGGTGTTTAACGTCCTAATGTTATGCACCTAACCTGGGCTAATTGAAGATGGCCATACGCCATACAGTATGCTAGGAGAGACATTTTGCACAAACAGCGGCGCTACGGCCTACTCTTACATCGAATTTCAACTGCCAAGGGATCTTTTACGTGCACGCCAATTTGACACGGGACCTCGGTTTTCGTCCCATTCGAACGACTAGACAGCCGTGCTTGTCAGGCCCCCCGTTCTGCGCCGTATTATATGGCTACAGTATATTATGCAATGTGTTATATCCAGTATTTACGTATGACCGGAGTATAATTGTAATGTGTTATTTTTGCAGTATGATATAGCGAGAGTATAACTACAATGTGTTATATTTCAGTATTATATGGCTGTTTGTGTTATATTTCAGTATTATATGGTTAGATGTGTTATATTTCAGTATTATATGGCGCGATGATGAATGCAGTGCTTTAGGTGGAGCAAGTAATGCGGTATATTTAAGACAGGTTGAAGATATTGATGTATATATTGGACCCCCATGCTCATCTTGTAAGTTGTTCCCGCTGTTATATAAATATTACACTTTTCTCTATTCGATATTATTAGCTGTATCATAAAGTCTGCCATTGAGTCAACTGGCGTGGTGTAGGATCGCCTTGCCAACCTCGTGGGTTTTAAAAGGGTCCTCCTGTTTACCCCCAACTGCTAAAGACCTCTATGCGCAAGCGAATTATTGAAATAAAATTAAACCATGTGTTAGTCCCGAAATGACCTAGTTTGTGTCGAGTGGACGTTAAACCCAATTTTCTCTCGTTCTCGATTATTATTATCATTCGAGCTTAATCTAACGTAATAACACCCACCCCACCAAAAAAATCACTTTTGCGGTTCACTTTCCCCACTTGTACGTGACAAGGAATTGGATCTCCTGACCCAACATCGTCATCGTGTTGCCCCCCCCCCCCCCGCACACCCTGCTAAAGACTCAAGGTAATCCGTTTTCCTCCCACTGCTAAATTAAATATTGGAGAAATGCGATGCCATCAAAAGTCCATTAAGGGGTAGATCAGTTGATTATTGTCTAATTGATAATTTAGAAAACATTTCATGCCTAAAGAAAGACCTGCAATACGCCTTTCTCACGCGTCGGCCATTTTGCATCGAAAACGAGGCTCGGTATACACAACCAACGGCATCGTGACGTATCATTTGTTTACTTTTTTGTAGCAGACGCCTTTTTTTATCATCAAGTCTTATTAATATTATTTATTACGGTAACTAAAACGCTTAATAAACCCCTACGAAATGATCAGTTGCGGTTCCTCGCTACCACAGTGAACCCTTAGTTTAAAGTCACTGCCACCTTTGAAAGAAAAAGACATAGAATTGTGGGCTAATCAAAGCCGGATACCAAAAGCCGTTCACACTAAGGGTTACGACAATTTAGCCGAGTCTTATGTACACGATGTCGAAGGTAATTTATCTTAATTGATTATTTCATTAGTAATTAAATTCTCGGCAAATGTGAACATTTGTATAATGCCCAACCGTGATAAAAACACGAGAAGGTTGGGGGATACTCATCGGTTGACACTACCATTTTCACGTTTCTTTTTTTAAAACTGTCGTTTGACAGGTCACGGTCATAAAATAGTCTAAGCGGACTTCAGGGTAGTATATTTAAATGATTATGCCCCATGTGACCTATACAGCAATTAACCTTTAAATGGGACAATTTTGTTTTAATTCTATTTCATTTGGTAGCTCTAGTATAGGCCTTATTCAAATTTCAAATACACAAACATCTCCTGTATCTACAGGCCTAACGCTAAAACTAAAGTATAGTTTAGTAGCCTACTAATGTTCAGGGGCCGGTTGTTCAAAGCTCCGTTATCTTTTAACCATGCGTTAACTTTAACGGAGAGAAAGATTGTTTCTGGAAATAAAGGCCCCAAACATTCGGTGGTGCAAATTTACGCAAACAACAAGTTACCAAGATATGTCCGTTAGAGTTTAACGGATCGTTAAAATAACTTAGTTTTGAGCAACCGACCCCAGGTATTTATTATTAGTATAGGCTGTGCAGCACAATTTTAATTTGTTATAGGCCTAGAAGTCCCTAGTGATAGTGTTGTTATAGATTTTGGAATGGAAGCATCTAGGATAGAAATAATTTAAATCATAATTATTAAACAGACAAAGGTTTACAAACTTCAAATCCCTCTCGAAACATTTTAAATTTTTTACATTCAATTTGTTAAATTTCAGTTCGTACAGCAGTTGATGGGTGTTGTGTTACAAGTCAATGAAAAAGAATCGTCCACCTGTTACGTTGTTCTCTATTACCAATGTATAAGTGGGGCTTGTAAGAAGGACGGAGGCAATCAGTCTAGTGAACAACATTTATCTTGGACGTCATTGGTTACAGAACACGTCACTAGGGAACAATCATTATTTTAAGTGAACACATCACGTCCTTAAATTTAAAATTATCAATTATAGATGACTTTGTAAAAATAACTGATTATTTGTGTTAATGTTAAAGGGACAGTCCCGAATTAACAGAGCCTCAAAAATAAAAGTCCGAGTACGTTTAAAATTTAAACGCCAAAATATAGAAGAATGATGTATATACTCAGACTCAAAATTTTAGCTCAAAATATTGAGTCGTGGGGACGTGAGCGTTAAAACAGCTTATCCGGACCCTTTTAAGGTTTCGGGTCAATTCTTTCGTTTGGTGACCCAATAATCGATTCCTGTTCCTTTAGAGGTCTACGCGGTGAATGGTCCATGTGCTGTACTTGATAACAAAAGGTTTATTTCACCGACACATTTTTTTTCAGAAAATAATAGTCTGGTTTTATCAAATCACTGCATAATACAGTTTGGGACACCGGACTCCATTTCAAGATGAAGACTGGTGGGTTTAAGTTGTTTGAAAACGTATCACATATATTGAGTTAGTTGCTCGGCCCTACGGTAGGGGATCTTAATGGATTTAACACGAAATTAAGCAGTTTTATTCTCAAAAATATTATCGGTATTGACCCCTAAACTGGAGAGGGGGGTTGTAACCATATTTTAGGTTTGCTTTACCTCTTACATCATTATAGTAAATCTGAATTTAAAACTGTGCCTTCACTTCAATCAAAGACATCCCAAAAACAAACTTGGCATATTCCTGCAAGAATAGATGGTATTACACCACACAAAGTACATGACATTGGTTTTCAAAATATTTCTTTATCAAAATCAGTTGAGGGACCAGCTAAAACAAAACGTTTTCGTCTTGATGGTGTAAAATCTTCTTTTTATAATCCTGTTGTAACTCGGCTACCATGTTTTCAGTTTATTAATTCGTTGTCACATAACTTAAATTCAGTCAACTCTGGTGCTTAGTTAAGAGCTATTCTTTCCAATACAAATATTGAATGCATGCAAATTGTTAATTGTTGTTTAGGTCCAGTACCTAAAGGATGTGTTTTATCATATCAACAGCCTATACTAGAAACTGAGAACTCATTGGATATTTTTGTTTCTATTGTATTAAAACGCATAGCTAACAAGATGTTTGTGACGGGCTTTTTGTATATGAAACAGATTCATTAAATATTGCGTAAACTACACATGACCAGTCCTCGAACAGCATGTGGCACAAATTCAGATGTAACCGCTTAACGTCTTACATTTTTAAGCGTATAGTTTCTAGACAGGGTGATTTTTTTAAAACTGGCCGAATCTTTAGCTAGTAAAAAAATTATAACCACGACTGCAATGCAATATGGCATTGACCATGAGGGTAAAGCATCTAAATATGCTGCCCTTTCAGGAAAGAATTTGTATGGTTGTGGGCTTGTAATAAACCCAAGCTGTCCCCATCTTGGCCGGTTGCTCAAGGATTTAACGATCCGTTAACTTTAAGAGAGAAAGATTGTTGCTGGAAAAAAAGGCCCTGAACATTCTGTGGTGCAAATTTTTCCTACAGAGTTATGCTAATATTTCTAAAGGGGAAAATAAAGTATTCTATAGTGTTTTCTGTAGTAAATTTAACGCAAACAACACGTTACCAAAGTGAGTCCGTTAGAGTTTAACGGATCGTTAAAATAAGTTTGTTTTGAGCAACCGACCACAGATCGTAAAGTTTATGACACCACTGCGAATCCAAAATATGGACTACTCGAAATAAAATGTTCCAAGTCTGAATCTATATCTGAAGTTAAATATTAAAAATTATATGGTCAGTCCTATAAATTAAGAGAGAAGCATGATTATTATTATCAAGTACTAATGGCAATTACTGGGTTGTTGTGATGTGGTTTTTACATCATGTGTAAAGATGTCTTTCATTTGGAGAGAATTTTATTTTAATAAAAATAAGTGGAATTAAATAAAAAAAGAAATTAGACTGAAGCGGACCTACACAAAAATACTAACGGAAAAAAAGCATACTTATAAACCAAAATTAATCAGTAAAATCGAAGAATTTAATGAAGCGAACCCAAAGCAATTCTGGAATATCATTTCTAAACTTGAAGAGCTATCTATAAGCAAGAATGATGAAAGTTCATTATTTGATACAACTACATTTAAATCTCACTTTGAAACACTTGGTACACACACTACTGAAGATAATACTTTTGATTCCCATTTCATGGATAAAATACAAAAGGACTTGCAGGATAGTGGCAAGAGTGAAGTGACAATTGCAAATTTCACCGCAGTTAATGTAATTATTCAATAATTGTTTACGACTTGGTTACTTTCCCCAGAGATGGGTTGATGGTTTCATTGTCCCAATACCTAAAGTAAAATCGCCAATTCTGGTAAATGATTTCAGAGGCCTGACAATAACTACACTGTAGTTGTATAGGCTACAGCTCAGTGGACGCTTACGGCTAGCCCCCGGATCCATTCAGTCTTTTTGAATTGTTTGTTTGTTTGTTGTTTCTGAGTATGGTGTCTTGTCGTTATATTTGTATTTTGTGTAAATCATATGTGGCGCAGCCCCCCCTGCACTTACTAATATTAGTAATTTTGACAAGTAGATTAACTAAATATTTTCAATCGCAGGCAATGCCGTCCGAATTTCAATGCGGTTTTCGAAAGAATTACAAAACATCAGACAACATAATTATTTTTAGGTCTCTTGTTGATAAATGTTTTAAGCAAAAAAACTATTTGTTGTTGTGTAAGACAACATTCTGTTGTATATTTAGCAGACGCTTTATTGTATTGATCACGTGATATCTACTGTCACGTGATATTCATCGTTTGGCGCGGAATTACTCTGTACCATGCTGGAAGACTAATAAAGCATTATCATGACCAGGCTCGAGGCTAGTGTGGGGGGGGGGGGGGGCGGCCCCATGGCCATTCCTGTCGGAATTTTTCTGTCTGCGTCGGATAAAAAATCGCTGGTTAGCATGCTCGCATTTTCGCCAGGAGAGAGTTTTAGTACGACATATCCTCTCAAATTCGGCCGAGAGATAGTTAATGTCGGCTGGAAACTCTTTAATTTTCCGACACATTCGCCACCTGCATGTCATCGAGGCCTATATTCACTCTCGTAGCTTCTAATTTTATTGCTCTCCCCTCCTCCTGCTTATAGCAGTCGGCGATGACCTTCGTTCATTGATATTTTGTTGTCGGAAATTTATCTTCCTCGCCCCCCAATGTTGGCTAAATTTTGGATTCTGGCTTCGGGCCTAATCATGACATCGAATTCTTATTTCACCAACACAGCATGGTGTCAGAAGTTTGGGAGATGGATATTTTTGCTTAAAAAGAATGGGTTTTTGTCACAATAAATTTTGTTTGGCAGAAAAAAAAATATCAAAGTGAAAGTTGAAAGGTGTCATGACTTCCCGCGGTAACCAATCAAGCCCTACTGCAGAGCTTCGCAATACTTCGCTTGTACAACCTCCAGAACAATTTGATTATAACAATGTTCAGAGTTGGCCCATATGGGTCAGGCGTTTCGATAGATATAGAGTGGCTTCAGGACTTGCCACACAGCCTCATGATCAACAAGTTAATATGCTAATTTATAGCATGGGACCACAAGCAGAAGACATATTCCAAAGTTTCGTCTTTGACCATCGAGAAGACAGTTCAGATTATGATATTGTCAAAACAGCATTCCAGAATCATTTTGTCATCTGGAAGAATGTCATATTTGAACGAGCCAAATTTAACCAAAGATGTCAACGTGAGGGAGAGTCTGCAGATTCCTTTATTACATCGTTATTTTATATCCTCTCACCGAACATTGTGAATTTGGTTGTCTTCGTGATGAACTTATTAGAGATCGGATTGTAGTTGGCATAACTGATGTAAATTTGTCAAAGAAACTTCAGCTGAATTCAGACCTAACATTACAAGCAGCAATTAATATTGTTAAACAACACGAAGCAGTTATTTCTCAAACCAGGGAGATTCGTCAGGAACTTGTAGCAGATTTACCTGCAATTAACGCTATTCGTCACTTTAAGAAGAAGCCTGGTGGTTACGAAAAACGACATGTACAGAAACCTACTCAATCTTTTCAAGCTCAACAGCAGAAATTTCTAGCTGATAAGAAGACTTCCAGTTGTCATCGTTGCGGCGGTTCGTCTCATAAGCGTGAAGATTACCCAGCTCATAAGAGCACCTGTAGAAAATGTCGCAAAGTTGGACATTGGGACAAAGTGTGTCTTAGTAAACGAGTTTTTCAAGTGTCGGACACTCAACCAGATATGCTCTTTATTGGTTTTGCTTCATCTTCCAATGATAACCCTTTTAAAGTTAATGTTAATGGTTCAAATTTCACAGGTGCAGAGGTCACATTGATATCACAGACTGATTTTGATTCTATTAAAAGTAGAAATCCTAACTTAAAGTTACGATCACCTGAGAAAATATTGTATGGTCCTTGTAATAATCAATTACATGTTTTAGGTACATTTAGAGGTACATGCTTAATTAAGGATGTAAGCAACGTGCAGGATATTTATGTTGTTGACAATTTAAGTTATCCATTTTTAGGCAAACCTGCAATTTTAGATTTTAATTTGTTACAGTTGGCTGATTTAACTCATTCTTCTGCGGACATTGACAGTGTAAATTGTAATCAGAAATTAACTTATGTCCAGCAATAACCTAAATTGTTTAAAGGGTTAGGCACTTAAAGGTGAATATACCATTCGTTTAAAGCCTGAGGCTAAACCTTATTCTGTTATTACACCAAGAGTTGAAAAATTAGCTCAATATGATAAACTTAAATAAAGTAGTGGAGTTATTTCTAGCGTAGACCAGCCAACTGATTATTGTTTTCCTATTGAACCTGTAACTAAGCCTGATGGTAATATTAGAGTTTGTGTAGATTTTACTAAACTTAACGAAAATGTCTTACCGGAACATTATATGCTTCCAACTGTCGATTCAACTTTAGGACAAATGTCAGGTGCTAAAATATTTTCTAAGTTGGATGCCAATTCTGGTTTCCATCAGATTGTATTAAGTCCCCAATCACGACTGTTTACAACCTTTATGACACCGTTTGGACGTTTTTATTATAACAGACTTCCTTTTGGAATTAACTCAGCTCCTGAGTATTTTTATAAACGTATGTGCCAGATTTTAGATGGTACATCTGGTGTCTTATGTCATATGGACGACATTTTAGTTTTTGGGTCCAATCAGTCGGAACATGATCAACGTTTACGTGTCATATCGTCGCTGAGATCGCAAAACCTTATATCTCCAAAAAAGTAAATTTTTCAGGAGAGACAAAAAAAATGATTTTAAAATTTACTGCAAGGAATGAAACGCTATTGTCTACATTTATCTTACATCGGAATACAGCCTTAACCATATAATTGCGAATATTTGCAAATTCTGGATTATTTGCTTGAAAACAGCAGATACGAGGTTTTGACATGTCGAATCTGTGATCTGTGTTCTTGATGTGAGGTTTTATGAGCTAAATACAGTAAGATTATACCAACATGGAATTTATCGTTTGATTTTTACAAATAAACTAATATTAATTTATGTGGTTAAAGCAACGCAACATGTTTTAAACGTGTAATGATTTCGGGAATGGGATTGTAATGTACTATCTGTTGTGTAATATATGCTATGCTGTCTTTGTGATATGGGCTGTATTGAGAGCCAAGGCTGATCATTGACTAAGGAGCTGGCTCACCAACCAATGGGCAAGGGTTCGACCCCGGTGGTGGAAAAGAAAGTTATGATTTAAAAACGATTTTCTCCTTGTTAGTGGTCCAGGAACAGTATCTAGCCATTCGGATGGTACGAAAACCGAGGTTGCTTGTTTTAATTTTCCTGTTCATTGGAGACATAATACTTTCAGATAAAATTAGCTTCTGGGGTTCAAACAAGAAACATGATTAACCCTGGGGAACACCTCTGCAGTTGGGGTCATGGTGACTAAGTAAGTAAGACGCTGGCTCTAATCTGCCCACCAGATTATTGATCATTTCTTTTGTATTGAAAACAAGGAGACGGGCTACCGTGTAGGAAATCTTTTTTTTTTTAATCCAACATTTTTACAGATATAAAAAATATATTTTGACAAAGAGAGGAAAGAAATCAACCAATTTCTGCAGTTCTATTTGAACAGTTAACTATTTTGAAAGACTGTGAACAATCATTAATGAAGTAATAATGAATAAATGAAACAAAAGTCAGTTTAACATTAAAACACTCAGTTCCGTGTTAATTTATCATAGTATGAATGATAATCCCTGGGTAGCACAGGTTTCAAGTCTTGCAAAGTTTTAAATTTTGAAGATGTCAGTGGTCGGGCGTGCGAAAAGTGGTGGAAATTCTAAAGCATTATCAACTTCGATATCGGTACTCCTTAACCGCTTTTTTTCTGTAGAAGTTCTTCATATTCATCCCTATGAGATAACTTATATTGCAGAACACCATTCGGTGGATACTCTAGGGCTCTTAACTTTGTAACAACAGGGTCACCAATGCCAGGTCTAATAGATGAATATTAATCCCGAAAAATCTTCGAAGAAGGTATAGTCGAGATACTTAACGACATATTTCGGGTGAGATTTCTTAGCATTTTTAATGATATCCACATAATTAGCCGGACTGAATAGAGATTTAATCCCGAAAAATCTTTGAAGAAGGTATAGTCGTGATACTTAACGACATATTTCGGGTGAGATTTCTTAGCATTTTTAATGATATCCACATATTTAGCCGGACTGTATATTTCTTTTTTGCGAATTGATCTTTCAATTGTAGCGTGAACAGAGTCGACTTCCATTTGCGTATGTCCCTTCTCGAGGTATTTTTGATAAATTACAATATTTTCTTTCTTGGCTTTTCCGACGTGATTTCCCCTTGTCAGTGATACAGGAGGAGGGCCTGACAAGGACAGCTGCCTAGTCGTTCGGATGGGACGAAAAACCGAGGCCCCGTGTACACATTGGAGTGCACGTAAAAGATCCCTTGGCAGTTGGAATTCGATATAAGAGTAGGCCGTAGCGCCGCTGCCCGGGCAAAATTTCCCTCATAGCACACTGTGTGGCGTATGCCCGTCTTCAATTAGCTCAGGTTAAGTGCATAACAGTAGGACGTTAAACCCCATTTCATTCATTCATTCATTTCTTTCTTGGCGACATCTAAAAGTGCATTTGAGAGGATTGCATTCCTATTCTGATACGTGCACCCATCACTAAATATCGTAAGTTTAGGCTTTTTGGGCAAATCATGTCGTATGTAATCAGTTAAACAAGACGCAAACACATTGGCAGTTAAGTCTGCTTGACATTCGTCAAACACAAAACATACAGCCTTGGTAGTGACCATGTCAAAGACAGTAAAATTATGTACAGCTAACTTTTGTTTATAATAGAGAGAACTGGCCTGAAGCCTTGGGACGATAAGAACTGCTTGTAAATCTATGGAAATCCAATAATATTCACCATTTTCTGCTTCTGTCTTATCTTTTATCTTTTCATCTCTGGCTTCTTCCTTTTTCCTTATATAGTTGTTATAATCGTCTTCATTTACGTTCCCAACTTTATATGCGCTGCAAATGTCACATTTATCTTTTTTGGGTTGGAATAATTTAATATTCAAAACTTGCATTTCTTCCATCAAGACACGTCGAGAAGCCGGAATTTCAATATTATTTGTCTCGCAGTACTCACAGTATAATCTTTAAAGTTCCATTTTGTTTCCAATAATTGGTTCAAGATACAAACACGTCGATGAAGATCGGCAATAGTGGGAAGGGAGTTTTGGAATAGCTTCCAGAAAATCGATGCAAGGCTAACGTCGATTATTATAGCGATCTGTATTTCGTCGATTAGGTGTTGTTTTTGTTGCAGAATTTTCATGAAACCCCATTTTATCCTTTTTTTACCCATGAATGCATTGTCCACTCACCTATGCCCAGTGTGTTTAAAAAACATCTTTCGGCATACGGCAACTCTGCTTCCTCCAAGTTTTAAGTGATACGTGTAATTTACTTTACGACATGTGTTTGTTTCTGTGTCTAACACGTCTACTAAACTAGCAATATAAATTTTTTTTTGGTCCCAATTCAAAAATTTACCCAAATTGTTCGAATATTACCTTTCGGTCTAATTCGCTGATTTCACTACATTTTTTCGACCGAATATTTAAACAACCGCAAGCAGGAAGCATCTTTCTTTCGGTTTTATCTATTTTTTGTGACTTTTCACCTTTAGTAAAAATAAGGCCTCTATAATTTTCACCACGCATTCTTTTTGTTTGATTAGTTCTGCGCTCACATGAAGTAGAAGGCCTACGTCCCCTTCTCTGTTTTTCTTGGTTTAATATAATATCTGTATCGTGGTTTAATATCTCTGTAGGCCTATCGTTGTTAAATATATCTAGATCGTGGTTTAATATCTCTGTAGGCCTATCGTTGCCTAAAATCTCTAGATCGTGGTTTAATATCTATGTAGGCCTATCGTTGTTTAAAACCTCTAGATCGTAGTTTAATATCTCTGTAGGCCTGTCGTTAAATATATCTAGATCGTAGTTTAATATCTCTGTAGGCCTATCGTTGTTAAAAATCTCTAGATCGTGGTTTAATATATTATCTGTGTCTTCTTGGCTACCGGTATATATTTCTGTAATTCTTATAAGTCTGGTTATATCGTCCTCGTTACTACATGTCCTAGAATCATCTTCCATCGGTAGGCCTAACCATTCTTCATCAGTATCATTTTCAAAGTCTGTTTCCTTCCCAGTCTTTTCAGGGAGAATTACATTTTCTTCCTTCCTAATGGTATTTTCATCGCTGTCACTGTCTCGATTTAACCAGTCGTCATGGACAATTTCTGAAAAACATGACATGGTATCCTAGATACCTGGAGTAGGCATATCTGAACACGCGGTCAATGGTAGTTCTACATTAGTTGCATCCATAATGGTTGGTGTGTGTTTTACGTCAGACGAGGCAAAAGATGTTTTTGAAGAAATATTACACACTTCCTTTGATTCTGAGTTAATCACAATTGTATTTTTACCAACGGGTTCTACAACTTTTACAATGGGATACAGATGGTATGTTACATTTGAATCTGATTTCTGACAATCACTGTCTTGATTTGACTGTTTTGTTGAAATTGCTTCGTGAATTATTGAATTAACTTTATAATCTTCTTTTTCAGCTTCTAATCTTCTTTTTTACTGAGATAACTTCAACATTAATTTACCCCTGTTCATTTTTCAAATGGCGTCCAATTTATGAGATGTTGGGTTTTGCTGGGAGGAAATGTCAAAATGAGAGCTCAGTCATATAACAAAAGCTCACATCTCAGATATGAGCTTTTGATAAAACCTCACACTGCATGATATGAGGTTTATGCATGACCGAAATAATTAATAACAAATACACAGCTACTCTTGTTTTCGTTGTTACTAAAAATCTATTGGTTATAAAGGATTAATATTTTAACAGAGTATGCGGATTGATATGAGCTTTTGATTTTTCCCAAATTTTTTTTTTCAAAAATTGGCCGATATGAGGTTTTGCGATCCCAGCGACGATATTCCAGAAATTATAAAATGCAGGTATGACATTAAACTTAGCCAAATGTCAGTTTTTCTTGAACATATCATTTCCGATACAGAAATTGAACCTGATCCCGAGAAAATCTCTGCAATTAAGCACATGGAACCTCCCTCAGATATTCATGGGGTAAGGCGTATTTTAGGTATTGTTCATCCGTTTGGAAAATTTATTCCAAATCTTTCAGATTTAACTGAACCATTACGTACACTAACAGCCAAAAATGTGAATTTTGTTTGGTCATTATCACATCAAAGAAGCAATTTATAGCCCCAAAGTGTTAAAACACTATGATCCAAATCACGAAACTATTGTTAGTGCTGATTTGTCACAATATGGATTTGGTTGCTGCTCTTTTACAACGTGCCTCATTAGCTTCAAGTTGGCAACCTATTAGTTTTGCTTCCCGAACTTTAAAATCAGCCGAACTGAATTATCCCCAAATTGAGAAAGAACCTTTAGCTGTAACTTGGGCATGTGATAAATTTGCTGATTGCCTTATTGGAATTAGATTTAAGATAGAAACTGATCATAAACCTTTGATTTCTTTACTGGGTTCCAAATCAATTAACGAACTTCCTCCAAGGATTCAACGATTTCGTTTACGATTATTTCGGTTTAAGTATTCCATATTTCATACCCCTGGCAAAAATACATGTATAACAATATGACAATTATAACGACAAGACACACAGTATCGCACCGGAGCCTCCTAGAGGACAACATATAACTTATTAAATTTAAGTGCAAAAAAATGGACGGATACAAATATATAGATATAAATTCAGAGCACTCATAAATAGGCAGTATAGAACCTTAATACAAGACAAAACGGACAAAGTATAAACTCGTTTAATTCAACAGTATAAACCCACATAAGGGTATTCTCAGTCGAGCTATTTCCTGAGTTTCCTCAACTTGTTCTTTTGTGAATTGATCCATTTGTCTTTAAAACAGGTGGAATGACAATCTTGGCTCCCGTGGGAGTCAACAAATCCTAAATTAAAAAGCTTTTATCAACCATGACATCCTCCCAAATATCTAAAAGATCAATAATCCCAGATAATCGAGTTATTTCTTTATCTGAAATACTGCCTGTATACAAAGAACTGATAAAACTAATCATACCATTAGGTGTTATTCCTAAAAGGCCCTTCATTGTTGTATGACTAATGTAATTAGAATACATGAATGAATGAATGAATGGAATAGGGTTTAACGTCCTACTATTAGAATACATTTCAGAATTTCGAACTTTGGAACTGGGGGTTTGAATTGTAATTTCAGAACAGTCCAAAATTACTCTTACATTAGGGTATATAATCTTTGGAATATATTTATGAATAGTACATTTATCTGGCCATATTGGTTATATACCTAACATTACATAAAGATAATTTGACCAGGTCAAAATAAATTTGCTTACATTACAGAGCTGATAGATATATCAAACCCATCGCCAAGTCATTTTCAGAAAAACACTGCCGGACTCGACATAAAAACAAAAAAATGTTCAATCAGTAGAAGACTTTAAATTGTGACGACTGATTGCGCCGTCTCTGAACTTGGCTTCACCTAATCCAGTTGGCTGTAAAGCATTAAATACAAATAAAAAAAGTATTATAATAACGAAAACCGGTATAAAATAAAAACCATATCATCATTCATACAAAAGCATTGAATTCCAAATTTCATACTACTTAAACATGAAACACGATCTTCTGAAACTATGTTACGTTGTTCAAGAGAAATAAACTTTTCTTTTAAACTTAAACGTGAAACAGCATAGTCATGATCATCAAATGTTAGGGTGCACGCGAAAATCAATTTTTTATGAAAATAACTCAACAGGGACCATTTCTGAGGTGAGGTACCAAAGATGTCGTTTGAACGCCTTGACAGCCACTAGTTGATATGCCTAAATGATTTTTGAGTACTCTTGTAATTTCGGTGTACTCCCATTTCGACTACAGCTTATGACAGATTATACGGTCTGGTGGTTTTATAATCCCTACTTATATACCCTATCTGTAGATAGAATAGATTCTTCCATACCCCATTTAGACTACAGCGTATAATTTCAAAGCACTGGTTCGATTGTCTAATTTCAAAGCACTGGTTCGATTGTCTAATTTCAAAGCACTGGTTCGATTGTCTAATTTCAAAGCACTGGTTCGATTGTCTAATTTCACAGCACTGGTTCGATTGTCTAATTTCAAATTGTCTAATTTCAAAGCACTGGTTCGATTGTCTAATTTCAAAGCCAAATATTGCATTGGTGTCTTTTCATTATTTATGAGTTTGGTCTTTAGCCTGATCAGTCTGTTATCTATTTCTTTATATACTCGTCTCCTTTTTGGTGGTGCCGCTCCTAATGTCAATTGAGCATATTTGGACCGCTCGCACTTCTTAATATTTCTAATTACATCAATAAATCTGTAAATTTTAGGATGTGTGTGTGTGGTATTGTTTTATTTAGCCTTGTTATTATTAGTCCTTGGTCCAACAGTTTCAAAATGGTTCCATAAACAAATAGGAAATTTGGCGTCGTAATCTACCCATGTATTGGTAACGTAATCGTTAAATTCATCGGCGTTGGTGATGTTTGGAGTTTCCTCTATTATTGACATCCAGGTTTCCTGTACCAAATGGGTCGGTAGTAACGCCAAACCTGCTACTCTCCTAATCCATGTCCCAACTTCTTGAACTTTACGCCAAATACACTGCGAAAAATGAAAATAAACATCCTTTTTCATCCACATCAAATTCGATAGTAGCAGCTTGGATTGCAGGTAGTTCAAAATATGTTTGAATGGTGGCTGGCGTTAAAGGTAGATTTAACAAGTCTTCTACACAAGATTTCAATTTATCAAACAGGCGGCAGTAGGTTTGTCTTCTCCGATCTGGTAGTAACGCAAAAAAAAAGTTGGTTCCATAACAAAGGACATGGTCTTCATTTTCTGGAAGGTGGTTGTGATTTAAAACGTTTCGAACGTATATATTCATTGTGGTACATTTCCCACTGCAGGTTGACTTTACACACTTCCAATTAATACATTCACCGCGCTCGATATTCTTTCTATACACATATCCACCCAGCAAGACTTGCGGCTTACACCTCTGAGAAATTACAAATTCGACTTCACGAAGTCCCGCAATGTAGGCTACACATAAAACAATGTTATTTTTAATAAATAAACTAATATTTCTACTTCGAAAATACACAAACTAATTGTTTTTAAAAAAAACAAGCTAAAATATATAATGAATAAGCTATTTTAACTAACAATAATCATTACCTTAATCCGATCACTTAATCAATGGAACAGTTCATTGTTGATTAGTTAGGGGCTCAGGGTTTTGAGGGTAATAAAATTTGTAGTCGAAATGGGACGTAGTCGAAATTGGGGTAAACCGTATGTAAGCCAACACCACAAAGTGTACAAATTCCCGTAATTTCTCTAATTGGTGCTGTGTAGTGATGGTCCCAGAAGGTAATGAGCGTACCTGCAGTGGTAATAAATAAAACTTTATGGCATATGTAAGCTTACTCTTCCGGATACTTGTTACTACTGCTTGTGGTGTATTTTTGTACACGAGGAGCAGTCCATTTGCTGATTACACTATTTTGCTTGAATACACTATTTGCCTATAACGTTTTTAGGACTTCGAATTCTGTCTTATGGTTTGGATTGTTCGTACTTGGTTTTATTTTATTTTTATATAAGAGTTTGGTCATCCATCTGGCCTTGTTAATAGCTCCAGGTTTCTTAAATGTAACTTTCTTCTCGAGGTGACCATTAAGACACAAAGTACACAATTCAAACAGTTCCTTGTTTCATTGGAGAAGAGTCGCCGCCCGAAGTTCATCTGCCAGCATCAAACCCTCTTCATGTTACAGAAACCAGCAAGATTAATAGACCTGGAGACTTCGATTTAAAGATCGTCATAAACATGTGACAATTTAACTCTACTTATTTGGTGACGGCAACCGGACGAGAGAAGCGTTTTTTTTGTAAATACTGCTGTCATAAACACATATTGCTGTTACATGCCCAGTATTTGTTGCAGTAGTGTCAAAACTTGGTTAGTATCGCCACCAATTTCACCAATCGATGCTGCTGCATAAGCAGCTTGTTGAGTTGGAGTCATTTTCATTCTGGCCGCGACTGCAGCTAGCTTTGGCGACTGTAGAATATTAGCTGGGACGAATAAATTTGGTCCTTTGGGGTCAGACTGTCGTTTTGGTGTCGTCAGAATAAACCCAAACTCACCATCGCTATCATTATCAGTGGAATCTTCAGAGTTTGAGCCAATACCACTTGTTCCAGGTCTAGGTGATGATAAATGTTGACTCTTGAGTTCTTTGTCTTTTTTTGTTTACCATTTGTTTTTCTGCGCTCTTTCGTCTTTAAAGATCCTAGCAGCCTCTTATCAAATTTGCCAAATGATGCTACCCTATCCGTCTTCAGCGATTCAAGAAATAGTAAATCCTCTTTATTTTTGATGGGTTCATGTGCATTGATTGGACATAATTGAAAAGTATTTTTAATATCTTGTATTTCCTGAGCTAATTTTATTTGAGTAAACATAACATAACATATTACATTGATATAGCGCACATTACTGCCATACATTCAATGGGCTTCACAAAGTCTTACACAAACGTTATAGAAATATTTTACGAAAAAAGGTTTGTTTGGAGTTTCCTTTTAAAAGCCGTAACAGTTTGGCATTGTTTCACACTGGCCGTCATTTTGATTTGATTGGTAAATATAACGTGTCTCTCCCGGCTATTATTTGTATTTTTAATTGACACGTATACTGTTACTATCACCCTGATAATGTCTACTACATCGTTAAGACAGTTCATCACGTGCATTTTGCATACTAGAGTTCATTGGCCAATCACGCTATTTGACTGACATGTCGCCTAATAGATTGGATGCAGCTATGGCGGGTGTGGCGCCAGGCAGGGTAAGCTTACTCTTCCGGACACCTGTTACCACTGCTTGTCGTGTATTTTTGTACATGAGGAGCAGTCCATTTGCTGATTACACTATTTTGCTTGAATACACTATTTTGCCTATAACGTTTTTAGGACTTTGAATTCTGTCTTATGATTTGGATTGTTCGTACTTGGTTTTTATTTTATTTCTGGAATTGTATTCCCGAGTCGCGGTCCCAGCACACTGAACGATCTGTCTGCAAATGTTTTATTTTTTGTCTTGGGTATAAATAAGATGTTTTTCGATTGAGTACTTTTGGAATCTCTCCGTTTGACTGGTATAGATCGAACTTTGTAATTCTTTTCTGCTAGCTTGATAATTTTCTCTAATAGATTTCTTTTCGGTGATGACAGGGATACTCGCTTTTTCATAAAATGGGAGCACCTTTCTGCACACTGTCTTTGAGTTTGTTTTTTTGTTGTGGGGTCTCTATGGTATTAAAAAAACATCTTAAAATTTGCTCACAGGTGGGAAGTCGACTTCCGCTAACTTTAGAATCTTCACTAGTTATTGCATTTCCCAGGCCATATATTAATTTGACCCTTTTTGATGTCATCATGGAACCCTAATGAAAAGCAATTATAAAACAATAATATTCAATCAACAACTAAATGAATCAATGTACATGTATTGTCCTGCAGGGGATGTTTACTATGACTAGGCTAAAACTACTATCCCATTATTCTGTTGCTCAACTTACTGTCAAGTCATTGTCAAGGGAGGCTACTCTTGCAGTCATATGAGGATGCAGACCACGCTGTGATTGCAATGCAACCAAATAACTGCTTGGTGAAATTTAAGGCAATAAATAATACACTGCTGAGTGTGTAAAATTATTCGTTCAGTTATTTCGAATTTTGGTTGCGATATTTAAATAAAAGGCATCAAATAAATGATTTGAATGACTTATAATATTTATTAAATTACTAAGATAATTATTCTGGTGTTATATTCAATATCGGCCCAGTTTATAATTATTCTGTATAATTTCGGTGGCAAAAACTTATATTATGCCCCAAAATGGTAAATATTGTAAGTATAATATAAAGTATTTATTTTGGAATGTTTATTTTGGTTAGAAGCTATCAGTACCCTATTTGGGTTAGAAGCTATCAGTACCCTATTTGGGTTAGAAGCTATCAGTACCCTATTTGGGTTAGAAGCTATCAGTACCCTATTTGGGTTAGAAGCTATCAGCACCCTATTTGGGTTAGAAGCTATCAGTACCCTATTCGTACAACGACCTAGGCCTATTCAAGGTTAATCAAGTCAATAATAAGATATCGATGATGTTGACATTCGAGATCTTTACTGATCGACTTCAGTCAGTTCTCGTATTCGTAATCTTCCGTCTGTCATGTGAATTAAAAATGCATGGCTCAGAGGCTCGTCTAAGGATTTGGTCGTGCGCGGCAATGTCGGTGCCAGTCGTGCGAAAACCGCAGATGTTTGCCCGCGTGGGTGGTTTGGGGGCCCTCACCCAAAAAAATTGAAAATTGTCTCCCTTAAGACTCGATTTCTAAGCACTTAAAAAAATAGTTTCAGAGATCTGATACTCTGTTAGTTTTGGCATCTTGTTAAACCATAGATTGATTAATACCCTGTAAAATCGAGATCAAAACACTGCTGCGGCTGACCCGCAGACAGAAATATACCCATAAAACAATCAGAAAGACGATTTTGTAAACCTACGCACCATGATATAGTATTACGTACGGTTTCAAACATCAAACAGACAAACTTTCAACAAACACATTATCACTAGACTTACCAGACATAAAACGTATGAATGTTGCTGCCCAGTCTTCAACTTTTGGGCGCCGCCTAGTCACCATGTTAAACGGGGCTCTGGCAAGGCTTACTTTGAGCAAAGCTTTCTCGTCTCTTCTTATCTTTACAATCCACTCCCTCCGTAGCCTTTCGTCTTTTGGTATGCTGTGAAAAGACAGCTTCTTGTCAATTTCGTAACGAGAATCGCTTGTACAAAACGTGACACAACAGTGAAGTGCCATTGTTGATTGTTTACATTGACAACGTGCTCTGCAGGCGACTGCACAAGCTTTGTATACCGAGCCTCGTTTTCGAATTTAGCGTGAGCTGACTTTCGCTTTTGCATAATGTATGTTTAATTATATTATAAATTTATGACGTTATGACGTAATGTATGTTTAATATGATACACCATCTTTTGCAGCAACCACATCGTCTGGACTATTGGCCACCTACTGGAATATCCCCATGTTTTCACAGGCGTCGAGCGATCCGAGCCTAGCCGATAAAAGCGTGTATAAAACTCTGATCCGCCTTGGTCCTCCGTTCAACAGACTTGGACAGGCCTTGGTGGAGATCTTCGGACATTTCAACTGGAAGAGGGCGGTGATAGTCTCCCGAAGGAAGATCGATAACAAGCAGGTGTTTTGTGATTATTCCTCCAGGGCGGCAGACGTGATATTTCGCGCCAATAATATAACAGTTGCAGAATGGATGATTATTGAGGACGGGATCACAGATTTAAAAATTGACGAATTGTTGGAGAGGATCTATCAACGTGGAAGAAGTGAGTAAAGACATTACGTCACGAGTCAATCGGATTCAAACACAGATCCTATTTCGTTTCGTTTTTTATAGTTGAATTTTTTTTTACTTGGGAGAACGCTAGACCGAAGACGGTCCTCAACATTGTATGACGTCAAATGTGGATTGTGGGTTAGGATAAGGGTTAGGGTAAAGGCTATGACCTGCAGATTTCGTCAGTCACGAGATGTGGACAGGGCTAGTCCTAACCCATTCCTGGGCCAAGCCTAAACCTAACCCTAACCCATAATCCATATATGACGTCATAAAATGCCAAGGACCGTCTTCGGTCTAGCGTTCTCATTTTTTTTACTTGTCTTTACTACACTAGGATCTGGAAAAGTTGTTATCATTGACGTGATCGATATGATGTGAGGGATAAGCCAATTAAACAGTTTGTTACAGCGAGCTTTTGACATTGGGTGCGTTGGAACTGTGGGTAATCCGCTAGAAACATAAATGTTGATTGGTTAATCATATGTTTGACGTCATCGGGCCAAAGCCGCCCGTGTGACGTCTGACATGACCTCCCAAAACACGGGTCAGGTCTTCAAGAAGAGTAGGCCATCGAAAATATAAAACAAAAACGAAACGAAATGTAGATCTGTATTTTTATCAGATTGAATTTTATTTCAGTGGTATTTAGTAATAGAACAAGAATATACAGGTTCCATTTTTATGGAACTGCTTATTACCCGAGAGGCGTTACTGATGATAACTAGAGAGGCTTTGTTGAAACGTCGCTTAGTAATTAGCAGTAAGTGTGTGACTATAGAGGCCTTGTGGAAACGTTGCTTATTAATGATGGGGCTCTTTCTAAGAGTTCAGGGGGAGGTAATCAGGTTTTACCTGTATCCTAGAGATCGGGGCCCGTTTGACGAAATTTTAACTAAGATAAAATCCGATTTTAGTAATTTGAGTGTATAATTTTAGATTGATTATAGCGCATAGCCAATCAGATTCAAATATGTAGCCTACTAAAATCAGGCTTTTATCTTTAGATAAGATATCGAGAAATAGGGCCCGGGATAATAATTGTGTAGCGCTTTGAGCATTAACTTGGTTTATGGATATAGCGCATGATAAATATACTCATTAATTGTATGACTAGAGAAGCCCAGTGGAAAAGTGATTCAGTAATAAGCAGCAATTGCATTCCATTTAACTGTAACCTGTATAGTTAGGATATAAAAACTTCCTGTTTGGCATTAAGAGGGGTGTCAATGTCCAATAGACATGTTCTGAGAGCGTCTTGGGTCTTAATGATCTCAGGACATGTCTATTGGACAATAACACCCCACTAAATGCTAAACAGGAAGTGTTTATCGACATTGAAACCATCCTCCTCGCAGTGTTCCGTTTGATTAGAGTTAATCTGACTACTCCCTGCTGGACTGAGTGGGTATTATTGTCACTAATTATGACTGGCCAGTGGTCCTATTACTGACCAATCACTGAATTCGTTACAAAGGTATTACCTTTAAAACAAGACGTTTAATTAGGACAACTGTGTTTACGTAACGTTACGTCATGGCTGCACGTTTTTTTTAATGCTATATTAACCAGCGCATAGCAGGATATTGCAGCAAAACTAAAAACTAATTGCGTGACAAACGAGGCTATCGGTATTGACGTAAAGTAAACACTACGGTATGGTAACGAACAGACTTTCAACGTTTTTAATAACTTAAATCTTTGTCCAAAATATTAAGGAAGACCCAAGATTAAACGACGGAATGTCATGTTACTGTACGTAAGTAGTAGATTTGATTGAACGAGAAGAATAGACACATTTACTTAAATGTCAAGAATCCGAAGCGAATCCAGCAATGGCCAGAGAGGGATTTCTCGGGCCGTTGCTTCAGGAATATGCATTGAAACATGCTTTTTACGATTTTAATTTTTTTTTACTAAAACAGAGGGGTGTTATTGTCCAATAGACAGTGTCTAATTGACCAATCAAAAGGCGGGGCTCACTCTTAAGCATGTTACAATTATAATTAGTCCGTGTTGTTATGCTACATAGTTCCGTTCAAGTCCAATGGTTTAGGGGGGTGGTAGGGTGGTCTAGAGTGTCGCGCTCCGACCTCTAGCTGGCCGGCCACCTCTGGCTTGCGGCTGTTGTTTCGAGCCCTGATGTGAGCGTATGTGGCATGGAGATAGGGGCGCTTTCTCAACTTCGTGGGTTTCCTCCGGGCACTCCGGTTTCCTCCCACTGCTAAAGACCCCATATGCGCAAGCGAATAATTGGAATAAAATTGTACCACATATTAGTCCCGAAATGACCTTGTTGTGTTGAGTGGACGTTAAACCCAATGTCTCCCCCTCTCTCCAATGGCTTAGATGTTTACTGACAAACAGTGTTGATATTGTACAACCATTATTTCATTAGCATTTTGTTATTTAATTGTAAATATAAGACACAATACTTAGGATAGGCGTACGAGCCAGGGGGGGGGGGCAGAGGGAGGGGGGCAAACTGCCCCCTCTAACTTTCGGGCAAACTGACTTTTCGTGCAGATGGGTAAAGTGCGAAAAAAAAAATTATTTCATCTACTTGCCAAAATAAAGTGGCCGACATCTAATAAAACACTAATTTTACGAGTTGGAATAGCAGTAAAACGCGTTTGCGACTGTCAATTAATCCAAATTTTTCTTGGGGGGGGGGGGCCGCTTCTTCGCATCTCGAAGAAAACCAGCGCCGCTGTTGTCTATAAACCCGAAATTGTTCGCGCACTGCTAGTTTTGCTCCCCTAACTGTCTTCAAGCTGTCTTTTTTTTGTAATTGAATATCACGAATTTGTACTAAGTTGACTACGGATTTAAACATTTTGTTTGGAGCCACCCATCTTTGTGCGACATTGTTCGGGTATCGATTATTATGCGTGAAAGCGGTTGCAACAGTCTAATTGGTTGGTTTGAATCCAGAGTGGGATTTCGGTTACAAAACCATTGGATACTTTTGGAGTTGCTTACACGGGCTAGAATAGCAGAAAACGCATATGCGGTGAAATAGCAGGAAAACGCGTTTGTGCCGTGAGCATGCATTTGTGAGTGAATTGGCGCTTTACAAATATAGATTATTATTATTATTAAATTTTCAAAATATCGGTCCCGTCTTCGTGGACTGTAAACGATTGATTGGAATTCGAGTCAGCAACGTTTAGGTTATATTAGACCACTTTGAAGTTGCTTTGTTCAAAGCAGGAAAACGTGTTCGCAGCCGTCAAATATTCCAAAAACATTTTTGGAGAGGGGGGACGGTTGAGAGAAGGGGCGCCGCTATCTGTAAACCCGCAATTTTTTCGGGCATTTCGGGTTCTGTCCCCCTAACTACTATCGAGTCCGTACGCCTATGTTTCTTAGCAATGATAGAAAGTCTTTGACCAAAACATAATCATGTGGAATATTGTTATTACTGATTGTCTGGTCTACATCAAACAATGTGAAAATAGTTCTAACAATTCCATTAAAGATTTACCAATTAGAGACGAATGGTAAACATCTAAATTCGATGAGTAGGCGCGCCAGTATAAAAACGAGATTATATCTGCATCGCATTACGAAATGAAAGTTGGATTGTTAAATTAATTATCCTCTAGTTTTCGTTTTTGATCCTGTCTGAAATATTGCCAGTGAATAAACGTGGTGGCATTATATAGAATAAATGAATGAAATACATGTATTGTCTTGAAGAAATAGTACTGTGTATACAGAGAAGATTATGAATAAATGAATAAAATGGGGTTTATCGTCCTACGCTTAAGCACCTAACCTGGGCTAATTGTGCTACGAGGGAAATTTTGCCAGGGCAGCGACTGAATTCCAACTGCCAAGGGTTCTTTAACGTGCACGCCAATGTGTACACGGGACCTCGGTTTTTCGTCCCATCCGAACGACTAGGCAGCTGTCCTTGTCAGGCCGCCCTCCTTCTGCATCACTGACAAGGGAAAATCACGCCGGAAAATCGAGATGAACTTTCTCGGCCAATGCAGGGATCGAACACCCGACCTCCAGACTAGCGAACCAGCGCCTTATCCACTGAGACACCGTGATCCCCCGGTATTATATAGAACTACCGTCCTGTGTGGATATAGCCATTGTTCAACTGAAGAGGTTTCGAATCTCCGGTTGTACGTGGCAAGGAGTAGGATCGCCTGTCCAACCTCGTGAGTTTTCTCTGGGTCCTCGGTTTCCTCCCACTGCTAAAGATACCTATGCGCAAGAGAATTATTGAAATAAAATTAAACCATGTGTTAGTCCCGAAATGACCTAGTCTGTGCCGAGTGTACGTTAAACCCCATCTCTTGTTAAAGATGCATTAAAGATGGGAGATTTGATAAAGAGCTTGCAGTCAAATTGATCCACTCTGAACCGAGATTTTAGCGGTTTAATTTTCGGCCTGGCCCCGCGCATTATTACAGTCGATTATGGTTTGGATAGCGATACCATGGAGAAAGTTAATTAATGTCTAATTTATAATTTAGATAACATTTCATGCCTAATAAAATACCTGCAATAGGCAGATTCAGCTCTTGCACAATGTATGTTTAAGTTAAGAATTTATTCAAAATTGTTCTCCTTTTTGTGGTTTTAATGAATCAAGTACATCAAGAAGAAACTATAATGTACGTGCAAAACTTTATGTTTCTGGATCAAAGATATTTCTCATAAACAGTGATTGAAAGTTGAGTAAATTCTTAACTTAAGCCTGAGAATGCTTTATGAACTCCGGGTAAGGTCTCTCTTTAGGTCTGAAATGTTATATAATCTATTAATAAGATAGTTATTAACGAAACAAGACTATAATAAACTCTTGATGCCATCTGATGCATAACTTAAGTCTGAGAATGCTTTGTAAACTCGGGGTAAGTTCTCTCTTTAGGTCTGAAATGTTATATAAACTATTAATTAGTTAGCCATTAACAAAACAAGACTACTTCCGATTTGCATTAGATTTGAACCCGGTCTAACTTTCATCAGGCAATGATGATTAAACGCGCAAATGGATAATCGAGACTTTTGCTTTTATTTTCGTCACAACGGCAACAATGGCAATCGGGGCTACAGGGTTTTTTGGCATGATTTCCTCCCACTGCTAAATGCCTCTACGCGCAGGCGAATTATTGAAATAAAATTAAAACCATATGTTAGTCCCGGAATGACCTAGTTGTGTTGAGTGGACCTTAAAACCCATTTCTCTCTCACTATCTCTCTCTTTAAAATAAGTATTTCTCGGCTTAGACGGATTCCCGTTATATTATCTGCTCTCAGCTTTTTATCTAATCTTACTTAATGTATCTTTTAAGCACCAAATTTTTATTTGTATGGCCAATTGTATCGTTGACGAAGTCTTTGACGGTTGTCTCGGGTTCTTCGCCAATGTTGACAGTTGTTTGGGGTTCGTCGGCGGTGTTGGCGGTTGTTTGGGGTTCGTCGGCGGTGTTGGCGGTTGTTTCGGGTTCGTCGCCAGTGTTGGCTGTTGTCTCGGGTTCGTCGCCGGTGTTGCTACTGTTGACGTTTGTCTCGGGTTCGTCGCCGGTGTTGTCAGTTGGCGTGTCCGTAAAATACCCCTTGGCATATGGAATTCAAAATACAAGTAGGTCATGGCTTCGCTGTTGGAGCCAACTGTCACTCTAACACACACGTGGGGGTTTGTGGAAACAAGTAGGGCGATATTTCTTTTGTCACCTGAAGAAGAGGGCGTATTTTCGGAGACGACCCACAGCAAACCTCGTTCTATTATTTCTCTTTTTTTAGTTGTAATCCTGTGTTCTGAAAATAAAGCCGACACAAGGCGGATATTACTACGCGGTAAAGAAGCGGGGATGATGGACGGTAATTTCGTATTCTGGATGCCTGATCACCTTCCGCCAGACAATGTGGAGAAACCATGGATACGAGGAGACTCTTCGGATGCAGATGCCAAGCTAGCCTTCAGAAATGTTTTTCAGGTTGGTATTTTGGGGGCTTGGATGGCTGAATAGTTAGCGTGCGCGCGCTGTATCATAAAGCCTGTCATTGATTCAACTGACAAAGTTTTGAATCTCCGGTTGTACGTGACAAGGAATAGGGTCGCCTGTCCAACCACGTGGATTTTCTCTGGGCCCTCCGGTTTCCTCCCACTGCTAAAGACACCTACGCGCAAGCAAATTATTGAAATAAAATTAAAACATATGCTAGTCTCGAAATGACCTAGTTCGTGTCGAGTGGATGTTAAAGCCAATTTCTCTCTCTCTCTCTAGTATTTACGATACTTAATTTCAGAGTTATTGCCCTTGGTCTCTTTTAAAAATGTTAAGCGATCTAGAGGCCACCATTATCTCTCGGTTGACGCACGTGCAGTGTTTATGTTCGATGAAGAATATTCTATTGACCTTTAATTATTTTCAGAAATACGTTTATTGCAATGGATTAATTTGAAAACTCTTCTTAACCCTTAACGGAACATTATGTAAAGTTTAGATAAAGAGCTGGCAGTTCTAGCTATAATATTTCGAAAATACATAATGCAAAATGAATATGTTGAAAATTTTATTCAAATTACTTTATTTTGAGCGAAGTTATTGATGGTTGTATTTGTGTTCGCTGGTCGTAACCACTGTACTGGTTATTCGAGTGCTAGTCTAGCTCCTTATTCTAACTACTAGATGTTTAAGTGTCCTACCTGTTGTGTAAATTATCCTTTACAACCTATCTTACTTGTCCAGAGGGTTCGAAATATGTTTAAATCCAAGTTGCATTTGAAAGTGTTTACGTAAAGCTTTTCAAACCATGTTACGGCATGTAGTTGAATTTTCCCAATTTTTAAAACTAGGTGTGTTAAGATGAAATTTGTATCATTTATGAATTGGAATATTGTAAAATAGTAAGATTTGTTTACCAGAATAAAGATTGGGACATATTATTCAGTTACAACAAGAGTGGTATTGGGGCTTTAAGAAATAATAAAAAAATTAAATCGTTAATTTGTCAAACCGAACTAATCTACTCAAAATCGAAGAAATCCGATGACACTCGCCATTTTTAGCCCAGCCGGTGCAGCAAACCCCATCTGATTTCATTTTATTTTGTATTGCAGATAACAATAGCTGAAGAAATCCGATAACACCCGCCATTATTAGCCCAGTCGGTGCAGCACACCACGTCTCATTTCATTTTCTTTTTGTATTACAGATAACGGTAGCGGAAATGGCTGGACCGGAAGTAGAAAGTTTCCGAGATTTGATCCCTTTAAAGATGGCGGAGGCACCATGGTTTTATAATACGTCCATAGAGAACCGCAATCGGGTATACTCGCTTTAATATTTCTTTCAAAATTCAGTTAAAAATCGATTTCGTCCACTTCACACTATCTCGGGACTAACATATGGTTCAATAATTCGCAGACATTGACGTATTCGTAAAGATCCCTTAGCATATAAAAGGACAGCTGTCTAGTCGTTCGGATGGTAAGAAAAGCCGAGGTCCCGTGTACACATTGGAGTGCACGTAAAAGATCCCTTGGCAGTTGGAATTAGATGTAAGAGTAGGCCATAGCGCCGCTGCCTGGGCAAAATTTCCCTCATAGCACACTGTATGGCGTATGCCCGTCTTCAATTAGCTCAGGTTAAGTGCATAACAGTAGGACGTTAAACCCCATTTCATTCATTCATTCCACAAGAATAATTTCACAGGATATTTACAGTTTAAAAGTTGTATATATAAATATCCCCCCACTCCCAAACTAAATCACACTCACACTCACGCCATCACACACTTATCTACATACATCTGAAATAAAAGCATATTTTGTTTCAGTTGATATATGAGTACAAATATATCAATTTTTAGTTTCATTAAAAGTTAATTTTGATAAGTAATAATATAGTTAATATATGTATTAATATAGTCAATATGTGATCTGCGTTGGAAAGCGTTGATCGAAATTGTAAAGGTTTCGCTCCAAACCAAAATAAACAAAATCTACTTCAAATACTTTCGAACTACGTGGGCCTCAAAATAGCGTAACTTAACGAAAATTCTCGAGGAAAGTTAAGGCGTCAAAGGATATTATATAGACAAGTTTAAATGAATAATATATTAACATGTCATATTTATCTGCAAGACAGAGAGAAAGAGTGAATGAATGAAATGGGGTTTAACGTCCTACGCTTAAGCACCTAACCTGGGCCAATTGAAGACGGGAGAGAGGGAGAGAGAGAGAGAGAAATGGGGTTTTATGTCCACTCAACACAACCAGGTCATTTCGGGACTAACATATGGTTCAATTTTATTTCAAAAATTCGCTTGCGCGTAGGGGTCTTTAGCAGTGGGATGAAACCGGAGTGCCCAGAGGAAACCCACGAGGTTGAGAAGGCGCCCCTATCTCCATGCCACATACGCTCACACCAGGGTCGAAACCACCATATTTATCTATACATAACCTTTCACAATAGAAAACATGGTTATATATTTTTAAATTTATAATGGACCATTCGATTCCCTTTGATTTTAGGGATTAAGGCGTAATTTAACGTCATTATTCTCAATACGCAATACATTAGATGTCTCGAACAGTTCTTTGAAGTTGTTTTCTTCATAATGAAACAAAATATATTAAAAATGAGATTCCATACATTTAGTAAATAAATTGATTACATCTATTACTTTCCCAGTTCAAACATATTTCGACGTTTTATTATGGCTAAGCGAACAAATGAAGTAGAAGAATAAGTATATTATTCTTTTTACCCCCCGTGGTGTGTTTTGTTCCTAACAGAATAGGATGATGAAATGAATGCAGACAGGCTGAATCTTTCAGGATTAAAATTTATAGGACTAGATCTTAAATATTCACTGGGACTTACATCCCACTTATACCTCGTTGCCATTGGCATCCTTTGATAAAACTGGCCTGTTTATTTCCAATATAGGCTTAAAAGTGTCCGTGCATGAGAAATGAACAGTATACTTTTTAAAAAAGAGTACTGTTAATTCCCGACAAACGAACACTTCTACACTGTTTAAGATACCATTCTTCAAGCAATAAGTAGCGGACGTTTAGTACGGCCCAGATCGTAATGATAACAATGGCTCTAAACAATGCAGCCGGCGAATTACATGAAACAACTAGTCAAAGTCACAGTAACAAAACAAACCGGGTAGTTCAAAAATATATACAACGACATTAAATTAACAGAACAACATATTACAAAAATCAATTATTATACATATCAATTGGCATCTATTCCATAATTTGGTTTGATTTATATTAATATGCAATACATATCAATTAGAATACAGAATAATTATTTCAATTGTGATGATAGAAGGTGCAGTTCTCTTGCTGGACACTTCACAGGCATTGAAAATAAGCAGGATGAAGACAGAAACGCCTAGAAAGACATACACTTTATTACAAATAATTCGCTGATGCATACTTTCACCAGGAATGACCCACGTTTCGCATTTCCTTTACACTACATTTAATAATAATATTATTAACATCGCAGTCCTCTTCGCCATAGACAAGTTGTTTTGACGATGTGGTCTAAACAAACACGTGATTGTTTTACGTCCAGCGGTATAGCAAGACGCAGATGTAAATACTTCTCAGGTCGTCTCTCCACTGCGGAATCATTCTACCATGAAATGTAACGTGAGGCTCAGAAAGGGATAAATGAAAGAGCATTTTTCACTTTTCGGTTGAAACGACTTGATATTAAACACTATTTTCACATTTTCCTTCGCAATACTCGATAGAAATGTGATGTAAGAAAGTTATTAGCACCTTTCCTCGGTGTATCGGTGAATATCAGAACAGTTTTGGTCGAGGGGAATATCAGAACAGTTTAAGTCTGATATTCACCGATACACCTCGAAAAGTGTGCTAATAATTACTACATAATCCTTATAAGACATATAGAAATGGATTTCACTAAAAAAATAAACCCACTTATTTGCTTGAAAACGATATATGTATGTGTATCGAAACGTAGCTTGTTAATAAATTCAAAAGTAGTATATACATATAAGTGTGTTTATTTTTATACTAGGACATTAAGAACAATAATGATTTACGTCTTCAATTTGGCAGCGTGTACAAAATGGCTCATCCATAAGTCTATATCTATATAACTTTGCATTGGTGTATATAACATTACGTACAATTCTATAGTCATTTTCAATACATTCATTGCTTTCAAAATAACAAAACATAGATGCCCAAACATCTTTCCATGCAATATTAATGTGTAACTGATCCCAAAATAATTATTATCCACTTAGCCACGCGGTCCCCTGAGATTAATTGACGACAAATGGTTTGATATCAAAGCCCAAATAACATTTCTTTCTCTTCGGGAATATTAGAAACGACGTAAATTAAGCGAAGACAATAATAAATAAAAACATTAACATCCATTAGTAAATGGCGTTAGTAAATGGCGAGTATCGATTCCACCTAGTTATAGTCATAATACCCTCAATTAAAGTGTGCGTGCATGAGAGAGAGAGAGAGAGAGAGAGAGAGAGGGGGGAGAGAGAGAGAGGGAGGAGAGAGAGAGGGGGAGGGAAAGGGAGAGAGAGGGGGAAGAGAGAGAGGGGAAAGAGAGAGCGAGAAGGGAGGGAAAGGGAGATAGAGGGGGAAGAGTGAGAGAGGGGGAGAGAGGGAGAAAGAGAGAGGGAGAAAGAGAGAGAGGTAGAGAGAGAGAGGGAGAAGAGAAAAGGAGAGAAGGGGAAAGAGAGGGAGATAGAGAGAGAGAAGAGAGAGGGGGGGATGTGGGGAGAGTGGGGGAGAGAGTGTACGGATTCCACCTAGTTATAGTCATAATACCACCTACTTTAAAGTGTGCGTACATGCGAGAGTTAGAGAGAGAGAGAGAGAGAAAGCGATAGAGAGGGGGAGAGAGAGGGGGAGAGATGGTATAGATTCCACCTAGTTATACTCATAATACCCTCAATTTTAAAGTGTGCTTACATAAGAGAGAGAGAGCGATAGAGAGGGGGAGAGAAAGAGGTGAAGAGATGGTATAGATTCCACCTAGTTATTGTCATAATACCCTCAATTTTAAAGTGTGCTTACATAAGAGATAGAGGGGGGGAGGGAGGGAGGGAGAGCAAGAGAGAGAGAGATAGAGAGGGGGAGAGAGAGAGGGTGGAGAGATGGTATAGATTCCACCTAGTTATAGTCATAACACCATCAACTCTAAAATGTGCGTACATACGAGAGAGGAAGAAAAAAGAGAGAGAGAGGGAGAGAAAGAGAGAGAGGGGGAAAGAGAGAGAGGGAGAGAGAGATAGGGAGAGAGATAATGAGAGAGAGAGAGAGAGAGAAAGAGAGTGGGGGGAGAGAAAGAGAGAGAGAGAAGAGAGAGAGGGTATCGATTCCACCTAGTCATATTACCATCAACTTTAAAGTGTGCATACATGAGATAGAGAGAGAGAGAGATGGGGGGGGAGGGAAAGAGAGAGAGGGAGAGAGATGTGGACAGAAAGAGAGAGAGAGAGGGAGGGAGGGAGAGAAAGAGAGAGAGGGAGAGAGATGGACAGAAAGTGAGAGAGAGAGGGGGAGGAGAGGGAAAGAGAGAGAGAGAGAGGGAGAGATATGGAGAGAGAGAGGGATGGGAGAGAGAGGGGGAGAGATGGATAGAAAGTGAGAGAGATGGGAAAGAGAGAAAAAGAGACAGAGAGGGAGGGGGAGGAGATGGAAAGAGAGAGAGATAGAAAGAGAGAGAGAGAGGGGTGGGAGAGAGAGGGGGAGAGAGATGGATAGAAAGAGAGAGAGAGATGGGAGAGAGAGAAAAAGAGACAGAGAGGGAGGGGGTATGGATACCACCTAGTTATAGTCATAACACCATCAATTTTAAAATAGCTAAGTCTCTATCACCCATTCTGCCACACTAAAAACATGCATTATTACATTATAGGAGATTAGATAAAGAGCTGGCAGTTACCATTTGATTAAGTTTACTGGCCGAAAAATATTTGTAAACAATATTTCTAACAATAATTGTTAGTTGTGTTTTTTTATTTTTAATTATTTAATATACTGTGATATTTATTTTTATTTGTGTGCATGAATACTTTGAGATATCATATAGTTAGTTTGCCTCACACTATTCATCATGCACAATATAGCCCAGTTGGAATTGACGTGTGCCTTTAAACCCTATCTCATTCATTCCTTTAAACCGATATGAATGAATGAATGAATGAAATGGTGTTTAACGTCCTACGCTTAAGCACCTAACCTGGGCCAATTGAAGACGGGCATACGCCATACAGTGTGCTATGAGGGAAATTTTGCCCGGGCAGCGGCGCTACGGCCTACTCTTATATCGAATTCCAACTGCCAAGGGATATTTTACGTGCACTCCAATGTGTACACGGGGCCTCGGGTTTTCGTCCCTAGCAGCTGTCCTTATCAGGCCCTCCTTCTGCATCACTGACAAGGGGAAATCACGCTCCTTTAAGCCGATATACATGTAGTTAACGTAACTTAGTCTTTAACTCAATATCATCCAAAGTCTTCGACATTCAAAACACGAGTTATTTGTTAACTTAGTCAACATTGATGTTGTCATCTTACCGGGAAAAGATGAGTTTTTGATATCCAATTTTTAAGACAGAATAAACATTTTACCATTTGTACACGGATCGTGTACCATAATGCGTTTCAGAACCATTTGTTACTAGGGGCTCGAAGAACGAGGCTAGACATATTCCACAAGTCAAGTCAAATGGTGGCCCTGTGTAGACTGGAATAACCAGATGCTACAGATTGTCATTCGATTGAGACTTCTGGTGTAATTCGTCGAAGATAACTGATTTGAAATTAGAGTGAAAACGGAAACGATTGAATATAAATCAGTTTATATACATTTATATTACATTACTAGATCCTAAATATTCGTGATTTTGCCCCTTAAATTCATTGATTTTCAACATTTTTCGGTTAACGGCACTCCTTGGAACAAATGAAAAAATAGCGGCGCACGTGGCTAAATAATAAATGACGGCATATACGGCATACCCGTAGACACAGGCTAGTCATAGACACATAGAATGAACCAAACTAAAAAAAGAAAAACATTGCTATGAACTTCCCGGTAGACATTAGTGAATATTTAGTTGAATCACGCGGTTTTTCGCGTTTTCTTAGTGTGCTGTTCAAAATTTCGCGGCACACTTAGGACGATCTCGCGACACACAGGTTGCGAATCACTGGGTTAACCTGTTATTCACTGTATATAATCTAAATATAGATATTTAGGCGTCTACAGACTATAAATAAAACAATACCAACAAAATGAAACTAGCTTTGCCACAAAAATTTGAAGCGACAACATGGATGTTGATTTAAATTAACAAATAACTCGTGTTTTGGATGTGGTAGACTTTGGATGATATTGAGTTAGAGACTAAGCTACTTTAACTATATCGGCTTATGGTTTTCGGCTTAAAGGAATGAATGAAATAGGGTTTAAATGCGCACGGTAACACAGTCAATAACATTAATAACGTCCCGCGGAAATAAACTAGTAAACTAATCAAATTAATTGGAAATGAAACTCTACTAATCGATTTCGTAAATAGATATCATAAAAGGGCTTATGACTTTATCCTTAACTTCCGGTAAACACTCATTTCTCAAGATTATAGCCGTCGGGCATAATAACAAAATCTCAATTTCGTTAAATCCAGTGAATTACAAAAAATAGTATAAAAAGGCTCAAAGATTGTAGTTAGGCAGGAAGTCTAATTAGAAAATGATAACCCACAACGCAATTCCTTTGGACGAAATACGATTGTATTTGGGCTCCCAACCAATGTCACTTGGTTTTATGGATCATGTCTTTATATATGAGGCGCCCATCAAATGGTGAGGCGCCTCATAAAATCTCATACGATTAACACCACAACTTGATGGGGCGCCCAAAACAGCTTAAACTGCGGGGTACCTTATCCCGAGGGCCGCCTATAATGATATAATTGTTGGGGCGCCTTATAATGACAATATATGATTGTCCGGCCGTATATAATGCATAATGCTAAGTAAGATTCGTTGGGTGCCCACCAATAGATCAATGGGGCGCCCATAATGCCAAGATTAGTGGGCCACCCCCGGCGATATCATGGACGCCCATAATATAATTGGTGGGCACCCATAATGCCGAGCGAGATTGGTTAGGTACCTCAAAACAGCGTGACAATCTTCAAAATTAAAGAAATTCGCACTCTAACCCGATTCGGAAATTTAGTTTTTCTCATAAATTAGTAAAATACATTGAAATCGTTTTCCTTCCTTCAAAGTTTTATAATGTTCATATCAATATATAATAGTACACCAATATCGCAAATTCAGCCTCAAGATTGAAATTTTCCGTCATTTTTAGCTGCAAACCCTATTATCCAAAATGTTCGGGGGGGGGGGGCACCCCAGGCCCTTCTTCGAAGAGAGCCGTGTCCAAGGTACTGTTCGGCGTGGACCGTCATGTGTAGACATAGGCGTCACCAGAAGCCCCCCCCCCCCCCCCCGTAAAAAAAAACAATTATGGGCTACCTATGGTCCTGTTGACTCAATGACACACCATTCGCCCATTCGGCCTTTCAACCCCACCAATCCCAATCCTCAACGGCCAATTACTATTATAGGTAACACGCATACTGTATTCTATAGAATTGTATTTATTTGAAACCTATTTTACACAATTTTGTCATAATTATATTGTTAGGGATTAAACTGAGTACAGGGTATTCTCCTTTTCTCGCTCATAAGGAAATAAACTCGAAAAAGTTGCGCGAAGCATTGCCGGTCATTAGTCAAACTAGAATGCACCTTATTATGAGCAGAAATTGTCTGGTTTGATAAATTGCTCGCGTTATCCCTCAGACTTGACGTCAAACTTGACATTGTTTCCACCACGAAGTTGCCCCCCCCCCATGCCCTCTGCTGAGACTATTGGGCATGCCCTGCGGATCGGAATATTTTTACATGATGTGGTTTTTATTTGAAAGGGTAGGTATATTCGCCAATTTTATATGATGTCGTTTATATGTGAAGGGGTCGGAATATGCACCACTTTTACACGATGTGTTTTATTTATATTTGTAGCCCAGGCTAGGTGCAGAAGCGTAGGACGTTAAACCCCATTTCGTTAATCTATTCATACATTATATTTGTAGGGGTCGGGATATGCACCATTTTTACATGATGTGGTTTTTATTTATAGGGGTCGGAATATGTACCATTTTTACACGATGTGGTTTATATTTATAGGGGTCGGAATATTCGCAATTTTTACACCGTGTGGTTTTTATTTATAGGGGTCGGAATATTCGCCATTTTTACATGATGTGGTTTATTTATATTTGTTGACGTTAAATGAAACCCTTGCTGAAGGTTTAGATCACCGAAATGGAACAGCTATCGCACAGAAAGCTCGCAATAAAACATTCAGAGGTAAGGTAAAACACAGTACTCATTTTACTATATTCTAAATCATTATACTCGAATACTATTCTTCGTCATTATTTAAACGCTATTCGAATATTATTCTACGTCATTATTTAAACGGTATTCGAATATTATTTTACGCTAATATTACGCTATTCAAATATTATTCTACGCAATTTTCTCAACGGTATTCGAATATTATTCTACGCTAATATTTTAACGCTATTCGAATAATTATTCTACGCCGTTATTTTAACGCTATTCGAATATTCTGGGACTGATTTTTTTAAATTTTTAAATATCACTGGTCTTGATGTATTCGCTTTTTGTGTCTGAAGAATTCGCCCGAGTTTTAGGATTCCTCAGCCAACCACAACTGATTTTGAAAAGTCACATTCGGACGAATGAAAACGAACATACTTTGAGAATGTCGGCGGCGATTGATTGGGCCAAAAGGTTCGATTAGTGTGTCCGCTGCGTAACTAATACTCCCGTCTGACCGGGTTGGCGTTCTTACAGCGATGCTACGGCGACGGAAAATCGCCTCAGAACACGTCAAGATCGCCATAAGCGTGGCAGAAACGCCAGATATCCTGGTGTGGTCTCCATGGTCACAGAGTCAGGGCATTGGTTTTGGACATGTTCAAAGCAAACGCAAAGCAATCTAATAAAAATACAGATCTATATTTCGTTTTGTTTTTTATACTTCCAATGATCTACACTAAGATCTGGCCAGTTGTACTGGAAGGTCGTGTCAGGGGTCATAAGATAATCTTTTGACCCTTTTGATGCCAGACATTGATTAATCAGTCGGCGTTGATGTTTACCCACAGTTCCGTGCATCGCACACCAAGAACTCGCCGTAAAGCACCGTTTCATTGGCCAATTCCTCACTTTAACCGGAACGCCGGTAATATAACAACCTTTCCAGATCCTCGTGCAATAAAGACAAGTAAAGCGAAATTTTGAACTATAAAAAATGAAACGAAATAGGATCTGTGTTTTAATCCGATTGGACGCCAAGTTTCAGCGATGCCTGGAAAGTTGTGAGAACACGACTATTTTTCAAGTTAGTCATTTTTGGGGGACATTTTCGTCCGTTGTGTTCATGATTGCCATCGACCTTGTGTATTTTTTGGTCGCGGTATCTTCGCAGCAGCGCAGCAAGGAAGCCACCCCAGTACACATTTGCGTGCACGTAAAAGATCCCTTGGCAGTTGGAATTCAGTTGCTGCACGGGCAAAACTTTCCCTCATAGCACACTGTATGGCGTATGTCCTTATTCAATTAGCCCAGGTTCTAGTGCAGAAGCGTAGGACGTTAAAACCCCCGGGCAAAACTTCCCTCATAGCACACTGTATGGCATATGTCTGTATTCAATTAGCCCAGACTAGCGGCAGAAGCGTAGGACGTTAAACCCCATTTCATTTCATTCATTATTTGACTAGGTGTAACCGGAAACGTTAAACTGGACTTTAATGGCGACAGAGAACCAGACTATTGGGTGTGGCATTTAGCACCAGATGCCGAAACATTTGCTGTTGTCATAGAAGCGAGAATGACAACGTCATCCACAGAGGTATGTCTTAATTCTTAGTTTCAAAAGTTTTATTATTCTAACAAACGAACTGCCACAGGGAGAGAGAAATGGGGTTCAACGTCAACGCAATACAGTCTATCTTAAACATGGTTTCATTTTTTTTTCAATAATTCGCTTACGTGTAGAGGTCTTTAGCATTGGAAGAAAGCGGAGTGCCCGGAGAAAACCCTCAAGGTTCACCAGGTTACCCTACCCCTTGTCCTGTCCAGACGGGAAATTGTAACCACCCCATTTGGCTCGATGACATAATGGCACCCACAAGCTTTAAACAATTGGACCACCTAACCCGTTTGGTGTAAACGCAAGCGGTGATTATCCACCAAAAGTCGTTTCCCCTGTCGTCAGTCGTGCAGGGCCCGACAAGGACAGTCATTCGGGTGGGACGAACAACCCAAATCCATTGTACAGATTCGTGTGTACATAAAGGACCCATTACAATTAGAATTCGAAACAAGAGTAGGTCGTTGCGATGCCGCAGGGACAAATACTTTCTCATGGCAGACATTATGGCATAAGCTAGCCTTTACTAGACCAGTCGGTGCAAAAGGTTAAGAGGTTAAACCCCATTTCATTATTTTTGTTTATTTCGCTTTTTAGAAAACCTGCGGATCACGTGGTTAAGTGGGTAGGGCGCTGGACAACTAGCCTGGAGGTCGAGTGTTCGATCCCTGCATTGCCCGAGAAAGTTTATCACGATAACCGGCGTAGTAACCCTTGGCAGTGATGCAGATCAGCTGTCTAGTCGTTCGGATGGGACGAAAAACCGAGGTCCCGTGTACACATTGGCGTGCACGTAAACGATCCCTTGACAGTTGGAATTCGATATAAGAGTAGGCCGTAGCGCCGATGCCGCAGGGACAACTAGTCTCTCGTAGCAGACATTATGGCATAAGCTAGTCTTAACTAGCCCAGTCGGTGCAAAAGGCTAAGACGTTAAACCCCGTTTCATTTTATTTGTTGATTTCGTTTTTTAGAAAATCCACGTTACAAGTGATATTAAATGGTCGACGGTTGGTGGGCTGGTACCTGTTGACACACCTATATGTGGATTTACTGGCGATCTTTGTATTAAACAAACGTGTAAGTTGTCTATTTCTTGTGGAAGATGCTAATTGGGGAGGTTCGGAAATTTCCGGAGTCCAAAATAGCCGCTTTAAATTAAAGAGTATTTTGGGGAATGCTTATCCGTACCCTCACCATTTTAGAAGTGGTAAAAAGTAAATTAGATCCAAGTTCATTCTTTTTAAAAGGTTAGGGTTAGGGTTAGGGTTAGTATTCTCGAAAATTCACAATTGTATAAAGCGGCCATTTTGGACTCCGGAAACACCCGAACCTCCCCGACCGGCCTAAAATTAGCATCTCACATGTCTTATCCCTACTCACCCACTGACACCTGTAACGTGTAAAATATTTCAAAAATAACACTACACTTATGGCAACAGGTCACTAATTCTTTCCCCATTGACTCTAATGTTAATCCTCGTCTCTTAGACCGGCTCTAACTATTTCCCAAATTTTCGTTATATAAAACGCTTTTAGCCACAGCTGGAGCAACATGTGGCAAACTCTTGCCCAAAAGCATGTATGGGGTTGACCATGAAAAAATTGAGATACACAAGCTGGAAATAGAGACAAGAAAATATGCAATTTCAGGCCCTACATTTCAACGTAATCAACCTCACAACTCTTGTATCCTTCCGCATCAAAATCATGAAAATTCACCAAAACCTGGCAGAAAATGTATTTTCAAACCCTTTTATTCGATTCTACACCAAAAAGTAAACAAAAATGCTAAAGAGGGAAAAGGGAAAGGGAGAGAGAGACTAAAAATAACTTTGGCCCTACAAATTGGGGTACCGGCGTAGAAACATTTGGTGACCTGTGTCCTTATCAATTTCACGTTTTCCGAGATTCTATCCGGGTTATCGCCCTTACATTTGAAATTGTTTGACGTTCTAACACCTGACGTCAACTGGCAGACTATCGCCATTGATTGGTCAAGATTGGTCGCATTATTTCTGTTACGTCTTTTTTGTAAATCAATTTTTAGTGACCATAACGATCCCGTTACGACTGGCCCCCGGATCCATTCACTTGATTTAATATTTGTTTATTTTTTTGCAATGGAATTGACTTGCGTGCTTTGTATATGAAACACGATGGTCTTGTACTTTCCATTGTCAAAATATCCACCAAAAATTCTCTCTTCTGTATTAAATGTATTTGGTCTTCGGGGTATCGGGGATGATTGTTCCATATTTGGGATGGAAATTAACAGTCTATGACGTAACGAAATTAGGGGGGGTATAAAAGAGGGTGTCGGGCAAATTCATTAAAGCTCGCCCAGTCTGTCAGAACAGCCTTCAAATGTTATACACACTTTAACATTGGTGCCAATTTATATAGCACCCCTTTCACTGATGTGTTTAAGGAGAAACTTTACCCAATGTAACAAAAACATACATTCAAAAAGAAAATTACATCCAAAATGTTAAAAATGCATTAATTAAATAAGCAATTATTTCTGAAAATACCGGTTTTTTTTTTAGGACTTGGAATTATGTCTAATGGTTTTCATTGTTCGTACTTGGTTTTATTTTATTTATACCAGGAAGACAAATTTTCTTATAAGCCTTTAAGAATAAGGAAGCTTTAGACGGGGTTTTTTTTATTATTAATTGGTGATGATGACATTCGAAATATTAAAAGGTCATTGGTTCCATCCGGTTGTGGGGATCACGGTGACTAAGTGGGTAAGGCGCTGGCGCGCCAGCCTGGAGGCCGAGTGTTCAATCCCTGCATTGGCCGAGAAAGTTTACCTCGATTTTCCGGCGTGGTTTCCCCTCGGTGTGCACGTAAAAGATCCCTTGGCTGTTGGAATTCGATATAAGAGTAAGCCGCAGCGCCACTGCCCGGGCAAAATTTCCCTCATAGCACACTGTATGTGTATACCCGCCTTCCATTAGCCCAGGTTAGGTGCATAACAGTAGGACGTTAAACCCCATTTCATTTCATTCCCATAAAGTTATATACACGACTTCACCTGTAGTTGGTGTTTTTTTGATCATGGCGGAAACACAACAAAAAAGGTACATTGGTGGTAAACTTATCTACCGGTGTTAATGAGTCCATTTTATTGTATTTTTCTTACTCAAACTGCGGAAAGAAATTCCCAGAATAACTTACTGTATATATATATATATATATATATACTTGATGATTGGTATAAAGCAATCAATAAATACATAATGGTATATCCGCTATGTGAAAAATAAACTGAACAATTATCTCTCTCTTAATTGGAGTCTTTTTATATTAAAAACAATTAACAATGATCGTTCTTCATTCTTTTATTTATCGATCAAATATATTAAATTTAAAGAGAGAGAGATAGAGATAGAGAGGAGGGGTTAAGGTCACCTTGAAATAAACTAGGTCATGCGTTTACGGTAGGAGAGAGAGAGAAACTGGGTTTAACGTCTTCTCGACACAAACTGGGTTTAACGTCTTCTCGACACAAACTAGGTCATTTCTTGACTAACATATATATATGCTTTAATTTTATTTCAATTATTCGATTTCGCGTAGGGGTCTTTAGAGGTTGTTTTTTTTGGGGGGGGGGCTGCAAGTGGCCTTAATAATTTAACCCGAGCGGATGAATACTTGAGTGCCTGGAGACGGCGTTCCTATCTCCAAGCCATACGCTCACAGCAGGAATCGCAACCACGACCGCACCGCAAACCACAGGTGACCGGCCAGCTACCCCCCCCCCCCACACACACACACACACACACACTCATCACTCACATAACGGTAGAATGTTAAACCCATCATCATATGTTGTAGCCTATATAATAACGATAATTGTATTAGTGGTGGCCGGAAAAAGAGAGCTACTCCCACCCTCACCCCCACATCACTCACAACATAACGGTAGAATGTTAAACCCATCTATATATTCTAATAACGAACAGCTTTATGGATAACATTCACTAGGTTTATTAACTTTTGAAACGTTGCAGTTAATAAACCTAGTGTATGTTATCCATAAAGCTGTTCGTTATTAGAATATATAGATGTTCGAATTCAAATATCCATATCGCACTAACGGCATCGCAACGAAAATGTACATAGAACAACACAATGTACCGCAACGCACTAACGGAATCGCAACGAAAATGTACATATAACAACACAATGTACCGCAACGTACTAACGAAGTCGTATGAACGAAGGCTCCTCGATGGGGAACACCCTGGTCTAGTTTTCCAATAAAACAACCAGTTTATGAATTGGACGATCCAGGTATGATATTGGATTAACTCGCTTTCCGTTATCATCCAGCGCACGATCATTAATCATAATCTTCACTTTACGCACATGTCCATCTGAGTCCGGATCCGCAACAACAACTCTTCCTAAGTTCCAACTGTTTCGGGGAGAGTCGATATCCTTAATCAAAACAACGTCACCAACTTGAACATTTCGAATGGGTTGAGTCCACTTCTGTCGAGTTTGTAAATTCTGTAAATATTCTACTCGCCAACGTGACCAAAAAACGTCGGGTTGTTGAAAATTACCAGGCGGTGGTAACAGAATTTTTGATTTCATAGTTAATAGATTGTTAGGCGTGAGAGGTTCTAAAGAATTGATATCATTCAGAGTATCAGTAGTTAAGGGTCGGCTGTTTACGATTGCAGCTGCTTCACACATAAATGTCCGAAGTGACTCGTCATCTAATTGAGTACCAGATTGATCCATTAACGAAGAAAAAATACTGCGTACGGTACGGATTTGCCGTTCCCAAATGCCTCCCATGTGACTGGCAGACGGGACGTTCATCTTGAACTCGAAATAATCGCAGCTACGTTTAAGCAGAAACTGTCGGATGTGTTGATGATTCATCTCTTTGAAGGCGTCCTTCAGCTCTCGTTTAGCTCCAACAAAGTTAGTTCCGTTGTCACACCGAAGCACTCGTATTGGACCACGAAATGTCAAAAACCTACGCAACGCATTGATAAAAGAATCAGTAGTCATGGTATTGACAGTCTCAACATGAATCGCGCGACAATTTAAACAGGTAAATAAAACACCATATCTCTTAAGTTCTTTACGCCCCTCTTTGATCAGCCAAGGGCCAAAACAATCAACCCCACAATACGTAAAGGGCGCCGTGGATTCCAATCTGTCCTCAGGAAGATTTGACATTTTCTGGTCTTGACATCGACCACGCAATCTCCTACATTTAACGCATTTATGAATGTATTCCGAAACCGCACTGGTACATCCCAGAATCCAATAACCGTTTAAACGAAGTTCATTTACAGTAAGTCCGCGACCTTGGTGTTCACACAATTCATGATGATGAGCAATTAAAAGTTCGGTCACGAAAGACTTACGCGGCATAATAATTGGGTATTTCTCAGCACAACTTAGCCTTGAGTTACCAAGTCGTCCACCAACTCGTAACAGGTTATGATCATCCAAAAATGGATCTAACTTACTCAAAGTTGAATTCTTTTGTATATACTTTCGACGCAAACGAATGTCATTTCTACTAGTCTCGTTTTGAAGTTGTTTCACGGATCGCAAAGTTTCTAACTCCTTACTAAAAACTTTCGATTGAACTAATTTCACTAACACAAGTTCTGCTGCATTAAGTTCGTTAACCCTTAAAGGTCCAACAGGATTTTCAATATGACATGTATCTGTAATATCAGTTTTCTTAGCAATCCGATGTCTAAGAATAGAAATGTAACGTAAACAGTAGGCAGTAACCCTTTTAAGTTGAAACCAACTAGAACAAAAACTCAATCGCATTACATCAAAACTGTTAACGGTTTTCACAGCTAAAGAGTTAACTTTACGAATGTTAGGATCGTCTGCTTCAAAGGCGATACTCGAATAATCTTCCTTGTCATCCGGAATAACGGGTTTCCATAGAAAATCTGGTCCTTTAAACCACATTGTATTTTCAATTAAGTCATTAGCAGATGAGCCCCTAGACGCTATGTCCGCAGGATTTGCTTTCGTTGTAACGTGACGCCGTTCACTCGGTTGTGAATGATCTCGGATTTTCTGGACGCGATTTGCAACGAATGTTTGAAAACGACGAACATCGTTGTTTATATACCCTAATACGACACGACTATCAGTCCAAAAATATTGAGCAACTGTAGGGTATCCTAATTCTTTTTTAAGGAGTAAGTTCACATTGACAGCAACGACAGCTGCAGTCAGTTCAAGGCGTGGAATAGTTATAGCTCGCAACGGAGTCACCCTGGACTTAGACATAACTAACGAAACATGGACACGTTGATTAGCATCCACTAGTCGCAAATAGGAGCATTCCCCGTAGCCAAATGTACTGGCATCCGAAAAATTATGAATTTCGACGGAAACAACAGTTCCAAAACCAGCAGGCTTGAAACATCTATCGATCTTAAGAGTCTCAATTTTAAACAGTTCATCTTTCCAACGTTGCCAACGTGGTAACAAATTATCAGGAATCACATCATCCCATCCAGTGTTAAGCCTACACATTTCTTGTAAAACTTGTTTTCCAACCAATAACAAGGGAGATATGAAGCCAAGCGGGTCGTATATCGAACTTATAATAGAAAGTATACCTCTTCTCGTCAAAGGTTTATCCGAAAGTTTGATTCGAAATCGGAACGCATCCGACTCAATGCACCACTCAATCCCTAGTGCACGTTCAGTTGAGAGATCGTCGATAGTCAAATCAAGATTCTTCACTCCTTCTGCACGATCATGACACGGTATAGATTCAATAACTTCTGTTGAATTGGATAAAAATTTATGCAAACGTATCCCGCAGCACGATAAAAGTTCCTTACTCTTACTAATTAGGCTGATAGCTTCACTCACAGACGAAACTGACGTTAAACCGTCGTCAACATAAAAATCCTTCTGAATGAAATTTGAGACAAATGTGCCGAAATCTTTCTCATGATCCTTCGCGGCTTGTTTAAGAGCAAAGTTTGAGCATCCCGGTGATGACCCAGCACCAAACAAATGAACGGTCATACGGAATTCTTGAGGCTTAGAGTCACAATTACCATTTCTCCACCAGAGAAATCGAAGGTAGTCTCGGTGTTCGACATTAACGTGAAACTGGTAAAACATCTTTTCGATATCGCAAATGAAAGCTACTTGTTCTTTCCGAAATCGACAAAGTACACCAACTAAGGCGTTTGTTAAGTCCGGTCCTTTCAACAGGTAGTCATTCAAAGATTTATCTCGGAACTTAGCTTGACAATCGAATACCACGCGGATTTTCCCAGGTTTCTTTGGGTTGTAAACTGCGTGATGCGGAATATAATTAATATGTTCAGATATATACGAATCGTCACTAATCCTTTCCGCATATCCCTTATTAATAATGTCTTCCATAAAGGTTACGTAATCTGACCGCAAATGTTTATCTTTACGAAAACGTGACTCTAAATGATACAAACGACGAAGTGCTAAAGTTTTATTGTTCTGCATAACAGGTTCAGAACTCCGAAACGGTAATGGCATTTCGTAATGTCCATTTGGCGCTATATGAATCTCTTGAGACATTATTTCCAAAAATCTCCGGTCGTCACTAGACATAATTGAAGAGTCATCCAAGTGTTCATTGAAATCCAATTCCATGAGCTTAAGAATACCAGTACAGTCTGGACTGATTACTTCCTTTATCTTGTTGCGAAACGAAATATGAACTTGACCTTGATCGCAGCGATCGACAACATCCTGTCGACCATCAATGTCCGCAGTGTTCAAAGTAGGCACTTCACAAGTTATAATACGATGACTTAAGCCAATATTATCTACGTCATTAGTCGAATTTAAATCTACAATTCCAACGATGCCCCATCCCAAGTCTGTCCGTTGAGCGTATGGACCATTACTCTCGGGGGGTATGACATCGCGTGGAACTAGAGCTCTTGCGCAGTCGTAACCAATGAGTAATCCAACGTCGCAACTCAACAAAGGTTGAAGTTTATTTGCAATGGGTTCTAAATATGACCAACGCTTCGCCACGTCAGGTGTTGGTATATGAGTACGATTAGCCGGCATAATATCTCTTGTATAGGTACCAGGCAGCGGAATTCTAATGTCAAGATTATTGCCACGAACAACTAGTCCATTAAGTTTACGACTTTCGATAAGACTATCTTTAGCGAGCATAGTAGACAAAGACAATTGAACAGGAAGTCCTTCTATGTCGAGAGCATCGCATGTTTTATCTAAAACAAATGTTGTGTCGGATTGCGAATCCAAAAGAGCATACGTTAAAATTTCTTTACTTGGATTATCTTTGTGAGACAACCACACGGGTAACACCATAGCGCACTTATCAGTCCCAGTTCTTATAGTATGTGAAACTGTAGACTTAACTTCAGTATTTTCATTACGCATTGGCCTACTTATTGGTTGACCAGTATCTCCATGAAGTAATGACGGATGCAAATGATTACAAATTCTACACCTGAGTCTCGATTTACAAATACGCGAAACATGTCCAAGACATAAGCAAGCAAAGCATAATCTGTTTGACCTTAGAAAGTCTTTACGGTCAGACAATGATTTGTTAGCGAATAAAGTACAATTACTAATAGAATGATTTGATCTATGACAAAAGGCACAATTTTCTGGAACATAACTCGAATATTCCTTTATTTCGGTTGAAAATGCAGTTCTACGTTGATATGTTGAAGGAACATATTCTTTCTTATTAGGCATACATGTAATGGAAGTTAAAGGGTCGCATGCAATGTCTGCTTCATTACTTACAAAGTCAACAAATTCACTAAAGGGAGGGAACTCTTCTCTCTTTTTTCTATAATCACTAACAGTTCTTCCCCAGCGCATCACCAACCAATCAGGGAGTTTATTTAATAGTTTTCTATTTTCACGCATATCATTCAGCACATTAAGGCAATTAATTGTTCGCATCGCAGTGTAACACTGTTTAAGAAAATCCGCAAAATGACGCAGTGCAGGACCATCTCGGTTAGGTACTTTTTGCCAAGCCTCTAATTTGTCCCTAAATGCATTAGCCACGATAAATGGATCGCCATATCGCTTTTCAAGCAATGCCTTTGCATCTTCGAATGCTGTCGGAGTGTCAAGAAGACAGTAATTTTCAATGGCTTCCTTAGCTGGACCACTGATGTATCGATGTAAATAATGCATACATTGCTCTTTCGGAATATTCTTATGTTCAATTAGTGTTTTAAAGGCACACTTCCAGTTCGGATATTTTAATGGGTCACCGGAAAAAACACCTGGTTCTGGAGGGGGTAATCTATTAAAGTTAGCTTGATCTGTCAAAATACGAACCAAGTCACTGGCAGGTACATGTACAGCAGAAGGCACTTGAGCAGGAACGGAATGTGACGCATGAGAGTAATCAGCATTGTTCACAGGTGGGGTATTATTATATACATCACTAACTGGAATTTGGGGCGGCGGTAAAGACACCAGAGGTGAACTGGCAGGAATAATGGGTTTACTTATCGAACTCAAAGGGTTAATAATGTTAACTGCAGGATATAAGTGAGGCGGTTCACCATAATCTGTGGAAAAGTTATGACTATTTACAAAAGTTGCGACAAGTTCTGACTTATTTTGTTCACATACTGGCAGCATGCATTCAACTTTAAAATCTTCATTTTCAAACTTTCGAAAAGCATTCACCTTGGCATTCGCAATATCCAGATTTTTTCTGAGCTGAATATTTTCAAGTTCCAATTTCTTTTCGGATTCTAAAGAATGATACTTTAATTTCTGTTCAATAACAGCTGCTTCCTCGGCTGCTTGAATTAACTTCAATGAAATAACAGACGATCTTTTTGATGAATGTTCAGAGGTTTTCGTAGATTTTGAATGACTTGATTTAACAGAACCGTATGTACTCTGATCGGTAGGATCAACTGGATCAATCGTAGGCGTAGCCATTGACATTGTAAACAATAACAATACGCATACGAAAAAATATAATGTTCTCTTCATCAACACTGCCACAATTAAATAACAGTTCAAACAATACAAAAAGGATGCACTGATGTCAGAAAACTTCAAAGTTCACTTAAATATTTACCGCATAAAGTTCTTTTCATTTCATCCGAAAGACGTTCGAACTCCGTGCAGAGGAGTTTTCACTGTAGAGGCAGCTGGAGACCTAGATCGAACGCACCCAGCCTGTGGTCACGAGAACAGGAGTATAACGCCATTTTTAAAATGAAAAGGAGACTCGACTAGCTGTAATACCATACATCTTTATTCATTGTCTTTTTAATGTTTCATGACATCATACGAAGGATATCAGCGCACAAACATTGGAAATAGCCTAACGTAAACAATCATAATGACGAACGCAGCATTTTTAGGCTCGAACTTCCAGACTTGAATTAAGACATACCGGTTTAACACAGACGTGAAAACTGAAATATAGAAATAAATACAGCTTAACACAACGTAAAACCAGGCAGGATAAATAAATGAATACTACATTAAACGAAACGTGACACACAAATGCAATATTACGGAATTATTTACCTCCAAGAGCCTGTTAACTTGACCACACGCAAAAACGAAAACGCATGGTTTCTAGGAAAGCCATTCGCAGGACTGACACAGGGAGCATATATTACGCAGGGACATTAAGACATTTAACAACCAATGCTTTTAGTTGCTATTTCGTTAAGAGTAGCGCAGTCTGGAAGTTTATAACCTAACAAATTAATATACATCCAAAACATACATCAAATACATTTACAACAGTACACAAAGTTCATATTATTAAACAAAACAATAACGTATCCCTTAAACTAAAGCTATTCTATCATATTAACTTAAGGCTGTTCCAGCGTACAAACTGACCCGATTTAGGAATCGGTTACACTCATCGTTATCAAGCAATGATACAATCAACATGTTACAGAAGGTTATATAATCCTATTCAAAGATACTACATATTCTGTTCTTGCTTATATAACGGTTTTTGTACCAGTGGTGGTCAGAAAACGAGAGCTACTACCACCCCACCCACTGCCCACCCCCACACCAATCACATTATAATGGTAGAATGTTAAATCTAACATCCCCCACCCCCTCCCCCCACCCCACACCATTCATTAGTAACGGCAGAACGTTAAACCCTTATAAATATACTTTCTATTGTTGCTTATATTATAACGGTAGTTGAACCAGTGGTGACCGGCAAACGAGAGCTACTACCCCCCCCCCCCCCACTGCCCCCCCCCCCCCCAACCAATCACATTATCACTTACACCCCCACCCCCACACGAATAATAACGGTAGAACATTAAACCCATATAAATATACTTTCTATTGTAGCTTATATTATAACGGTCGTTGTACCAGTGCTGATGGTTCTATTCTTTCTGATATTACTGGTTGTATCTGTTCTTGTTTATCGGTAAGTAGTTCAATTATCTCATATCAATCTGACATTCGGCAAACCTCGACAGATTCCGGTACCCTCCGTAACCCTACATCCTGACTCGGATGTATGACAATAAGTGATATGTACCTACGACCATACATTTGTGATGCGGCTAGTCGACTACCGATTTACTTTAATTGAAAAACGTGCCGCTTTTACAAAAAAAGTCCCCAAATGACAGCCATTTTTTAGTTTGTTGACATAATCTCCTTGGGGGGCAGCCATTTTGTATCCGGATCCTTAAAAATAGTTTCAAAATGGCGGAAATTCGTCATACATCCGAGTCTAGACGTAGGGTACCGGAATCTGTCGAGATTTGCCGAGTGAACAATCTGATTCAAACACAGAACCTTTTTTGTTTCGTTTTATAGTTCAAAATACCGTTTTCCTTGGAGGACGCTAGATCGAAGATGATCCTTAACATTTTATGACGTCATATGTGGGTTATGGGTTAGGATAAGGGTTGGGCTTGGCCCAGGGTTAGGGTTAGGGTTAGCCCTGTCTACATATCAAGACTGACGAAATCTGCAGGTCCTAGCCCTTATCCTAACCCACAACCCACATATGACGTCATAAAATGTTAAGGATCATCTTCGATCCAGCGTTCTCCGTTTTACTTCCCTTTACTACACTAGGATCTGGAGAGTTTGGGGGATCACGGTGGCTAAGTGGATAAGGCGCTGGTTCGCTAGCCTGGAGGTCGAGTGTTCGATCCCTGCATAGGCCGAGAAAGTTCATCTCGATTTTCCGGCGTGATTTCCCCTTGTCAGTGATGCAGAAGGAGGGTCTGACAAGGACAGCTGCCTAGTCGTTCGGATGGGACGAAAAACCGAGGTCCCGTGTACACATTGGAGTACACGTAAAAGATCCCTTGGCAGTTGGAACTCGATATAAGAGTAGGCCGTAGTGCCGCTGCCCGGGCAAAAACTTCCCTCATAGCACACTGTATGGCGTATGCCCGTCTTCAATTAGCCCAGGTTAGGTGCTTAAGCGTAGGACGTTACACCTCATTTCATTCATTCATCTGGGGAGTTTGGTTGAAGTCAGGGATTAGCCAATGGACCAGTCTCTTACGGCGATTTCGTGGCATGCCATGTATGGAACTGTAGGTAAACCACAAGAAACGTCAACGGTGGTTGATTAATCAATGTATGACGTCATAGGGTCAAAAGTCTCTCGTACAACCCCTTACACAACCTTTCAGTAGAACTTGTCAGATCGGCATGTAGTGTAGGCCATCGAAAGTATAATAATAACGAAACGAAATATAGATCTGCCTAAAATGGAATAGGTAATACCTTTGTTTAAAGTGAAGCTATTTGTCTGATATTTCAGCATATCCTGTTTTGTTTTCATTATCTGTTTTTTTAAAAACTGTTATATAGCGAGAATTGCCAGCTCTTTATCTGAATCTTACATAATGTCACTGTTATAGTTAAAAATACATTATGTAACATTTAAATAAAGAGTTGGTCGCGCTTACTATAAAAGTTTAAAGATACATTATGTAAGATTTATAATAGTTTAAAGATGCATTATGTAAGATTTATAATAGTTAAAAGATACATTATGTAAGATTTATAATAGTTTAAAGATACATTATGTAAGATTTATAATAGTTTAAAGATACATTATGTAAGATTTATAATAGTTTAAAGATACATTATGTAAGATTTATAATAGTTTAAAGATGCATTATGTAAGATTTATAATAATTTAAAGATGCATTATGTAAGATTTATAATAATTTAAAGATACATTATGTAAGATTTATAATAGTTTAAAGATGCATTATGTAAGATTTATAATAATTTAAAGATACATTATGTAAGATTTATAATAGTTTAAAGATGCGTTGTGTGAGATTTATTATAATTTAAAGGTACATTATGTAAGATTTATAATAATTTAAAGAAACATTATGTAAGATTTATAATAATTTAAAGATACATTATGTAAGATTTATAATAATTTAAAGATACATTATGTAAGATTTGTAATAGTTTAAAGATGCATTATGTAAGATTTATAATAGTCTAAAGATACATTATGTAATATTTATAATAGTTTTAAGATACATTATGTAAGATTTATAACAGTTTAAAGATACATTATATAAGATTTATAATAATTTAAAGATACATTATGTAAGATTTATAATAATTTAAAGATGAATTATGTAAGATTTATAATAGTTTAAAGATACATTATGTAAGCTTTATAATAGTTTAAAGATACATTATGTAAGATTTATAATAGTTTAAAGATACATTATGTAAGATTTATAATAGTTTAAACATACATTATATATAATAGTTTAAAGATACATTATGTAAGATTTATAATAGTTTAAAGATGCATTATGTAAGATTTATAATAATTTAAAGATGAATTATGTAAGATTTATAATAGTTTAAAGATACATTATGTAAGCTTTATAATAGTTTAAAGATACATTATGTAAGATTTATAATAGTTTAAAGATGCATTATGTAAGATTTATAATAGTTAAAAGATACATTATGTAAGATTTATAATAGTTCAAAGATACATTATGTAAGATTTATAATAGTTTAAAGATGCATTATGTAAGATTTATAATAGTTTAAAGATACATTATGTAAGATTTATAATAGTTTAAAGATACATTATGTAAGATTTATAATAGTTTAAAGATGCATTATGTAAGATTTATAATAGTCTAAAGATACATTATGTAAGATTTGTAATAGTTTAAAGATACGTTATGTAAGATTTATAATAGTTTAAAGATACATTATGTAAGATTTATAATAGTTTAAAGATACATTATGTAAGATTTATAATAATTTAAAGATACATTATGTAAGATTTATAATAATTTAAAGATACATTATGTAAGATTTATAATAGTTTAAATATACATTATGAAAGATTTATAATAGTTTAAAGAAACATTATGTAAGATTTAAAGCTGATCGTTCTTGCTATAATAGTCCCTTTTATTGTATTTCATTTTGGTTTTAAGGCGGCTCAAATTTCAGAGAGAGGTAGAAAAGATGACTTGGAAAATTGAGAGCCATGACATTAGGCTGTCTGAATCAAGGTGCATGGGAAGCATCAGTCAGGTAGATCAACTTAAAAATATATTTTATCCAGTATGTGTCCGATATTGATTCGAGTTACCTCCTCTTCATCACGGGGATCACGTGGCTAAGTGGGTAAGGCGCTGGCTCGCTAGCCTGTGGGTCGACTGTTCGATCCCTGCATTGGCCGAGAAAGTTTATCTCGATCTTCTGGTGTGGTTCACCTTGTAAGTGATGCTGAAAGTAGGGCCTGACAAGAAAAGCTGTCTTGTCGTTCGGGTGGGACGAAAAACCAAGGTCCCGTGTACACATTGGCGTCCAAGTAAAAGATCCCTTGGCAGATGGAATTCGATATAAGAGTAGGCCGTAGCGCCGCTGCCCAGGCAAAATTTCCCTCATAGCCCACTGTATGGCATATGCCAGTCTTCCATTAGCCTTGGTTAGGTGCAGATAAGTAGGACGTTAAATCCATTCATTTCATTTTCTCTTCATCACGAAATCTGAAATTTATTGCTGTGTATGTCGTTTTTCTATCCTTTGACCTTCTAGTTAAAAGCAAATATAGATTAATTTTCAGTATAACAGGAAATGTTTTCATATTGAATTAAATCTGATTGAAACACGATCCTGTTTCGTTTCGTTTTTTTATAGTTCAAAATTTCGTTTTAATTATCTTTCCTATCGTGTATAGACCATTGAAAGTTTAAATAAAAAAAGCGGGAAAATATAGATGTGTACTTTAATCAGATTGATATTTAAAGGTTCAATACCAGGCTTGTTGTAACTGAACAATATGTCCCAATCTGTTAAAGGCCCAATTACACTCTTGTTGTAACTGAACAATATGTCCCAATCTTTATTCTGGTCAACAAATTGTACTTTTTCACAATATTCTAATTAATTGGTGATAGAAATTTCATCTTAAAAGGCCTAAATTTAAAAAATGGAAAAATTCAACTAAATGTAACTTGGATTTAAAAATATTTTTGAACCCCCTGGACAAGTAAAATAGGATGTAATGGATAATTTACAGAACCGGTAGGACACTTAAACATCATATACTTCAAATAAGGCTATTATTTTTTTGCTGGATATGTTATTGTCTCTTTAATTGATTTCATCTTTTTGGGGGCTGAATGGTTAGCGTGCGCGCGCTGTATCATAAAGCCTGTCATTGAGTCAGCTGGCATGGTTTCTAATCCCCTGTTGTACGTGGCAAGGAGTAGAGTCGCCTGTCCAACCTCAAGGGTTTTCTCCGGGTTCTTCGGTTTCCTCTCACTGCTAAAGACCCCTACGCGTAAGCGAAGTATTGAAATAAAATTAAACCATATGTTAGTCCCGAAATGACCTAGTTATGTTAAGTGGACGTTAAACCCCATTTCTATTTCTTTCTTTCAGGCATTATTGAGGTAATAAAGAATGACCTAGTTTTTTTTTCGGTGGACGTTAAGGGCCAATCTTAACCCTTACCCTAACCCATAATCAACATATGACGTCATCAAATGCGTAGGAACATCTCAGATCTAGCGTTCTCCATTAAGATCTGACAAGTTGTAGTGGAAGGTTGTGTCAAGAGTCGTACGAGCGGCTTTTGACCTTATGCCCATAGACATTAATTAATAAAATAAAACCAAGTACGAACGATAAAAACATTAGACAAAATTTGAAGTCCTAAAAAAACGGTATAGGCAAAATAGTGTAACTAGGCAAAATAGTGTAATCGGTCAAAATAGTATAATCAGCACATGGACTGTTCATCGTGTACAATCAATGCAAGAGAAGATAATAACCCTTTAAATTTCAAAAATGGTTTAATTAGTACTATGGCTTAATTTAATGATACACTATTTAATTTCTGCTAAGCTAGTAATTAAAGGCTTTAGATAATTGAATGGTTCGTTCATTTCTAAACCCCTCTATGAGAAATTAAATGGTGTACCATTAAATTAAGCCATAGTACTAATTAAACCATTTTTGAAATTCAAAATTAAAGAGCAAAACAGCCAAGTTAAATGATACCATTTCCCTAGTGCAAGAGATGACGTTTCTAGTGGTCTACCCCAAATTCCGTGGACCTCACACCAAAAACTCGCCGTAACAGACTGTTTCATTGGCTATTCCATTACATCATCCAGAACATGGGTTATATATAACAACTTTTCCAGATCAAATCGTAATAAAGACAAGTAAATCGAAATTTTGAACTATAAAAAACGAAACGAAATAGAATCTGTGTTTTAATAAGGTTGTTATTTTTTTTGAATGAGGGCTGGTATTTTTTTTCAGATGAGTCACTTGAGTTCGTTTTCAGCACTAAGTCTGTCGAAGAGCCGTTCGGAGATCGGAGAAATTCAAATATTTACAAAAATTGGGTACTACAAAGACAAGCTGGTAGCCGTAAAACGGCTGCCCAGGTCTACCCTGAAGCTAAACAGAGAACAACAGATCGAACTTAAAACGGTGAGTGGAAGATGTTTACTATACTATTATGTACATTGTATATTATTTGCTATGGACCCGGAGAAAACCCACGAGGTTAGACAGGCGACCCCACTCCTTGCAACGTACAACTAGGGATTCGAAACCACGCCAATTGACTCAATGACAGGCTTTATGTTACAGTGCGCGCACGCTAAACAATCCACTATCCAACCCACCGAGTTTAACAATGAATGAATGAATGAATGAAATGGGGTTTAACGTCCTGCTGTTGTGCACCTAGCCTGGGCTAATTGAAGACGGGCATACGCCAAACAGTGTGCTATGAGGGAAATTTTTGCCCGGGCAGCGGCGCTACGGCCTACTCTTATATCGAAATCCAACTGCCAATGGATCTTTTACGTGCACTCCAATTTGTACACGGGACCTCGGTTTTTCGTCCCGTCCGAACGACTAGGCAGCTGTCCTTGTCAGGCCCTCCTTCTGCATCACTGACAAGGGGTAATCACGCCGGAAAATCGAGATGAACTTTCTCGGCCAATGCAGGGATCGAACACTCAACCTCCAGGCTAGCGAACCAGCGCCTTATCCACTTAGCCACCGTGATCCCCTCCGAGTTTAACAAGAAATGCTTGTATTTAAGTAACGGATGTGTTCAAGTGCTGAATGGTTAAAGCGTGCGTGTTGCATCATAAGGTCTGTTATTATTGCGTTAACTGTCGTGGTTTCGATTCCCTGGTTGTACGTGACAAGGAGTAGTATCGCCTGTCCAACCTCGTGGGTTTTCTCCGGGTCCTCACTTTACCTCCCACTGCTAAAGGTCTCTACACGCAAGCGGATTATTGAAATAAAATTCAACCACATGTTAATACCGAAATGACCTGGTGTGTGTCGAGTGGGCGTTAAACCCAATTTTTCTCTCTCTCCCCTGTTTCAATTTACTCTCTCTCTCTCTCTCTCTCTCTCTCTTTCTTTACTCAAATACAAGCATTTGTTGTTAAACACAGAATTAATAACAGATATTTTAAATGTGATCCTCCATCAGTTTTATTACCATGAACACGATACAAATAGTCTTACAAATGTCAATTCTCGTTACCTGACTACCTGACTACAATGATTAATAAATATTTAATATGGATTTAATTGGAATATAATATGTCCGTCGATATTTCCTTGTTTGCGATGTAAAATGAAGTGAAATGAAGGTGAGCCGCTCGGTAATGATGATTATTTTATTATATTGCTCCTTAAAAATACATTATGGAAATGGAAGAGCTAAATCTTCCTATTTGCAGGTCTTTCTTTGGACCTGGAATGGTATCTAAATTATTAATTAGTCATAAATTAACTTATCAAGACCATATTCAACTTCCAATACCATCGCTAGCCTGTGTTATTAAGCAGGTTGGAATCCTTTTTTTGAACAAAATTAAACTTAAAAATGGATAATCGAGATTATCTTTATCATACCGATAGGTTAATATCTCCGTTCAGAGAGCACGAGAAATTTGACCAAAATTTTCAGCATATTCTAATTTTTAACTACCATAGCAAGAATTGTCAACGCTTTATCTAAATCTTACCTAATGCCCTTTTCCTTCGTTTTTTTCCTAATTTAAATGATATTGCTCTCATTTCCTCTCCCCCGGTCCCTCTTTATCCACTGCTTTGTCCAAACATGCGGCTTTCTTAGTCTTATTTCGTGGCCTACGAGAGGTAAATGTCCACTAAACCAAACTAAGTCAGTTTAGGACTAAATTTGTTTTATGTAACCCGGTTTCTCAATTGTAATTGTTTATATTCATAAAAAAAAATATTTTTATTTTTAATTGATATAATAATGTTATCTGATTTTTTTTTTATTCATGGATATAAATATATTTCTGTGATTCTCGAATTTTTCATCATATTTTTTGCGCAATATAGCCCTGTTGGAGCTGACGTGCCATAAAACCACATTTCATTCATTCATTCATTATCCTCCAAAATCATGACCTTTAACATCATCCGACAAATAGTGTTCTTGAGGATGTTCTTGAGCAAAGGTGGGATCGTTTAAGATGGCCATTACAGAAGACCGTAGCGCAGTCGGGCGGTAAACCCCATTTCATTTCGTTTGGTTTTATGAAGAAGTTCTATAAAAATAAAACTGATTACATTTTATATAGAGAGAGATAGAGAAATGGGGTTTAACGTTCACTCAATTCAAATTAGGACTAACAGATGGTTTAACTTTATTTCAATAATTCGCTTGCGCGTAGGTGTCTTTAGTAGTGGGGGGAAAGCGGGGACCGGGAGAAAACCCACGAGGCTGGACAGGCGACCCAGCTCCTTGCCACGTACAACCGGGGATTCTATATCTTATATATTGTTACTTTTAGATGAAAGACTTGCAACACGAGAATATCAACTCATTTATTGGCCTATGTTTGGACACGAAGTTTACCCTGCTTTTAACAGCATATTGCAGTAAAGGCAGTCTACAGGTAAGTTATAGAATTGGCGCATTCGGCAAACCTCGACAGATTCTATGCATCTAATCTTGGCTCTATGACCATATCCGCCATATTCGAACTGAGATTTCTGTGGAGAGTGTATAACATCAACAAACGTCACGTTTGGCATTGGGTTTGGGAAATTACCAGGCAATCTGATCAAACCAGCAGCCTTGAGATAATATCTGCTCATTTAGGTTTATACAGTATACACTCTACAAAAGATGCAATTAGGGACTTTTTTGTAAAAGCGACACGTTTTCCTGTTTAAAGTAAACCGGTAGCCGCATCGCAAATGTATGGGCTCTAGATGCATATCACTTACTTTCATACAGCCGAGATTTGATGTAGGGTATCGGAATATGTCGAGATTTGCCGAGTGGTAGGTTATAAAATTGGCGTACTGTGCAAACGGAGAAAGGTTCGATCCCCTGGTGGGTTGGTCGATAGCCTTTCAGGATGTCCATGCTTGGTTTCGCCTTGTTAGTGGTGCAGGTCTACTTCTTATACTCGGCAGGCCAGTGGGAGACCGAAATAAGAGTAGGTCGTATTATGTTGTTTGCACATCTTCATTAATCCGCTTGGTGATGAAGACTCGAATATAAATTACATTTCATATTTTTGGCTTTTTATAGTTTAAAAGACCTTAATATATATATATACATATAGAGATATGGGGTTTAACGTCCACTCAACACAACTAGGTCATTTCGGGACTTACCTATGGTTTCCTCCCACTGCTAAGGACCCCTACGCGCATGCGAATTATTGAAATAAAATTAAACCTTATGTTAGCCCCGAAATGACCTAGTTTGTGTCGAGTGGACGTTAAACCCCTGGCCATTTCTCTCTCTCTCTCTCTCTCTCTCTCTCTCTCTCTCTCTCTCTCTCAAGATATGTTATATTTTACAGGATGTGGTTGAGATATGCTAATTTATTACAGGATGTTATTGAGATATGCTAATTTATTACAGGGTGTGGTTGAGATATGCTAATTTATTACAGGATGTGGTTGAGATATGCTATTTTATTACATGATGTGGTTGAGATATGCTAATTTATTACAGGGTGTTGTTGAGATATGCTAATTTATTACATGATGTGGTTGAGATATGCTAATTTATTACAGGATGTGGTTGAGATATGCTAATTTATTACATGATGTGGTTGAGATATGCTATTTTATTACAGGATGTGGTTGAGATATGCTATTTTATTACATGATGTGGTTAAGATATGCTAATTTATAACAGGATGTTGTTTAAATATGCTAATTTATTACCGGATGCTGTTGAGATATGCTAATTTATAACAGGATGTTGTTTAAATATGCTAATTTATTACCGGATGCTGTTGAGATATGCTAATTTATAACAGGATGTTGTTTAAATATGCTAATTTATTACCGGATGCTGTTGAGATATGCTATTTATTACAGGATGTTATTGAGATATGCTAATTTATTACAGGAAGTTGTTGAGATATGCTAATTTATTACAGGATGTGGTTGAGATATGCTATTTTATTACAGGAAGTTGTTGAGATATGCTAATTTATTACAGGATGTTGTTGAGATATGCTAATTTATTACAGGAAGTTGTTGAGATATGCTAATTTATTACAGGATGTGGTTGAGATATGCTATTTTATTACAGGATGTGGTTGAGATATGCTATTTTATTACAGGATGTGGTTGAGATATGCTATTTTATTACAGGAAGTTGTTGAGATATGCTAATTTATTACAGGATGTGGTTGAGATATGCTAATTTATTACAGGATGTTGTTGAGATATGCTAATTTATTACAGGATGTGGTTGAGATATGCTAATTTATTACAGGATGTGGTTGAGATATGCTAATTTATTACAGGAAGTTGTTGAGATATGCTAATTTATTACAGGATGTTGTTGAGATATGTTAATTTATTACAGGATGTTGTTGAGAATGATGATATTAAATTAGATTGGATATTTAAACTCAGTTTAATGACCGACATTATTAATGTAAGTGAAACTGATTAATCTGATTATTAATACCTCCACAGTGAGGCCTACGATTTACAGGCTGTGGATGGGCTGTGGATGCGTACAGCTGGTCGCCGAATCCATTCACTTGATTTGATATATGTTGTTTATTTTTGCAATGTTTTTTTATGGTTTGCCTTGTCGGGGGGGGGGGCTAGTGGTCTAGGGTGCCGCGCTTTGACCTCTAGCTGGCCGGCCACCTCTAGCTTGCGGCTGTGGTTTCGAGCCCTGGTGTGAGCGTATGTGGTATGGAGATAGGGGCGCCTTCTCAACCGGTTTCCTCCAACTGCTAAGGACCCCTACGCGCAAGCGAATTATTGAAATTAAATTAAACCATATGTTAGTCCCGAAATGACCTAGTTGTGTTGAGTGGACGTTAAACCCCATCTCTCTCTCTCTCTTTTCTCTTGTCCGCAGGTTGGTCTTGTGTGTAGTGCGATTAATAATCTGATTGTAAATGACTCTTCAATTAGGTTGATGATTTAAACTAGTGAGAGAGAAATTGGGTTTAACGTCCGCTCGACTCTTTGTCACGTATAACCTGCTTTACGCCTACCCTTGCAATTGGTGCAGGACGGACAAGGAGAAACATCTAGTCTGGGGGCCTGACAAGGAAAACTGAGGTCCTGTATTCACATTGGCGGGCACCTGAAAGATCCCTTTACAGTTAGAATTCGTAGGAATTCATTCATTCATTCATTCATTCATTCGAACTACATGTAAGAAGGTCCAGAGTAGACCTTCGTGTATCTTAAAACATCTTTCTCTCTCTCTCTATCTCTTTATCTCTCTCTCTCCCTCTCTCTCTCTCTCTTGTATTGGTAATCTATGTGGTTTTATTTACCAGGGCCTGAATTATATTCACCATTCACCTCTGAGAGTCCACAGTAATCTGAAGAGTAGCAACTGTTTAGTTGACAATCGTTGGGTTTTAAAACTAACAGATTTTGGCATGACTAAAAATAGCCACTTAAAGAAGAACTCTGTTTCCGGTTATCAACTTCACAGAGGTCAGTAGACCTAAACATCAAACCCGGGATGATATTTCACAAAGAGAGAGAGAGAGAGACAGACAGACGGAGGGGGAGAGAGGGAGAGGAAGAGAGAGGGAGAACGAGATGGAGAGAGGGAGGGGGAAAGAGAGAGGGGGAGGGGGAGGGAGGGAGAGAGAGGGAGAGAGATATTATTTCAATAATTCGCTTGCGCGAAGCAGAACAGTAGGATGCTAAACCACATTTCATTTATTCCATGATGGGAGAGAGAGAGAGAGAAATAGGGTTTATTGTCTACTCGACACACACTAGGTCATTTCGGGACTAACATGGTTTATTTTTATTTCAATCATTCGCTTGCGCGAAGGGGTCTTTAGCAGTCGCAGCAGAACAGTAGGATGTTAAACCACATTTTATTTCATTTATTCCATGATGAGAGAGAGAGAGAGAGAAATAGGGTTTAACGTCTACTCGACACAAACATGTTATGACTAACATATGGTTTAATTTTATTTCAACAATTCGCTTGCGCGAAGGGGTCTTTAGAAGGGGAAGGAAACCGGAGGACCCGGAGAAAACCCACAAGGTTAGACAGGCGACCCTACCTAATGACACTTGACAGGCTTTATGATTCGTCGCGCGCATGCTATTCACTCGACCACCCAACCCCACAATATTTAACAGTATACAATGGTCTTAGGACCAAATGTCACAGAACATAATGCTCAAATTACAATTGGTAGAGAACATACACAAATGTAAACAAAATAAATGCTCTCAAGACAAATTACACAGCGTAAATTGCTCTAAAGACAAATTGGAAGAGTACATACGACACTCGATGGAAATGTTTACAACATTAATGCTCTCAAGACAAATTACACAGCGTAAATTGCTCTAAAGACAAATTGGAAGAGTACATACGACACTCGATGGAAATGTTTACAACATTAATGCTCTCAAGACAAAAGAATCCCTGGTTGTACGTTGCAAGGAGTAGGGTCGCCTGTCCAACCCCGTTGGTTTTCTCCGGGTCCTCTGGTTTCCTCCCACTGATAGTCCCGAAATGACCTAGTTTGTGTTGAGTGGACGTTAAACCCCTATTCTATATCTCTCTCTCTCTCTCTCAAGACAAAATGATACAGTACATTAGGCTCCTGGGAAATGAAATGAAATGGGGTTTAACGTCCTACTAGTTTGCTCCGACTGGGCATACGCCATTGCAGTGTGCTATGAGGGAATTTTTTCCCGGAAAGCGACCCTGCCGCCTAATCTTATATCGAATTCCAACTGCTAACGCCAATGTGTACACACAGGACCTCGTTTTTTCGTCCCAAACGGACAACTAGACTGCTGTCCTTGTCAGGCGTTCCATTCTACGACAGTGAAATACGTAAAATAAGACACGGGAGGGTGAACGTTGTTAAAATGTATACACACAATTTTATATATTCCTCTATTTAAATTTTCAGATTATTTTTGGACGGCGCCGGAAGTGTTACGTCATGAATCCTATGTGACCCGGCAAGCTGATATTTATAGTTTTGGTATTATATTATATGAACTGGTGTTGAGAATACAACCGTACGAAACTATCTCTGATACTCCTAAAGGTAGGACAGCTATTCGTTCACATTAAAGGGGACGATTCCTCTCTCTGTCCGGTGCTTCGATCACACACCCAGTGTTGGAGCGGTTCTAGTCGGCGGTGGGTCTTCGTCTGGTGCGCCGATCATACACAGAATTGGTATGAGTAGAAAAGCCTCCTAAATACTGAGTCTGAAAGTTTCAGCTCCAAATATTGAGACGTTTGAGAACGTGGCGTTCACGTAAAAGATCGCTTTGCGGTTGGAATTGGATATAGGCCATAGCGCCGCTGCCCAGGCACACTGTATGGCGTATGCCCGTCTTCAATATCACAGTTTAGGAGCAGAACAGTAGGACGTTAAACTCCATTCATTTACTCCAGACATTATTAGGGGGTTGGTATGGCCTAGCGGCTTAGAGTGCCGCGCTTTGACCCTTAGCTGGCCGGCTACCTCTGGCTTGCGGCTGCGGTTTCGAGCCCTGGTGTGAGCGTATGTGACATGGAAATAAGGGCGCCTTCTCATCCTCATGGGTTACCTCCGGGCACTCCGGTTTCCTCCAACTGCTAAAGACCCCTACGCGCAAGCGAATTATTGAAATACAAAAAATTAACCATATGTTAGTCCCGAATTGACCTAGTTGTGTTGAGTGGATGTTAAACACCCCCCCCCCCTCTCTCTCTCTCTCTTTTAGACATTATTGAGGTAATAAAGAATGGAAGTTGTCCACCACTCCGCCCGAACACAAGTATACAGGATCCGGACGATAATAGCGGAATACCCATACATATCATCAAACTAATGGAATCCTGTTGGGATGAGGAGCCCGACAATAGACCGGAAGTCAGCGATATTAAAAAGATCATAAGTGGTTTCAATAATGGAAGGTTTGTATATAATTTGTTTATATATACATTTGTACTAAGAACGAGGGTGGGGGAGGGTATGTTCCGGAAGCAACAACCACGAGTTTTAGAACATCTAGACGTTGCTAGACTGCTCTGCAATTCTCAAATAGTTAGCTACGTCATCTGATCCTTTTAACGCAGACACATGAACAATAGCGTCCAATCAATCGGAGGTGGTAACACACAACTCAAATCAAACATGGCGACCTACACGGAAACCTAGTTTGTGACGAGTCGACGTTAAACCCCATCCTGTCTTCCCCCCCCCCTCTCCCCCTCCTCTCTCTCTCTATTTTTAATTTTCAGAAAAGCCAACATAGTTGACAAAATGATTGTATGCCTGTCAAGCCTCGTTGGTTTCTCCCTGTCCTCTGGCTTCTTCCCACCCCTAAAGGCCCCTACGCGCAAGCAAATTATTGAAATAAAATTAAACCATATGTAAGTCCTTAAATGACCTAGTTTGTGACGAGTGGAAGTTAAACCCCATTGTCTCTCTATTTTTAATTTTCAGAAAAGCCAACATAGTTGACAAAACGATTGTATGCCTGTCCAGCCTCGTGGGTTTTCTCCCTGTCCTCTGGCGTCTTCCCACCCCTAAAGACCCCTACGCACAAGCAAATTATTGAAACAAAAGTAAGCCATATGTAAGTCTCGAAATGACCTAGTTTGTGACGAGTGAACGTTAAACTCCATTCTCTCCCTCTCTTTTTAATTTTCAGAAAAGCCAACATAGTTGACAATATGATTATATGCATGTCCAGCCTCTTGGGCTTTCTCCGGGTCCTCCGGTTTCTTCCCACTCCTAAAGACCCATACGCACAAGCAAATTATTGAAATGAAATTTAACCATATGCAATTCCAGAAATGACCTAGTTTGTGACGAGTGGACGTTAAACCCCATTCTCTCTCACTTTCTCTCTATTTTGAATTTTCAGAAAAGCCAACATAGTTGACAATATGATTGTACTGCTGGAACGTTACGCCAATAATCTAGAAGAGATCGTAGATCAACGAACCAGTGAATTAATACAAGAAAGACGGAAATCAGACATGTTATTAAAAAGAATGTTACCAACGTAAGTCAAACATGTTACTAAAAAGAATGTTACCAAAAAAAATAAAACCAAGTACGAAGAATCCAAACTATTAGACAAAATTCGAAGTCCTAAAAAACGGTATAGGCAAAATAATGTATCAGCATATGGACTGTTCACGGTGTACAAAATACACGACAAACAGTGGTAACAGGACACAGGTGTCCAGAAGAGTAAGCTTACCCTGCCATAGCTGCACCCAAACTATTAGGCGAAATCTCGGTAAACCCACGAGGTTGTGAAGGCGCCCCTATCTCTATGCCACATACGCTCACACCAGGGCTCGCAACCACAGCCACAAGCGCGGCACTCTAGTCCACTAGGCCACCCCAACCTCCCGAAGAGCAAGCAAATGATTAAACAAATAGCACTGTGTGTTCATGTTATTTTTATCAATATTTCAGAACAATCGCTGAGAAACTGAAGAAGAATGAGAACGTCATACCAGAGATGTATGATTCTGTATCCATCTATTTCTCTGATATAGTGGGTTTTACAGCCATAGCTAACATCAGTACAGCCATACAGATAGTCGATCTATTAAACGAACTGTATATACTCTTTGATAGCATCATCTCCAGGTCGGTGTTTCTATATATACCGTTTACGTCTCGTGAGGGGGGGGGGGGGGTATGTGGGGGAAAGGGGTGGGTTGTGGGACTATCCTAGACTAATATATTAAATGAGTTTCTAATATCATCTCCAGGTCGGTGTTTCTATATATACTGTTTACGTCTCGTGAGGGGTAGGGGGTATGTAGGGGAGAGGGGTGGGTTGTGGGATTATCCAAGCCTAATATATTAAATGAGCTTTCTAATATCATCTCCAGGTCGGTGCTTCAATATATACAGGGGGGGGGGGGTGAATGTTTAGCGTGCGCGCGCTTAATCAAAAAGTCTGTCATTGAGTCAACTGGCGTGGTTTCGATTACCCGGTCGTACGTGACAAGCAGTAGGGTTGCCTAGCCAACCTCATAGGTTTTCTCCGGGTCCGCATATTCCTGAAGCAACGGCCCGAGAAATCCCTCTCTGGCCATTGCTGGATTCGCTTCCGATACTTGAACTTTTGTGTAAGTCACTAAGTGTGTCTATTCTTATCGTTCAATCAAATCTACCACTTACGTACAGTAACATGACAGTCCTCCGTTTAATCGTAGGTCTTGTCTAAAACTTTGGACAAAGATTTAAGGTATTAAAAACGTTGAAAGTGTGTTTGTTTCCAGACAGAAGTGTTTACTTTACGCCAAGGCTATGTAGCCTCGTTTGTCACGCAATTAGTTTTACTGCGATTTCCTGCTATGCGCTGGTTAATTTAGCATAAAAAAAACGTGCAGCCATGACGTAACGTTATGTAAACACGGTTGGCTTAATAAGACGCCCTGTTTTAAAGGTAGTGCCTTTGTAAGACAGTCAGCGATTGGTTGTTAATGGGACCACAGACCAGTGATAATAAGCGATAATAATACCCACCCAGTCCAGTAATACCTTTGTAACGAAGTCAGTGATTGGTCAGTAATAGGACCACTGACCAGTCAGAATAAGTGACAATAATACCCACTCAGTCCAGCAGGGAGTAGTGGGAATACCTCTAATCAAACGGAACACTGCGAGGAGTATGCCGGGTCCGGGGTTGGTGGCTTTGGGACTACCCGAGAATAATCTAAATCAGAAATCATATTTCTCCTCATTTAGGTGAATAAATGTTAGTTTTAACGTGAATGAAGTCAAAACGGCTGGGTTGGGGGAGGGGTGGCTGAATGGTTAGCGTGAGTCAACTGGCGTGGTTTCGATTACCCGATTGCACGTGACAAGGACTAGGGATGCCTGTCCAACCTCGTTTGTTTTCTCCGGGTCTGGGGGTTGGTGGCTTTGGTTTGGGGTGACGTAACCAAACCTGATATCTGGCTACCTATCATTCGATTGGGAAGACAACTCTGCATGGGACTGATTCTATTCTATGTTTATTGTAGATATGACGTGTATAAAGTTGAAACCATAGGCGATGCATACATGGTGGTCAGTGGATTGCCGGAAACAAACGGAGACAAACACATTACGGAAATTGCCGACATGTCACTAGATATCTTAAAAGAGATCGAAAGTTTCAAAATTCCTCATTTACCGGAAGAGCAGTGTGCTATACGTATTGGTCTACACACCGGACCATGTGCTGCAGGTTGGTTTCCATAGTAACACGTACGGCTGCAGGTTTGTTCCCGTGGCAACCCGCACAGCTGCAGCTTTGCTCCCCTGGTAATCCGTACAGCTGCAGGTTGGTTACCCTGGTAATCCGTACAGCTGCAGGTTGGTTACCCTGGTAATCCGTACAGCTGCAGGTTGGTTACCCTGGTAATCCGTACAGCTGCAGGTTGGTTACCCTGGTAACACGTACAGCTGTGGGTTATTTTCCTACTAACCTGGTAACCCGTTCAATTCTTTATCGTCCTTGCTCTCTAACACATGCCGTGGTGGCATATTATTAGAAGAGGTTGGGGTGGCCGGACACCTCTGGCTTGCGGCTGTGGTTTCAAGCTCTGGTGTGAGCGTATGAGGCAAGACGAAAGGTGCACCTTCTGAACTTCGTGGGTTTCCTCCGGGCACTCCGGTTTCCTCCCACGGCTAAAGACGCCTACGCGCAAGCGAATTATTGAAATAAAATTTTAAAAAAACATATGTTAGTCCCGAAATGACCTTGTTGTGTTGAGTGGACGTTAAACCCCATTTCTCTCTCTCTCCAAATTGAAAGAGTGCCACATATAAAGGGTACATATAGCAGAACCAGGGTAAACGGGAGCGAGATGGTCTAGTGGTTTAACGTATGTCTAACTCCGTGGGTTTTCATCGGGTCCTCTTGTTTTATCCCGTTGCTTTTTAAAGATATATCATGACATCTGTCAAATTGCCTCCTTTCTTTGCAAAAATGAAAGATCGACGCTTAGTGGAGTGGACTGAGAAGGTACCTATGAGTTTCCTACCATTGTTTTTTTTAAAGATATTTGATAACATCTAACTCGTGTCAAATTGGGGTGTTTTTTTTACAAAAATGAAAGATGGCGCCTAGACACTGGATTGATGATAATATAGGATTTATTTCAGATGGTCTGACATTTGAGTATGTGCCTAAGGTTTTTAACAAGGGGAACAACTCTATTGAACATGTATACATGTATTAGGATTCAGACTATCCTGTTTATTCTTACAGCCCTTGGATCCTTATCCCATATGTATTTTAAGGGTTGTGGGTTAAATGCATGCCTACATATTATTTTTTTTTTATTATGTTTCAGGAGTTGTGGGCCTGATCATGCCTAGATATTGTTTATTTGGAGATACTGTAAATATGGCTAGTCGTATGGAATCTAATGGTCAGGGTGAGCTATTAATTTATTCATCTTAAACTTGGTATGCTTGGTCCTTAACAATTTCGCCGATATGTAGGAGGTTGCAAGTGCCGCGGAACGGCCACGATTTTAAGGGGGGGCTACTGACAATAAGTCACGCAATGTGGCCGCCCCCACTAAGCACCACACCCATACCCCCCCCCCTAACCTTTTTTCGCTTTTTTTCGCTTTTGTCGACATTTAATTTATCACTATTATTGCCGGCCTTAGCCCCCCCCCCCAGGCTCCGCGGCCCCTGCGAAGTTATAATACAACGCCATTGTGCGCGCTCTGTATCATAAAGTCTTTCACATTGAGTAAACTGGCGTCCTTTCGAATCCCCGGTTGTACGTGGAAAGGAGTAGGTTTGTTAGTCCAACCTCATGGGTTTTCTACGGGTACTCCGGATTCCTCCCATTGCGAAAGACCCCTACGTGCAAGCGAATTATTGAAATGAAATTAAACCATATGTTAGTCCTGAAATGACCTAGTTTGTGTCGAGTGGACGTCAAACCCAATTTCTCTCTCTCTCTCTCTCTCTCACACACACACAACGCCATTGTGTCTATGCCACTCCTTGACTGATCTTATACTCCCAATATTAGCCAGGGCCTATTTTAACGCCCCCCTCCCCCCTCTCCCCCCTTTTGGTTTATGTAATAAATTACTATAAGAAGTTGAATATTTTTGTTATATATTTGTTAAACAGCTTGTCGAATCCACATCAGTTCTGCTACAGCGCTAGGGTTAAAAATAACACAACGATATTGTTTATGTGAACGTGGAGAGCTCGATGTCAAGGTAATATCATTCATTTTCTTAAGAAATAAAATGTAATTAGGTTTAATGCATACTCCTCCGCTCTGACTGGGCTAATGAACGCGAACATATGCTATACAGTGGGCTGGGGGGGGGGATGGCCTAGTGGTCTAGAGTGCCGCGCTTCGACTTCTAGCTGGCCAGCCACCTCTGGCTTGCGGCTGTTTATTCGAGCCCTGTTGTGAGCGAATGGCATAGAGATCCCCGGTTGTTTCCTCCGGGCACTCCGGTTTCCTCCCACTGCTAAATACCCCTACGCACAAGCGAATTATTGAAATAAAATTAAACCATATGTTAGTCCCGAAATGACCTAGTTGTGTTGAGCTGAAGTTAAACCACATTTCGCTCTCTCTCTCGCTATACAATGAGCTATGAGGGATATTGTGCTCGGACAGTGGCGCTACGGCCTACTCTTTTATTGAATTCCAACTGCGTGGTTTCTCATTGTAAGTGGCGCAGGACGGGTGGCCAGAGAAGGATAGCTCTCTGGTCGTTCGCATGGGAAGAAAAATCGAGTTTCCGTGTACACATTGGCGTACACGGAAAAGTTCCTTGGAAATGTACACATTGGCGTGCACGTAAAAGATTCCTTGGCAGTTGGAATTAGATATAAAAGTAGGGCGTGGCTCCGCTGTCCGGGTAAATTTTCCCTGTTAGCACCCTGTATGGCGTATGCCCAAGCGGAGCAGAACAGGTGTACGTTTAAGCCCGTGCCCTTCAATTCCATTTTACAGTATGACGTTAAACCCCATTTTATTTCGTTACGTGCACAGCAATTCTAATGCAAACGTCATTCGGTGTGCTATGACAGAAACTTTGGCAGTGTAGCGCTGCTATTCAAGGAACACCATAATATCCGGTTTCCTTGTACGTGCGCTCCAAAGTTTTTACACACCATCCGAACAACTACGCGTATATGCGGGAAATTATTAACTGTTGATAAAATCTGAAATGGGGGGGGGGGGCTAGTGGTCTAGAGTACCGCGCTTCGACTTCTAGCTGGCCTGTCACCTCTGGCTTGCGGCTGTGGTTTCGAGCCCTAGTGTAAGCGTATGTGACATGGAGATAGGGGCGCCTTCTCAACCTCGTGGGCGTGGGTTTCCTCCGGGCATTCCGGTTACCTCCCACTGCTAAAGACACCTACGCTCAAGCGAAATATTGAAATAAAAATTGAAAACCATACGTTAGTCCCAAAATGACCTAGTTTGTGTCGAGTGGACGTAAAACCCCGTTTCTCTCTCACTATCTAATCTGAAATGATTTGAGTACCGGTTGATCAGTGGGCAAATCAAATCAAATAATAGTTATCATATTTATTTACAGGGTAAAGGAAAGCAAACCACATATTGGCTGCTGGGAAAACTAGATAACAAGAATGACGATGAATGTCAACAAATAAATATTGTATAATGTTTCATGGTGGCTAGCTACTCCCAGTTTTCTATTTGAGTGACGTATTGTTATACCATCCAAACTACGGGTGGGGTTCGGGTTGGTGAATGGTTAGCGCATGAACGCTGCATCATAAAGTCTTTCATTGAGTCAAATGGCCGTGGTTTCGATTACCCGGTTGTACGTGACAAGGAGTAGGGTCGCCTATCCAACCTCGTGGGTTTTCTCAGGTTTCCTCCCACTGCCCAAGCGAATTATTGAAAAACGAATTCAACCATACATGTTTGTGTCGAGTGGATGTTAACTCTTATCACTTATTGTTAATGGGGGGGGGTGGCCTAGTAGTCTAGAGTGCCGCGCTTAGACCTCTAGCTGGCCGGTAACCTCTGGCTTGCGGCTGTGGTTTCGAGCCCTAGTGTGAGCGTATGTGACATGGAGATAGGGGCACCTTCTCAACCTCGTAGGTTTCCTCCGGGCACTCCGGTTTCCTCCCACTGCTAAAGACCCCTACGCGCAAGCGAATTATTAAAATTTAAAAAAATAAACCATGTGTTAGTCCCGAAATAACCTAGTTGTGTTGAGTGGACTTTAAGCCCCATTTCTCTATCTATCTCTCTCTCTCTCTCTCAGGTTTCCTCCCACTGCTAAAGATCCCTACGCCCAAGCGAATAATTGAAAAAAAAATCAACCATATATGTTAGTCCAGAAATGGTCTTGTTTGTGTCAAGTGGATGTTAACCCTTATAACTTATTGTTAATGGGGGGTTGGGATGGCCTAGTAGTCTAGAGTGCCGCGCTTAGACCTCTAGGTGGCCGGTCACCTCTGGCTTGCGGTTGTGGTTTCGAGTCCTAGTGTGAGCGTATGTGACATGGAGATAGGGGCGCCTTCTCAACCTCGTGGGTTTCCTCCGGGCACTCCAGTTTCCTCCCATTGCTAAAGACCCCTACGCGCAAGCGAATTATTGAAATTAAAAAAAAAACATGTGTTAGTCCCGAAATAACCTAGTTGTGTTGAGTGGACGCTAAACCCCGTTTCTCTCTCTCTCTCTCTCTCTCTCTCTCTCTCTCTCTCTTATTGTTAATTATATAAATCTAAATAAAAAAGTGCCTATGTGATATTTTCATGACGTCGTGTATTTGATATTGTTTTAAATGTTTGTTTTTATTTACAAAGAAATAAAAAGTTTTTAGAACAGTTTGTTTTTAGCTTATCCTCACAAACAAGCGGTCCATAGGGGCTTATGTCATACACCTTGTCCATCTGTCCACCTAGCTGGCCGGCCACCTCTGGCTTGTGGCTGTGGTTTCGAGCACTAGTGTGAGCGTATGTGACATGGAGATAGGGGCGCCTTTTCAACCTCGTGGGTTTCCTCCGGGCACTCCGGTTTCCTCCCACTGCTAAAGACCCCTACGCGCAAGCGAATTATTGAAATTAAAAAATTAAAGCACATGTTAGTCCCGAAATAACCTAGTTGTGTTGAGTGGACGTTAAACCCCATTTCTCTCTCTCTCTCTTATTGTTAATTATATAAATCTAAATAAAAAAGTGCCTATGTGATATTTTCATGACGTGTATTTGATATTGTTTTAAATGTTTGTTTTTATTTACAAAGAAATAAAAAGTTTTTAGAACAGTTTGTTTTTAGCTTATCCTCACAAAAAAACGGTCAAAAGGGGCTTATGTCATACACCTTGTCCATCTGTCCACCTAGCTGGCCGGTCACCTCTGGCTTGTGGCTGTGGTTTCGAGCCCTGGTGTGAACGTATGTGGCATGGAGATAGGGGCGCCTTCTCAACCTCGTGGGTTTCCTCCGGGCACTCCGGCTTCCTCCCACTGCTAAAGACCCCTACGCGCAAGCGAATTTTTGAAATAAAATTGGACCATATGTTAGTTCCGAAATGACCTAGTTGCGTTGAGTGGACGTTAAACCCCATTTCTCTCTCTCTCTCTCTCTCCACAGGTTCGCTGTTCACATTTCCCCATCAGCCATGTTCTGGATTTCGACTAGTGTGTAACTTGTGTGCACATTTTATGACGTCATATGTTCTGGATTCAAATCGAATACCCACCCCACCCCCTTCAACATATTTCGCCAACAATAATGATTTCTTTGGGGCTTCTTAGTCGGCCACATCCTCAGCACCTCCAAAAAGCACCATGGGGGTGGGATTTCATATGTCTCCCCCCCCCCTCAAAATAAATGCATCGATAAAAGTCTTAGTTTCAGCCCGGAAAATGTAGCCCCTATTTCCGAACATGCCGATTTACAATGCCCAGAAATGGTCTCCGATAGCGTGTTGGGGCATCCTAATTTTTAAAAAATACTCCGGGGAAGGCACCAAGACCCCCGTTAAATGCGCGCCTATAGCGCACGTGGCGTATGCCTGCGCCCGCCGTACTCTGTCAGCGCCTCCTATTTTCAGGCTGAGGATATTTCCCCTTGTTTCAAAAATGCCCTGTCTGTAACCTAGATCTGAGAATGATCTCTTCATGACCTCAGCAACTTATACTCAGAGCTGGCCACTTGAGGAATTATTCATCACATTTTTATCCGTGACCGGCAATTTAGTAGCCTACCTATGTCCCTATATTGCCAGGACTACTTTGATTAATCAGTTCATATCATCTGTGGTTTACTGCCAGGGGCGGGTCCAGGATATTACGAAAGGGGGGGGGGCGTACTTTCAGGACGAAGCCCGAATTATGAGCGCCGCAACTGTGGGGGGTCGGAGGGTCCTCCCCAAGAATTTTTTTTAAGATAAGACTATATATTATATGCCATTTCCTGGCATCTGACCTTTAAATATTAAACACAACTCACACCCTTGAAGAAGAAACTTTGGTTAAATGACATCTGACCGATGAACACAGTGTTAGTGTTTCTTTTATTCATCCACATTAATATCTATCTAGTGAAGAACACTTCCGTATCGGATTCCTCGATCTATTGTTTTCATATTCCTGTTGAACGCGGATTCTATGCAAGTTTTGCATTCTCTCTCAACAGAAAGAATTGGGTTTTGACATGTGTGCCAGTCATGCACTAAAAGGGCAATTTTTTATAAGGTGATAACTGTGTAGGCTACTGAGTACTGTTTGTCCGAAATAAAATTTATTTCCCTTAACAATCATCATAGCTGGAAAAAAACGCCCGAATATTACCCTATCGAATTTAGAAAGGGGAAGATAACTCTCATGAGGCACGTCTGGATAATCTGAAAACTAACGTGATATTTTGCATTTGTTTTCATAAATATTGTCTTGAGAATTGATTTCTTCCTGATTTTTCACAATGTTGCGGTCTATATTACTGAAAGCCAGTGTACAGTTTGCTAATCTGACGAACCCAGCTCGACAAGGTAAGGAAATACAGCTCAGAGTCAGTAGAGGGATCGCTGAAGGAGGAGGTCATTGCAATTGACTGTTGAGGATGTAGACCACTGATCTTCACATATTGCAAACTGGAGTCTGAAAAACATCTAACTAAGAGTTAAGATGATAAGCATTTGCTTGTGGACCCACGGCGGGTGGCTCTCCAGCATCACACGGATCTGATTTCTTATTTTGAAAGCAGCCTTCTGCTAAAAAGTGCTACAGTACACAGTTAGTGTTTGACTTTTAGTTTTACTTCAGACTAAAATTAGGCCACATAAAAAAAATTAGTTGGTGATCATCCTTTTTTTTACAAAAAACACAACTTATCTGCATATAAAGGATCTCCATTTGCATAGGCTATATTGTACAGATTAAATATTTAAACTTTAGATATTCCGGAAGGGATTCGATCAGATAATATAATTAAGAGATTTATATAACTGAACACTTAGGCCTATAGGTAGTGCCGACTGGTTTATTTAATTTTGCAGGATATCAAATATTACAAAATGTTTCAATTCATATCATGTTTGGATCGATATTCTTTTTAGACATCAACTTTCATAATAATATTGTAGTTTGCGAATAGTAAGATCACCAGAAGAATCCGTAAATAACCCTCCCAAAAAACCCACAACGATTTGCATTTATAACGACTAACGATCACTAATAATTGGTTGATTTAGTCATTCATGACTCCCATGTCATTCCGAAAATCTGTTGTTACATTTATTCGAGAGACTGTTCCATGTAATTCAGAATCGGCAAGACCTATTCCCATCTAAATATTATAGTTCCAGGTTGTATTGTATTTGGTTTTGTACGCATGCGAACGAAAATGTCGGACATTGCTGCCGTTAACGGGTCGCAATTTGTTAAATGTCATTCAGTCCCACGCATTTTATGTATTGGAACACGTGTTAATTATTATATCCGCTCGTTTCATTAGAAATTTCGTAGCCTGGCTACTTTTTGGAACTTTTAGCATTAGTTTTAAACATCGTAATAGGGTACATTTTGAAAATAAAAAATAAAAAAAAATTCTGGTCGGGTAGAATTTTCTGGGCGGGCGAGGATGATCACCAACTCATTTTTTTTATGTCGCCTTACTTACTGCCAATATTCTGAATACTGGTTATACGTTCCCATTAGTTCAGCTCTGAATGAAGGTCTCATTTATTACACTTACCCTATTGATTCCTTGTCAAAAAAGATTTCCTGCACAACTTTTTCTTGCTAAACAGCTGTGTGTCAGTCCCTGTGAACACCCACACAAATATGTAATGGAACATTTTAGTTAAAAAAAAAAAGACCTGGCTCGCCTCGCTGCAGTCAATATGTGCAACACAACATGCTGTCGAAAATACATCCCCTTCTAGGAAACAACTTGACAATAGCCATTAATACTAAATATAGGCCGATAATTATAGGGAAACACACAATTTTACGTAACTGGGCCATATCTCTCTTATTCTTCTTATATAGTTTGTCTTCTGTTTTGTATGTAGTGTGGTTCAGTGATGTAGAACAAGGACAGACGAAAAATATGAGGTCCTGTGTACACATTGGCATGCACGTTCAAGATCCCTTGGCAGTTGGAGTTCGATATAAGAGTAGGCAGTAGTAGGCTAGCACTGCTTCCTGGGCAAAATTTCCCCCAAAACTCGCTGTATGGTACATGTCCGTCTTCATAAGCCCAAGTTAGGAGCAGAATAGTAGGACGTTAAACCCCATTTCATTTGTTTTGTCTGAAGTGCGGTCCTTCTGCACTATTATTAAATGTATTGTTTCTGTTACAGTTGTTGCTTATCCTAAAAAGTTATTGCATCAATCATACAATATGAAGAGAGCTTTTGATACAAACAGCCCTGAGAAAAACACGGCCGAGGCTGAGGGAGAGGAGGATTCCCAAGAAGAGTTCGGAAATCAATTAAAGTACAATATGAAGTAAGTTTTAATGGACAAATAGAAATATTTATTGTAAATATAAAATGGTGGACAGCCTTCCAAAATTTGTGGGGTGGGTGGGTGGATGGCTGAATGGTTAGCACGTTCGCGCTGTATCATTAAGCCTGTCATTGAGTCAACTGGCCTGGTTTCGAATCCCTTGTTGTACGTGACAAGGAGTAGGGTCATCTGTCCAACCTTGTGGGGTTTCTCCAGGCCCTCCGGTTTCCATTCCAATGCTAAAGACCACTACGCGCGAGCGAATTATTAAAATAAAAAAAAAACATATGTTAGTCCCGAAATGACCTAGTTTGAGTGGAGTAGACGTTCCCTTTATATAGTTGTTTGGGACCGAACTGCAGGTGACGTAACAGTCAGGTGAGCGGTGTCACTGCCTCCATAATGTGTGAACAGAAAACATGCTAAAAACAGTTGCTGTTATGAATATGTTTATTGGTATAGAGGGGGTGGATGGTCAAATGATTAGCATGTGCTCGCTGTATTACAAGGTCTGTCATGCATTCATTTACTAATTTCTATTTTAGAGGTTGTTAACTATCTGATTAAAACACAGATCCTATTAGGGGTTAGCTAGTGCAATGATTAATTAATGTCTAATGTCATAGGGTCAAAAGCCGCTTGTACGACCCCTGACACAACTTTTCAGTACACCTCAGATCTTTATGTATTGCAGACCATCAAAAGTATAAAAACAATAAAACGAAATATAAATCTGTATTGATTTGTTTTTTATTCTGTTTTATTGTTGTTTTCAGCCTTGGGAGGCTGGGATGGCCTAGCTTTGACCTCTAGCTGGCCAACCACCTCTGGCTTGCAGCTGTGGTTTCGAGCCCTTGTGTGAGCGTATGTGGCATGGAGATCGGGGCTCCTTCTCAACCTTGTGGGTTTCCTCCAGGCACTCCGGTTTCCTCCCACTGCTAAAGACCCCTATGCGCGAGCGAATTATTGAAATAAAATTAAACCATATATTAGTCCCGAAAACACTTATTTTGTGTCGAGTGGATGTTAAACCCTATCCCTCTCTCTGTATTATTCTGTGTTGTTGTTTTGAGTGGATGTTAAACCCTATCTCTCACTCTCTGTCTCTGTATTATTCTGTGTTGTTGTTTTCAGCCTTGGAATGTACCCTGATAAGAATATATCATCATTAACTATCAATGGTAAATCCTATTTAGATCTACCGATTGTACACATCAAATCATCCAGTAATAATACCATCATATCAGTAACAGAAGTTAAAGGTACGTTATACAAATACAGGTAAATTATACAAAATACAGGTAAATTATACAAAATACAGGTAAATTATATGAAATACAGGTAGATTATACAAAAATACAGGTAAATTATATAAAATACAAAAAAATTATATAAAATACACGTAAATTATATAAAATACAGGTAAAATATATAAAATACAGGTAAATTATATAAAATACAGGTAAATTATATAAAATACAAGTAAATTATATAAAATACACGTAAATTATATAAAATACAGGTAAATTATATAAAATACAGGTAAATTATATAAAAATACAGGTAAATAATTATATAAAAATACAGGTAAATTATATAAAATACAGGTAAATTATATAAAATACAGGTAAATTATATAAAAATAGTGTAGATTAAGGTTAATGATGAGAATTTTCTACTAAGGCTATAAAAAGCAGGAATAAACAATTCGATTGATTGAATGAGACTTTAGACTTTAGAGCATAGTAGCTTTGATTCTAGTTGAGTGAGAGTGATCAAACTTGACGTGCATCAATACCTTGACTAAGTTCGATATTTGTTGCTGAATGTCTACGGCTCATGTTTCCTCCCACTTCTAAAGATCCCTAATCTCAAGCAAATTATTGTAATGAAATTGATTCAACTGTTAGTGGATGTTTAACCTCATTTCTCACTGTCTCTCTCTCTCTCTCTTAAATATGTGTCATCTATTTATATTTGGATTGAGGTGGGATTTGTCAATTCTTACCTTGTTATTTATATTAACACAGCCTTGTTTTTATTTTAGGTAAAGTTATAGCAATAGATTCAGGGGTAAGTGTTGCTTTTACAACCTTTTTCATATTAATAGATGTACTGGTTGATAAAGGCTTCCATCCTGGTATAAATGAAATGGGGTTTAATGTCCTACTGTTCTTCTCCCAAAATAGGGAGACCAGAGGCGGACCCAGGAAATCCTGTTGGGGGGGGGGGGGGGTGGGGGTCCCCCGAGAAGTTTTTTGAAAAAATTGGGGTGTCAGTGGTGATTTGTTGCACATATCTATTTTTTTATACAGTTATTTAGGGGGCCAGGGCCCCAAGGCCCCCCCCCCCCCTGGATCCGCCTCTTGAGGGAGACATATTGAACAGTATGACATTGGTAGTCACATTAGAAATACATTTCTCATTATTTTTTAAAACAATCAAGCAATATGCCCATTTTGCATCAATATATTGTAGTATTTGGTAGTATGTGGTGATATTAGGGTAGTATAGGGTATTTTTAGGTAAATCGTCCATCCCCAAATGACAAATTATTTTGACAATAAATTATGATGAAAATACTGCTGTTTTTTTCAGAAAATTGTTGGATTTGGAAATATCAATATTTAATGTATTTTCAGGGAAGTGTTGGATTTCGAAATGTTAAGAAAGGAACAAATATTGCAGCCCAGGCAGCAGCATTATCAGTTTCACAGGTAAGGTAGCAATCTATATTACATTATTTATAACATACAGTCACTTAGTATCACAGGTGAGAATACATATAACATTATTTATAGTACAGTCACTTAGTTTTAAAGTTGGGGGGCTAGATTGACAGCCTGGACCATGTTAGAATGGCTGTATTGTAATAAAATGACACAGAAGTAAGTCCTATTACAGTTTTCAGAATTTGGTGCTTAACAGTGACCCTTAAACGTTGGAGCCAGCGTCAAGTTTTGGGTTAGGTCAGGGGGAATTACGTGCAAATTTGATAAAATCAAAAACTTTGAGACAATATTTCTGCTCATTTAGGTGCATACAATAGAGAGAGCCAAAACGACAATATTTCCATGAATACAGGAGAGGGGGTCCTGCCCCACAACCTCTCTGGATACGTGCCCAATCATCATTCTGGTGGCTTTTTTCAGTAGTTCATAAATAATCAATTGAAACAATTTTGATTGTTGTTTATTAGACTCAACTTTCCCACCATTGGAATTTGCAAAGGATTCAAAATTCCTCAAATGATTTTGTTTTTTTAAAACAATATTTTATTTAGAAATAGAAAGGAATTAAGAAATGAAATTGTGTTTAACGTCCTACTGTTCTGCTCCGAATTTGGACTAATGAAGACGAGCATATGCCATACAGTTTGCTATGAGGGAATTTTTGCCTGGGCAGTGGCACTATGGCCAACTCTTATGTTGAATTCCAACTGCCAAGGGATCATTTACATGCACTGCAATGTGTGTACAGGGGACCATGGTTTTTCATCCCATCTGAACGTGAACTTTCTCAGCCAATGCAGGGATCGAACACCTGACATGCTAGTCAGCATCTTACCCAATTAGCCACCGTGGCTCCCATAACCTAAAACAATGATCAACAACTGAAATACTGATTTCCTTCACCGGGAGAAGTTATTTGATTTATTTGAATTATTTTATTTTTAATTACAGAAAATACTAGAAAGAGGAATTAAGATTGTTCGAGTTAATATGAAAGGAATTGGTCCCGGAAGAAATGTGAGTTAGCATATTTATATCACTAAGGTCAAACTGTGTTATAAACTAAGGCGACCATATTTATTTGTGTTGTAAACAAAGGCCTTATCCATTGGTGTTATAAGCTAAGGTCATATCCATTTGTGTTATTATCTATGGCCATACTTATTTCTGTTATAAACTAGGACCATGCTTATTTATGTTCTAAACTAAGGCCATGTCTATTTCTGTTCTAAACTAAGGCCATTTCAACAAGTATATTGCCTTGGGAAGGTGCCTAATGGTCTCTCATTGGGTCAAGTGGAATGGTTTCTTTTCCCCTATTGTACGTGTCAAGGAGTTGGGTCGTCTGTCAAACGTCATGGGTTTGCTGTGAATCCTTAGCTTTCCTCCCATTGCTAAAGACCCCTACGTGCAACCGAATTATTGAAATATATTGAACCATATGTTAGTCCTGAAATTACCTAGTTTTATTGAGTGGCAATTAAACCCCATTTCTCTCTCTCTCTTGTTACTGTGTTTACTGTTTACCACACCTATTTGAAATGATATTTTATTATTATTATTATTATTATTATTATTATTTCAGCCTGCTCTGAAAGGTTTACAGATGGCTGGTATTCAAGTTGTATCAGTAACAGATAGTACCCCGATACCATTTAACGGAAACAGACCCCGAAAACCACGACGATTATAGAACAATACGGACATAGAAACATTCTTTTTATTTATTGGAAATAGAAACATTTCTCCCTGTTCTATAGTAGACAGTGTCATTTGGATGGAGAATTGAACACAGTTTCAGAGAAAAGTATTTGGGGGGGGGGGGGGGCCATTTATTTTTATGTGCAGAGTACAAGATTAAAAGACTAAGGGTTGGATTGCTGAGTGTGCACTTTAGATCGTAAGGCCTGTCATTAAGTCAAGTGATATGGTTTTGACTCCCAGCTTACACGTGACAAAGAGGAGGTCCTCTGTTTTCCTCCCGCTGTTAAAGACCGCTACATGCAAGCAAATTAATGAAATAAAATTGTTAAATTCTCTGTCTTCTTTATTTCTGTAAATGCACATGGATAGGCTGAATACTTTAAAATCTTATTAGTTGGTCAGCAACTCTTTCTCTCATGCTCTCTCTCTCACTCACTCAAATTGTGTTCATTATTGACAAGTGACTTTTACATGAGTGAATTCAACAATTATCATTGTGTACTTTTGAACAGATGAATTAAAAATACAAATGAATATATATCTTTTTTTTATTGCTCCACTCAAGTTCGAGGTAAATATCGTAAATAATTTGAACGATTTATGATGAATATTATTATGATTTAGGTTCAACTGTTCTGCACTACTGGGCTAATGAAGACGGGCATATGCCATTCACTGTGTTATGAGGGTAATTTTGTCCGGTAGCAGCACTATGGTCTACTCTTATATCAAATTCCAACTGCCAAGGGTTCTTTTACATGTACGCCTATGTGTACACAGGACCTCTGTTTTTGTCTTATTCGAATGACTATACGCATTGTCTCTTGCTAGGCCCTCTTTCACGCCCCAATGACAAAGCAACACCACATTGGGAAAATCCTGATGAACTTTCTCTGCCAACACAGCGATCAAATGAGAAACCTTCAGTTTAGCGAGCCAACGTCTTACTGGGTCATCACAGCTACCCCACACAACAAAGCGAAACATAAAATACAATGAAATTTTATTTGGACATAATACAACTATATGTAGATCTATTTGTAAAGGCCAACTGAGGGCAGGTGATTGTTGGCAAGATTGGAGTTTAGCATAAGCATTAGGGCTAAGTGCAGGGTTAGAGTTACGGTTGGGATGAAACAAACTTGAAGTTGGCCTTATCAATTAGATCTACCCATGATGTTACAGCTGTCACAGTAAACCTTGATAACCTGTGTACTCGCAAAAAGTACATTCTAATTTTAGGATACTGTCTGTTGACAGTAGATATATACATTTAAAACTATACTGTCTGTTGACAGTAGAAATATACATTTAAAACTATACAAGTGTATATATGGTTTAAATGTATATATCTACTGTCAACAGACAGTATCTTAAAAATAGAATCCTAAGGCTCCCATTCGACATGGCATAAAAATCAACAAGTTAATGGTGGCCATTAAAAGGCAGAAGCAAAAGAAGAAGTCAGAACACATTGTTATGGGATAGCAATCCACCATAAATTTAACTCTATCATAACAATTCAAATCGATGTATGAAAATATACGCTTCTTTATGCCGAAGTGAAAAGTCCCACTCAAAATTAGATTTCTAAGAAAGTTTGGAAGTGGTAACCAAGGGACAGAACTCGTGTAGTACGTAAAATAGCTTGCTTAGAAATCAGTCTACTGGTTGTCTCGTTAGCCTATTGCGAATACAGGGGTTGGGGTTATTAACATGTAGCTTACTGTGGTATCATCGAATCCAGTTTAACCAATTATTTTGGTGTCAGAGAAAATGTTTTTTTGAACACAAATGAGCGAGGCCTGTTCATTTTTTAACCAATTAGACCGGGTGTCTGAGAGATTTTATAGAAAATGGGAGGTTTTGATTTCTGAAATCCGGGAATGAGAGAGTAGACACGTGTCCCTGTCATTTTAAATGTGAAAACAAAGTCGAGTTTTGGAGAATCTTTCATCCACACTCCCGTAAACTTGGTGACAGACGTCGGATTAAGGCTCCATTCTCCGATGCCGTAAATCGCCCTTAGCCTGTTATTGGTGATGACGACATCGATATTACCATAGGCCTCATTCCTGTAGACCCCGGCATATCTAGCTAGATTTGTTACCAGGAAGGGAGAAATAGGCAGAGTTATCGCCCGTTTCTTTCGTCTCGATGATGTATTGTCGTGCCAGGGACTAGGAAAGCTGCACACGGTGGTGGAATTCAGCCATGGCGTCTCCCCAAGGAAGATGTCGGCGAGGAAGTTATGGAGCGTGAGTCGGGTGAAATATCCGGTATCTTTGCCGGACATGGATGTGAATATTCCGAGATTTTCATCTGGTATTAACGTTAACAGACTGGCGAATCCCCATGTTGTACCAGAGTGCTGGAGCATGCGTAAACCTGTTGAAATCAAGAAATACATTAAGTGAGGACAGTATTGGCAACGCCGGATTAATCATGGTGAGGGGCCTGGAACATATGGGGGCCCTGATCACCGACCATTTTCAGAAATTGGAGGCCGGACACGTGATTTCCTGGCATATCAAACACTTGTGTGGAGCCGTTTAGAAGTAGGCCTACCTCCCCCAGACAAAAAAATAGTGCATTCTGGCGTTATTTCAGTGGACCAATCCAGGCGAGTGCTATAATGAAATGATGGCATTTCTAGAGGATGCGGCTGGACGCAACTGAGATTGATTTTTGTGGGGGTCCTGTTTCCTGTTTCAAAACGGAGGGGGGGGATGGTTAGCACGTGCGCGTTGTATCATAAGATCTAGCATTGAGTCAATTGATTTCGATTCCCCGGTTGTACTTGGCAATGAGTAGGGTCGCCTGTCCAACCTCGTGGGTTTCTCCCGTTTCCTCCCTTTCTAAAGCCCCCTCCGCGCACTTGAATTATTGAAATAACTTAGTTTGTGCCGAGTGGACGTTAAGCGCCATTTCTCTCTTTCTTTTAAAAACCAGCGGCTGCCAGGCAGGATACACCCACATACAAGAGTTGGATAGAGAACAAGCTAAAAAGAAAGTGATGTTTCCTACAATCAAGGACAATAACTCATGAAGTTACAAATCGATATGCGCATATATCGAATGGAACCAAGATCTTTGAATGGGTTATGAACATGCATTTCAAGGTACTTCAAAATCGGATTAAAATTATGACCTCTACAGGGTTCACAACCTTGATAAACCATATTTTTACACAATATTCGCATACAAGTGGCGGCCATTTTGTCCGGCAGTTGTGGTCCGATTTCACAAAATTCAAACTCAACCTTCATTACAATGTAACGATGATATAATCAAATGTTTTTTAAATCGGATAATAATTGTGACCTCAAGAGGGACCACAAGCTAAACAAAGACGATTTTGCGTATAATCAGGGGCCATAATTCAGGAAGTTACGATCCGATATGCGCAAATATCGAAAGGAACCAAGATCTTTGGGTTATAACCATGCATTTCAAGTTTCATCAAAGTCGAATTAAAATTGTGATCTCTACAGGGTCCACAACCTTGATATACCATTTTTTAACAGGATTCGCGTACGAACGGCGGCCATTTTGTATGGTCATTTTAGTCCGATTTTTCCGAAATTTGAACTCAACCCTCCTTAGGGTGTAACGTTGATATAATAGAACGGTTTTTCAAATTGGATAATAATTGTGACCTCCAGAGGTACCACAAGCTAAAATAGGTGATTTTTCGGACAATCGGGGGACATAATTCAGGAAATTACGTTCCGATAGGCACAAATATCGAAAGGAACCAAGATCTTTGGGTTATAACCATGCATTTCAAGTTTCATTAAAATCGAATTAAAATTGTGACCTCTACAGGGTCCACAACCTTGATATACCATTTTTAACAGTATTCGCGTACGAACGGCGGCCATTTTGTATGGTAATTTTGGTCCGATTTTCCGAAATTTGAACTCAACCCTCTTTAGGGTTTAACGGTGATATAATCGAACGGTTTTACAAATCCGATATTAATTGTGACCTCCAGAGGGACAACAAGCTAAAATAGGTGATTTTTCGGACAATCAGGGGCCATAATTCATGAAATTACGTTTCGATAGGCGCAAATATCGAAAGGAACCAAGATCTTTGGGTTATAAACATGCATGTCAAGTTTCATCAAAATCGGTTCAAAATTGTGACCTCTATAGGGTCCACAAGCTAAAAACGTGATTTTTCGTACAATCAGGGGCCATAATCCATGAAGTTTTGATCCGATACATGCCAATATCGAAAGCAGCCGAGATCTTTTGGGGATAAACCTATAGTTCAAGTTTCGTTAAAATCCGACAAGAATTGTGACCTATAGAGAGTCCACAAACAATTGTGGACGGACGGACGGACGGACAGACGGACAGGGGCGACGACATAATACGTTCACATGAAAATGTGGGCGTATAAAAAATAAACTGAAGAAAACCCCACGATATTTCGATGTGGATACAAACCTCTATAAAAGCCTGTCTTCCACCCCAGTGCATACCCATCGTTGCTAGTAGAAACGGGAACTTTTGGTCTCGTGAAATATTTCCCGGTGGCTGAAGATGTGGAACTAATCATATTTCGTGGTTGGTAGGTGTCCCCGAAATCTTGCAAGTCGATTAACTGCGTGCCATCTGGCGCCTTGCCATCGTTCAACTGAAAGTTCAGCCATTTTGCCATATCTTCAGCGTTACTCATTATGGACCCAGATCCTCCTATTAAGGCCCAGTGTCTGAAACAATGTAAAGGAAAAAAAATCGAAATGAGGTTTATCGTCCTGTTTGTCCGCACCGACCTGCATAATGAAGGCGACCATACGCCATTCAGTGCCAAATGGAGGAATGTTAGGGGGTGGGATTTAGGTCCAACGGGAATCAACATGGGCCCTGACCCGAAATTAATTAGGTCCACGCCATTTTAAATAGCCCCCCCCCCCCCAGCAACTGCCGCCCAAGGCCCTGGTGGAGCTAAATCCGCCACTGTTGGTATGTGTAAATAAGGATCTTATATTTTATGGGATCAAAAGACACTCGTACGACCCCTGGTGCGACCTTCCACTACAACCGGTCAGGTCTTGATGCAGTAGAAGTCATCGAAAGTATAAAAAATCGAAACGAAATATAGATCTGTATTTTAACCGTTCGATTATATCACCGTTACACCCTAAGGAAGGTTGAGTTCAAATTTCGGGAAAATCCGACCAAAATTGCCATACATAATGGCCGCCGTTTGTACGCGAAGACTGTTTATAAATGGTATATCAAGGTTGTGGACCCTGTAGAGGTCACAATTTTAATTCGATTTTGATGAAACTTGAAATGCATGGTTATAACCCAAAGATCTTGGTTCCCGTCGATATTTGCGAATATCGCATTGTAACTTCCTGAATTATGGCCCCTGATTATACGCAAAATCGCCTTTGTTTAGCTTGTTGTCCCTCTGGAGGTCACAATTATTATCCGATTTAAAAAATCGTTTGATTATATCACCGTTACACCCTAAGGAAGGTTGAGTTCAAATTTCGGGTATATCGGACCAAAATAGCCATACAAAATGGCCGCCGTTTGTACGCGAATACTGTTAAAAAATGGTATATCAAGGTTGTGGACCCTGTAGAGGTCACAACTTAAATTCGATTTTGATGAAACTTGAAATGCTTGGTTAGAACCCAAAGATCTTGATTCCTTTCGATATTTGCGCATATCGAATCGTAACTTCCTGAATTATGGCCCATATTTATACACAAAATCACCTTTGTTTAGCTTGTGGTCCCTCTGGAGGTCACAATTATTATCCGATTCAAAAAATCGTTTAATTATATCACCGTTACACCCTAAGGAAAGTTGAGTTCGAATTTCGGGAAAATCGGATAAAAGTTTCCATACAAAATGGCCGCCGTTTGTACGCGAATACTGTTAAAAAATGGTATATCAAGGTTGTGGACCCTGTAGAGGTCACAATTTTAATTCGATTTTGATGAAACTTGAAATGCATGGTTATAACCCAACTATCTTGGTTCCTTTTGATATTTGCACATATCGGATCGTAACTTCCTGAATTATGGCCCCTGATTGTTTCGAAAAATCCCCTATGGTCCCTCTGGAGGTCACGATTAATATCCAATTTAAAAAAAACGTTTGGCTCTATCACCATTACACCCTACTGAAGGTTGAGTTTGAATTTCTAGAAAATCAGACCATAATTGCCAGACAAAATGGCCGCTGTTTGTACGCGAATAGTGTAAAAATATGGCATATTAAAGTTGTGGGCCCTGTAGAGGTCACAATTTTAATTTGATTTTGATGAAACTTAAAATGCATGTTTATAACCTAAAGATCTTGATTCTTTTCGATATTTGCGCATATCAAATTGTAAATTAATGAATTATGGCCTTTGATTGTAGGAAAAATCACTTTCGGTATTGCTTGTCCTCTATCCATCTATCGAAAATGTGGGCGTATCCTGCCTGGCAGTGCCAGCTTACTATCTTTTTAAGGAGGGACGAAACAAAGGACCTCGTATTTCATTAAACCCTATTTTGTTTCATTCACAATAAAATAAAACCAAATACGAATAATCAAAACAATTGGACAAAAAAACGGTATAGGCAAAATAGTGTAATAAGGCAAATAGTGTAATCAGCATATGGACTGTTCATCGTGAACATAATATTCGACAAACAGTGGTAACAGGTGTCCGGAAGAGTAAGCTTACCCTGCCTGGCGCCACACCCGCCACAACTATAAACAATAAACCTTTTAAAAATGGGGGTTTGGGATAGCCTAGTGATCTAGAGTGCCGCGCTTCGACCTCTAGCTGACTGGTCACCTCTGGCTTGCGGCTGTGGTTTTGAGTCCTAGTGAGAGCGTAGGTGACATGGAGATAGGGGCACCTTCTCAACCTCGTGGGTTTCCTCCGGTTTCCTCCCACTACTAAAGACTCCTCTCTCTCTCTCTCTCTCGCTCTCTCTCTCTCTCCTATTAAAAATGGGATCACGGTGGCTAAGTGGATAAGGCGCTGGTTCGCTAGCCTGGAGGTTGAGTGTTCGATCCCTGCATTGGCCGAGAAAGTTCATCTCGATTTTCCGGCATGATTTCCCCTTGTCAGTGATGCAGAAGGAGGGTCTGACAAGGACAGCTGCCTAGTCGTTCGGATGGGACGAAAAACCGAGGTCCCGTGTACAAATTGGAGTGCACGTAAAAGATCCCTTGGCAGTTGGAATTCGATATAAGAGTAGGCCGTAGCGCCGCTGCCCGGGCAAAATTTCCCTCATTGCACACTGTGGATTATGCCCGTCTTCAATTAGCCCAGGTACGGTGCTTAAGCGTAGGACGTTAAACCCCATTTCATTCATTCATTCCTATTAAAAATGCACACACCTTATGAAATCTGGAGAGGCAGGGGTCAACACGCCATGTTCAGAGACATATGGAGTAGCAACATCTGATGAGGCGACGTCTTGACGTGTTTCAAAGGTGGTTGACGTCATTCCTAACGGATTGAGTATATATGACGTCATCAAATCTTCCCACGGCTGACCACCAATATTTTCAGTCATGCGTGTTAACACCCCGTACATCAGATCAGAATAATAGAAACTCTTTCTAAAAGCTCCGGCGGATGGCAGATATCGAATTCGACTGAAAGTAGAAATAAAATCAAAAATCAGCATTGTGTGTAAGTTCATTCTTAATGAAAATGAAATCAACTGAATTGAAATGAAATGAAAGGAAACTGGGTTTAACGTCCTACTGTTCTGCTCCGAACTGGGCTAATGTTTGTCCGTCTTCATTAGAACTGGTGTCATGTTAATTATAGGCACATAAGGGGCTTCAGAAGTGGGGGGGGGGGGGGGGCAGAGTACGCGAAGAAAACCCACGATGTTGGACAGGTGATCCTACTTCTTGTCACATGAAACGAAACCAAGCAAATGGACTCAATGACAAGGCCTTATGATACTAGGACAATGAATACGGGCATGCGCCCTACAGTGTGCTATGAGGTGAATTTTGCCCAGGCAGCGCCACTATGGCCTACTCTCATATCGTTACATATTGCCAAGGGTCCACACGCCAGTGTGTACTTGGGACTATGCAGGCCCGAAGCCAGAAGCCAGATAAATTTACGACAACAAAAAATCAATGAATGAAGGTCATCGCCGACTGCCGTAAGCAGAAGGAGGCGAGAGCACGACAATTAGAAGCTGTGAGAGTGAATTTAGGCCTCTATGACATGCAGGTGGCGAATGTGTCGGAAAAATAAGAGTTTCCAGCCGACATTAACTATCTTTCGGCCGAACTTGAGAGGATATGTCGTACTAAAACTCTCTTGCGGCGAAAATGCGAGCATAGCTAACCAGCGATTTTTTTTCCGAAGCAGACAGAAAAATTCCGACAGGAACGGCCATGGGGGGGGGGGCGGCTCGCCCCCCCCCCCCCACTAGTTTCGGGCCTGGGCTTGGACTTCAGTGTTTCGTCCCTACCGAACGACGATACGTTGCCACCGCCCTATAACAATAACAGAGGGGGGGGGGTACACTACTTGTACACGAAACTGAGACACTTACCTTACCACCGCCCTATTACAATAACAGAGGGGAGGAGGGGTACACTACTTGTACCCGACACTAAGACACTTACCTTACCACCGCCCTATAACAATAACAGAGGGGGAGGGGAGGAGGGGTACACTACTTGTACACGAAACTAAGACACTTACCTTACCACCACCCTATTACAATAACAGAGGGGAGGAGGGGTACACTAATTGTACACGAAACTAAGACACTTACCTTACCACCGCCCTATTACAATAACAGAGGGGAGGGGGGTACACTACTTGTACACGAAACTAAGACACTTACCTTACCACCGCCCTATTACAATAACAGAGGGGAGGGGGGTACACTAATTGTACACGAAACTAAGACTGAATGAATGAATGAATGAAATGGGGTTTAACGTCCTACTGTTATGCACTTAACCTGAGCTAATTGAAGACGGGCATACGCCATACAGTGTGCTATGAGGGAAATTTTGCCCGGGCAGCGGCGCTACGGCCTACTCTTATATCGAATTCCAACTGCCAAGGGATCTTTTACGTGCACTCCAATGTGTACACGGGACCTCGGTTTTTCGTCCCATCCGAACGACTAGGCAGCTATCCTTGTCAGGCCCTCCTTCTGCATCACTGACAAGGGGAAATCACGTCGGAAAATCGAGATGAACTTTTTCGGCCAATGCAGGGATCGAACACTCGACCTCCAGGCTAGCGAACCACTTAGCCACGGTGATCTCGTCGAAACTAAGACACTTACCTTACCAGATTATCTCGGGTGAGACTAGAACTTAACCGTAAGAAGTTATTTCTTGGAATGGCCAATCTGTGGGCCATAAGATCGTCAACCGTGGCGTATATCGATCTGAGTGTGTTGTTGAATAGTCGGGAATTATCTAATACTTTATACACATTCGTACCAACATGATATCTGAAACAAGATACAGTCATATAGGACCAGCATTAGTGTGCACGTTAAAGACTTTTATTGTCTCTCTGTCTGCTCACTTTATCATAACAAGAATTATAATAAAATGAAATGGGCAGGCCCGAGGCTAGTGGGGGGGGGGGCTGGGGCGAGCCGCCCCCCCCCCCCCCCATGACCGTTCCTGTCAGAATATTTCTGTCTTCGTCGGAAAAAAAATCGCTGGTTAGCTATCTCGCATTTTCGCCGGGAGAGAGTTTTAGTACGACATATCCTCTCAAATTCGGCCGAGAGATAGTTAATGTCGGCTGGAAACTCTTAATTTTCCGACACATTCGCCACCTGCATGTCATGGAGGCCTAAATTCACTCTCTCAGCTTCTAATTTTCGTGTTCTCCCCTGCTTCTGCTTACGGCAGTCGGCGATGGCCTTCGTTCATTGATTTTTTGTGGTCGGAAATTTATCTTCCTCGCCCCCCTATGTCGTACAGTGTGCAATGGTCTACAACAGTCATATAGGACCAGCATGATAGCTGAAAGAGAGAAAGAAAGAGACAGAGAGAGCGTCAATTCAACACAAACAAGGTCATTTGGGAGTAACACATGGTTCAATTTTATTTCAATTGTTGGACAAGCCACCCTTCTGTTTGTCACACACAAGCAGGGAATCGAGAGCACGCAAGTTGACTAATGACAGACCTTCTAATCTAACGTGCACGCTTTAACCCTTCGGCCACCCAACAAAAGACAAATAACTTTCATTACAATTTTTATAGTTCAAAATTTCGATTTACTTGTCCTTACGACACTGTGATCTGGAGGAGTTGCTGATGTGAGGGATTAACCAATGAAACGGTCTGTTTCGGCGAGTTCTTGACGTACGGCGCACGGGGAACTGTGGGTAAAGTCAACGCTGATTAATTAATTAATGTATGACGTCATAGGGTCAAAAGCCGCTCGTATGACCCCCCCCCCCCGAGGAGACCTTCCAAAACAACCTGTCAAATCGAAAGTATAAAAAAAACGAAACGAAATCTAGATCTGTAGTTTAATCTACTCACGAAGTTTTCTCAGAAAGAAGTTTAACCAACAACGTCGATGTAAAGGCCTTTGTTAGAGATGCGATTCCAAAAAGGGTTTTATTGGTCACCGGTTCGCCTGTCTGTAAATTCCGCACACCATATCCTTTACTGAGGACAACTCGCCCGTCCTTGACGACAGTAACGGACAGGCCTGGATTGTTCCGACATGCCAACACGGCATTTATGACTTCATCAATTGTTTGTTGATCTTGAGAGTTTGTGGAACGAATCAAACAGGAGATAACAATCACTAACACCATAAGATATTGCGTCATCCTGGAATTTAAAAAATAAAAGATAAATCATTATTATTCCAAACGTCACAATGAAACATTACGTTGTGACATTTATTACAAGTGACTCGTACGTAACTAGCGTGACGAAATTTATGGTAGCTGGATTTTTTTTCGCACGTATCCAGTGAATGGCCATTTTGCTCAGTAATCCCAGCCAGATTTTGGCTATTTTTTAAAATTGCGTTAAAGTTTTAAATTTTTGTTTAGAACTGAAATAAATTAACTATAAGTCAATCTCCACGCTACAAAAAATAGCAGAATTAATTGTGTATATGTGAAATAGACCCGACCGAAGCACAAAATAGTGCCAATAGTGCGGCCCCCGCGTGTGTCAAATGTCCGTTTAAACTTGCTGACCCTGATTCGGCGCAGGTTTTCTGTTCGTCGAAGTCATTGTACTTTCGTTTGTTAGTTTACAAACTGACTTCTGTGCGTTGACCTCGCGACCTGTGACGTTTAGATAACGTCATGGGAATGTCATGGCTGTTCACTGTGTCAGAGTCACTTCTCTGTAGGTAGGGCGAGTCTGTCGTTCAGGTTGAAAAGTGACTGTGTGTCATAAAAGATGCATTGTCTAGGAGCAAAATTATAAAAATATTTATTAAAAGGGTTTGGGGTAGAAATGTCAGACCGATATGACAGTTCGCAAAGGCCTACCACAGAACATTTGAAAAGAGAGAGAGAGAAAAACTAGGTCATTTCGGGAGTAACAAATGGTTTAATTTTATTTCAATATTTCGCTTGCGTAGGGGTCTTTAGCAGTGGGAGGAAACCGGAGGTCCCGGAGAAAACCCATGGGGTTGGACAGGCGACTGTACTCCTTGTTACGTACAACCGGGGATTCGAAATCACGCCATTTGACTCAATGACAGGCTTTATGATACCCCTCCCCCCTTAGACTTGGGAGCAGATGACATCAGTGATTATTAAAAGATACGTTATGGGAGATTAGATAAAGAGTTGACTATCCTCGCTATAATCATAGTTACCAAATGAATAAAGTTAATAAAACATGTTGAAAATTTCAGTCAAATTATTCCACTTTGAACCGAGATGTTGACTTTCCTCGATCATCATTACTAAAGTTGCTCGGTCCAATTGTATAGTTTTAAGGGCTTTAAGATGATTTATTCTCCAACATATAATCGATTTGGGTCTTTTAATAAGAAAACCTGGGCTAATTGAAGACGGGCATACGCCAAACAGTGTGATATGAGGGACATTTTGCCCGGGCAGCGGCGCTACGGCCTACTCTTACATCGAATTCCAACTGCCAAGGGATCTTTTACGTGCATTCCATTGTGTACACGGGACCTCGGGTTTTCGTCCCATCCGAACGACTAGACGGCTGTCCGTGTCAGGTCCTCCTTCTGCATCACTGACAAGGGGAAATCTAGATGAACTTTCTCGGCCTATGCTGGGATCGAACACCCGACCTCCAGGCTAGCTCTTTTAATAAGACCCTAGACGTACACCGATCACCTGGAAGATGAAAATCTTAGCCTCGCTGCGCTTTGCATGTCATTATATAAACATAATATGTATCTATCTCATGTTTCATCTTTGCTTTGTTTTTTATCGCTCCATAATCCCTTGAAAGTATTACCTAATCTACTGTTCTCGATACGCTGACAAGGATAGCTGTCTAGTCATTCGGGTGAGACGAAAGCCGTGTATACATTGGCATGTACGTAAAAGATCCCTTGAAAGTTGGAATTCGACATGAGAAGGCCATAGCACCGCCACACTGGCAACAATTTCCCTCATATCACACTGCATGGCATATGTCCGCCTTTATTAGCCGAGTCGGATAAGAACAGTTGGACGTTAAACCCCCATTTAATTTCATTTTATTTTATTGTTAATTTAGGTATTTAGTTTAAACAATATTTTATTCAATAGACTGAAATGGATTGAACAACAAGAAAGGGCCTATATAAGTTATCTCCGAACATATAAAATAGTTTAATCTTATGTTTACATTAAACAGTAGTGGCCATGTAGTGAGTTACAAACATATATACATTTCATGGAGTGTAATGAATGAATGAATGAATGAAATGGGGTTTAACGTCCTACTGTTATGCACTTAACCTGAGCTAATTGAAGACGGGCATACGCCATACAGTGTGCTATGAGGGAAATTTTGCCCGGGCAGCGGCGCTACGGCCAACTCTTATATCGAATTCCAACTGCCAAGGGATCTTTTACGTGCACTCTAATGTGTACCCGGGACCTCGGTTTTTCGTCCCATCCGAACGACTAGGCAGCTGTCCTTGTCAGGCCCTCCTTCTGCATCACTGACAGGGGGAAATCATGTCGGAAAAATCGAGATGAACTTTCTCGGCCAATGCAGGGATCGAACACTCGACCTCCAGGCTAGCGAACCAGCGCCTTATCCACTTAGCCACCGTGATCCTCTTTCATGGAGTGTAATGTTTTGATATATATGTATATTATAATTACAATTTAAGGTTATCAGAATATAAAAATATAGACAAAGTGTTTTAATAATTAAAGTTTCAAAACCGCTTGCTATCTTTTATTAATTTTTGCACTATTTCAAGTAACCCAAATTAACAGTCAAATTGATCAAAATCATTACCTTACCTGGCGGTGCAGTGGATGTCTGTCAGGTGAATACACCTGGATGCCTGTAACGGGTAAATATTCCTGACTGTGCAGTCGATTAATTAGATATCCGTCCCAGGTAAATAAAACACGTGACTGTGCAGCTTGTCCAATATGTCGTGTACCGTATTTCCTCGAATACAACCCCGGCCTCGATTACAACCTCGGCCTCGAATAGAGCCCGGGGGTAAGGGGGTGTTGAGATAAATACAACCCGGGTCTCGAATAGAACCTGGGTCTCTAATATAACCCGAGTCAGTGGATTGTTGTCACATATACCAAACGTTAAAAATGAATAGAGAGGTCATTGTTAGGCCAATCGGTTCAGTAAAGTGAGAATGCAGTTTCAAAATTCATTTTTGCGGGGGACATATCGACCCTGCCTGCTTGTTTTACTTGTCGAAAATGTCACTCCTATAGAAGATTTTGAAGCATTAATTCGGGTCTGAAAAAATACAACCCGGCCTCGATTATAACCCGGGCCTCGACTAGAACCCGGGGGTCGGGGGGTGCTTAACGAAATAGAACCCCGGGGTTGTATTCGAGGAAATACGGTAATCTACTTTTGACGAGCTACGTTATCATAAATGTCAACAACACGTTACCTATGTATATAATAATTATAACTAGGGAGGTCAGACAAAGCTAAGATATAAACACAAACAGATAACGGGTTTTCGTGTATCAACAGTTGAGCTATTAAAAGAAATGGGGTTAAACGTCCCGCTGTTTTGCTAAGAGAGAGAGAGAGAGAGAGAGAGGGGGGGGGGGTAACACAAACTAGGTATACTTAGGGACCAACACATAGTTTAATTTTTTTCAATAATTCGGAGAAAACCAACTAGGCTGGACAGGCGACTCTACTCCTTGGAAGAAATGGGGTTTAACGTCCACTCGACACAAACTAGGTCATTTCGGGACTAACGTTTGGTTTAATTTTATTTCAAAAATTTGCTTGTGCGTATGGGTCCTTTAGCAGGTTGGACAGGCGACCCTACTTCTTGTCACGTACAACTGGGGATTCGAAATCACGCCAAATGAATCAATGACAGGGTTAATGATACAGCACGCACGTGCTAACCATTCGGCCATCCAACCCCCATATATGATTAGAGACCCACGAACACTGTATAAGAACATAAGAATTTAAACATATATAATCTATTTGATATAATTTGCGTTTAAAAATTTAGTAAAAATATTATATTTATAAATGTATATAACTCGTATTTAGTATAATAATATATTATTCTTATAAATTTTTAAATTATACTGTTCTGTGTTACTGCTGTCCCTTCTTTCAATTTTTAGGTGTACGATTTATTTCAGAGTCCAAAATACAGAAGAGTTGAATGTCGTAAATGACTTGGCTGAAGAAAACGGTTTGAAAAAGCAATTGTTCCAGAACAGCGGCGCTACGACCTACTCATATAGAATTCCCATGGATCTTTTACACGGGAACTCGGATTTTCGTACGTGACAATCACATTTCTAGAGGGGCCCGGAGGAATCCCGATAATGTTTTTGAGGATAAAACTTTTTAATTTTGTGTTAAAATCCCTTAAGATCCCCTACCTTAGGGCCGAGCAACTAACTCAATATATATATGTGATACGTTTTCAAACAACTTAAACCAACAGTCTTCACCTTGAAATGGAGTCCGGTGTCCCAAACTGTATTATGCGGTGATTTGATAAGACCAGAGTTTTATTTTATAAAAATAAGGTGTCGGTGAAATTTACCTTTTGTTATCAAGTACAGCACATTGACCATTCACCGTGGAGACCTCTAAAGGAACGGGAATCGATTATCGGGTCACCCAACGAAAGAATTGACCCGAAATCTTAAAAGGGTTACGTGTCCGGATAAGCTGTTTTAACGCTCACGTCCAAACGACTCAAATTTTTGATCTGAAATTTCGAGTCAGAGTATATACACCAGTTTTCTATATTTCATACATACTCTGACTTTTATCTTTGATGCTCTGTTCTATTCGGGACAGTCCCTTTAATAAAAAAAAAAATAAACTGTCACTTGACAAAAGTAGACAAAATCCGTTAACCTTTCTGGCGTGTGTCAGAAATGGCAGTCAATGGAACCTAATCTGGAAATCTGCCTGTCAATTCCGCCTGAGAGTTTTAGACCACAGACCAGGAATGGGATGTTGGGGATAAATGTATAATGGAATCGAGCGCCGAAAGCGCGAACTAATTTCAGACAGCTACATTATCTAACCGAATTTTAGCAAGGCACAAACAAAATCAGACTATATGAATGAATGAATGAATGAAATGGGGTTTAACGTCCTACGCTTGAAGACGGGCATACGCCATACAGTGTTCTATGAGGGAAATTTTTGCCCGGGCAGCGGCGCTACGGCCTACTCTTATATCGAATTCCAACTGCCAAGGGATCTTTTACGTGCACTCCAATGTGTACACGGGACCTCGGTTTTTGGTCCCATACGAAAGACTAGGCAGCTGTCCTTGTCAGGCCCTCCTTCTGCATCACTGACAAGGGGAAATCACGCCGGAAAATCGAGATCGAACACTCGACCTCAAGGCTAGCGAACCAGTGCATTATCCACTTAGCCACCGTGATCCCCCTCAGACTATATGAATGTTGTGATTGGGTCTAAAAAGACTTGAGTCTTACGGGGGCGCTTACTTGGTCTCATGATTGCGCCTGGCAATATCTTAATTTCGGTATTCAAAATTATTTCTTCTTCTAACAGCTATCGGCAAAAAATAATTAGTGTGTCTTCTTGGTCCCAAAGCCCTCAACGTCCCCACCCCAGTCCCGCTTAAATTCTTGCCTGGCAATATCTTAATATATTTAAAATTATTCCTCTTCTAAAAATTACAGGCAAAAATAATTAGTGTGCACCGCTCACAGAACGGACTTTGCGGCTAAAAATGAAAACACAGAAGTGATAACAAACATCCAGCGGGGGTTGGGATGGCCTAGTGGTCTAGAGTGCCGCGCTTCGATCCTAGCTGGCCGGTCACCTCTGGCTTGTGGCTGTGGTTTCTAAACCTAGTGTGAGCGTATGTGACATGGAGATAGGGGCGCCTTCTCAACCTTGTGGATTTCCTCCAGTTTCCTCCAACTGCTAAAGATCCCTACGCGCAAGCGAATTATTGAAATAAAATTAAACCATATGTTGGTCCCGAAATGACCTAGTTGTGTTGAGTGGACGTTAAACCCCATTTCCCTCCCTCTCTCTCTCTTTCCAACGCAATCAGTGATCACAACAGAAAGTTAAGCGGACGAATTCGAGTAATTAATGACAGTAGTGAATGGTTTTGTCCACACGCGAGAAAGTTCCCACCCAACATGAAAAGGGAAATCGAATCCAGAAATTTCAAAAAAAACATAACCGGCTTATGCGCTTGGGCAACATTCCGACACGGGATGTAGACCGCGGCATAAATTAATACAGAAATACTTTAATTTGAACCAAAATAGTCCCTCCTTGCGCTGATAGTAATCAAACGGAAGCCAATGTCATTGTCAAGGCCGAGGCTCCGCCACTAGCACGTGCATCAAGTCTTGAATACGCAAGTCGTGTATACACGAAATCCACATCGCCGGTGTCTCAAAGAAAGATCTTTAGTTTTGGACCAGTGGTTAACAGTAATGTTTATATAATTAACTAATTAAATAATATTACAAGAAGTAAGACAGGTAAGGTTTTAATCATTTTACCAGACAGGGGAATTATATCCTTTTTAGTTGGTGCTTTGTGAAATTTGTGTTGTTATAACGCGGGAGTAATGGTGGATCGTGGGCCAACTCCTTCAATGTTTGCCTATTTCAGACTCCACGGATAGCGACTACTCCTCGAAATAACCTTCTATTCAAATTAACTATAAATCGGCAACATTATGTTCTTTGTCCCGCGGCAAGATCTGTCAGAAGACACTTCAAGTTTTACACGCACGATACTACTAGATCTTCAATATCCGAGAAATATCTTTCCGTGTTTATGGCCACAATTCTTTTCCCAACCCTTCAGAAAAGTTTAAGATAAACCTAACCCGAACCCTAACCCTAGTGAAATTTATTTCTCGGATATTCAAGATCTAGTATTGTGCGTTTTACAAGTCATGAAATGAGAGGTATTATTACTATTATTCACTGCTGATTAAAAATCAATTTAGCAGCTTCCGTGGCATGGAAATAATTACATTTCAATCTTTGATCGAATGGCCTATCACCCTGGGGCCTGTTTCACGAAATTTTAACTAAGATAAAATCCGATTTTAGTAATTCGATTGGATAGTATTAGATTGATTTTAGCGCTTAGCCAATCAGATTTAAGTATGTACTAAAATTTGGATTGTATCTTTAAGTTAAAATTTCGTGAAACAGGCCCCTGTATCCCCCCCCCCACATCCCTACACTCGTTGATCGAATGCCCTATCACCCTGGATACCCCCTCCCCCCCACATCCCTACACTCGTTGATCGAATGCCCTATCATCCTGGATCCCCTACACATCCCTACACTCGTTGATCGAATGCCCTATCACCCTGGATTTCCCCCCCCCCACATCCCTACACTCGTTAATCGAATGCCCTATCATCCTGGACCCCCCCCCCCCACACACACACACACACACATCACTACAATCTTTGATCGAATGCCCTATCATCCTGGACCCCCCCCCCCACACACACACACACACACACATCCCTACAATCTTTGATCGAATGTCCTATCACCCTGGATCCCCCCCCCCCACACATCCCTACACTCGTTGATTTACTCGAGATCCCGCAAATAGTTAGCCTGATATTTACCTCGTGGTGCCACTCATCTGGAGTAACAAGGGAATTATAGTAGTGGCGGGAAATCGGGACGGTTCGAATGGCAGATGCTAATTTGGAAGGTTCTGTAAATTCCGAGATTGCCGAATTAATTTCCATAGAGTATTTTCGTGGAATACCAACCTGGATATGGAGTATTGACTTAAATTTTCGTGGAAGGTTGAACCTGGATCCAATGTACCTTTTACCCCTCTTAAAGGGGGTTTGGGATGGCCTAGTGGTCTAGAGTGTCGCGCTTCGACCTCTAGCTGGCTGGTCACCTCTGGCTTGTTGGCAGTGGTTTCGAGCCCTAGTGTGAGCGTATGTGACATGGAGGTAGGGGCGCCTTCCCAACCTCGCGGGTTTCCCCCGGGCACTCCGGTTTCCTCCCACTGCTAAAGACCCCTACGCGCAAGCGAATTATTGAAATAAAATTAAAAACCATATGTGAGTCCCGAAATGACCTAGTTGTGTTGAGTGGACGTTAAACCCCATTTCTCTCTCTCTCTCTCTCTTTTTGCCCCTCTTAAAAGAGTTAGGATTAGTATTCTCAAAAAGACATTCACAACATTTTTACTGCCTGTATTTGAGTATCTGAATTACTGGAGTTAATACAGATCAATAAAAAAATGGCCGAAAATCAAAAATGGCTGAAAATCAAACAGGAAGAATTTGATACTTGAAACGTTGGAAAATATATAGCAATTCTGTGATTCAGGGTAAACAACACAACATGGGGAAGTCACAAAATCTCAGAAAGAGGTTTTAATATATATACATTCTACAAGACACTAAATTTTGAAAACTATCTCTTTTTTTAGCTCATCAGGTCCACATAAATCAAACCTTGTTTGCAAAATATCCTCCATTTATTTAAATGGACTATTTTTAGATTTTATGTATGGAGTACCATCCCAAACATTATCTTGAACTAATATTTTGGGTCTATATGGAAAATAATAAATACAGCATCACAATGTCTCTGAAACTGCTTTTGTGTTGAGGATTTTTTTTATCAGGAATACACACATACATACATACATCTTCTTCAACATTAATGTTCAGGCTAGCAGCCTTTTTGTTGTTCTTGGTAATCAATATCCTCGATATGGTTTACAACTATTGTGCATGACGTAAAAGGGAGGTGCAGATCGGATTTATATTTGTGATCAGTCCATACTCTGTCAAGTCGATTTTGAAATGAGTTCAGTGTTGGAGCTTCTATTACATTGTTTAAATTTGTATGACCTAATACACCCTTTGAAACTGATTAAAAGGGGTATTGACAGTGAAATAGTGTAGTATTTTTGAGACTTTTGTATCAAAGGGACACTGTCATGTGTTGGAAAATATGTTTAGTTTTGTTGGTGACGAGGAAAGTTTGCAACAAGATGGCGTCGCATTACCCGACCCTTAAAGATGGGTTCCCAGCAAAGTATTTATCGGGTGGTCATTTCAAATAAAAGTATAGCAAATGTGGTATATACGGAAAGTATAGACACCCAATCTTACTAGAAAAAAACTGGATTACTCAAAAAAAGGCCCATGTGGCAGGCACTGGGCAATATTGTCAGGGAATCCCTAACTGTCAACCCGACAGGTTTTACTAGCTTATTGTCTGCTGGCTTAGGTCAGGGAGCAGTTGTTATATCTTGCTCAAATGGTTACGCGGTTTTAGGAACATTGAGGGTTGTCAACGTACAAACGACCCTCCATTTATACGGCAGAAAAGGAAAATTAAGAATTTACTTAGGCCTCAATAAGTATGGTAAATGTACAGTAATTAATGATAGATACATTCTGAAAAATGGACCCTCCCACCATGAAGCCAAGCTGGCAAACATTGCGTCTAACAACAGCTTATTTATAGCTATAGGTATCCACGGTGAAAACAAAGTTGTGAAAGGGAATCGAAGCAAATTTTTGATAAATTGATTACTTTGAATATGGTTTTAGTACAAATATATCATCAAGTTTGTACCCGGGAATGCATCTTTAAATAAAGCCCCTTTTTAAAATCAAAAGAATGTCCCCTCGCTGATAGCTCATTAAACGAGGATGTTCCGGGTTCCAGCCCGATACATGTAGTTGAGACGATTCCACTTGAAGAGACACTGCTCTCCATTTTGAAGAGACTCTGCTCGCCACTGTTACTGATCATAAGAATAGTTTGTAGTATCGAAACACAGATCTTATTTCGTTTCGTTTTTTTATAGTTAAAAATTTCGTTTACTTGTATTTACTACACTACGATCTGGAAGAGTTGTTATATAACCCCCGTTCTTGATGAGGTTGGGTTTTTGGCGTGAGCTGCACGGAACCTTAGCAGGGCCGGCGGAAGCAATTCTTGATGTGGGGGGGGGGGCATCCTAAGTCCCTAGAGCCCAGGTGCCACAATAACCCGACGAAAAGAGTACTTGCGGGTTCAAATTATTGGTGGGAGCCAAGCCCCCCCCCCCCCCTATCCTCCTACTCCGTCGGGCCTGGTTAGGGTCAAAAGGCGCTCGTTTGAACCTGGTGCGAACTTCCACTACAACTGGTCAGATCCGCATGCTATAGAAAGTAGAAATAAAAGAAACGAATTATAGATGTGTATTTTAATCAGATTGTTTTTGTAGCAGGCCCGTAGCCAGGGGGTGGCACGGGGGGGGGGGGACCAACTGCCCTCCCAATACTGAGTCTTGTCCCCCCAATATCACAAGAATATTGGCCTTTACCGCAAAACTCATGCAGATGCCCATGCTAGTTGGCCCCACCGAAAACATCTTTGCCCCCCCCCCCAAAAAAAAAAAACAACTTCCTGGCTACGGGCCTGTTTTTGTAGTAATGGTCAGTCCAGGATGATCAAAGGCCTACACCAACACTTATTAGGAATATACAATGAGCAGATAGAGAGTTAATTAACTTGTTGTCCATTGCCTTAAATACACTAGTCGCCTAAAATACACTAGTAGCTGTTTTCCATAAGTATGTCTTCTTCTTCGTTTGGTGTTTAACCTCTGCTTCCACTTAAGTGATATCACAGACAAGACATAGGAGAGCCGAAGCTGCTTCCTCATTTTTAGAATATGATTTTGCAATCTTTCCATTTTTGCCTTGTATTGTTATTGTTTTTATAGTAATGGTCAGTCCAGGATCATGGATATTTCTACTGTTGATATGTCTGAACCTTTTCACGATATCACATTCACGTGAGTATAACACCCCATTCGGCAAACCTCGACAGATTCCGGTACTCTCCGTAACCCTACATCTAGACTGTATGACCGCTATATGACAGTAATTGATATGTACCTACGACCAGGCTCTGCCTACGACCATACATTTGCGATGAGGCTAGTCGACTACCGATTTACTTTAACAGGGCCCTTATTCACGAAAACTTAAACTAAGATACAATCGAAATTTTAAGAAATACTGCAATTCGATTGGCTGACCACTAAAATCAATTTGCATATATCCAATGAAGTTGCAGTATTTCTAAAAATTTCGGTTGTAACTTAGTTTAAGATTTCGTGAATAAAGGCCCAGGTCCTTTAAAATAGTTCCAAAATAGCGTGATTCGTCATACAGCCGAGTCTAGATGTAGGGTACCGGAATCTGTCGAGATTTGCCGAGTGTATAACACCCATATGTGACGTAAAAATAATCATCAGGTATCGGTTTCAGGCCCCAGTGTTGGCCGGGAGCCACGGGGAAAACTGAGTAAGACCTTGGAGTCGCAAGTTTGCTCCCAGTGATGGCCGAAACAGTTCATCGAGATTTTTTTCCGGTGTGGTTTACCCTTGTCAGTGGTGCAGGACCTAGAGCATGACCAGGACAGCTGCCTAATCATCCTGATGGGACGAAATCCGAAGTCCCGTGTACACAATGGCGCGCTCTTACGTCACTCCTACGATGGCGAAGGAGAAAACATGACATCACGTAGAGCATGTAATCCAGCTTATGGAACGGTTTCAAATTTTCAGTTTGTTCGGCTTAGGGGGTGGGGGGGGATCACTTGGTTAAGTGGATAAGGCGCTGGCTCGCTAGTCTAGAGGTCGGGTGTTCGATCCCTGCATTCTCGATTTGGTTTCCGCTTGTCAGTGATGCAGAACGGGAGGACTGTCAATGACAGCTGCCTAGTCGTTTGGGTGGGACGAAAAACCGAGGTCCCGTGTAGACATTGGCGTGCACGTAAAAGATCCCTTGGCAGTTGGAATTATATATATGAGTAGGCCGTAGCGCCGCTGTCTGGGCAAATATTTCCCCCCAAAGTACAGTGCATGGCATATGCCCGTCTTTAATTAGCCACCCAGGTTGGGTGCAGAAGAGTAGGACGTTAAACCCCATTTAATTTAATCTTTGAAAGGCATTTAGCGACTGAACATAATATAACACAACACAGTTCTATGGATAACAATCACTATATTATAAACACACGACGTTTCGACAAGAATTCACTGGTCGTTATCAAGCATACAATTACAAATGTGGAAAGAAATTTTGACAGTGTTATATTTAACGTAGAATTTAATTTCATATGTTCAGCTTAGGATATCACTACTTTCGGGATCGTAATTCTTGTTTTATTCATTTCCAGAAACACAGACGATAAAAGTTGGTTACACGACGGATTTTGCCGGTCAAGATTATTACAATGAAGGGGGATTTGCTTTTTGGATTAATGAAGATTTTCCTTTAGTTTCCGGTCGTCTTACGCAGATAAGATTTTATATTCACCAAGATCTTGGTCGGGATATCAAGTAAGTTCATCCTAGTCAGGGATCACGGTGGCTAAGTGGATAAGGCACTGGTTCGCTAGCCTGGGGCCTGTTTCACGAAATTTTAACTAAGATAAAATCCAATATTAAGTAATTTGATTGGATAATATTAGATTGATTTTAGTGCTTAGCCAATCAAAATTGAAGTATCCACTAAAATTTGGATTTTATCTTTAGTTATAATTTCGTGAAACAGGGCCCTGGAGGTCGGGTGTTCGATCCCTGCATTGGCCGGGAAGTTCATCTCCATTTTCCGGCGTGATTTCCCCTTGTCAGTGATGCAGAAGGAGGGCCTGCCAAGGACAGCTGCCTAGTCATTCGGATGGGGCATAAAACCAAGTGCCCATGTACACATTGGCAGTTGGAATTCATTTGCTGCCCAGGCAAAATTTCCCTCATAGCGCACTGTATGGATTATGCCTGTATTCCATTACCCCAGGCTAGATGCATAATAGTAGGACGTTAAACCCCATTTCATTCATTCATTCATCCTATTCTTTGCCAACACATAAACTATTAATATCATGGCCAATGTCGCCCCTTCCACATCGCAGTGGGTTTTAGATTTCCCTTATCTAATTGGTCACATATGACGTAATTAATTATAATGATTGGTTACTAGGGTCAAATGATACAGTAGTAATTTTCCTCTGGTATGTGGGAGGTTGGATGGCCGAATGGTTAGCACGTATCACAAAGCCTGTCATTGAGTCAACTGGCGTGATTTCGAATCCCGGGTGTACGTGACAAAAGAGTAGGATCGTCTGTCCAACCTCGTGGGTTTCCTCCGGTTTCCTCCCACTGCTAACGACCCCTACGCGTAAGCGAATTATTGAAATAAAATTTAACCATGTGCTTGTCCTGAAATGACCTAGTTTGTGTCGAATGAATATTTAACCCCATCTCTCTCTCCCCCCTCTCTCTCCCTCTCTCTCTCTCTCTTTCTCATGTCCAGTCTGCAGAATGAAGTCGAAATACACATTCCTATTTAAACTGCATGTGTGTAGCCTACATCGATGTGCACTTTAAAGAATTTATTTGAAAATTGAAGGACAGAAGGACAGAGACCCGGTTTAATAGAAATGTTGTATATTACAGTGGTAAATTATTTGTTTTTGATGAAGTTCAGAGAGGTTCAAGGTATACTTTAAGATATGAAAGAAATGTTGTATTCAGTCGTCGAACAGGAAGACAAACGGTATGTTAATAAAGGGGAGATCACTCTGAGATGCAATGTCAGAAAAACTACTTATATTTTAAAATGTGTTTATTTCATATCATATGATCTCATTGGTACGATAAAATGTTATAATGTCTTTTGTTTTTGTTTAGGGGGTTGGGATGGCCTAGTGTTCTAGAGTGCCGCGCTTCTACCTATAGATGTCCGGCCACCTCTGGCTTGCGGTTGTGGTTTCGACCCTGGTGTGAGCATATGTGGCATGGAAATAGGGCGTATTCTCAACCTCGTGGGTTTCCTCCGGGCACCTCGATTTCCTCCCACTGCTAAAGACCCCTACGCGCAAGCGAATTATTAAAATAAAATTAAACCGTGTTAGTCCCGAAATTACCTAGTTTGTGTCCAGTGGGCGTTAACCCCCCTTTTCTCCCCCTCTCTCTGTTTGGTAGCCGCGGTGGCTCATTAAGGAAGTTCATCGGATATTCCGGTTTGGCCCCTACTTCTGTGTGGTGCAGAATGGGCTGAGCCTGGCAGGAGACAACGTAACGTCGTTTAAGAGGAACGAAAACAAAAGTCCAGTGTACATATTGGCGTGCATATAAAAAAAACCCTCCAGATAGAATCTGATGAGTTGCCCGTAGCGCCGCTACAAAATTTGTACGGCGGACGCCCGTTTTAATTAGCCCACGGAGCGGGCCCGTTGCAAGATTATAAAATTTGGGGATGGGTCTACGGATTTTTTTTTGGGGGGGGGGGGGGGGGGGTACGGACAAAAATTGGGGGGGGTAGCTTCGGGCCCGCAAGGAAGCAACGGTGGCTAAGACAATGGCTCGCGCGTTCGATCTCTCAATTGGCCTGGAAAGTTCATCCGGATTTTCCATTTCTCTTTTCCCCCTTGTCACTGGGGCAGGGCGATGTGTGTGTCTGGGGCGGGGGGGGGGCTGAGTCATTCGAATGTTACTATAAAGCGAGGTCGGGTGTATACATTTACATGCCTGACAAGGACAGTTGTCTAGTCGTTCGGATAATACGAAAAACCGAGGTCCCGTGTACACATTGGAGGGCACGTAAGAGTTCCCTTGGCCGTTAGAATTCGACATAAGAGTAGGCCGTAGCGCCGCTGCCCGGGCAAAATTTACAGTCTTCCATTAGCCCAGATTAGGTGCATAAAAGTAGTACGTTAAACCCCATTTCATTCATTCATATGCACTGAAAGATTCCTTGTTAGAAGGATTTCGATATAAGAGTAGACCATTGTGTCGCTTTCCGTGCAACATTTCCCTCATAGCACACACTGTTCGGCGTATTTCCATCTTCCATCTTCAATAGCCCAGTCGGAGTAGAACAGTAGGATGTTAAACCCCATTTCATTAGCCCAGTCGGAGGAGAACAGTAGGATGTTAAACCCCATTTCATTAGCCCAGTCGGAGGAGAACAGTAGGATGTTAAACCCCATTTCATTAGCCCAGTCGGAGGAGAACAGTAGCATGTAAAACTCCATTTCATTAGCCCAGTCGGAGGAGAACAGTAGCATGTAAAACTCCATTTCATTAGCCCAGTCGGAGCAGAACAGTAGCATGTAAAACTCCATTTCATTAGCCCAGTCGGAGGAGAACAGTAGGATGTTAAACCCCATTTCATTAGCCCAGTCGGAGGAGAACAGTAGCATGTAAAACTCCATTTCATTAGCCCAGTCGGAGTAGAACAGTAGCATGTAAAACTCCATTTCATTAGCCCAGTCGGAGGAGAACAGTAGCATGTAAAACTCCATTTCATTAGCCCAGTCGGAGCAGAACAGTAGCATGTAAAACTCCATTTCATTAGCCCAGTCGGAGGAGAACAGTAGCATGTAAAACTCCATTTCATTAGCCCAGTCGGAGCAGAAAAGTGAGGTCAACGATTCGTCCTTTTAAATAATCTAAAAGAGTAGTTTTGTATCAAAATTCTTTTCACGGCGACTACAGAACTGATTTTAACTGAATTTCATTACTTTTGATTGCCTAGGTTGATATTCCCGAAAGACCACTGGTCCAGGCTGGACAGTTGATTGGCTGGAGTTTTGATGGTGGTATTGGACCAATCAGCTACATCGTGTCCCCACGTCCAACCAATGGCACACGAGTCGTGTCACTAACGAGAGGGTTTGATTATCGTGTCGGTGAAACCTTCCAAGTCAGTTCCTTTGTTAAAACCTATTTTTTCTTAGTCGAGGCTCTTGTTGAAATCGGTAAGATTGTTGTTATACATTTCTTCAATATGTTATATATGTATTCCTGTCCAGGGGGTTGGGATGGCCTAGTGGTCTAGAGTGCCGCGCTTCGACCTCTAGCTAGCCGGTCACCTAGCCTCTTTTCGCAATCTCGTGGGTTTCCTACGGGCACCCAGGTTTCGTCCCAATGATAAAGACCCCCACGCGCAAGCAAATTATTGAAAAACAAATTTAAATCCATACTTTAGTTCCAAAGTTACCTAGTTTGTGTCGAGTGGACGTTAAACCCCATTTCTCTCGCTGTCATGTCGAAATTTCTATCGTAGCCCGCTGTATGGCATATTCCTGTCTTTTTAATCGCAGTGTACGAGTAGGGCGTAGCGCCACTATCATGGGTGAAATTTGCTTCCTATACCACTGTATGGTGTATTCCCTCCTTTATCAGTCGCAGCAGAAAAGTAGGAAGCTAACAATTAATCATAAACTAGGAAAACGAAGAGGGGTACGGCAACACTCCCTTTAATAAGTAAAAAGGCTTGACAGGCTGGTACATCTGTGTCGGGCCGTCTTCAATTAGCTCAGGTTAAGCGCATAACAGTAGGACGTTAAACCCCATTTCATTCATTCATTTATTCATTCATTCATTCATTCATTCATTCATACATCTGTGTCGGATCTGGATCATAAAATGATGCCGGCGGGGCGGAATAGAGTAAATAAAATTTAAAGAATTCCCGCCAAACAAAACCAGCAACAGACGTTTGTAGATTTAAAAGATCTTTATAAGTGCAACGTTACGGGTGGAGTATCCTTTATCATAAACTATTTATTTAAAGTTTCCCGCCAAACAAAACCAGTAACAGACTTGTAGACTTAAAAGATCTTTATAAGTTCAACGTTTCGGATGGAGTATCCTTCATCATAAACTATTTATTTTAGATATACGTGGGGAGAAAGGTGACAAGGGTGATAGAGGGGATCGTGGTGATCGAGGTTCAGATGGTGGGATTGGTTTTACTGGGTTCACCGGTTTTACTGGTTTGACTGGTCAACGTGGACGAGATGGTTCAAACGGTCGAGATGGTCTGGTCGGTCATACAGGTAAGTTGGTTTTGTTGGTCATCAGGTAGCTGTTAGAATTAATTGAGTTGATGAAGACGGTACAACTCACAAGTCCCGGTCAACGTGGACGAGATGGTTCAAATGGTCGAGATGGTCTGGTAGGTCATACAGGTAAGTGGCTTAAGTAGCTAGGGTTTGGTTGGTCACCAGGGTAGCATTAAGGATTAAAGGGACAATACCACTCCTGTTAAGATGAAATTGTATCATCAATTAATTAGAATATTGTAAAATATTTGTTGACCAGAATAATGATTGGGGCTTATTATTCAGTTGCAACACGAGTGGTATTGGGGCTTTAAGACGACTGAGGCAAAAGTACCGTTTACATTTGACTCAGTGAGTAGGGACCCGGGTGACAGTTCCCTTCACTGATCTCTAGCAACAATCTAGCTAATATAGAGGTTGCCCTTCAAAAGTACCGTTTACATTGGACTCGGTGAGTAGGGCGCCGGTTGATTTCTGGTGTTGGCTGATAATGAACCCTTGTCGGTGTTAACTGGGTGGGGTGGGCCTGGCAGGGACCACAGCCCAGTCCCGTCGTTCGAATTGGACAAATAGCCAAGCTCCCGTTGAGACGTTGACGTGCACATTGAGCCCAAACAGTTAAAATATTTGAAAGTTTTGGGTTAATTCTCCACGAGGTTAACGGTTCGTTCTTTTAAATAATCTAAAATAATGAATGGGCATCTTTGTATCAAATGTGTGTTTTTTGGGGGTTTTTTGTGGCGACTACAGAACCGATTTTTAATAACACCAATTTCAACTGACTGAATTCAATTATCTTATGGTTATCTGCACCACAGGGCTAAGTGGGCAAGGCACTGGTTTGCTAGCCTGGTGGTCGAGTGTTCGATCCCTGCATTGGCCGAGAAAGTTCATCTCGATCTTCGGCGTGGTTTCCCCTTGTCAGATGCAAAACGGATGGTCTGTCAAGGACAGCTGCCTAGTCGTTCGGATGGGATAAAAACAGAGGTCCCATGTACACATTGGCTTGCACGTAAAAGATCCCTTGGCAGTTGGAATTCGATATACTAGTAGGCCGTAGCGCCGCTGCCCGGGCAAATTTCCCTCATTGCACACTGCATGGCGTATGCCAGTCTTCCATTAGCCCAGGTTAGGTGCATAACAGTAGGACGTTAAACCCCATTCATTTCATTTGCACCACAGGGATTGAGCCTTGTGACGCTTCCTAAAACCGTATTTTGAGTCCACAGCCACCAGACCTAGAGTTACTTTTGCACTCCAAATACCAGTTTCGGTTCAACCCCGCACAGATAAATGCGTGTCACAAGTAGATTAGTATTGGGAATGAAGTTCACGGCTATGATAGACAACAAAAAGCATTCGGCAAACCTCGACAGATTCCGGTACCCTCCGTAACCCTACATCTAGACTCGGCTGTATGCCGAGTGCACAAAAAGAAAACCATAAGATATATAAAATATGGATTTTGTTTTTCCTTTAAGGTATGACTGGTCAAAGAGGTGATCGAGGTGATCGCGGAGATCGAGGGTTTCAGGGAAGTAAAGGAGAACAAGGTTCATCTGGAAACCGTGGTTCTGATGGTTTTGCTGGTTTTACTGGATGGACTGGTTCACCTGGACGAGATGGTAGTCGAGGAAATGATGGAAGAGATGGTTTCGCGGGATTGACTGGATCACCGGGTAATATGTGAAAACTTATCTTTATTGGTGTAGAGGGGGGGTTGGGATGGCCTAGTGGTCTTAAGAGTGCCACGCTTCGACTTTAGCTGGCCGGTCATCTCTGGCTTGCGGCTGTGGTTTCGCGAGCCCTGATGTGAGCGTATATGGCATGGAGATAGGGGCGCCTTCTCAACCTCGTGGGTTTCTTCCAGGCACTCGTGTTTCCTCCCACTGCTAAAGAACCCTACGCGCAAGCGAATTATTGAAATAAACTAAACCATACGTTAGTCTCAAAATGACCTAGTTGTATTGAGTGGACGTTAAACCGCATTTCTTTCTCTCTTTTATAGGTCTAGATAACTCGTATTATCGCACTTATTATTGTAAAAACAATTGACCCTCGCTCTCCCTCATGACGTCCACTGAGATACCGTTGCCCTTCACAAGACCGCAATCGTCACTCGTCAGGACTGATCTCATTTCGTCTTTCATAAATAGATTATAAAACATTCTGGACCTGAAACTGGTCGCTCACCGCTACTCATCTTGTTGGTGTTCTTGAGGTGAAGATCATCGACAAAGTCTTAAGATTCCGTCATTACAAGTCTGAGCGACCCGAAATTAGCAGATGTTTGTTCTTTGAACAATTCAGCTTCGATTTGGTGGATTAGATATTTGAATTCCATCAAACATGAGCAGTCCTTTATCTATAGTACAATCGTATTTGTTCTCAATAGTCAGCAGTAATGTTGTTGCTCAGAGCCCTGGTGTCGGTTTTATGTGGCATGGTGATAAGAGGCGCCTTCTCAACCTCGTGGGTTTCCCCCGGGCACTCGGGTTTCCTCCCACTGCTAAAGACCCCCACGCGCAAGCGAATTATTGAAATAAAATTAAACCATATGTTAGTCCCGAAATGACCTAGTTGTGTTGAGTCCATTTCTCTCTCTCTCTGTTGCTCAGAAACTTGAGTTTTGGTAAATTAAGTTTAGCACAAGTAACCCGTTTAATGGTGTGTCGGTCGGGATTAGTTCAATTATATAACTTATCAATGTTTTAGGTCGAGATGGTCGAGATGGTTTGCCCGGAGTAACGGGTCAACAGGGACGAGAAGGTCCACGAGGACAAGATGGTATTGCAAGAGATGGTCAAGTAGGCTTTGCAGGATTCACTGGTTTTACTGGCTTTACTGGAATGACAGGTATGTAGGTCATGTTCAATGCTGTTCCACTATATTCCAGGAGTGATTGATAGGCCGTATGGTTAACACGTACGCGTTGCATCAAAAGCTCTGTCATTGAGTCAACTGGCGTAGTTTTGATTCCCCGGCTGTACGTGACGAGGAGTAGAGTCGCATGTTCAGTCTCTCAAGGGTTTTCTCCGGTTTCCTGCCATTGCTAAAGACCCCTATGTGCAAGTGAATTATTGAAATAAAATTGAAACATATGTTAGTCCCGAAATGACCTAGTTTATATAGAGTGGACGTTAAACTCCTTTTTCGTTCTCTCTCGCAATGGCCGAATGGTTAACGTGTGCACGTAGGATCAAAGGGTCCGTCATTGAGTTTTTGGGCGAGGTTTCGATAGGGTCGCCTGTCTTACCTCGTGGGTTTTATTCGGGTCTTTAATTACCTCCCACTGCTAAAGACCCCTAAGTGCAAGCGATTTTTTAAAATAATTTGAACAATGTGGTATCTCCTAAATGATCTAGTTTGTATCAAGTAGACGTTAAACCCCATTTTCTCGCACTCTCGACGATCATGTATTATGATTAGTAATCCTTTGATGTATATCTTTATTTTAAGGTCAAAGAGGTCGAGACGGATCGCCAGGTAACAGTGGACGAGATGGTTTTGCTGGAATGACTGGTCCCAGAGGTGATACTGGACGAGAAGGTGCCAGAGGTTCAAATGGCAGAGATGGTTTTGCGGGTTTCACTGGATTCACCGGTTTTACTGGTTTTACTGGTATATATGGAATAATTCATATTTTAAATATCTTGACATAATATACTGAGTTGTAAAGGGAGGTAATCAGGCTTACCTGTATCCTAGAGACCGGGATAGTAAATTGGGTCGCGCTATGAGCACGCTTTGTGGATTTGGCGCTATATAAATGGACATATTATTATTATTATTTTAAATGGGTATTTAAAATATTTACTGGTATATATCTTTTATCCTTTAAATTTGTTTATCTTTTATCCTTTAAATGTGTTTATTATCTTGGTCGGATAGCCGTGGCGATAGAGAGGCGGCTTCTCACCAATGCAACGAGGGTTCAATCCCAGCTCAGGGCAAGAACTTTATCGTTGTAAGTGAGAGGGATATTCGGTCTCCCGTCCGATCAGGCAGGTTTCCCTCGGGTTCTTCGGTTTCTTCCTGCAGTAATGATCGAAATCATTCGCACGATCTGTGCCAAGGGCCAAATTGGAAAAAGGTCTCAGGCCTAATTTGCTACCCTTGTAAAATGACGCGATTATTATAATTATTATTATCCTTTAAATATGTATATTACGTTGTATTGAACTATGTTATGTATATTTGAAGGTATACCAGGTCCACGTGGTGATCGTGGTGATAGAGGAGATAAAGGAGAAGCTGGTCAGTCAGGTAGAGATGGTTCGAATGGTGGACCAGGACGAGATGGTTTCGCAGGTCAGTCTTATATTATATTCTTGATGAAATGAACCATGTCCAACTTGGGTGGATAGAGTATCTGATAAAGGGCAACTTAAAGTCGGTGGGATGGGACGAAAAGCCGCTCCCTTGTACACCGAAAGATCCTTTGACAGTTGGAATTCGATATGAGTAGACCTTAGCATCGCTGCCCGGGCACAATTTCCTTCCATAGCAGACTATAGGGCGTATTCCCGTCTTCATGAGCCCAGTCGTAGCAGAGCATTAAGACATTAAACTCCATTTTATTTTTTTGTGTTCAACTTGGTAACTCATAATTAGGTGCAATGAAGTAATTCAATATTAGGAAAGATAAGAGCAATGATTTTATCAGTGTTTATCTGGAACAGAAGAACGTCTGGTGTACGGATGAAACAAGAGTAGGAAAGATTAGAGCATGGGGGTTTTTATCCGTGTGTATCTGGAATCGAAGAACGTCATGAGTCGGTTGCTCAAAACTAAGTTATTTTAACGATCCGTTAAACTCTAACAGACCTATCTTGGAAACGTGTTTAACGTTAAATGAATTACAGACTATAGAATACTTTATTTTTTCTTTTAGACATATTAGTATAAATCTGTAGGAAAAATTTGCACCACAGAATATTCGAGGCCTTTATTTTCAGCAACAATTTTTCTCTCTGTTAAAGTTAACGGATCGTTAAAAGATAACGGAGCTTTGAGGAACTGGCCCCTGGTGTACGGGTGGAACAAAAACGGAGGTTCCGTGTATACAATTGACAGCACGTGAAAAATCCAACAAAAATAAAAGAAAGCCAAATACGAGTCCCGGTAAAATTACCGTCGTACCATAGTGCATGGTATATTGGGAGGGGCGGCCTAGTGGTCTAGAGTGCCGCGCTTCGACCTCTAGCTGGCCGGTCACCTCTGGTTTGCGGCTGTGGTTTCGAGCCCTAGTGTGAGCGTATGTGACATGAAGATAAGGGGCGCCTTCTCAACCTCGTGGGTTTCCTCCTGGCACCCCGGTTTCCTCCCACTCCTAAAGGACCCCTACGCGCAAGCGAATTATTGAAATAAAATTTAAGCATATGTTGGTCCGAAATGACCTAGTTGTGTTGAGTGGACGTTAAACCCCATTTCTCTTAATTTTAATACTTCGGATATTTAAGTATTCGGGACGGCCAAGAATCACTATTTATAGTTCAATGATAATATTGGTGTCAGTCATTATCACATATATGATAAAAACTAGTTGAACACATTTCAAATATAATTCTAACAGAGATCATTGCTACGATAGATGAATAATCAAGATTTTTTATGAATCGAAGTGTGCTATGGGGGAAATTCTGCACGACTTCCAACTGTCTGGTAGGCAACGTTAAAGGACAATATTGGTGTCGGTTTTTATCACATATGTGATAGAACTAGTTAAACACATTTCAAATATGTGTCCAACACCGAGATCATTGCTACGATCGGCGGGATCGATTTACTAATGGAACAGCCAGACATCGGCGGAACGATTTACAAATGGAACAGCCAGACATCGGCGGGACGATTTACAACTGGAACAGCCAGACATCGGCGGGACGATTCACAAATGGAACAGCCAGACATCGGTGTCGCATTTAAAGTACAATTCTCGCGGTTTAACTAAAAAAATTTGTAAACTGTTTAATTGATTTTCACATTATGGATCATTATGTTGTAGTACTGGGTAGTATGTAGTGATATTGAGGTGGTATTAGGGTGGTATTAGGGTAGTATTGGGGTAGTATTGAGGTAGTATGTGGTGATATTGAGGTGGTATTAGGGTGGTATTGGGTGGTATTGGGTAGTATTGGGTAGTATTGGGTAAATCGTCCCACCCACATGAACCTGCTACGATAGATGTATTATGGAAATTTTGAATGGTAACATGATTAATATTTTATAAGGAATGACTGGTACACGTGGTCTTGATGGTAGACAAGGGGATAGAGGAAGTGATGGATTAGCAGGATTTACCGGAATGACTGGTTCACCAGGACGAGATGGTAGAAATGGTGTTGATGGTATCGGTAGAGATGGACGAGATGGTTTTACTGGAATGACGGGTGAGTGTTAGGCCAGATTTCTTTATGACTCTTAAAGGGTAATATTGGTTCCAGATTTCTTTGACTATTAAAGGATAAGGGGGTTGGGATGGCCTACTGGTCTAGAGTACCGCGCTTCGACCTCTAGCTGGCCGGTCACCTCTGGTTTGCGGCTCTGGTTTCGAGCCTTGGTGTGAGCGTATTTGACATGGAGATAGGGGCGCCTTCTAAACCTCGTGGGTTGAGAAGGGCACTCCGGTTTTCCCCCACTGCTAAAGACCCTACGCGCAAGCGAATTTTTGAAATATAAATTGAAAATAATACGTTAGTCCCAAAAGGCCCTAGTTTGTGTCGAGTGTACGTTAAACCCCATCTCTCTCTCTCTATCTCTCTCTCTCTCTCTCTCTCTTTTTCTGTAGCTCCTGGATCGATTTATGTTACCGGCGGAGAGAGCGGATACTGTAATAGCTATAATGCTTGATATGTTTTAGGTCGTAATGGTTTGGATGGAAGAAATGGTTTTACTGGTATGACCGGTGTGGCTGGACCACGTGGTGATCGAGGAGACAGGGGGTCTAATGGTCAGAAAGGAGAGAGGGGTTTGTCTGGCCGAGATGGCTTTATCGGCTTGACTGGCTTTGCGGGATTTACAGGTTTTACCGGTATGACTGGACAACGTGGTTTTGATGGACGTAATGGCGAAAAGGGTCAAACTGGTGACCGAGGTCTACAAGGAGCAAGAGGTAATCTTTATCAATTTAATTATCTGCATGTTAATACACCCTATGGACAGCCAGCTCTGGCTTGCGGATGTGGTTTCGAGCCCTGATGTGAGCGTATGTGGCATGGAGATAGGGGCGCCTTCTCAATCTCCTGGGTTTCCTCCAGGCACTCCGGTTTCCTCCCACTTCCACTGCTAAAGACCCCTAGGCGCAAGCGAATTATTGAAATAAAATTCAACTATATATTAGTCCCGAAATGACCCAGTTGAGTTGACGTTAAACCCCATTTCTAGGGACAAGATGAGTGATATGTATTTTGTTATTGAGGGTAAGTAGTGGTGTGCGGCGGCGGCTAAGTAGCCCACTAAGACGCAGACTCATTAGCATGGAGGTCCCGTGTTCCATCATAGTGTTAGGAGGGATGACGTCGAATTCTTAGCACGTGCCTGCTGTATCATAAGGCCTGTCGTTGAGTCAACTGGCGTGGCTGTACGTGGCAAGGAGTAGGGTTGCCTGTTCAACATCGTGGGTTTTCTCTGGGTCCTCCTCTTTTCTCCCACTGCTAAAGACGCCATGCAACGCGAAAGTGAATTATTGAAATAAAATTAAACCATAATGTGAGCCCCGAAATGACGTAGTCTGTGTCTATATATAGTGCACGTTAAACCCATCTCTCTCCATCATAGTGTTGGCCTAGTACATTGATCTGGCTTTTCCGACGTCGTTACCCCTTTTGTCAGTGATGCGAAGTGTGACGAAAACCGAGGTCCCGTGAACACATTGACGTTCCAGTAAAAGACCCCTTTGGAATTCGACAGAAGAGTAGTGCCACTGTCCGGACAAAATTCCCCTAATAGCACACTGCATGGTGCATGCCCGTCGTCATTAGCCCGATCAGAGCAGAACAGTAGGACGTTAAACCGATTTTATTTGTAGGTTTTGATGGCAGAAATGGGTTTACTGGATTCACTGGTTTTACCGGCTGGACCGGTCTTAGAGGAGATCGTGGGTTGGATGGTCGAGATGGTTTGACCGGTCAACCCGGTGCTAGAGGTTTCGATGGACGAAATGGTTTTACTGGTATGTCTGGGATGACTGGATCGAATGGTCGCGATGGATTTGCAGGATTTACAGGGTTTACCGGTTTCACTGGAATGACTGGACCACCTGGTGACCGCGGTATACAGGGTCAACGCGGTTTTGATGGGCGGAATGGTTTGAATGGTTTTACCGGAATGACGGGACAAAGAGGAAATACTGGTTTAAATGGGCGAGATGGTTTCACTGGATTTACCGGGTTTACAGGCGTGCCTGGACGAATCGGAGATAGAGGTTTTCAAGGTCAAAAAGGCAAGTACAAATAAGGCTCACGATTTGTTATAAACATGGTGTTTTGGGAGATTGTTTTATGTAGGGTTTCGGGAGACGCAGTGGTTGAGTAAGTACTTGGGCCTGAGTTCACAAAGCATTCTCAGACTTAAGTTAAGAATATACTCCACTTTCAATCACTGTTTATGAGAGATATCTTTGATCCAGAAACACACAAATTTGCACATAGTTTCTTATTCATGTATTTAATACATTAAAACAACACAAGTTTTATAAAGGGCTATATTTTAGTTAGAATAAGGAGAACAAATTCTTAACTTAGGTCTGAGAATGCTTAGTGAACTCGGGGCCTGGTTCTTTAACATGGAGGTCTGAAGTTTAATCTCGGGTTTCCACCGTGGTTCCAGCTGGTTAGTAATGCAAGCCAGAGGCCTGGCAAGGAACAATGTATTTATGCTCGAGTAGGATGAAAGGTAAAAGTACTGTGTACTTAACAGGCCTGGAAATAAGTTTTAGATGTACCTGACAAAATGTCGGGCACTAATGAAATAGTACCCGACATTTTCAGCTTCGTATCGGACACAATATTAATAAAAAAGACAAATCGGTGCCAGCCAAAGTGACAGGCTCCAGAGGTTTTGTGCCTGACCAAAGCCTGATTCTGTTCCTGACATTGTCTGTGACAGGTGCTTTATTTACAAGCTTGCGCGGTGACACATTGGAGTGCACAAAAAAAATATAAAAGAACTCTTGGCAGTTGAATTCGACATTTCAATTTTCTTCATTCCATTTCTTTTGCTGAACAAAACGAAATCTTTCAACCTGTTTCAGAGTCATTGGGTACACCGCTATTATCTATATTTGGATACCGCCATTTGATTTAATTCAGATGTGAAGCCAGGGCGGTTAAGTGAGTAAGACGTTGTGGGTTCGATCCCGGTGTTGGCCTAGAAAATTCATTAGGATTTTCCAGTTGCGCAGAACCAGGGCCTGACAAGGACAACTGCCTCCTAGTCGTCCGGATGGTACGAAAGACAGAGGTCCCCTTTACGTTAAAGATCCCTTGTCAGTTGGAGTTCGATATAAGAGTAGACGTGGCGCAACTGCCCGGGCAAAATTTCCCTCATAGGAAACTGTAAGGCGTATGCCCGTTTTAACAGTAGGACGTTAAATCCCTTTAATTTAAAGCCAGACTAAGAATAGGTCTCGATAGTCGTCAAATCTGTAACGACCGAAGATGTTTAGCGCCTTTTTAAAAAAAAATTATGGGACCTGTTTTACGGAATTTTAGCGAAGATATAATCCAAATTTTAGTAATTTGATTGGATAATATCAGATTGATTTTACTCCTTAGCCAATCAAAATTGAAGTATCTCATAAAATTTGAATTTTATCTTTCGTTAAGATTTCGCAAAACGGGGCCCAGGCATGATAAAAAAAATGAATGCTGATTTTGATTAAATTGACTGCAGGTGAACGAGGTGATCGCGGTTTAACTGGTATTGGTCGAGATGGTTTTACTGGATTCACCGGTATGACTGGACAACGTGGTGACCGTGGTGATAGAGGTCCACAAGGTCTGGACGGCCGAAATGGTTTCACTGGTTTCACCGGCTTCACTGGTCTCACTGGAGAAATCGGACGACCTGGACGAGATGGTATCAATGGGCGAGATGGAATGACGGGTTTTACTGGAATGACTGGAGAACGTGGTTTTAAAGGAGATCGAGGAAATAATGGTTCGTAGATAGAAATCGACCGACATTTTGTTTTTATGTTTTCTTATTGTTTTGAGTATAATTTAGTTAAGACAAAATAATCAATTTAACATTTGTGCACTGCTTTTCGAAGGGACTCTAAGAACGAGGCTTGACTTCGTTTTACTTGGTTTACTACACTAGGATCTGGAAGAGTTGTCATTGATGTGTTGATGTACGTAACTGTGGGTAAACACCTAGAAACGTCAACGCTGAATAATTAATAAATGGCTGACGTCATATAGTCAAAAACCGACAATTTTTTTTAAAGTTTTCTTATAGTTTTGATATCCAATATTTAAGACAAAAAAACCCATTATAGCATTGGCCAGCAGTTAGCCATGTTCTTATCTGGAAAGCATGCGCAATAAATACTATCGGTGTAGACTGGAATAAGCAGACGCTAGAGATTGCCATTCGATTGAGACTTCAAGTGTATTTTGCCGAACATCTTTTGCCGAACATAATTTATTAGAAATTACAATAAAAACAGAAACGATTGAATGTAATCAGTTTATATACATTCATATTACATTATCTTATATGCGTTCCGATCCATTTGTGTCAATTTTTCTAATTCCCAACCGTCTTCATTTGTCCATTTTAGGAGCAGAACAGTAGGACGTTAAACCCCATTTTATCGTGTTTTTATTTCAGGGTTGGATGGACGGGCTGGTTTTACTGGATATACGGGATTTACTGGTGTGCCAGGTAGACAGGGTGATCCAGGTCGACAGGGTAATAGAGGTTTAGATGGTCGAGATGGTTTTACAGGTTTTACGGGAATGACTGGTGAAACTGGAGCAATCGGCTTTACAGGTTAAACATTTATTTCAATAGGAATCACGTGGCTAAGTGGGTAAGACGCTGGCTCCCTAGCCTGGAGGTCGGGAGCTCGATTCTTGCGTATTGGACGAGAAAGTTCGTCGGGATTCTCCGGTGTGGTATTCCCTTGTCAGTGATGCATGGCTGAGGGACAGACAAGGACAGCTGTCTAGTGTTTCTGATGGGCGACAAACCGAGGACCCGTACACGTAAAAGACCCCCCTGTCCGAGCAAAATTCCTCCATAGCACACTGTATGGCACAAGCCTGTCTTTATTTGCCCAGTTTGGACGTTAAACCCCCATTTCATTTCGTTAGCCATAAAATGAAGCACTGACGAGACGTACAACACCGAATAAATACATTTCAAATGAATTGTTTCTTAATATTTCAGGTTTTACTGGTTTTACCGGATTTACTGGAATGACAGGAGAAATCGGTCGACCAGGTAGAGATGGGACCAACGGGTTTGATGGCAGGACAGGTTTTACCGGTATGACTGGAAGACCGGGAGACAGGGGTTCCCAGGGACAACGTGGTTTTGATGGACGAAATGGGTTTACCGGAATGACTGGATATACGGGATTTACTGGTATGACTGGAAGACCGGGAGATAGAGGAGTACAGGGTTTCTCTGGAAGAGATGGTTTTACTGGTTTCACTGGTAAGTCTTGCCCACGTGTGTTGCATATATAGTTTATTAATTATATCGTTTGTTATATCGTTTGTTGCATATATCGTGTATTGAATATATCGTGTATTGAATATCGAGGGTTTAGAACACACTTGTAATAAGTCAAAATGTCTGATTTTGAGAAAATTGCAATTTAAACTTTTGATTCACTACCAAAATTTCATTTATTAACATATTTTATTGGTATTTTCAGACATTTTGAAATGAGCGACGGTATTGATTTATATACCAATAGAAAGAGAATTACAAGCTCTTCAGTTTAATAGAATAAAAAAAATTGTTATTTTGATTTATAACAATTATGTTCTGAACCCTCGATATATCGTGTATTAAATATATCGTGTATTGAATATATCGTTTGTTGATTATATGGTTTTGATTGAAGATTTTGTCTTTGCTTCTGATGATCAAATATTTACAGTGCAGTGCAGTACAGTGCAGTATGGCGTCATTCCGTACAGTGCAATACAGTGCGGTATGGCGTCATTCCGTACAGTGCCATACAGTGCAGTATGGCGTCATTCCGTACAGTGCAGTATGGCGTCATCCCGTACAGTGCAGTATGGCGTCTTCCCGTACAGTGCAGTATGGCGTCATTCCGTACAGTGCAGTATGGCGTCATTCGACACTGTGCAGTATGGCGTCATTCGACACTGTGCAGTATGGCGTCATTCCGTACAGTGCAGGATGGCGTCATTCCGTACAGTGAAGTATGGCGTCATTCCGTACAGTGCCATACAGTGCAGTATGGCGTCATTCCGTACAGTGCAGTATGGCGTCATTCCGTACAGTGCAGGATGGCGTCATTCCGTACAATGCAGTATGTCATCATTCCGTACAGTGCAGGATGGCGTCATTCCGTACAGTGCAGAATGGCGTCATTCCGTACAGCGCAGTGTGGCGTCACTCCGTACAGTGCAGTATGGCGTCACTCCGTACAGTGCAGTATGGCGTCTTCCCGTACAGTGCAGTGCGGCGTCATTCCGTACATTGCAGTGTGGCATCACTCCGTACAGTGCAGTATGGCGTCTTCCCGTACAGTCAATCCATACAGTTCGATACAGTGTGACATGGCGTTATGGTAGCGTTTGACCCTTGTACACATTAGCTGCTACGCACTGTCGTGTACACACCAGCTGCTAGAAATAGTTTTCACCGTCATATTGCATGGCCTTATTCGTGTCCATTAGCAGTAGTTCATCCTATTTCTTTGTTTTCATTCACAGACTCTGTTTTCATGTGTGTTTATTCTCTTTCTAGGCATGACCGGAGCACGTGGTTTTGATGGGCGGAATGGTATGACTGGTTTTACTGGAATGACGGGACAAAGAGGAAATACTGGTTTAAATGGGCGAGATGGTTTCACTGGATTTACCGGGTTTACTGGAATGACTGGACGACCTGGTGATCGAGGTGTACAAGGCTTTAAAGGTGAATTAAAGGCATTCTATTGTGTTTTTGAAGTATTTTGTAAAACTTCAAATGTAAAATTACGGCCTAACCTAAATCATGTGGTACAAACTGAGTCATATAGAAAACACTTGTCTCCCTTGAACAAATATAAATCCCTCGCTTCACTTCAAGTATGTGGTCCAAACTGAGTTAAATCTAAAAGTCTCGCCGCACTTCAAGTAAGTGGTACAAACTATACAAACTGAGTCAAATCTAAAACCGTGAATAGGTATGGCTTGCTTCTGTTTCGGAGTTTCTTATCTCGATTTCAATGCCAAAACGGTCAAAGACCACTTGTGTTCATCGCTAAAATATTGGATAGAGGAGGCCCCGTGTTCGATCTCTGCGTTGGCTGAGGAAGTTCATCAAAATATTCTTAGTCAATCGGATGGGTCGAAAAACACATTGGCGTATACGTAAAAGAACCATTCACAGTTGGAACTCAATATAAGAGTGGGCTGTAGCGCCGCTGTTCAGGCAAAAAAAATTTCCTCGTAGCACACTGTATGACGTATGCCCGTCTTCATTAGCCCAGTCTGAGTAGTACGATAAACCCCATATCATTTCCGTTTTACAGGTGATCGTGGTGTTGATGGTAGAAATGGTAATAATGGCAGGGATGGCTTCACTGGTTATACCGGTTTTACTGGAATGACTGGTTTTAACGGTTTTACTGGTATGACTGGACAGCAAGGTGCACGTGGTTCCCAAGGTGATCGAGGACAAAATGGCCGAGACGGGTTTATTGGCTTCACTGGTTTTACCGGTGAAACTGGTGTCAGAGGTGAGTTATTCAAATTCTAAATTTTAAAAACTGGATAAAAGTTTGCCCTCCTCATTAAAGCACCTGATACGAAACGAATATTCGACACATTAAAAATGCCTGAACTGGTGGCCTACCACGCATAAAACTTCGGTAAGCATTTGTTTCCATCCACCGGAGCCTGGTATGATGACGTCATATGTGGATTCTGGGTTAGAATAAGAATTAGGCTTATATTAGCTTAGGGTTAGGGCTAGCCATGTCTACATCTCGAGACTCTGACGAAATCTGCAGGCCACAACCCTTACCCTAAGCCTTATTCTTACCCAGAATCCACATGTGACGTCATCACATCAGGCTCCGGTGGATGGAAACAAATGCTTACCTAAAACTTCTGTATACCGGAAGTGACGTTCGAGATAAACAATTAACATTATTCAAGTTCCATAATTTAAAATATATTTACATTTCTAAATTATTACATATATGGCGTACTCGATTGAATGTTCTGGAATTGAATCATCTCAATTCCGAAACTAGTGTCAATCGAGTGAAAAGGAGAATTTGGGAGTACATCGCGCGTACCGACTGCATAAAAAATATTTCAACCAATCAAGATAGCTGAAACATATGTGTTACTTAAAATACGTCACAGTTCTACTCACACCACCTCAGCGGTCGGGACTGACAGAACTGTGACAGGACTAAATTTCGCGTCACTCGATTGCAATTCTGTCAATTCGGGACGTTCTGGACTGTCAATCGAGCATCCCTAAAATCAACAATGAGTAAATTCTGTAATTAAGCATACATTATACAATAGCTAAATCTGCCTATTGCAGGTCCTTGTAAAGGCCTGAAATGTCATCTAAAATGTTAGACATTATGTAACTTATCCAGATCATAATCAACGCTCGGTGTCATCGCTAGTCTGCGATATTTAGCGGATTGTAATACATTTTGTGAAGTATAATTAAACGTAAAAATGGATAATCGAGACTTTGTTGTTTATCTACCGACTTTAGTAATGATGATAGAAGTTAGCCTAAAATTCAAAAGCTAATATCTCGTTCAGAGTAAAGCGATTCGACTGAAGTTTTTGACATTTTAAATTTCCATTATTTTTTTTTTAACTATTATATTGAGGCCGGTCAACTCTTTTATTTATCTCCCAAAATGCCTCATTAATGAAACCATATTCTGGCGTGTATAATTTTTTCCCGTTAAGGGCGACTTGTAGGAGAAGTGGTCTACTTAAATAAATTACGGGATATGCTTTCAGGATTTGATGGACGGAATGGGTTCACTGGAATGACTGGTATGACGGGTAATAATGGGAGACCTGGTGATCGAGGTAACACCGGTTTTGATGGTATGACTGGATATACGGGATTTACTGGTATGACTGGTAATATCGGACCTAGAGGAGACAGAGGTAATGTATTTTTGTTGTATGTTATTGCTACAAGTGCTGTAGTGTCGAACACAGGCCTGTGTCTTGGTGTGTTATTACTGAGTTAAACATGCATTATTCAAGAGCTAAATCTGCCTAGTGCCGGTCTTTATTTGGGCATGAAATGTTTTCTAAAGTATTAATTAGACATTAATTAACTGATCTAGGCCTTAATCAACGTTGGATGGCATCGGATTGCTCAGATATTAAACAGATTAAAACGTTTCAGTGATAAATTAAATATGGCGCGCCCAGACGCTTCGAGTCTTAGCTTTGATCAACCAGGACCGTGGTTGAAATTATTGGACAGGTCGGCCAATTCTTCAAATGCCAATATCTTTGCTTGCAATAGAGTAATTTGAATGAAATTTTCAAATTATTAATTTTACATCATCTACTTTCGAACTAGTATAGCAAGAATGGCTAGTTCTTATATATATCTTGAATAATGTAACTTTAAGTGTTGTCATGAAGAATCAGGGTTGACTGTCCACCCATTTTTTTCGGGTTTCCTCTCACGTCTAAAGACACTTGTCTTCGCATTATAGAAATAGTCAATTTGACCTGTGTTATTCTCGACAATGAATAGTTCGTGTTGAGAAGACGTAAAACCCAAATTGATATCTTAAAATGCATTCGAAAATTTGATTTGTTCTGTTCTTGCCAGGGCCCCGCCCCCCCCCCCCCCCCCTCCGACACGTATGGCTTTGGAAACTCGGTATCAGATTTTTGCACACCTGGACGTGAAACCCCCATTTCCTTTCTCGGGTCAAAACTGCTAACGAGTCCAGTCCTTTTATGGAAAGCTAGCGCCATACTCATCCAACCACAAGTAAGCTTTAGGCTGCTGATGCAGGACAATCGTTTGAAACCTGTATCATTGCTGGCAGCACAAATTCTAAATGTTTTTTCTATTTTAGGTTTTAATGGTAATCGAGGATTCGATGGTAACACTGGTTTCACTGGAATGACTGGAGAGTCCGGGGCTACTGGTGTGGCTGGACGACAAGGAGATCGAGGCTCCAACGGTATATATACTGTTAAAACTTATGCTTTATCTCAAAGAAGTCTTCAGGATTGGGTAAATTTCTTGGCCGAGAAAGCTCATCTCGATTTTTCGGCGTGATTTCCCCTTGTCAGTGAAGCAGAAGGAGGGCCTGACAAGGACAGCTGCCTTGTCGTTTGGATGGGACAAAAAACTGAGGTCCCGTGTACACATTGGCGTGCACGTAAAAGATCCCTTGGCAGTTGGAATTCAGTTGCTGCCCGGGCAAAATTTCCCTCATAGCACACTGTATGGCGTATTAGCCCAGGTTAGGTGCATTATAGTAGGACGTTAAACCCTATTTCATTCATTATAAAAAAAATGAAGCCAAACGGGATCTGATTCTTCCTCTTTAAATAGTGGGGTTAGGATGAAACTCTAGAGTGTCGCGCTTCGACCTCTAGTTGGCCGGTCACCTCTGGCTTGCGGCTGTGGTTTCGAGCCCTAGTGTGAGCGTATGCGACATGGAGATAAGGGCGCCTTCTCAACCTCGTGGTTTTCCACCGGACACTCCGGTTTCCTCCAACTGCTAAAAGACCCCTACGTGCAAGCGAATGATTGAAATGAAATTAAACCATATGTTAGTCACAAAATGACCTAGTTGAATCGAGTGGACGTTAAACCCCATATCTCTCTCTCTCTCTCTCTCTTCTCTTTAGATCTCTTGATCTGTCTCATCTCGAAACCGTAAATAAAAATGCTCTATTGCTTTCATACAGGACGAGATGGTGTGAATGGGCGAGATGGTTTCACTGGAATGACGGGTTTTACTGGAGTGAGGGGTTTCGATGGTCGGAATGGTTTCACCGGGTTTACTGGTATGACCGGAAGACAAGGATCGGCCGGTGCACGTGGTTTTGATGGAAGAAACGGTTTTACCGGATTTACTGGAATGACTGGTTTTACCGGATTTACAGGTCAGTTATAATTGGGTATATTTAATCACGTGGTCCGTGTATACGTTGGGGTACACGTAAAAGAACCGACATAACACACTGCGTGGCGTTTGGCGGTATTTATTAGCCCAGCCAGTGTAGCTTTCTATTTACATAGCTAAATAGACTCAGATATCGCTTCCACCACAACAGTAACCACTTTCAAAGCGAAAGTGGCCGCCATGGTGGAGTAGAAACAAACAAGTGTATATAGTTTTAAATGTATATATCTGCTGTCAACAGGCAGTGTCTTAAAATCTGAATTCGACATGGCATAAAAATCAACAAGTTGATGGTGGTCATTAAAAGGCAGAGGCAGAAGCTGTGTCGTGGGTTGTATCGCCGAATGGTTAGCAGGTGCGCGCTGTATCATTAGTTCTGTCATTGACTCAACTGGTGTTTTTCAGGAATGACTGGTCAACGTGGTTCTGATGGACGACAGGGTGATCGAGGTTTACAAGGTGATCGAGGCTCTAATGGACGCGATGGATTTGCTGGATTTACTGGTATGACAGGGATGACTGGAGTCGCCGGAAGACAAGGTGATCGAGGCAACCAAGGTCTGAGGGGGTTCGACGGACGAAATGGTTTTACGGGCATGACTGGTGAAACGGGAGTAAGAGGTTTTGATGGACGAAATGGTTTGAATGGAATGACTGGTAAGTAGCATGTTTCAACATCCGTTAATTCGTTCCATTTTTTAACAATTGTGCCTTAAAACCTTTTCTCAGTTCATTTTATGTTTTTTTTTAATTTTACACATTAAATGGAATGTTCTAGCTTTTGAATAACTTTTGAAACTATCGAGGACGATTGGTCGGGTGCCATAGAAATCGCAGAGTAGGGACATTGTCTCGAGCAATTAAAGACAATGCTACTTTAAAAGTTTTACCCATGTTTAATAAAAGTTCGTTAAATGACAAATTTTGCCTATTTAGATTATTGTAGAGGGGGTCAGTAAGGCGCTGTCGCGGTGCCCTGTCGCGGTGCCCTGTCGCGGTGCCCTGGAAGTATCCAGTTCACTCCCTGTATTATCTACCTATATAAAAGATATGTTACGGAAGATAAGATTTACGAGCTGGCAGTTTTCAATAAAATAGTTTTAAAGTAGATACTGTAAATGGAATATGCTGAAAATTTCGGTGCAATTGTTTCACTGTGAACCGAGATATTTTAAATTTAGGCCTAGCCTCGACCATCATTGTTTAAGTCGGTACGATAAAAAAAAAAACAAGTATGGAATATCCAATTTTACGTTCAAACCGTAAGCGTTGAGTAGCAAATCGGATTCAAAGCCAGTAAAATCGAACACATAAGATGCCATCAAGAGTTGATTATGGTATGTTCATGTTCATAAATTGTATATTAGTTTATATAACATAGTGTACGTTTAACAAACACGATGGACGTTCTATGTGATGCAAATCTGTGTCGAATAAAATTTATATTTTCTGATAAAAAAAGATTCTCTTTAATCCGCAGGTTTCAGTGGAGAAACTGGCTTCACTGGTTTTACCGGAATGACTGGTGTGCAGGGTCGTCAAGGTAACCAAGGTAGTCGTGGTGATGTTGGTCCCAGAGGAGAGGTCGGCTACACAGGTTTTACTGGCATGACCGGTATGACTGGAGTGGAAGGTCGTGCCGGACGAGATGGAGCCCGGGGATTGGACGGACGTAATGGATTCACAGGATTTACCGGTTTCACTGGTATGACCGGACAGCAGGGTTCTAGAGGGGATAGAGGTAAGTTTCAAAGGGTTCTAGAGGGGATAGAGGTAAGTTTCAAAGGGTTTCTAGAGGGGATAGAGGTGTGTTTCAACGCGGTTTTAGAGGGAATAGAGATATGTTTATACGTTGTATGCCGGGACAACTAGGACAATAGAGATATGAAAGGTCACCAGGGTTCTAGAGGGGATAGAGGTAAGTTTCTACGTTGTATAACCGGTCAAACGGGGTTCTAGAGGGATAGAGGTAAGTTTCTACGTTGTATAACCGGTCGACCGGGCTCTCTAGGGGATAGAGGTATGACGGGGCACCGTGATTATAGAGGAGATAGAAGTAAGTTTATACGTTGTATGACGGGACAACGGGAACAATAGAGATGTGACAGGTCGCCAGGGTTCTAGAGGGGATGAAGTTACTCGAAGTTACAATCTTCAATAATTTGGTATACTGACTGTACTGTTGGGGGAAAAAACAGAGGAACCAGTCAAGCGTGAGTTGAGAATAAGGCCGGATGGCTACACCTGTGTGACTAGAAACAAACTGGAAGTGAGATCGGCTAACCTCTTCAGGTCATAAGCCGTCATGTCTGCCATGTTTATTTCATAAATCTGAAACAAATATGGCGGCTTGGGGGCTTTAACTTTTTTTATTTAATTATTTCGGTATTTTTGTAACCGCAGTTCAGCTTTAAAAAGGTTTCTGGATTTATTAATGATTTAATACTTGACCTTGATATTTACAGGTGATAAGGGGTCAATGGGTGACCGAGGAACGAATGGTCGAGACGGTTTAAATGGTTTTACGGGTTTCACTGGATTCACTGGTATGACGGGATCGCAAGGTGCTCGTGGGTTTGATGGAAGGAATGGTTTTACTGGTATGACCGGAATGACAGGATCTGTTGGTTCACGTGGTTTTGACGGAAGGGATGGATTTACAGGATTTACCGGAATGACTGGTTTTGCCGGATTCACGGGTTTCACTGGAATGACCGGGCAAAGGGGAAATCAGGGAACCCGAGGTGATAGAGGTGACACTGGTCAAGCTGGACGAGATGGTTTTACTGGAATGACCGGTATGGCCGGTCGACAGGGTGATCGGGGCGTTTCTGGTAGAGATGGATCAAATGGATTGGCCGGTATGACTGGATTTACTGGCTACACTGGAATGACTGGCTTCACCGGATTCACGGGGATGACTGGACAAAGAGGTCCCGGGGGTCAGCGGGGTTTAGACGGTCGAAATGGATTAAATGGTTTCACTGGATTCACCGGATTCACGGGAGAGGCTGGAAGACAGGGATTTTCAGGACGAGATGGAATGACCGGAATGACTGGACCAAGAGGAAAACAAGGGTTTGTGGGTATCCGTGGCTTGGATGGTCGAAATGGGTTTACTGGCTTCACTGGTTTTACGGGTATGACTGGTCAGCGTGGTCAGGCTGGTGCAGCTGGTCGTGCTGGGTTCGATGGACGAAATGGTTTTACAGGAATGACGGGTTCTCGGGGAATTTCTGGTAGAGATGGTTTTGCCGGTATGACGGGTTCTACTGGATTTACCGGTCTGCAAGGACAACGTGGTGATCGTGGTGACAGGGGTCCAAATGGTTTAAACGGCTTAAATGGTATGACTGGTTTTACCGGGTTCACTGGAGTGCCCGGTCGAGCTGGTGATCGGGGTTCCGATGGATCTAGAGGACTGGAGGGTAGAAATGGTTTCACTGGGATGACTGGTATGACCGGCAATAGAGGGTTGGATGGTAGAGATGGCTTTACTGGATTTACCGGTATGACTGGTCGACCTGGTGATCGAGGTGATCGTGGTGTGGTTGGAGCGACCGGTTTGAAGGGAGATCGTGGTAATAATGGTGCCTCGGGTCGAGATGGTTTCGCGGGTTATACTGGTTTTACAGGATTTACTGGATTTACCGGAATGACTGGTATAGCCGGATCTCCAGGACAACGTGGTGATCGCGGTAATAACGGGTAAGGATTTATTTGGTTTTTTTCTTGTTCAAGTTAGCAGAGCCCGTCCATTAAATCTCTATAAAAATCAAATCCTGCTTCAAATCAAACTCTTCGTTACGTTCTTTTATGTAGCCAAATCCGCGCGTTTGTGCATATAAACGGCCCCTTTGTGCATATAAACGGCCCCCTTTGTGCATATAAACGGCCCCCTTTGTGCATATAAACGGCCCCCTTTGTGCATATAAACGACCCCCTTTGTGCATATAAACGGCCCCCTTTGTGCATATAAACGGCCCCCTTTGTACATATAAACGGCCCCCTTTGTGCATATAAACGGCCCCCTTTGTGCATATAAACGGCCCCCTTTGTGCATATAAACGGCCCCCTTTGTACATATAAACGGCCCCCTTTGTACATATAAACGGCCCCCTTTGTACATATAAACGGCCCCCTTTGTGCATAAACGACCCCTTTTTGTATATAAACGACCCTTTTGTGCAGCCCAGCGCAACCCTGGTGCCGCTCAGCGCAACCCTGGTGCCGCTCAGCGCAACCCTGGTGCAGCCCAGCGCAACCCTGGTGCAGCCCAGCGCAATCCTTTGTAATTCCACGCTCAGTGGGTCAGTTAGTAGGACATTGACTCCTACGCTGGAGGTCTCGTTATCGATCCTAGTCTGGTTTTGGCTAAAATAGTTCATCTGTATTGTCAGGCGTGGTTCAACATGTCGAAGACCATGAGAAAGATCCCTTGACATGTGCAATTCGGCACACTAAATGGTGTCGAAGCAGCACAGTAGAACGTTAAACCCTACGTTAATTCTGTTACACGATCTTGGTTTATTTTCCAGTTTGAATGGGCGGGATGGTTTTACTGGATTCACCGGATTCACAGGTTTTAACGGATTTACCGGATTCACGGGTCAAACTGGAGTGCCCGGGCAACGAGGTGATAGGGGGACACAAGGTGAACGTGGTTTGGAAGGCCGTAATGGATTTAGTGGATTTACTGGGATGACTGGAGAAAGAGGTAATGCTGGTTCCTCTGGTCGAGATGGGTTTGCTGGTTATACTGGATTTACCGGATTTACAGGAATGACTGGAGAAAGAGGGAATAATGGTGCCAATGGACGGGATGGATTAAATGGTTTCGCTGGCTTTACTGGATTTTCTGGGGTAACTGGAATGACCGGTAGAGAAGGTTAGTAAACCTACTGAATTAAGTATTGCTATAATAATAATAATAATAATATCAGTATTTGTATGGCGCAGAAACACGGCTTCTTCAGTTTCTAATGCGCTTTGAGTTCACTAGATTTGTTCTCAATATCTTTATCACAAAGAACTTTCGCCTTGGTGCCCATTTATTCCGGGGCCCAATACGATGGTCTAAAAACTGTATGGTTTCCTGCTGGTTAATTTGCTACCGCATATGTTGGAGTGAAACAAGGCGACGAAACAGGATTCGTCCAGGCCTACACCCCACTAGGCCAAACCCCCAAATTTGTTGGTCTAAACAATCCACGAGGGTCATGCTGGTTTTGAAATTAGATACCCCATTATGTGATGGGCGAACTTACACACACACACACCTTTGATTGTATTTATATAGGGGGTGGGGGTGGATGGCCGAATGGTAAGCGCCTATCAGAAATCGTATGGTCTGTTATTGATTCAACTGGCGTGGTTTCGATTTCTCGATTCTTAGTACATGACAAAGATTAGGGTCGCCTGTCTAACCTCGTGTTTCTCTCCAGGTCTTCCGGTTTCGTCCCAATATTAAAGAACCCTATGCGCCATCGAATTATTGAAAAATAAATTGAATCATTTGTATTTTGTAATTTCTGTCTGTGGTGCAGTACCCCCTGCACAAACTTTAAAAAGCGCATGAAGAACCTTATCTCGAGTATAGTTTGCATTATTTGATTTCCTTTGATCAGCTGATAGAAGGGGGGGGGGGGTATTAATGTAACAAAACCCTGCCTGTGTACGACACCCGTCACTTTTTGCAAACTTTCTTTCTTAAATGAGGTTTAACGTCCACTCGATACAAACAGGCGAGATTCCAAATCGCGCTACTTGATTCAATGACGCGCCCCTCTCCCACCCACTCGGTAGAGACAACTTGAGCAACAGCTTCACTCCTTGGGGGTAGGATGGCCTAGTGGTATAAAGTGTGGCGCTTCGATCTCTAGCTGGCCGGCCTCCTCTGCGACTGTGGTTTCGAGCCCTGGTGTGGGCGTATGTGGCATGGAGATAGGGGCGCCTTCTCAACCTCGTGGGTTTCCTCCGGGCATTTCGGTTTCCTCCCACTACTAAAGACCCCTACGTGCAAGCGAATAATTGAAATAAACTTGAATTATATGTTAATCCCGAAATGACCTGGTTGTGTTGAGTTGACGTTAAACCCCTATTTCTCTCTCTCTCTCCCTCTCTCTCTCCCTCTCCCTCTTTCTCATCACTCCTTATATGTATGGAATTAAGTGCTGGATCCGACCCGATTAACAGAAATCGCATCCTATTTTTTCAGGTCCCCGAGGATTGGATGGTGTAACGGGGCCTTCAGGTCAGGGATTCTCTAGTAAGTAGATCCTTATCTCGATTCTGATTGGATGGTTATTTATGTAGCTGATGGTGTTTTAATCATTGTAACATGCTTACGGCATACTTAGGAAGAACTCGCGGTACACAGTTTAGGAATCACTGTATTAGGCAAGTCTCCTTGGTCAAATTAGGAAAAAGTCGCTTCATGTTGTTATTAAATAAATTTGTTTGATATTTTCAGCTATCGACTTTTGTAATGAAACGCAGGCCAGATTCCGAGCATGCGATCAGATTTGTGTGAATTTTTATGGAAGTTATGAATGTCGATGTCGGTTGGGTTATAAACTCAGCTCTAACAAACGATCTTGTGAAGGTAGGCATGTTTATGTATTACACCATATATTGTCATTCGGCAAACCTCGACAGATTCCGGTACCTTCCGTAATCCTACATCTAGACTCGGATGTAGGACAGTAAGTGATATGTTCCTACGACCATACATTTGCGATGCGGCTAATCGACTACCGATTTACTTTAACGTGCCGCTTTTTTTAGTTGATATAATCTCCATGGGGGCAGCCATTTTTTTATTCGGGTCCTTTAAAATAGTTCCAAAATGTCGGAATTCGTCATACATCAGAGTCTAGATGTAGGGTATCGGAATCTGTCGAGATTTGTCGAGTGCTTATATTGTAGGTCGATTTACCCAAATCTACCGCACCCAATACCACCCAGGGCCGGATTGAAACCTTGAATATGGCAATCGGATGAGGTTTAACGACCTTTGTTTATGTACTGACCATGCTAATGAAGATGGAATTACACTGTGCCGTGAGCCACGAGGGGAATTCTGCCCGGACAGTGGCGTTTCCGCAAAGTCTTCATAAATGCCAACTGGCTTGAATAACGACTTAAAACGGAATGCTAATGACCACTCGACTATTATTTGCTTGGGTTTGAATCTCTGAATGAGCCGAGCACCATTGTCGTCTTGCATGGCGACACCATTGGCGTCTCACCTGGACTCCTGTCGAGTGGACGTTAAACACCATTTCTCTCTCTCCCTCGGTGTGTTAACAGATACATATATTATGAAAGTTTACATTGATTTCAACAGATATAAATGTTATGAAAATTGATAGAAATATTTGTTGTAAAATTTGATATTAACAGATATAACTGTCCTGATAAGTTTACCCCTTTGCCAGTTTGAATGTCATGTAATGTATCCTTCCGTCGGTCGCTTCACAAAGATCAAAGCTATCATTAGCCTAATCACTAGCGTTGTGTGCTAAAAGATAGTTCAATGTTATAAATGTTATAAACAATTGTTATTTATTTTAACAGATATAAGTGTTATAAAAAATGTTATTAATTTTAAGAGATATAAATGTTATAAAAATTGTTATTAACATATATAACTGTATTGTTATTTTTAACAGATAGAAGTGTTATAAAAATTGTTATTAATTTTAATAGATATAAATGTTATACAAATTGTTATTAATTTTAACAGATATAAGTGTTATAAAAATTGTTATTAACAGATATAAATGAATGTGATTTATATGGACCATGTCATCAGATCTGTAATAATAACCCAAGTAGTTATTCATGTGGTTGCTATGCAGGCTATTATCTAGACCAGAACAGACGAACTTGCAGAGGTATTTATTATTTATATTTGGGGGGGGGATCACGTGGCTAAGTGGGTAAGGCGCTGGATCGCTAGCCTGTGGAGGTCGGGTGTTCGATCCCTGCGTTGGCCAAGAAAGTTCATTTCGATTTTCCGGCGTGGTTTCCCCTTGTCAGTGATGCAGACGGGGGCCTGACAAGGACAGCTGCCTAGTCGTTCGGATGGTACGAAAAAACGAGGTCCCGTGTACACATTGGCGTGCACGTAAAAGATCCCTTGCCGCTGGCCGGGCTAAATTTCCCTCATAGCACACTGTATGGCGTATGACCGTCTTTATTAGGAGCAAAACAGTAGGACGTTAAACCCCATATCATTTCGGTACGAAAAACCGAGGTCATGTGTATATATTGGCGTGTACGTAAAAGATCCTTTGGCAGTAGCAATTCGATAAGAGGTTGTACGCCCGCCTTTATTAGCCCATTTGCAGCAGAACAGTAGGACGTCAAACACCATAATTATTATCGGTTTGTGAAGCGGTTCATCTTTCGCTCTCTCGCTCTCGCGTCCCCACCCTTCCTCTCTCACACCCTCCCCCTTTCTCTCTCACCCGCTGTCCGATTTCCTCCCACTGCTAAAGACGAATTATTGAAAAACAAAGCATGTCATATGTTAGTCCCGAAATGACCTAGTTTGTGTGGAGTTGACGTTAAACCCATTTCTCTCTCTTGCCCGCTTATATATTTAAATAGTTACATTGTTTAACCTACCCCCGCCCTTCCTCTCTCTACCCCCGCCCTTCCTCTCTCTCTCCCCCCGTGCCCTTCCTCTCTCCCCGCGTCCTGATACGTTTTAATAGTTTAATTGTTTACATGTATATCCTACCCCCCCCCCCCCTCTCTGCGTCCTGATATATTTTAACCTACCCCGCCCTTTCTCTCTCCGTGTCCTGTTTACTTTGTGTACATAGATATAAATACCTGTAAAGGAATATGTTCTAACCTAATGCAGTTGTATTTCTAGATATATATTAATACCTGTAAATGAATATGTTCTAACCTAAAGGAGTTGTATTTGTTTGTAGATATAGATGAATGTAAGAATACCTGTCGACCCACCAACACCTCGAGTTCACCAATCTGTATTAATACACCGGGATCCTATTCCTGTATAGCCTTACAACAAACAGTTCGAAACCAAGCAGGTTCGTATTCTATACATGTATATACATAGTTATCAGATCCGTGGGAGGATGCGGGGGTGGGGGGTTCTGTGTAGCGTTCATAACCTAACCCACAGGCCTGCCTTACAACAAACAGTTCGAAACCAAGCAGGTTCGTATTCTATATTCAGTAATCGGGTCCGGGGTTGAGACTTCTGTTTAGCGTTCATAAGCTAACCCACAGGCCTACTGTGGTCTAAATGCGGGAGAGGGGTTGAGTCAATTGACGTGGTTTCGAATCCCCGGTTGTACGTGCATGGAGTAGGGTCCGCCTGTCCAGCCTCGTTGGTTTTCCCCCTAAACAACGTGTCTTCCTTTTGACCCCCCCCCCACTAATTTATGCATAAGGTTATGCCCTCGGCATTATTCTACTAGTTCCCGAAAATATGTACCGGGCGGGATTTGGTGGTGGGTTCATCAACCGCAATAGCGACAGCCTCTTCGACCCCACCCCTAACAAAATATAAATCCTCAAATCCTATCCTGGCGACGGACTTGTTAAAGAACTGTTGCTCGTCAAATAGGGGGGGGGGGGGCTGAAAAACTACCAATTTTTAAAAGCTGAAACTTTAAATGCCATAGTTGTTTCTTGTCCCACAAAAGTTCACGGAATACCTTGTCTAGGGATGAAACCATATCAAATATAAGACCTTATTGGAGTATTTTCGGAATCGGAGTTGATCATTGCCTTTGTACGTGACAAGGAGTAGGGTCGCCTGTCCAATCTGGTACGTTTTCTCCGGTTTCCTCCCACTGCTAAATACCCCTACGCGCAAGCGATTTATTGAAATCAAAATTAAAAACCATGTTAGTCCCGAAATGACCTAGTTTGTGTCTAGTGGAGGTTAAACCCCATCTCTCTCTATCTCTCTGATCATTGCCATTGACACAAAGTGTCATCTTTATATTTTTCTGTTTTTCAGATAATCCATTCGAACTCCTTAGTAATAAATCTTTTCTCCAGTATGATGGTTCGACGGGAGCTGACAGACAGGAATCACCAGGAATCGGTTTATCTCGTCTTGTGTTAACGGCCATCGTCGGATCGTTGGTCGGATGTGTGTTAGTCATCCTCGCCGTTCTAGTAGCGTTGGGCGTGAGAACTAGTCGACGTAACAATCAACATGCGCAACAAGAGAGTGGGACGATGGTTGTACCCCAAGAACGCGGCGGGATGATGGGTGCAGGGTTTCAACCAGCCGCTTCTATACCAGGACCAGCAGCACCAACACCGACTCGTGAACCTTTCAGTGGACAATCGTACGTGAGACACCCTCACGAATCGCTACGGTTATGACGTCATCACTACACATAGTAACTGGTTTGTTGTATTAATAATAATTGTACATATGATTTGTTAAAACATAAAAAGTGCTATGTGTGTTAATAATCCTTTCTTGTCTTTGTCTTTTATTTCGTGGCTGAATGGTTAACGCGTGCGCATTGTATCAGAGAATCTGTCATTGAATTGAATCAAGTGGTGTGGTTTCGATTCCCAGTTTTTACGTGACAAGGAGTAAGGTCGCCAGTCCAACCTGCCACCCCCTATACGAAAAGCGAAATAAAATGTTAGTCCCGAAACGACCTAGTTTGTGTCGAGTGGACGATGAACCCCACTTCCCCCCCCCCCCCATCTCATTTCGTGAATGAATGCGAATGGTTAACGCGTGACAAGGAGTAGGGTCGCCCGTTCAACCTTGTGGGTTTTCTCTGGGTCCCATGGTTTCCTGCCATTGCTAAAGTACTCCAGGCGCAATCGAATTATTAAAATCAAATTGAAGGATATGTTAGTCTAACAATGACCCTAGTTTTGTCGAGTGGACGTTAAACTCCATTTCTGTTTTTGTATTGAGAAGGTTCATCTGGATTTTGCTGCGTGTTTCACCCTTGTCAGTGAATAGTGATGCCACTCGACAAATCTCGCAGATTCCAGTACCCTACATCTAGACTCGACTTTATGACGAATTCCGCCATTTTGGAACTATTTTAAAGGACCCGGATAAAAATGGCTGCTCCAAGGAGATTATATCAACAAACTAAAAAATGGCTGCCCCCATAGAGATTATATCTATAAAAGACGTCATTTTGGGACTTTTTTGTTAAAGCGGCATGTTTTTCTGTTAAAGTAAATCGGTAGTTGACTAGCCGCATCGCACATGTGCGGTCGTAGGTACATATCAATTACTATCATACAGCCGAGTCTAGATGAAGCGTTACGGAAAGTACCGGAATCTGTCGAGGTTTGCCGAATGTAGTGATGCAGGACGGGAGGGCCTGACAGGAACAGCTGTCGAGTCGTTCAGATGCCACCTCAACCTAAGATCCCCTGTACTCATTAGCGTGCATGTTGATGCAATTCGATAAAAGAGCAGGCAGGCCTAAGCGATGCTGTCCGGGTAAAATTACCACCATAGCACACTGTATTGTTTTGGCCCGTCTTTATTAGCCCAGGCGGGGCAGAACAATAGGATGTTAACCCCCATTCATTTATAAACCAATCTTGTTGAATAATACTAAAATTTTATTTCTTAAAACCAATTTCATACAATGTAGTTCCGTGACTCTAAATACAAGTTAATAAAGCGGTGGACACACTAACCGATTGATTCGGTCGAATAAATCGGCGCGTAAATTCGCCTAGTAGCAGCCTGTTGTATCCGCTTAGCTAAAGCATTCGCCAGATTAAAGAATCCATTATCCAATCACCTGATACCGAGAAGTCACGTGACTGAAGACATGTTCAGTCATGTGACGTGATGGGACGTAATCGACTGGTGAATCGGGCAGAGGGTGAATAATTCGTCTGCAATTCGGCTAGTGTGTCCACGGCTTGAATGATCTAACTTTTAATACTTTACAACATTTCTAGTTTGTTTTCATCCTCGATGGTGTCGGTGGTATAATACGTCTTTCGTTGTTTGTTTTCGGTGTTTTTTTTAAATTGATTGGAAATTAATTTTCAATATCCTGAGAGAATGCAAAGCAGAAACCAATTTATTAAAAGCGAGTTTATGTGAGCAATGCCAAAGATGTCAAAACGAACAGAGCTAAAAATAGAATAAACAGCAGACGATCAACAACGCGGGCTATTTCTGTCCATTCGGAACCATAATTGCGTGGTTCGGTTTCAGACTGGTATTTGCCTACTAATACGCGGACGGATTTCGGCAGGTCTTTGGAATCCAGTTCCTGACCTTCTTTCAATGCAGTGACATCAGAATCGGTCTCCGTGAACTCGTTTTCCGTCTGCTTCATGGCGGAGAAAGAAGTGAAGCGGTCGCCTGGTAGAATCATATCCATACACAGCCATCTTCTTAAACCGCAACGTCCCAAGAAAATCTGGAGAAAAAAAAATCACAACTTTTAGTCAGAATAGTGAATAGTTGAGAAATAAAACGTAATATTTGACCTACTTATTTAATTGTCTTCATTTTTGTCAACCTCGATCCAAGAGATGAGTTGAACTTTTGTTTATCTCTGGGAGAACTCGTCGGCCATTTTGAATGTCACGGGATTTATCTTTCCGTCGCTCCCTCCACAAAGATCCAAGATGGCGGTTAAAGCTCACGTTTCTTCTGAAATGTCATGTATTCAGCCGAACCATTCACATCGTGCGCTTAAAGTAATTCCCGTAAACCATCAAATCGGCTGTTTTAGAAAGATCTTTTGATGTCAAGGTGTGGAAAATGTTCCAAGAATCCTTAATATCTGACTCATTGCCAACGAAAAATCGGCCGCATTTAATCCGGTAAGCATTTGTTTCCATCCACCGGAGCCTGATGTGATGACGTCACATGTGGATTCTGGGTAAGAATAAGGGTTAGGGTAAGGGTTGTGGCCTGCAGATTTCGTCAGTCTCGATATGTAGACATGGCTAGCCCTAACCCTAACCCTTGGCTAACCCTAACCCTTATTCTTACCCAGAATCCACATGTGACGTCATCACATCAGGCTCCGGTGGATGGAAACAAATGCTTACCATTTAATCCTAACAAATCCTGCCAAACGGTAGCCAATGGGGGCGGAGCTTAAGAACAGATTTCACGCTGACTAATCTCGGGTAGCCAATGGGGGCAGAGCTTAAGACCAGATTTCACGCTGACTAATCTCGGGTAGCCAATGGGGGCGGAGCTTAAGACCAGATTTCACGCTGACTAATCTCAGGTAGCCAATGGGGGCAGAGCTTAAGAACAGATTTCACGCGGACTAATGGCCGGCGAGTATTACCAAAAGGGTCAAGTTAACTCTGAGATCGAGTTATGATTTCCGTATTGTGTGGCTTCCGGGCATTTATCATAGTAGTAGACCGAGGGGAACATTGTTATCCAACATTTCAAGATATGTTGTGGATGCTATACAGTGGCAAATCTGACTGAAAATTATTTAGAGGGTTCTAATGTAAAATCTCAGGACATGTCTATTGGACAATAACGATTTTAAAAGAAATTACTAAAACAGAGGGGTGTTATTGTCCAATAGACAGTGTCTAATTGGCCAATCAAAACGCGAGGTTCACTCTTAATAGTAAGTGCAGGAGGACTGCACTACACGCAAAACAAAATTAAACAAGATAAACCTGCATCCTGCGGACAAGACAGAAAATAGACATTTAAAAAAATAAACAATTATCAAATCGAGTCAATAGATCCGGGGGCCAGTCGTAAGCGTCCACTGCGCTGTTCAGTCCGGGGCCTGTTGTGGTACAGTCTTCACTAAAATGTACCGTTTTACTGGCATTTAGTAATTGAACACATTAAAATAAACAAAACAGTTCTATGGAAAACAATCACTATATTCCTTTAAAGCTACGTTTCAACAATGATTCTCTTGTCGTTATCAAGCACAATACTATTACAGACAAAAGGAATGAAATATATATACTATGTAAAATCACAACATTCAATGAAATGATATACAAAAAAGACGTAGAGTAACAAAAATAATGCGACCAATCTTGACTGTGGTCGACTCTTCAATGGCGATAGTCTGCCAGTAATTGACGTCAGGTGTTAGAACGTCGAATAATTTTAACAATATAAGGGCGATAATCCGGACAGAATCTCGAGAAAACGCTAAAATAACACATGTAGTGAGCAAACAGGAGCAAAGCCCGACAAGGGCTAAAACTCTAATTTAGAAGTAAGTGCAGGAGGACTGCACCACACGCAAAACAAAACTATACAATTATAAACTAGAGAAACTTACGGTACTGAACCAGGCGGGTACAGGTCGTCTACAAGGTCCTTGTCTGGCAATAGAGGTTACAATAGCTGACATGATGATACTTAATGAAGTCAAAACCATGGTAACGGCATAATATATGGCTGAAATATTAACCAATTCATATTTCGACAGTTGTCATGGACATTACTGAATTGGAAGAAAAGAGGGGCAGAAATACGGATTAAAGTCCACTCGACACGCGTAGGCGTCGTTAGCAGTGAAAGGGGACGGGAAGACCCGGAGAGAAAACCCAAGTAGATTGTGTAGGTAGACCACCGTACACCTGGGGCCCGTCCAGGAGTGGTGTCGAAACCTTGTTCAATATGGGACCTCGTGATCTGAAGCGCACGTGTGAGGCCCAGTGTCGGAGTTTGATCCAGAGAGACTGTTCATTGGCCGAAAATTTAGCGCGTGCGCGATGTATCATAAGGTCCGTCATTGAGTCAACTGGCATGGTTTCGATTCTCCGGTTTTACGTGACACTGAGTGGGACCACCTGTCTATCATCATAGGTTTTCTCCAGGTCCCCCGCTTTGCTCCCACCGCTAAAGACCACAACACGCAAGCGGATTATTGAAACTTTGATCTTACCTATATTTCGTTTCGTTTTAATCAAATTGACCTTACCTATATTTCGTTTCGTTTAAATCAGATCTTACTTACCTATATTTCGTTTCATTTAAATCAGATCTTACTTACCTATATTTGGTAATGTTGCTCTGTTGACTCCGATAATATCAACCAGCATCTTCATAGATAAACACATAGTCACCATTATCAAGCCACCTAGAGATAATATATATATATATAACATTAACACATAGTCACCATTATCAAGCCACCTAGAGGATAATATATAAATAACACATAGTCACCATTATCAAGCCACCTAGAGATAATATATATATATATATAACATTAACACATAGTCACCATTATCAAGCCACCTAGAGGATAATATATAAATAACACATAGTCACCATTATCAAGCCACCTACAGATAACATTTTATATATTATATAAAATAAACACAGTTCTTTGTGAACTCGGGGCCCTGGTGTACTGGGTCTGTACCAATCGGTGCTTGCCCACGTTTAACTTCCAATACATTCTATATGACAATATGGACAAGTTCATTTGATTAAATTATTTACATACATTATATGAAGGAGTAATAAAACAACTTCCAATTTATAACACGATGTTAAAACTCACTGTCGTGAAAAGAGAGGGGGGGGCTTCTCTTTACCCTTCGTCATAATAAAATCAAGTTAAAACAGGAGATCCGGCTAGCTTTTGTCAATGAGACAAACGAATTCTCTTGATTTAAGCAAATACTTAGGGCGTACTCGATTAAACGTTACGGAATTGAATTCTCCATATTCCGAAAATAGCATCAATCGAGTGAAAAGCAGAAATTTCGGAGGACAACGCATGTGCCGACTGCATAAAAAATATCTCAACCAATCATGCCTACTGAAACATATTTGTTACTTAAAATACGTCATACCACCTCTGTCGTCGAGACTGACAGAACTGTGACAGCATTCGGCAAACCTCGATAGATTTCGGTACTCTCCGTAACCTACATCTAGACTCGGATGTATGATAGTAATTGATATGTACCTACGACCATACATTTGCGATGCGGCTAGTCAACTAACGATTTACTTCAACAGGAAAACGTGCCGCTTTCACAAAATAGTCCCAAAATGGCGTCTTTTCTAGATATAATCTCTATGGGGGTAGCCATTTTTTAGTTTGTTGATATAATCTCCATGGCCATGGGGGCAGCCATTGTTTATCCGGGTCCTTTAAAATAGTTCCAAAAGGGCGGACTTCATCATACAACCGAGTCTAGATGTAGGGCACCGGAATCTGTCGAGGTTTGCCGAATGCTGTGACAGGACTGAATTCAGCGTCACTCGATTGCAAATCTGTCAATTCGGGACATTCTGAACTGTGAACCTAGCATTCCCTATGTCTACTTACCTAGTGTGATTTTGCCAGATGAATCGGATGGTAACATGAAGACAACTGGTACCAATAAAGCCATAACAACTGCTGGACCTAGGACCACACACTGGTAGAAAGTAGATCTTCGAGATAGTTCTACAGACACTGCTAAAACTTCAAAGGACTCCGGGTGCATCACCGTCAAAATTTCACCCTGAATAGTCTTGCTGGAAACTAACCATTGGGAATTCCTGTTAATCTGTACGGTGTCGGTCTGGAATGTCACCTCCCCCGAGGGATTCAGGAATTTCAGGTGGACTTGTTGCAGACTGTAGATGTTGGACGCCAGCTCCAGGTGACAGACGTGGGCGTCGAATGGAAAAGCGGCGATGTTTAAAGGGCAGTAACTCCTGATGTTAGCGTGGGTTGACCACGTGACGGTGCCGTCATGGTGTAGGGTTACCAGTTCGTTGTCGAAATGTTTATACGACCCGTATTGACTGAAATAGAAGACGAATGAGCAATACAAGGGCCTTGCAAGATGGCGGGGTGTCTAGGTGGGGTCATGCATTACGCTTTCGTGGTGTTTTTAAAACAGTACAGGTTTCGTCTGCTATACAAATCGTGGGAGTTGACTGACGTACAAGACCACGTGGGGTTTAAATAGGGTTTAACGTCCTTCTGTCCTGCACCGACTGGGCTATTGAAGACGGGCATATGCCATAAAGTGGTCTGTGGGAGCAACTTTGGTCTGAGAGCGACGTTACATCCTATCAAATTCCAACTGCCAAGGGCTGTTTTACGTACACAAGCCAATGTGTACACGGGACATCGGTTTATCGTCCCATCCGAACGACTATACATTTACAATTGAGTGTGTCCGTATTTTAATAGTAAGCTTACGTGTGGATAAGTTTGAGCTCCGGTTTCCAGACTTTAGAAGCAGGAACGGTGATGGTGTGTAAACCAACGTAATCGGTGGTATTCCACGTCAGACGAGGATCCTGCCACGACTGTAATAAACAATACAATTCAATTAGTATATATGTCATTGAGACAACGCATTGCTAAGGTGCTGAATACATAACCACAAGGTCCAGAAGTTCGATCTAGGTGTAGACAGGGGAATTTCTGGGGTGCAGGACCAAACCATTAAACAGAGAGAAAGGGAGGGGCGACCTAATCGAAACCACACCAGTTGGACTAGTGGCAGACCTTATGCCCACCCCCCACTACCCTAGAGCTAGAAAGTATGGGTTGTAAGATATAGGTTGCCATAGTAATAAGAGTGTGTTCGACATACCGTATATAAAGCCACAGCTGATTGGAGCTCTTCATTCACCTCATCCTAAAATATAAAAAATACTTAATTTATTGTCTGTGGTGTCCCGAATATTATATGAATGGATATTACATACAAGGTAATAAGTAATAGTAAGTTACAGGAGGACCGCACTACACTTAAAACAAAAATCTACAAGATTAACCTTCGGACAAGACAGAAAATAGAAATTGCAAAAAATAAAGCGTCCACTGCTCTGTACAGTCCCAGGCCTGTCGTGGTACAGACTTCACTAAAATGATGTACAATAAAGACGAAACAAAAATAATATGCGGCCAATCTTGACAGAGGTCGTATCTTCAATGGCGATAGTCGGCCAGTTGACTTCAGGTGTTAAAACGTCAAAGAATTTTAATAATAAGGGCGATAAGCAACTGAAACATGTACAGAAAGTTGTGATTGGGCAACAAATGTTCTGGTTGGTTCTGGTCGGTGAAGCAACGACTACCAGTTTTACATCTTGACGTTGCTAGATTACTGTTTAGAATTCCTGATCTTAGAGGGTAGCTACGTTATCTGCAGACACACCAACAGTAGCGTCCATTCAGAGGTTGTGATACAGCGACCTTGAACGAACCTTGAACTTTGCAATTCGATTATCACAGGTAGTCATTTTAGCTTCAATGCGCCAGACTTGGCATTCGCGACGATCGAGGAATCTGACAGGCTCCCAGAGGTTGTGTATATACCCAATCGAAATTAATGCCGAAATATGCAAGGTTATGCGAAGGTCTTGATAAGATGTACGTAGTTAAAGCGAGATCAAGCCTTCTATTGAAATGACATGAAATGAAATGGGTTTAACGTCCTACGCTTCTGGACCTAACCTTGGCTAATTAAAGACGCCATACAGTTTGCTATGAGGGAGTTTTTGCCCGAGCAGCGGCTATACGGTCTACTCTTATATCGAATTCCAACTGCCAAGGGATTTTTACGTGCACGTCACTGTGTACACGGGACCTCGGTATTTCGTCCCATCCGAACGACTAGGCAGCTGTTCTTGTCAGGCCTTGTATTCGACATGCGGGTAATTTAAACAAATACAGACTTACCAATCCGTGTATAGCAGTAATAGTTACGTCTACGGTTACTAGTACGGTATCGTTAGACGCAGACGCTGGACGTAAATCTTTGATATAATAATCATCTAGGAGATGTAAATAAAGGTGTGATTCGTTGTCCACGTGAATTTTAACATCGTCTGAATGTGGATGACCTGTAAGATGGAAAAAAATGGCGGTTGTAAACATTGATAAAATACATTATGGAGTAAGACTAGATTGCTTCCTTGGAGAAAAATTATAATAGTAATTATAGCTCAAAAGTTTCCAATGATAAATGTTGTACAACGTCATGATACGATTGAGCAAAGCTGTGAAAGGCTTAGTAATAGCCCCTGCGCTCAAGGGCAGATAATTTGACTTCGTGAAAATCACAGTGAATGCACCCAGGTGTTTAAAGTCCACTCGACACAAACTAGATCATTTGGGGACTAGCACATTGTATGGTTAATTTTATTTCAATAATTCGTTGCGCGTAGGGGTCTGTTGCCGTTGAGGAAAACCGGAAGACCCGGAGAAAACCCATCCTCGTGGGTTTTCTCAAGGTCCTCCAGTTTTATTGGGAAAAATTAAACCATATGTTAGTCCCAAAATGACCTATGTCTCTCTCTCTCTCTCTCTTGGTACTGCAAAATTTTCTTTTATCACCTTAGGGACTGATGTACCCAGACATTGTGCTATTTAATATGTAAACTCGGCCACTGTCACATACTGTACGAGTCTTTAACAAACACCTTACACAATGGACTCACATCATTTATATTTAACCGACAGGTTTATTTATTTAATAAACGACGGTTTAAAAAAACTTCCCAAATTAATGACTGACACGAAAGCAATTAATCAATACAATTTGGTTATAAACAAACTTGTCATTCGCCAATTTAGACATCATTAGGGAGACGGGTTTTATGTAGGCTAAGCCGTAAGCCTGTCCCCCAATCCCATTCAGACAACCAGGCCCAGAGTTCACTTTCAATCACTGTTTATGAGAAATATCTTTGATCCAGAAACACAAAACTGTGCACATAGTTTCTTATTGATGTATTTGATACATTAAAACAACAAAATTATTATAAAGGGTTATATTTTAGTTACAATATGGTGAACAAATTTGAGTAAATTCCCAACTTCAGTCTGAGAATGCTTTGTGAACTCAGGGCCTAAATATATATATTGTTTAAAAAAAATAAAATTAGACACCATGTAAATGACATTGCAATTAAATTAAACACTGATTATATTTCGTTTCGTTTTTTATAGTTCAAAATTTTTCTTTCACTTGTCTTTAATACTTTACTACAAAAGGATCTGGGAGAGTTGTTATATAACCCGCTATTTTGGATGATGTGAGAGATTAGCCAAGTAAACGGTCTGTTACGGTGGGTTTTGGGGTGAGGTGCACGGAACTCTGGGTAACCAACAGAAACATCAACGCTGATTGGTCAATCAAATGTCTGACGTCATGTGGTCAAAGCCACTCGTGTGACCCATGGCGTGATCCTCCACTACAACTGGTCAGATCTTCGTGTAGTAGAGGCCATCGAATGTATAAAAACAAAACGAAACGAAAAATAGATCTGTATTTTAATCAGATTGATGACGTTATGACATCTTGAACATGTAAATCACGTTAAGGCAACATATAATGGCGTTAGGACATCTGCGATTTTTGAGCCTTGTTTCACTTTGTCAGTGGCAAAGAATAGTGTCCATCCATCTAAAAAAGAAATCTAGGTTGCCGTCAACTCGCTGGCAGTTGACCTCACAAAAAATCATCCCAGCTGGAACAGTAAAAGGTGACGTTTAAACTTCATTTTATTTCATTTCTTTCTAGAAATATTGATTAAAGAAAGGGTCGTGTATTTTAGTGGACACCCAGCCGAGAGAAAGAGAGATAGATGGGGTTTAACGTCCACTCGGCACAAACTAGGTCATTTCGGGACTTACATATTGTTTTAATTTTATTTCAATATTTCGCTTGCGCGTGGGGGTCTTTAGCAGTGAGAGGAAACAAGAGAACCCGGAAAATAAACCACGAGGTTGGACAGGCGATCCTACTCCTTGTCACGTACAACCGTGGAATTTCGGTGGACACCCGTAGGTTGGTTTTTAACTTAATTACTTAAATTACAACCCTTACATTACATGTTCAGTTAGAAACAATTTCAGCTATAATACCTCCCAAAAAATATTGGAGTTTTGCCAAAAAAATCAATCTATAATATGATCCATCCTTGTGTTTGGCTTCTTTCATTTTTAAAAACATATTTAAGATGTGACATTTTATTAGAGAATTGTAAGTTATGGGTTTATTTGAAATAATGAGGAAACGTGTTTTTCTCAACTAAGGGACTGATGGGGGAGGAAGGGTGGAAAGCAGGCCTAAGGACATGGCTCTCTAATTAGGAGGACCCAGGTCATTCTACACACAGAGATAGATCCCCCCCACTTCCCACTTTGAGAATATATTTCTGTCCTGAATGGCCTCCATCCAAAACTTAGTATATTGTGACCTCGTGGGTTTTCTCCGGGTCCTCCGGTTTCCTCCCACTTCTAAAGACCCATACGCGCAAGCGAATTATTAAAAAAAAATTACAAACCATGTGTTAGTCCCGAAATGACCCAGTTTTTGTCGAGTGGACGTTAAACCCCATTTCTCCGTCTCTTCCACGTTTCATGTGGCAAACATACCAAGATTAAATGGAATCAAACTAAATTCTTGTCAGACTCTCCGTCCTGCACCATTCACAAGGGGAAAACACACCAGAAAATCTCCAAGAACTTTCTCGGCCAACATTGGAAGTGAACCCGCGACCTCCAGTCTAGCGAACCGGCGTCTAACCGTTTTAGCCATTATGGCTCTTGTCTGGGAAAAATTGCCCTCATAGCCACAACGGATCTAACGTTAATTTCAGAGGTTTTGGGTGGCCGAATGGTTAACGTGTGTACGTTGTATCATAAGGTCTGGCATTGAGTCAACTGGCATGGTTTCGATTCCTCAGTTGAAGCATATGTTAGTCCAGAAATGACCTAGTTGGTGTGGATTTAAACTCTCTCTATCTCTCTCTCTCTCATCAGTTTTTTAATCCGTAAAATTATTAACGTATTTATATAAGACATCATAATATAAACTACTTTCTGGGTCAGAGAAAAAAGAATTCACCGAGGGTTGTCTGACTACGTCCTGAAGAATATATCAATGTTGTTAAGTTTGAAATTGACAACAACAATCTATTAAAGATTCTTTTATAAATATAATTTTCAAACAAATTACTTAATTTAAAGACATTTACCTGCACAGAATAACACAAAACAGCTAACGAGGCAAAGTAAAGATGGCGGCGACGCTTCCATCTTGCGGTGATTAGATGTATTGTTCTTCTAGACAACTGAACGTAACAAAGTTTAAAATCGGAGTGGCGTCTCTCATTCAGTCACAGGAAATACACATTTCAAACCGAGGACAACAAAAATCAACAACATTGTTTACTGCGGGTCCACAATAAACAAACAAAGTACACAGAAAACGTCACGAATCTACACAAGTTTTACGAGGGAGGAAAAAACAGCGTGTTCTTCGTCAGGTTTTTTTGGGGGTATTGATCATTGAAATAGAAATAGAGAAACCCCCTCAAAAAAAAATCCCTTTGTTTTGAATTCAAATTTGAATCAACGTTCGAAAATTTAGGTCTTTGTGTTTTGTTAACCCAATGGAGACTTTAAAAATGTGAAGAATTCAAAAATATTGCATTACTGAAACTGATAACTGATCATTATTTTCCACAGTCAAGAATTGAAAATAATCAGCATATTTTGTCTATAGTTACCACCAAATTCCTGAAGCAGTTTTATATAAGCATTTAGTTGCTTGTTACTGTATCCAAACTATTCATACTATTCCTTCTATGACTGTATATAAGAATTCTGAATAAATACTTTTTAAATCAAATTCCTTGATATTACAGGAATTTCAGGGAACACAGTTATTACACACAAATGGACGCGGAATAACACAGATATCACACACTAATTAATATGAATTCAGAATAACACCGAAGGTTAGATTTAACTACGCACAAAAATATATGAATTCAGAATAACAGAGGGTTAACCACGCACACAAACATAATATTTTTACATTTAACCACGTCTCCTGTCTCCTTGTAATTAAAGAATAATAAAGTGTAATTTAAAATGTTAAAACTGTTGTCATGACAATAAATAATGTCAGTTTATGATGAACCCAGTAAATAAATGAGAACATAATATGTCTCCTTGCGTAACACCAGACATGGGTCTGAGAGAGAGAGAGAGGGGGAGAGAGAGAGAGGAGGGAGGTCTAAGGATAGCGCGGGGGAGGGGAGAATAATTAGCTCGTTTGCGCTGTATCACATGGTCTGTCATTGACTCAACTGGCGTGGTTTCGATTCCCCGGTTGTACCTGGCAAGGAGTGGGGTCGCCTGTTCAACCTCGTGGAATTTCTCTGGGCACTCAGGTTTCCTCTCACTGCTAAAGGCCCCTACGCGCAAGTGTATTATTGAAATAAAATTGAACCATATGTTATTCACGAAATGACCTAGTTTGTGTCGAGTGGACGATAACCCCCACTTCTTCTCTTTATCTCTCTCTGGATAGCAATTACTATATTTTAATCGGGGCCACGTTTCTCGTCGTTTTCAAGCACAATACTAAAATTAGCCTAATTTAACAAGAAAGGACTGAAGTGGTAAAAGTCTTGTCCATTCAACACTTTGGTCATTTTGAGACTAACATATGGTTAAAGTCTTGGCAATACAATACTTTGGTCTTTTTGGTTCTAACATATGGTTAAAGTATTCTCAATTCAACACTTTGGTAACATAGATTAATTGTGTTTCTATGGTCACGTGTGCTATCCTGGGAGTAGTATTTACGTAGACAGGGTTGAATTCAAACTGTCAACGGTTCATTTATGTGCACGCCTATGAGTACACATCTTGTCGTCCCATCTGAACAACTAGGCCTCGAAACTCCTGGGAGTTCTTTTTGGCCCACGATGGGATTCGAAACTGGAATATACTGATTGAATAAAGATCTGGTGAATGGTGTGCTTGCAGGGAGTCTAGATATTGCTGAACAAGAGGTCCCGGTTTGGTCTTGGTGTTGGTCGAGAAGTTCATTGAGATTTTCAAGTGTGGTCTCCTCTTGTCGGTGGGCCTGGCTAGGAACAACTATTAATTCGGATGAGACAAAAAAAATGTCATGACAAAAGAGTAGGACGTTAAACCTCATCTCGTCCTCACCTTATTTAAATCTCAGCGATCTTCACAATTGACCTAGACCTTTTCCAGATGCTTGTGAAATTTTAAATATAAAAAACGAAAAATAAATATGATCTATGTATTAATCAGATTGTGAACACCCTGTGCTTAATGATAATACGGGGGGTTGGGATGGCCTAGTGGTCTAGAGTGCCGTGCTTCGACCTCTAGCTGGCCGGCCACCTCTGGCTTGTGGCTGTGGTTTCGAACCCTGGTGTGAGCGTATGTGGCATAGAGATAGGGGCGCATTCTCAACTTCGTGGGTTTCCCCGGGCACTCCGGTTTCCTCCCACTGCTAAACCTTTCTCTCTCTCTCTCTCACACACAATTACAGAGTTTAATACTGAGCGACGTTTTGACGAGGATACTGTCATCTTTATCAAGCAATCACGTGCCATAATCAACGAAGTTACATGCCGGACTGACAGGGACGACAAAATATGTATAAAATTCTACAGCCTATGTCATAATAAAAAATATCTATAGACGGTGCCAATGTTTCCGTACAAATCTACATCCTCATGCCTTCATAAATATCTACAGCCTCATGCCACTATAAATAAATAAAATGTATAAAATTAACTGATAAATATTTTTATTGAGTTTCTCATCGAATGTTGATAATATTTACAAATGTCTGTTATATAACTTCTTCAAGATCTAATCATTAACATAGAAATTGTACATGTTCACACTATTAAATTATATGTTCTTAAAACATGCAATGACTGTTTCATATCAGTAACAATTTTTATAAAGATAAATGGAGTTACTTCCCTTGTGTTTCATATCAGTAACAATGTTTATACATGTATATTGTTACTTTGTACTAAACATGCAGATGAGGGTATCATATCAGTAACAATGTTTATAATATCCTGTTATTCTGGGCTAAACATACAAATGACAGTTTAATGTCTATATCTAGTTACTTTGTACTAAACATGCAGATGACGTTATCATATCAGTAACAATGTTTATATCCTGCTTTTCTGGGCTAAACATACAAATGACAGTTTAATATCAGTAACAATGTTTATATCTAGAAGATGGGTTCATATCAGTAACAATTTTTATATGTACGGTTTATATCGGTAACAATGTTTATATCCTGATGACCGTTTCATATCAGTAAAATGTTTATATCTAGTTATTCCGTGGTAAACATACAGATGACGTTTTTATATCAGTAACAATGCAAATATCTTGTTACTCTGTGCTAAAAATATCAGTAACAATTTTTATATCTAGATGACATTTCATATCAGTAACAATGTTTATATACTGTTACTCTGTCCTATGTCTGTAAATTGGAGAATATCTTCTGAGAGATCTGATAAATTTTAAGTTTTTAAACAAGGAACTTATATAGGCTTTACCATAGAAGATAAAGGGAGTTACTTCCCTTGCGTTTAGAAACCCTCCATTAATTTATTGAAATCAACTAATTTTCAAATATAAATAAACAAACAAAATATATTGAATAAGATTTACAGTATCGTTATTCGAATAACATTTGAATAAGATTTACAGTATCGTTATTCGAATAACATTTGAATAAGATTTACAGTATCGTTATTCGAATAACATTTGAATAAGATTTACAGTATCGTTATTCGAATAACATTTGAATAAGATTTACAGTATCGTTATTCGAATAACATTTGAATAAGATTTACAGTATCGTTATTCGAATAACATTTGAATAAGATTTACAGTATCGTTATTCGAATAACATTTGAATAAGATTTACAGTATCGTTATTCGAATAACATTTGAATAAGATTTACAGTATGGCATATTCGAGTAACATTTGAATAAGATTTACAGTATGGCATATTCGAGTTACATTTGAATAATAACTTAGAATTAGTGGTCCTATATTCTAAATGGTGGTTATTTTTTTAAAGAAATATTAAACAAGGTAGAATATAGTTATAAATGCCGAGAAGTATTTGGATTGGATTAAAAATAGCAAAAGTCAGGACAACTGTTACATTCTAACATTCTCAAACATCAAATACAAAACGGACAAGATTTGTTATAAAGATGAATATAATGGGACATAACTCTATGTAATGGTTGACATCTTTGAATAACCGTACCATTAAATTTGAACCGTTTAACCGCCCAATTTGTACAGTTTGCACTTGTTATAAAGGGACACAACTCTATGTAATGGTGGACATCTCCAAATTACTGTACTGTTCAATTCGAACCGTGTTTGATTATCCAACTAGCCGTAGCAGCACTACTTAGCATATTCAGACATTAATTCAGCATTCAAACTGACCACTACTACATGTAACATATTTTTAAAATCATTTTTAACAATTTACATGATTTTCACCTCTTTTTTTTTGTCATCATGTATGAAAAAAAAAAAAAATCTCAAAAATAAACTTTAATATTTTTTTCTTAGTTTATTCATCCTCTCCCTTGTCATCTTCATTTTCATCATCATCTACATCATCATCATCATCTTCGTCATCATCATCACCAGCCACTTCAGCATTCTGGAGTTCCAATTGTTCTAACTGTTTAGCCAGTTCAAATTCCTCCCAGTCTGATACAACTCGAGGCTGAAGACAAAAAATGAAATGGGGTTTAATGTCCAACTGTTCTGCTCCTAACCTAGGTTAATGAAGACGGTCATATGCCATACTGTGTGCTATGAGGGAAATTTGCCCGGACAGTGGCGCTACGGCCTACCCCTGGTCATATACATGTACCACTCGGGGCCGAAGACAAAAAAAGTGTCAATTCATTGAAATGCAAAATGAAAGAGAGAGAGAGAAATGGGGTTTAACATCCACCCGACACAAACTGGGTCATTTCAGAATTAAAATATGGTTTAATTTTATTTCAATAATTCACTTGTGTGTAGGGGTCTTTAGCAGTGGGAGAAAACTGGAGGACCCAGAGAAAACCCACGAGGTTGGAGAAATGCAAAATGAAATCAAATGGTAATTCAAGGTCCTTCTACATTGTCCAATGAGCTTGAACCCATGAACTTGAACAGGCAACCCTACTCCTTGTCAATTCCAACTGGGAATCGTAATGATTTTTGGTGTGCGAGTTAACTATGACGAAAAAACGTGATGTGCAAATTTTTAGTGATAAAAGGAAATTGCTTGATTCGAAAACAGGATCTCCTGTTGGCACAGGACCACCTGAAAGGCTTTATCATACAGCATGCCCACGTGTTAACCACTTGACCATTTAACCACATGACCTCATGACAGGCTTTATGATAGCGCGCACACATGCTAACTATTCGGCCAATCAACCCTGACAATTGCTACGACTGACCACAGCATATGATAAGACCTTATAGAATTGCCACGATTACTTCACGACTTCATTTGTAAAGCGAATCGTGATAGTGGGAACCTAGCATAACCAATCCGCTGAGCCATTGGTTTCAATTTTATTTCAATAATTCACTTGAGCGTAGGGGTCTTTAGACCTTGGAGGAAACAGCACTAACCATTTGACCAAATCACTTAGCTAATGCAGCTCAAACAATATATATATATAGAGAGAGATGGGGTTTAACGTCCACTCAACACAAACTAGGTCATTTTGGGACTAACATGGTTTTGATTTTATTTCAATAATTTGCTTGTGCATAGAAGTCTTTATCAGTGGGAGGAAACTAGAGGACGGAGAGAAAACCAACAAGGTAGGTGGTCGACCCTTCTCCTTGTCACGTACAACCAGGGATTCTCCCAACAATATAAATAAACGTACCGGTTGTTGTACACTGTATACACCTTTATCTGCTTCTATACTTTCTTTTATTGCCTGACAGGCTTTATTTAATACTTCTAATCCTTCTGTTCTCTCTAACGTCTGGGTTGTTACTACATATAATGGTGGAGCAATTAAATTTATCTGCAAACAAACAAAATATATATACATGTTTAAAATATTAAGAACAACCAGAATGGACAGAGAGAGAGAGACGAATGTGGTTTAACGTCCACTTGACACAAACTATGTCATTTTGGAACTAACACATGGTTTTAATTTTACCGGGTATTTCAATAATTTGCTTGCGCGTAGGGGTCTTTAGCAGTGGGAGGAACACAGAGAAAACAGCCGACCCTACTCCTGTCACGTACAACCGGGCTTCGAAACCATGCCAGTTGATTCCATGACAGGCTTTATGATACAGCACGCACATGCTTTACCATTACCCCCATCCACCCCCCCCCCCCCCCAACCAGAACAGACAGAATTGCAATCGAGGAATGCAGAATTTGGTCAGTTCTGTCAGTCCTGAGAAAAGAGGTGGTGAGAGTAAAATCTTGACGTTATTACACACATGATTATGTTTCAGCTGTCATGATTGCTTGGTTGAGATATTGTCTATTTTGGGAGTGCTAAATCGAGTATCCCTTTAGAATCTTATGAAGAGCCCCAACTTACATGACCCAAAGAGCACAAACGATTTATTATGCAACATCATTCACCAATTTACAGCCAAGTACACAAAACCCGACATACAAATTCTTCTTAAATAGCTTATGTTATATTTACCCTGTTCATGTGTTCAATTTTTGTGGGTGATTTTTGACCCGAAAGTGGTGTTCTTCCCAACGTTCATAGAATTTAAACTGTCAAGATTGAACATGGGATGGAACTTTTAAAAAGGGTAACTTGCGTCATAAAGATATCTTGGAACAGTTTCAGAAATACTTGGACGAAAAGACAGACAGAGCCCATTTCCTATCCCTCATTTAACTTGTTCCATGTTAGAAAATAAAAAAAACCTTAAAAAACACATACTTTGATTGGTAATGATTCTGTAGTTAGTTCAAGTCCTTTTTTCAAGGCCCTTTTAACGGCATCAACGCCTTCATAGTTGGTACAAGCTACTTCTATATCAGCTCGTATTTTAACTTGTTGTGGTGTTAATCTTCTCTTGATATTCTCCAATAAAACACCCCGCGTTTTTTCATCAATATCGCATTCATCCAGTGTTTCCGGATTCCTGCAAAACACAAACAAATAAATAAAATCTATGAACATCCTTTGTAGGATTTGGAATCGTTGGAAAAGTTGAGTTCCGTGTGCTATGAGGGTAAACTTTGCACTGACGGTAGAGTTGCTGTCTACTCTTTATTTAGAATTCCAACTGCCAAGGATAATTTTTTTGGCACTCGGTTTTTGTCCCATCTGAATAACTAGATACTGTTCCTTGCAAAGCCCTCCGTCCTACATCACTGACATTGGAGAGAGAGAGGGAGAAATGGGGTTTAACATCCACTCAACACAAACTTGATCATTTCAGGACAAACACATTATTAGGGGAAGGAAACCGGAGAACCCGGAATATATCCACGAGATTGGACTGACGACCCTACCCCTTGTCACGTACAGAGTTCATAACCACCACACGACTGACCTAATAATACAACACATATGCATTATTCATTTAGCCACAAAATCCCCCACCAACATTAGGAAACCATCCATTGGGGCAAGCAGTAGTGTTTGGTTTGTGGGAACTAATTTTGATGTCTAGGACTTCTAGTAGATTGTTTCAGAGCCTTGATACAACACACTGTAACCCAGGTAGGTATCATTGCCAGGGGATTTAGAGGAGCTAAACTTTGACTTAAGATGTTCAGTAGGTTGTTTTGGAATGAACGAATGAAATGGGATTTAACGTCCTAAGCTTCTGCACCTAACCTGGGCTAATTGAAGACGGACATACGCCATACAGTGTGCTATGAGGAAAATTTTTGCCCGGGCAGCAACTGAATTCCAACTGCCAAGGGATTTTTTACGTGAACGCCAATGTGTACACGGGACCAGATTGTTTTGGAGTCGTGATACGAATACTTACAATACAGAATGTTTAAACATTTCGTACGCAATACCAGGTTTCTTATAAACATCATCAAAATGCCAGGCGGTCTTCATGTGTAGATTCTCTAACTCTTCATTTGATTCATATTCTAGAACTTCGGCCACATGTCGTAATATACTGCTAACCTGAAAATGAAATAAAATGGAGTTAAACGTGCCATTGTCTGCTCCGAACTGGGCTAATGAAGACGAGAATTTGCCATACAGTTTGCTACGAGGGAGATTTATGTCCTGCGAGCGGCGCTACGGCCTACTCTTACATCCAACTGTCACGGGATGTTTATGTGCACGGGATGTTTATATCTACACAATGCAGGGATCGAACACCCGACTTCCCAGCTAGTAAGCCAGCGTCTCACCCACTTAGCCGTCGTGACCCCTGTCCTATGGAAGCGATTTTACATAAACAGCAATGCTTGTTATTGTATCCATATATAGTATGTTTTATGTATCTGACTCACTAATGAAATAAAATATTGTTTAAACTAGCTAACTAACCTGAAAACATAGCCATATGAAAGATAGAGAGAAATGGGGTTTAACATTCACTCGACACAATCTAGGTCATTTTGAGACTAACACATGCTTCAAATTTTGTATTAATAATTCGCTTGAGCGTTGGAGTCTGAGAAGAGAGACGATTCTACTTTTTGTCACGTACAACTGGGGTATTGGAACCAAGCGACTCTACTCAATGACAGACCTTATCACACAACCAGTCGAAATATGCATTGTTCTCAGAAATTCTCCTTTTTCACATGATTGGTTCAATTTTTGGAAATGAGAGAATTTAATTTGAGTATCCCAATAGTGTCCGCTCAAAGGGAGGTAATCTGTGTTTGTTGAGAAAGAAAACTGAATTCTACTTACAGCTTTAGCTTTGGCGTATTTTTCTTCACATTTAACAACTTCTTCTTGTGAAACTCGTCTTTTAGACAAATCAATATAACCTGTTGATATAAAAATCAAATTAATTAAGTGGGACTGATCATGAATGCAAACTATCAAATCAATTAAATGGAATTTTTGACCCTCCAGTACAAAACAGTACAATGGGGTCAAATTGAAGAAATGGAGATAATGGTGTCAGTATAAAAAGAGTATAAAAAACTCTTTTCATTGGTACCTGAATTCTAAGAATCGGACAAAAATTGGCAGAGATATTTCTTCAATTTGACCCAAGTGTACTGATTGTGCTGGAGGGTCACAATTAGGGCCAGCTGTAAGTGCCAAGTGCACTGTACAAGTACAGTATGGGATTGTAGTGAAAACGAATAGAAACTATCAAATCAATTAAACAGAATATTTTGGCCAGCTGTAAGCATCCACTGCAATGTCCGGGCCTGTAGTGAAATGAGGCTTCTGTCAAAAATCTCGAAATGAAAATGACTGAATGATATCTAGGGGTCGGCCGCAAGATGGACTGTACGTACAGCCCCTTAGTGTGCTCAGTGATACACGCTTCACTTAAAATGAAACTCATGAAAAGGGAGACAATTCGTTAAAACCTAATCTGGGCTAATTGAAGACAAGCAACTGAATTCCAAATCCCAAGGAATCTTTTACGTGCACGCCAATGTGTACACAGGACCTTTGTTTTTCGCACCATTCGAACGACTAGGCAGCTGCCCTTTTCAGGCCCTCCTTCTGACAAGGGGAAACCACGCCGGAAAAGACTGTAAAGAAAAGACAACTCCAGATACAAACCTTTTTCTTTATCCACTCTGATGACGACCACACATTCGCTTCGACCAACTCGAATTAATTTATTGATGGACCTGATACGTCGTCTGGATAATTCACTGAGTAAGATCATGCCTTCGATGTTGTTATACTCCAACAAATGAACGTAGGCCCCCATCTCGGCTATAGAACGTACAGTCACCATGACAACATCTTCTATTTCGGGAAAACGATTCTTGTAAAATCTACAAGACAACTTCATCTTGACAGTTTAACCTGTAAAGGAAAGAGGGAAATACAAGATCACATCACTGTCTTTTTTTTGTAAACAATATTTTATTTCATTTGAAATAGGATTGGAGAACAGGCTGGGCCTATGTTGACTCCTCTCAGTCCAGATCACTGTTTTAAAGATGCATTGTCTGAAAAGTATTTATCGATAGTTATTTCCAAGATGGAAAAATTTGGTATATATGGAAAGTATAGACACCCAATCTTACTAGAAAAATACTGGATTATTAGAAGTACACCCATGGGGAAAGCACTGGGAAAAAATGTCAGGGTATCACAGTATCACTAGATGGCAACTTGACTGTTGTCTGCCAACTTATTTGTTTGCTAGCTTAATCGACTGAAGATTTTCCCGCACAGGAGTGCAACGGCCTATACTTTTTTAAAATTCTAATTGTCAAGGGTTGTTTCACATGCATTCCATTATGTATACAGGACTTTGTTTTCCTTTGGCATGCTATCAGTCCTGCACCACTGACAAGGGGAAACCATGATGACTAATGCTGATGAACTTTCTCGGTCAACACTAGGATCAAAAGGGCTAAATCTCTCTTTTTTTTGACCTCTAGGAATGGACACAAATAGAAAGGATAGAATATCTGCTACCATGAAGCTGATTTGCTACCCGTGTGTGTTTTAATATTAATTCACTGGTGGTAGAGTATTCATATTTCATTCATGGATAACAGACTGCAGTGCCAGTGCAAACCAAATCGACAAATAATCATTCGATTCCCATTTAATTCATAAACAGGGTACTCAAATGCACTTTTGATAATGGTCTAGCACTTCTGGTAATAGACAGTTTATTCTGTTATGCATATTAATAACCGTAGACCTGCTATAATTATTCATTGACAGATTGCAGCGATTGCAGGATTGCTTACAAACAAATAAATGCAAACGAAAACATTCACCGGTCGCCGGTAACTGCGCCGTTACTGATTACATTTGCACGAATGGATCAAAATAACCGGCAGAAATCAATACAAAGAGGTTTGAGAGATTATTTTTGGGGGAATTATTCATTATTTTGTTTTAAATTGTGTCCAAAACTCACCACAATTTATTTCACGTGTTCTGATGCAATTTTCAATGTTCCTACTTTCCAGTAGCGTTAAAATTGTAACCGGAAAGGGGAAAGAAAAGTTTCATTGATGGCGGTCAGCTAAGATAATTATTTTCTTCTCTAGTTCTAGAAAACCGTTGTTCTTATCGCATCGAAACATATATTGTTGACCTTATTATATTAACGTATCGTGTCACTTCATATTTTGATAGTCTTTTATTTATTTCGTTTCGTGTTTATTCTGTGGAAGTAAATGTGCGAATTTAGAAGTTTTGTCAATGCAAGGGAAATAACTCATTTAAACTTCCAATGGGTATTAGACTACAAATTATTTCATGTTTGATCACTAAGCTTTATGAAGTGACAAAGCCGCAGCTCACAGCTTCCCTGAGCTTCCTGGACTTAGTTGCAACTTGCAATGTTAAATTGACCATATACTTTTAGATTGTCACCAAATTTCTGTAATATCCCTCCACTGAGTGATTTGAGCGATATAAGAATCTCTTTCAAACTTCAATATTATAATGTTGCACACCGACTGGGCTAATGAAGACGGACATATGCCATACTGTGTACTATGTGAGAAATTTTGCCCGAACAGCAGCACTAATACAGTCTACTCCTCCTATATCGAATACCAACTGTCAAGGGATCTTTTACGTGCAAGTCAATGTGTAATCGGGACCTAGGTTTTTCGTCCCATCCGAACTACCAAACATTGACTACTGTCAGACTAACCGTCTTGCACCACTGACAAAGGGCGACGAACTTTTACGGTCAACACAGGGACCGAACAGTTGGAGTTCGATATAAGAGTAGGATGTAGCACCGCTGTCCGGGCAAAAGGCCCATCATAGCACACTGTATGGTGTATGTCCTTCCTTATTAGCCCAGTCGGTGCAGAACAGTAGGACGTTAAACCCCATTTTTTTTCACGATTGCTAGGCCTTCTGTGCCATCTTCCTCTAGACTTCTTTCCGCCCCTCATGTCGATAATTTGAACAAAAAATAATTTCGATTGACCTCCTGTCATCTTTGGCATGGAATCAACCAATCAAAATAAATCGATGTTCCTAATTAAATAGGGCGTGGCAGACTTATTATCAAATACCAATTTGATAAGACAAAAGTCTCGGAGATCAATCATAATCGCGATCTTTGCAATTAGACCACGTAATGATTATTGAACAAAGCTTCCAGAATATTTAGTGGTCCATGAAAGTGGACGATAGTCTGGACAAGATCTAATCGAAAATATGTAACTGTCTATTTTTCTGTCAATTTTCTTCTCTGGCTTTCAATATCTCAAAATCTATTCAGATATCACCCCGCGTTAGCTGCAAGTAGACTGGCCCAGTCTCTTCTATTTATTTTACATTTCGATTTATATAAAAGTATTAATTTTTAGTAAACCAACACTTTCGTTTCCATCAATTTGTATAAAAATTTTTTTGAGTAAACCTGTAACCAGCACCAGAGATTACGTTTGTTTTTTTTGGAGAAGACTGGCCACCAGTCTAGTTGGAAGAGACATCTAAGTCGATCTTGTACTGAGACCATAAGAAGGGCTATAGTCTACTCGGTTATCAGTCTAAGGCTGTCAGAAGACCAATTTTTAATTTCCCCCTTAGATGTTGTTCTGGGATCGCTGGAAGACCACAAGTTTACTATCAAGTGACACGTATTTTTCTTGATCGAACAAAAGTCAAAGTCACCTTTGAGTCTGTGTGGATGTCGTTCTGCGACCGCTAGAAGGGGAAACAGAAGTACCCAGACAAGAGAGAGAGAGAGAGGGGGGTGGGGAGAGAGAGAGAGAGAGAGGTGGGGAGAGAGGGGGGAGAGAGAGGGAGAAATAGAAATAGAGAGAGAGAGAGACTAACGTATGAGATACAAGTATGCATATATTCTTCTTTATAAAGATCAGAGAGAGAGAGAGAGAGAGAGAGAGAGAGATTATGTGTAGGCTAAAGCCCAAGACTGGGATTATGCTGGGGAAAGAAAATAAATCGAGTAAAAGAATAACCGAGGCCGGTAGACCGAGGTTTTTCTTCGAAGGTTTTCAGGGCATAGAATATGCCCCATTTTTACAATCTGATTGAAACACAGATGGTTAAGCGTCCACTCGACACAATATAGGTCTTTTCGGGAGTAACATATAGTGAAATTTCATTTCAATAATTCGCTCGCCCGAGGGGGTCTTTAGGGGTGGCAGGGAACTGGGCACACAATATAAATCCTTGTCACACAGAAGCGGAAAATCGAAACCTCGACACTTGGCTCAATGACCTAATAACATTCGACCACCCCCTGCCTAATTCATTTGTTTTTGTATGTGTTTATTACTGTTTTTCATGTCCGCAGACAGAGAGAGAGAGGGGGGGGGTAAGGCCCACGCGACACAAACTATGTTATTCCGGGACTAACATGCGGTTCAATTTTATTTTAACAAGTCGATTTCCCGTAGATGTCTTTAGCAGAGAGAGAAGGGGAGAGAGAGGAGAGAAGGGTAGAGAGAGGGAGAAAGAGAGAGAGAGAGAGACTAACGTATGAGATACAAGTATGCTCGCCTTGTCACGTACAACCGGGGAATTCTAAACCACGCCAGTGTACGAGCTAACCATTCGACCATCCAACCCCCCCCCCGTTTTGTGTGTAGTGTGGTTCTCCTGCACGTACTTATAGAGAATAAGAGTTTATGGAAATATCAAACATTTTGCACTTGGTGAACATAAAGAATAAACTATTGTGTTAATCTATAGAGCAAGTTGTTGTTTTGTTTTTATCTCAGATGTACCCAGAGTAAGCAGATAAACAAACATGATAAGTTAAGATGAGCCATTTTGTTTTTGTTTTAAAGATACATTGTCCCAAAAGCATTTATCGGAGAGGGAGAGGAGGGAGAGAGAGAGAGAGAGAGAGGGAGAGAGAGAGAAAGACTAATACTACAAAAAAATGTATACTGCAAAATCAAATCAATCTGATTAAAATACAGATCTATATTTCGTTGCGTTTTTTATACTTTCGATGATCTACACTACATGAAGATCTGACCAGTTGTACTGGAAGGTCGTGGCATTGGTCGTCCGTGCGTTTTTTGAGCCTATGACGTCAGACATTGACAAATCAATCAGCGTTGACGTTTCTAGGGGTTTACCAGCAGTTCCGGGTATGGCACGAAAACATCTCGCCGTAACAGACCTTTTTATTGGCTAACCCCCCACTTCAACAGAAACACCCATAATATAACAACTCTTCAAGATCCTAGTGTAGTAAAGACAAGTAAAACGAAATTTTTAACTTTAAAAAACGAAACGAAATAGGATCTGTGTTTTAATTATATTGTTGTGGATTGTTTAATTGTACAGGAGCAACGATGCGTCAGTGGAATGAATGAATGAAATGGGGTTTAACGTCCTACTGTTATGCACTTAACCAACAGTGTGCTATGAGGGAAATTTTGCCCGGGCATCGGCGCTACGGCCTACTCTTATATCGAATTCCAACTGCCAAGGGATCTTTTACGTGCACTCCAATGTGTACACGGGACCTCGGTTTTTCGTCCTATCCGAACGACTAGGCAGCTGTCCTTGTCAGGCCCTCCTTCTGCATCACTGACAAGGGGAAATCACGTCGGAAAACCGAGATGAACTTTCTCGGCCAATGCAGGGATCGAACACCCGACCTCCAGACTAGCGAACCAGCGCCTTATCAACCTAGCCACCGTGATCCCATGCGTCAGTGGAATAGGGTGACACGCCTTTCCTCTCCCGCAGTATAATCCGACTAATGATTGAGGCGCTTTAGTGCTGGTTAGATCTGAATGATAAGGCCAACGTCAAGATTGGTCAAACAGAGATGTAAGCAGGCCTAGCAGTAATTAAATGTAGGCCTACATGTATGTTTAAGATGACAAATTCAATAGCCCCGATTTCAAGTAGTATTTACAAAAACCGAGGCCATTTAAGAGTTTGACAATAAATTGAACAATGAACAATTTACTCGACATTTTGTCAAAACTTAAAACACTCACAACTTTGCTCAGAACAAAGTAATTTGTATCAATTATCAATACATGTTTATTCCTTTTTTATTTTCTATGTTGAACTATTTTCACAAGAACAGCTTGCTCCTTATCCATAACTTACATTACGCGTGATGATTAATCTTTCCCGTCTTGATAATTAGCCCACTTTAGGAGCAGAACGATAGTGTAGCTTGAAAACGTTGAGAGAATACTCTTCGAAACGTCGCCTAAATAAATCAGTAATTGTTCTTCCATAAATATGTGTTATAGTCTATTACAATAGTGTGTTAAACTCCATTTCATTTAATTTTATTTCCATTAATCGTTCTCAGACACAATATCAAGGAAAACTGAACTTAGTAAGGATTAATATCATTTTGTTTTAAACATCTCACGCAAGGTTTCAAATATAAATGGCCTAGTACATTTCCTCAAACTGACAGAAAGATGTGACGGAAGTTCCTGCTGAAAGAAAGCTGATCGATTAGGGAATTATGTGTAGGATAAAGCACGAGACTGAGGTTAAAGCACGAGACTGAGGTTAAAGCTCGAGACTGAGGTTAAAGCACGAGACTGAGGTTAAAGCACGAGACTGAGGTTAAAGCACGAGACTGAGGTTAAAGCACGTGACTGAGGTTATGCTCGGGCTAGAAGCTAATGAAGACGGGCATACGCCATACCGTGTGCTATATGCATGACAAGAGGGAGAGAAATGGGGTTTAAAGTCCACTTGACACAAACAAGGTCATTTCGGGACTAACATATATAGTTTTAATTTTATTTCAATAATTCGCTCGAAAACCCACGAGGCGGGACAGGCGACCCTGCTATGAATGACCTTTTCCTCCGAACAATGAAGTTAATATCCGATACATGCCAATATCCAAAGGAACTTGGAAATAAACCGATACTTCTAGTTTCGTCAAAATCGGATAAAAACGTAATTTTTTGTTTTCGAGTACTCAATGAAATGAAATGGGATTTAACGTCCCACAGTTCTGCACCTAACCTGGGCTAATTAAAGACGGGCATACGCAATACAGTGTGCTATGAGGGAAATTTTTGACCGGGCAGCGGCGCCACGGCCTACTCTTATATCGAATTCCAACTGCCAAGGGATCTTTTAATTGCACGCCAATGTGTACACGGGACCTCGGTTTCGTCCCATTCGAACAACTAGACAGCTGTCCTTGTCAGACCATCACTGGTAAGGGAAAGCCACGCTGGACAATCTAGATGCACTTTCTCGGCCAATGCAGGGATCGAACACCCGACATTTGCAGGCTAGCGAGCCAGCGCCTTACCCACTTACCCACGTGACCCCCCCCCCCATACTCGATGAAGTTACGATCCGATACATGTCAATATCGAAAGGAACCGCGATGTTCTGGGGAAATAAACCCATATTTCAATTCACGTATTGTCAAAACTGAATAGACATTGTCCACAAACAAAATATGAACGGACACACGAACGCCTAGGGGCGCGGTATAATACGTCCACATGTAAAGGCATTCTCAACACAAGTGCCGCTATCCAGCATTTTTGTCCCGAAATGACCTAGTCTGTGTTTAGTGGACGTTAAACCCCCATTTCTCTCTCTCTCTCTCTTTATCCAGCATTAGTGTGGACTGCAAGAGAAGACAACTCTGTTTGGGAGATTGATGAAAAGATACTGGCCTTTTTTTTTTGAAAGGACGTTGTCGAAACAACAGGAAGATCTTCAAGCGATTATGATGCATGATTCGGGATATTTTATCTGTCGTTTAAAAACTATAAAAAATACACTCCTTGTTCATTGTTCATGTGCACTAAATGTTATATGCACAAAGAATAAATGGACCCGATTGAACTTGAAAACATAAGTTTATGTTGGTATAACCCTCATTGTAAACACATTCAATAACATTAAATAAATGGAGTGACGCAAAAAATAGAATAAGAGAGAGAGAGAGTAAGAGAGAGATAGAGAGAGAGAGAGTTGTCTACGTTGGCTCCGCTTGAGAACAGGCGCCAAGGTGAGATCTATTAGTAAATGCAGGAGGACTGCACTACACGCAAAACAAACAAAAAAAAAATCAACAAGATAAACTCGCGAACAAGACAGAAAACAGACATTGCAAGCACTAAACAATTATCAAATCAAGTGAATGGATCCGGGGGCCAGCCGTAAGCGTCCACTGCGCTGTACAGTCCCGGGCCTGTCTTGGTACAGGCTTCACTAAAATGATTTACATAAAAGACGTAACAAAAAAAATAAAATAAAAATGCGACCGATCTTGTAAGTGGTCGTCTCTTCAATGGCGATAGTCAGCCAATTGACGTCAGGTGTTAGAACGTCAAATAATTTTAACAATAAGGGCGATAATCCGGACAGAAACTCGGAAAACGCTAAAAAAAATAGGTCACCTGCAGATTTCGTCAGTTGGTAAATTCGACCAGTTTCTACTTTCCAGCCGCGAAAAAGGGAGCAAGCCAATCCTAATTCCGTAAACTCTCACGTGGTAATACAACTCACGAGGCAAAGACAGTAAAATGTTAATCAATCTTACCTTTAACAAGAGTAAATATCTCAGATTAAAAGCAGCAGCCATTGTGGAAGTTCAGGAAGGGAACCTTTTGCGCCAATTCTGCTACGAAACAACGAATGATCGAAACAATCGCTTGTGTATTTGAAAATACAAGCGGGCTTGCTCGAAATCATTCGTGGCGAAAAAAATCGCCAAGTGAAAAACAGGCTTTTGGGTCGGTGATTGTTGCCGAGGATTGTGGGTTAGGATTAGTGTGTGTTGTATTGTCAGTACTGTGAACACGGCCTTAGTGTGTATTGTATTGTCAGTACTGTGAACACGGCCTTAGTGTGTATTGTATTGTCAGTACTGTGAACACGGCCTTAGTGTGTATTGTATTGTCAGTACTGTGAACACGGCCTTAGTCTGGTTACATGTCGTTCAGTACATAAAGTAGCCTACTTAATATGAAGCTTTCGTGGTTATTTATCTAATCCGACTGTGACCTGGCCTTGTTCTAATCTCAGGTTGTTCAAAACACGTGACCGTGGCCTTTATCTAGTTTCGTTTTTTTAGCACCCATGTAGGCTACGTAGTGATGCGGTGGGGGGGGGGGGGGGGCTGAATGGTTAGCACGTGCGCGCTGTATAATGAAGTATGTCATTGAGTCAACTGGCGAGGTTTCGAATCCCCGGTTTTACGTGACAAGGAGTAGGGTCGCCTGTCCAATCTCTTGGGATTTCTCCGGGTCATCCCACTGCTAAAGACCCCTATGCGCATGCGAATTATTAAAATAAATTGAACCATAAGTGAGTCCCGAAGTGAGCTACTCTGTGTCGAGTGGACGTTAAACTATCTCTCTCTCTCTCTCTATGACAACTGTCTAGTCGTTCGGGTGGGGCGAAAACCGAGGTCCCATGTACACATTGGCGTACTCGGAAAAGATCCATTGGCAGTTGGAATTCGATAAAAGAGTAGGCCGTAACGCCGCTGCCCGCTCAAAATTTCCCTCATAGTACACTGTTTAGGAGTAGAACAGTAGCAATTACATTTTTCGTTGATACTTATTGTGAACACGGCCTTAATTTTATCCCAGGTTGTTCAGTAAATATATATGGTTTCGTAGTTTCCTATTGTGAACACGGCATTAGTCTTATCTCAGGTTGTTCAGTACATATGTATATATATAGATGATGTTTTCGTAGTGTCCTATTGTGAACACGGCTTTAGTCTTATCCCAGCTTGTTCAGTACAAATATATATATATATATATATATCTCACTATTAGAAGGGGATCACGGTGGCTAAGTGGATAAGGCGCTGGTTCGCTAGCCTGGAGGTTGAGTGTTCGATCCCTGCATTGGCCGAGAAAGTTCATCTCGATTTTCCGGCGTGATTTCCCCTTGTCAGTGATGCAGAAGGAGGGCCTGACAAGGACAGCTGCCTAGTCGTTCGGATGGGACGAAAAACCGAGGTCCCGTGTACAAATTGGAGTGCACGTAAAATATCCCTTGGCAGTTGGAATTCGATATAGGAGTAGGCCGTAGTGCCGCTGCCCGGGCAAAATTTCCCTCATTGCACACTGTGGCGTATGCCCGTCTTCAATTGGCCCAGGTACGGTGCTTAAGCGTAGGACGTTAAACCCCATTTCATTCATTCACTATTAGAAGCCTGACGATCCCCGTAGTGGGTTAAAGCGCTAGCTAAGATAAAATTTGTTTGTTTTTTTTTTCTTTCCAAAAACTCAATATTTCGTAGTTTCCTCTTGTGAACACGGCTTAAGTCTTATCCCAGCTTGTTCAGTACATACGTATATATGATGCTTTCGTAGTTTCCTATTGTGAACACGGCTTTAGTCTTATCTCGGGTTGTTCAGTACATGTAGTTACCTATATTTGGATATATATATCCTTCCTGCTATAATACACAATGTTATCTAGAGATCTACATGTGTATCATGTTATATAGGCCTACATCGAATCACAGCTTTTCATATAGTTGTCATGTTTATTCAACCACTCCTATCGCCATTCAATAATGTACATCTACAATGCATGTGTGTTTAATTTTTGTTAAGGTAGGAAATATAAGCCTATTGTATGATTGGATCTGCTTTGTTCTTCTTGCATTGGGGGTTCCCCGACAAAGTTCACATAAGAAGTTCATATCTACAATGCATGTTCTGTTGTTTTTGTTAAAATAGGAAATATAAGCCTAGTGTATAATTGGATCTGCTTTGTTCTCCATGCATTGGGGGTTCCCCGACAATTTTACATCAGAAGGGCACAGGGTCAAAATTTTCTTTTCTTAACTATCACGTGAATGAACGAGATTGAGTTTAAAGCTCTAATTTTCTATTTCGTCAACGATAATGAAATTAAATGAAACTGGGTTTAACGTCCTCTGCACCAGGATAATGAAAACGGGCATACGCCATGCATTGTGCTATGGGAGAAATTGTGCACGGACAGAGACGCTATACTCCCTTCTCTTATTTCGAATTCCAACTGTCAAAGATTCGTTGACGTTCACGCCTACCCAAGACCTCGGTTTTTGTCCCATTCAAATGCTTAGAAGAATTTCTTGCATCACTGACGAGGCCTGGGGAACCTTCTCAGCGAACACTGGGGTCGAAGATTGGACCTCACCAAACCACAAGGACCTCTTTCTTAGCGAGCCACTATAGCCTCCTTCCTTGTTAGAGAGCCAGCACCTTACCATAGAGCCACTAGGACCCCCTGTTTAGCGAGCTACTAGGAGGGATTTGGTGCAACGGTTAGAGAGTAGGATTTGTGACCAAACGGTTGCAGGTTCGAGACCCGAATTGTTCGCCGAGTTCTTGTGTCCTTGAATAAGACACTTCATCCCTGCATTCCAGTCTACCCAGCTGTAAATGGGTACCGGTAGGATGGTGTATGTATTACACAAAAAAACTGTTGCGCTCCTTGAAACTTCAAGTTGTAGCCGCATATGTTGGGGGCTCTTTCAAAGAGCTGTAAAGGGAGGTAATCAGACTTACCTGTATCCTCGAGACCGGGATAGTAATTCTGTCGCGCTATGAGCACGCTTTGCGGATTTGGCGCTATATAAATGGACATATTATTATTATTATTAAAGTGGACCTTCTTGTTAGCGAGCCACCACAGCCTTATTGTTAGCGAGCCACTACAGCCTCCTTGTTAGCGAGCCACTACAGCCTCCTTGTTAGCGAGCCACTACAGCCCCCTTGTTAGCGAGCCACTATAGCCTACTTGTTAGCGCGCCACTATAGCCTCCTTGTTAGCGAGCCACTACAGCCTCCTTGTTAGCGAGCCACTATAGCATACTCGTTAGCGAGCCACCACAGCCTCCTTGTTAGCGAGTCGGCACCATCCACTCATCGATCCAACATGACTCGCTATTCAGAAACAAGACAAACTTGGTGTTTATATAAGTTTTAATTTTAAATAATACTTAATATAATAATAATCATAATAATAAAGTTTATGTGGCAAAATATTCAAAGCAATATGGAAACATTGACAAACCCACGGAGCCGATAACGGAGAATGAGATCACAACAAAACACATTCTACTAGTGTATTTAAGGCGACGGTTTGCAGAGTATTTTCTTGATAACGTTGAGAGAATACTCCACAAAACGTCACCTTAAATACACTAGCAGCTGGTTTCCACTAGTATGTCTTTTGTTTTTATTCTATCCAGTTACTTAATGCCATTGAAAGAACAGACAAATAGAATAGATGTTCCGGTATGGAAGACCAAACGAGACAATATTAATGACTTTTGTTTCTGCTCTCCAGTTTTGATATTTTGTATACGATTGTAATATTCAAAATTGATGATCGTATTTCTACATTCTACTGTCACTATTTCAAACACAAAATGAACAGAGAGAGTGAGAAAGAGAGAGGGGGGGGGGGTAACGTTCACTCGACACAAACTAGATCATTTCGGGACTAACATATGGGTCTTTAGCAGTGGGAGGAAACCGGAAGACTTAGAGAGAATCCACGTGGTTGGACAGGCGACCCTACTCCTTGTCACGTACAACCATAGATTCGAAACCACGCCAGCTGACTCAATGACAGGCTTTATGATACAGTGCGCATGTGCTACCCCCCCCCCCCCAAAACTTCAAACACAAAATCAACAGTTGAAACCAAAACAACTTTTGGTTTCGTTTTTGGCGTGTGGGAAGTGTAATCATTAATGTTGTTCTATTTGGGTTTCCATATTCTAGAAGCATTATCGCTCAGGGGGATTTTTGTTTCTTTTAGATTCGACTAAGAATTTATAATTACACCGGGAATGTTCATATTGTATGAGAGAGGGAAAAATGGGGTTTAACGTCCATTCGACACAAACTAGGTCATTTTGGGACTAACATATGATTAAATTCATTGCAATCGATCGCTTGCCCATAGGAGTTAGAAAAACCGGACGACTTAGTTTGCGTCGAGTGGACGTCTCCTTCCCGCTCTCTTTCTATATTTCTGATACCAGATACTGAAATACATTGTCCGAAATCCAACAATTGCACACTGAATTGTATTTTTGTTTCTTGGATACCTGTATTTCTCGCGGTCCCGAACACCCTTTTGCTCACGTTAAAGGGCGTTGGTAGCAGTAGCCTAAGCAGACGGTTAAAAAGCATATTATATATACACGTGCTTTAAACAATTGTGGTAATATCGTTGTATAATGAACACTCAATAACACTTATATATGTACAATTAGAAAACAACAAATCTAAAGAAACACAATATCATAATCATCTGTCCTGGGCCCTTTTCTGTATTGATGGGAGGCGGAGCTGTGCATTCGGCAAACCTCGACAGATTCCGGTGCCCTACATCTAGACTCGGCTGTATGATGAAGTCCGCCATTTTGGAACTATTTTAAAGGACCCGGATAAACAATGGCTGCCCCCATAGAGATTATATCAACAAACTAAAAAATGGCAGCCCCCATAGAGATTATATCTAGAAAAGGTAGTTGACTAGCCGCATCGCAAATGTATGGTCGTAGGTACATATCAATTACTATCATACATCCGAGTCTAGATGTAGGTTACGGAGAGTACCGGAATCTGTCGAGGTTTGCCGAATGGGAGCTGTGCTGACTATCTTGGGGCCCTGTTCATAAAATCTTAAAGAAAGACATTTTAAGAATAGGCCTACTTCAGCTTTACTTGCCGAGGACAAATTTTTTTAGCCCAATGAAAAGGCCTAATTCTTAAAATATCTTAAGTTTAAAATGAGTCAATAGCGTTTTTATAACTTTGGTTTATTTCGAGGGAAGTTCTATAACAATTCTTAAACAAAATATCACGTGCGTTATTCAGAATTTAATATCAACGATTATTTAATGATAATCTCCCGATTATTGGCATTTAATGAGCAAATATGTATGGTTTAATGGTCGAAAGCGAGACATTAAGTAATATATTGATACTGCACAAGGCATAAACTAAGTGTTCTTTCAATATATTACACAATGTCTTTAGCTCGAGAGCATTAAACAACTTAAAATACAGACACTATCCCGCACGTGCTTTTCAATGAAATACGTCACACGAGTCCACTCTTTCAGATAATGTACGATTGGCAAGATGCCCGTACATATTATTTGAAAAAAATGGTTCGCCAACATCAAAGGATGACGTCACATCTGTATTTTAATATTGGTAAATTATTAATGGATATGTGTAAAGTTACTAATTATATTTTTACTATATCAAACATGACAATAAGGTTTTTTCATCAACAAAAGTACATCTTTTACCTCTAACAACAATTAACCTAAAATATTCCATTTTAACCAAAAATATTCCATTATAACCTAAAATATTCCATTTTAACCAAAAATATTTCATTTTAACCAAAAATATTCCATTTTAACCTAAAATATTCCATTTTAACCAAAAATATTCCATTTTAACCTAAAATATTCCATTATAACTAATCTAATATTTTCCAAATCATGAACAGCCGTTGAATTACAGTTCGGATTCAAACCTATTTAAAATTCCACCCATCAGACGACGGCTTCGATAGATGATTTCATTGATTTGGTTCTCGTCATGTTAAAATGTGTCTAATTAATAGTTAATAGAACATTTAAGACCAAACGAAAGACACGCAATAGACAGATTTAGTTCTTTCATAATGGATGTTTAAATAAAATATAACCAGTCCTTTCATCGTGATGTCAACCACCTGTAACACCTGAAATATTCAATACCTAATGACGTCATACAGGTAAACATCGCTTATCGGTCTATTTGGAATCCCAATCATTATTCTTTACAGCCCTGTTGATTTGACTAATGATGAAAATATTGAAATAATTAAAGGGACAATAACACTCTTGCTGGCTTGGCAGGTCCAGAAAAAATTAACCTTATTCTAACTACAAGATGTTTAAGTGACCCACCTGTTGTGTAAATCATCCATTACATCCTATCTTACTTGTCCAGAGGGTTCGAAAATATTTTAAAATCAAAGTTACATTTGAATTTTTCCAATTTTTTAAAATTCGGTGTGTTAAGATGAAATTTTTATTATCAACTAATTGGAATATTGTAAAATAGTACAATTTGTTGACCAGAATAATGATTGGGACAAATTATTCAGTAACAACAAGAGTGTTATTGGGCCTTTAAATACAATATTCATTAAACTTGAGTCTCTTGATCAATAAATACGTATTTCACACAATATGTAAATAGCATCAATAATCGATTTAAATTTTATATTCATTGTATAGAAAATCTCAACTTTAACGTATTACGTTCAAACATACGTACATGCATATATTTCTGTATTTTATGTGTGCTTGATAAAAACTTATTACACGTAAATTATTAAGTTTAAAAATGTATAATTCTGTATTTCGTATATTCTTGATTTTGACATACTACTCTTTAATTATCAAGTTTAAAAATGTATAATTCTGTATTTCGTATTTTCTTGATTTTGACATATTAAACTCAGATTATTACGTTTAGACACGTATAATTCTGTAATTTGTGTATTCTTGATTTTAACTTGATTATTACGTAACATTCCGTATTTTGTATATTCTTGATTGTAACTTATTCAATGTACGATTATTACGTATAAACATGTAGAATTCTGCATTGTAAAGATAAATGCATATTCCTGCTTTGGACTCTGTAAAAACATGATTCTGTATACATGGGAGGAACTTGGTAGGCATAGACTTGTGTTCGATCATGTTCTGTTTTGAATAAAATATTGTTTAACCCAAAAACAAAACAATAATTTAAGACCTAATTTGTGAATAATATAATATAATTAGTAAGGTACAACCCATCCTCGGTTACCCAGTGTACACATTCCGTTCTACTCCACTATACCCTGGGTTAATCCATAGGGATTCCACGATTTCAAATTACCTTCCCTGGCTGATTGTGATATTTTTATCGTCCAATCCCAGAAAGCGTTACTTGGAAGGGAAATAAACGAAGGGAAGTAACTCTCATCTTTTTTCAACAAATAATACCCCAACATGGCTGCCGAAGTTCGTTCTCGCACACTTTGCAAATATGTAAACAAGTTGTATGACGTAAAAAACGTCGCTAAAGGGTCTTCGGAAGACTTTTTGTAAACTGTTCTTTGATTGGCTCGTACAGTTTAACTACATTCTGATATTTTGAAATCGTGGAATCCCTATGGATTAACCCAGGGTAAAGTGGAGTAGAACGGAATGTGTACACTGGGTAACCGAGGATGGGTACAACCGAGCCCGTGGTACAAAGTTCACCATGTTATTTGAACAGCCGAGCCCGTTGTACAAAGTTCACTATGTTATTGGTTCAGCCGAGCCCGTGCTACAAAGTTCACTATGTTATTGGTTCGGCCGAGATCTTGATACAAAGTTCACTATGTTACTGGAACAGCCGAGATCGTGGTACAAAGTTCACCATGTTATTGGTTCGGCCGAGATCTTGGTACAAAGTTCACCATGTTATTGGAACAGCCAAGATCTTGGTACAAAGTTCGTGGTACAAAGTTCAGCATGAAATTTATGACTATAGTCAGGTAGTGATTTTGGCTGTACCTGGCAATATGTCCGGCTTTGTTAAAGTTGTATCGGTCGCGTGTAACATTGTGCCGGATCAACATAAACACACAAAGAACTGTGCCAGACAAAGTCCGAATTTTGGGCTTTCTTCCTGGCTTGATTGGTCGTTAGTGAAACCAAAGTCCAATTCGGAACGCATGCAAAGGCATAGAAACCATGGCAACGCCCCAAAATTTTGCACACATTATTAATGCGATATGGAAAATATCTAACGGTAGAAAGCAACGAGTCTTTTTATTTGTTTACCCAAAGTTGTTTGGTTCAAGTCAATTATCCATGGAATGTTTCACGGATTTAAAACAAACCGGGGACTATTCTGTGCGGAACCCTTTTACAATATTCCAGCCAATAATCGCCATATTTGTTTCCACACTTTTCGTCATCTCTGTAACTTCTGTGGATCAGTAAAATATTTAGAAAAATGAAGTAAGAGTATGGCATTATGTTGTTAAACAACGCCGGAACTGTCCAGAAGAAAGCCAGCATTATTTCCGGTATGTAATGAAAATGGCGGGAAAGTCCCCACCAACCGGAAGCCAACAAGATACTTTCCTTGACGTCGCCATTTTCTAATTGGTAGGTGGCGCGAATTATCGTCGGTTTCCTGCCCCAGACGAGGCATTCTCCATTTGCATAACGCACTTCCTGTTTCTGTAGATCGGCTTTGTAGTTGATGACGATACTGAGTATTCCCATTGTTAGGAAGATAGTGGTCAGCACGGGGCCGAGATGAACGGGTTGGGTGACGTTATACAGGCTAACTGACGTATAGAGTCCGGGGATATAAACCAAACACCCCCAGCAGATGTAAAACCCAGCCCGGTCCAACATAATATCAATTGTTCTCAAATACCCGGATTCCCACCAGAAGAACTTGGTGATATAGACCAACTGCAGAACGGCACAGACGAACATGCTGTCCACAAACCCATACAGCTCGTAGCTCTTGAGAGCGAATATAGACACGAGCAACGCCCACACCATCATCCCGAATCGACAATTGGTAAATGTCTTAATATCAAAACCAAATACGCGTGGATACAGTTCCGTGCCCCAATAATAATCAAAGATCAGGTTTCCACTGGAGCCACTATCACTGGATGATGGAGCAAAGAGTCCCTTAAAATACAAGAACCAACAAAAGACGAAGCTGAAGATGCTCAGAGTGTTGAGGACTTCGTCGTATCGGTCGTAAACAATTGTTGGCGTTAACCCGAACTGTTTTAATACCACAGTCAGGACCACGAACAGTATCATAGTCACCACAAAGAACAGAAAGCCGTTGTCCTTATAAACTGGGGTATTTCCCTTGGGAGTCAGCGGTCCTGTTACCATTTTACCCGGTAAAAGCCTCATCATAGCTAATGCATAGACGCAATATCCGATCAAAATACCAGAGATCGTCCAGCTGCCTAAACTAGTCTGGCTCCAAATAACGCGGAGTCCTTCAAAAACGGAGCGTCCAGAAAACACGCTGATGAACTTCGAGTAGCTTCCGTCGCATCTGAAGGCCGTGTACCAGAGAAACGTCATCAGGTTGGGAACGAAGAGCATGAGGAACACTGGAACAAGAGTGTTGTGGAAGAATCGTCGCAAGAATTGGTTGTACTTGCTCTGGGATAGTTTCTCGTAATTCTCCTTGTATTCGTTGAGTCCATTGGACAGCATGTCGAGATCTCCGTTCTCGGCGTGAGTTTTTTTGCTAGAGTTAGTTTTCCTGTTTACGGCGTCAGTGCCGTTGCTATGTGACCGTGTCGTGACCTGCAACGAGAGAAATTGAATTTAAGTCGGAAATTCTCTGTAACATGAATATATTGAGTATATTATGTGGAAATGTAAGAATCGCTGGGCAGGAATACCCGACAAGACAAAGTATCTAGTTGTTCGGGTGGGACGTCAAATCGGGATCTCGTGTATACCATTAGCAGCACGCTAAAGACTCCCCTGGCAGATGGAAATCAAGGATCTCTAGCTGGCAGGTCAAATGTATGTGGCTTAGAGATAGTGAGCCATCTCAACCCCATGGGTTTAATTTCTGGTACTTGGGGTTTCCTCCGACATGGAACGACCCCTGCGCTTGCGCTAAGATAATAAAAATGAAAATAAGTCAACCTGTCTGCGACATCACCCTCGGTGAAAGCGGACGTTAAACACAAACTAGAGCAGCAACGTTATTGCAACAATTGATGTATAATCTTTAAATGTCACATTTCAACCGCCCATTCCCCAACTCAGAATAAATCTATCCATGGGATATTCTCACCATATTAGTTTGAAATTTGTAACCTTGTTCAAAACCGGAGCCTAAACAAACTTTAAAATGTTCTCAGATTATGCACTTCGTCTTGTAACATTTATTTTAGTAACCCCAAAAATCAAATTAGCCCCCCCCCCCCAATATTTTAAAGTATTTTCGAGTCTCGTAATTGCTGATCATTTCACACGTATTTTGTGTATGTTTTTAATCTCAAACTTTTACTTGAATATAGTGTCGAATTATTATAAATGTGTCAATCGTGACAGAAAATGATTTTCTTTGGCAAACAAAGATGAAAAATAGTCGATAGGGATTCCAAAATAGCCTTATACCAGAGGTGGGGATGAGTGGTATTTTAATACTATATTATTGAACCGATCCCTTACTCCTTGACGGACCCGTAGTCACGGGGGGCTATGGCAGGGGGGGGGGGTAGCCCCTCCAAAAATCAAATTAGCCCCCCCCCCCAATATTTCGCCAACAATAATGATTTATTAAGAGTATTCATATCCTTAGCCCCTCCCAAAGACTCTGTAACCCCCCCCCCCCCCCCACAAATTTTATAAGCTGGCTACGAGACCGCTCCCTGAGCAAGAATTCAAGATAGAAAAGAAACTTACCATATTGGCTGCCGACGACCCGTTCAGCTTGATGTTGACTAACAGCTGCTAGTATAGAGATATAATCCTGGAATGATAACAGGAGTATATTAATACAGATTATATAAGCTATGGCGTGAAAATAATCTACATACATTGATTAGAGATGTAATTACACAGACAGAGATAAAGCTGATCGTCCGATCATAACACGGTAGATAACCCAGATGTGGTGATAGATGTTGTTCGTTTAATCACTGGTGATATAGAAGCCGATAACGTGATGGAGGAAGATAATTAATGACGTATATATATACTATGACATATCGTATGATATATCACACTTGTAGCTGATTAAATGATCAATACTATCAATTTCAACTTTTATCTTTTAAACTTGTTCACTTGACTTAGCGGGCGGGCGGGAGACACGGTGGTTCAGCTCGCTAACAGGAGATCCTGCGTTCGAATCGAGTGGTGCAGGGAGAGAGGGACGCGGGGTTGTACGTCCACTCGACACAAACCAGATCATTTCGGGACTAAAACATGGCTCAATAATGAACACTATCAATTTTAAGTTTTATCTTCTAAACTTGTTCGCTAAGCGGGCGGGAGACACGCGGCGGTTCAGTTTGTAAACGGCTGGGTCGCTAACAGGAGGTCCTGTGTTCGAATCGAGCAATCTCCTTTTAATGGCGGTGGAGGGCGGAGGGCTTTACGTCTAGTCGTTCGAATAGTACGAGATGGGGTTTAACGTTCACTCGACACAAACTAGGTCATTTCGGGACTAACATATGGTTCAATTTCATTTAAATAATTCGCTTGCGCGTAGGGGTCTTTAGCAGTGGGAGAAAACCGGAAGACCCGGAGAAAACCCACGAGGCTGGAAAGGCGACCCTATTCCTTGTCACGTACAACAATACAGCACGCACGTGCTAACCACTCGGCCACCCCTTACTTAAAGAGCATAAGAGATTATGAAAATATCAAATATTTTGCACTTGGTGAACATAAAGAATAAACTATTGTGTTAATCTATATAACAAGTTGTTGTTTTGTTTTTATCTCAGATGTACTCGATGATAAACTAATATACAGAGGAAACAGATAAACAAACATGATAAGTTAACATCATTTATTTTTATGATCCATTTTTAATTTTTATTATTAGATTTGCATTGTCCCCAAAGGATTTATCTGGTAGATAGAGAGAGGGAGGGGGGATAGGGACAGTCCTTATGATACAACGCGAACGCGCTAAACCATTCGGCCATTCAACCCCCTCTTAATAACAATGGGTAACATTAAACAACACTGTGCAAAATGTGAAACAAAGACAAAGAAAATCTGAGAGAAAAAATGTTTCATAACCATTCAGGCATCCAACCCCCTCTCGATAACAATGGGTTACAACAATATGCGAAATGGAAACAAAGACAAAGAAAAACTGAAAGAACAAAAACCGTTTTTAACTCTGAAATCGGATGTAAAAACAGACAACTCTCAATCCAATACGACACACAATTTACAAACCAGAATATAAAACAGTTTTAAATATTCCATATTGCTTCAGATAAAAATAAAAGATTATTACAAGAAAATTCCTACCCGATGTGTAGAAGTGTTCGAGAAAGCAGCCCAACAGCGAACGAGCGAGTGAAGCAATAAGATAAAGTGGATGGTAGAGCTAAAGGCCATGTAATCCGGTTACTAATCAATAAAGTAATCTCACTCCATCACACAAAATTACAAAAGCTATCGTTTTTCCTCAGCCAGTCAAAGTAGTAATGGACTGAAACGTCTGGTGGAAGAAATTGACGATTAACGCCCTACTTTTCTGCACCATTTGGGTTAATAAGGAATGGTATATTTACATATTACGCCATGCAATGTGCTATTAGGAGAATTTGGCCTGGTCAGCGACGTTTCCGTATACCCTTAATACTATTTCAACTGTCAATGGTTCTTTTACGTACATCCCAACGTACGGCCGAATGGTTAGCACGTGCGCACTGTATCATAAAGCCTGTCATTGAGTCAACTGGCATGTTTTCGATTCCCAGGTTGTACGCGACAAGGAGTAAAGGGCCGTCTGTCGAACCTCTTTTGTTTTCTCCGTTTCCTACCACCGCTAAAAAACCCTATGAGCAAGGGAATTATTGAAATAAAATTGATAAGTGCGTTAGTCCAGAAATTACCTAGTTTGTGTCGAGTGGACGTTACCCAACCCCACGACACCTCTCTGGCTCTGTCTCTCTCTCTCACTTCAATGAAACCGCGGCTCTAGGTACTTATTACCCTCTACTTTCATTTTACTTTCATTTTATCATTATGTCTACAACAATTAACAATACTACCTCCACTATCTCAATATCAATTTTCATGATATCTTTTCACTGCTCGTAATGCGGGTAATACTATCTCGGTATTAAAGTGTCACTTCGTCCACAACAGATATTATTTCTCGATAATTTAATTTTGTATTTACTGTGAACAACTGACGGCGACTAGCGGCAACTGACAGCTTATGTCGCTACGACTGAATTTATCCACGACTGGACGCAACCACGAGAAACCAGTTGGACCTAGTCGTAAGAGTGCTTATGTCGCTTGCGACTAGGGACAACTAGTTGTCTTCCGTCGTAGGAGTAGAACATGTGCGACTCGAAAAAACTGGAGACAGTTCGACGGCGACTGGTTTGCGTTAGACTCACACCAGTCGTAAGAGCGCTTAGGTCGCCCAAGTAGTCACGACAGATTAGTTCCACTTGATCGTAGACCAGTCGCATAGTTTTATCGCGTCGTAGGGCGACTTAAGCTGGGCTTTAGGGAAATTTGTTTGGACAGCAGCGTTACAGTCTAATAGGCAAGGGTTAGATCTATTTCACAAACACGTCTGCAGATTTCATCAAAGGCTACGAGGTGTAAACAGGGCAAGCGCTAATAGAACCCTAACCCAAGGTCCTAGCACAAAGTCGTAACCTAATTGTCTAAACCTTGTTTACACGCAGGTGTACATGTGATAAAGTTTTAACCCTCGCCATCTTATAAGTTGGAGTTCGATTAATAAAAGTAGGCGGTAATGCCGATTTACGAGCAAAAAGTACCTCATAGAACCAAGGAACAAGATTCGTCCGACCCCCCGAAAAAACAATATTTATATGTGTGTGAGGGGGAGGGGGGGTCTCTGTGCAACCGATTGATATTGGGCTATGTGGAACATGCTATAGAGTCGATTTGTAGCACTGTATATGATTGACACTTGTTAAGCATTATAATGTTGAAAACTGCGTTGTAACTATGTGATTTTTTGCCATGTTCAAGGAGACACAAAAACTCAAAACAAAGACGCAAAGCGCGTCATTCCGTCCCCTCTCACTAAGCCCCCAGTATAGCACACAATGGCTTATGTCAATCTTCATTGGTTCGGTTGGTACAGACAGTATGACTTTAAACTCCACAAGAGGTCTCGGTTTATCGTCCCACCTACCGAGATATTAGCTTTTAATTCAATTTTCATTATTCTGGTCAACAATTTGTACTACTTTACAATATTTCAATTAAAAAATGATACAAATTTCATCTTAACACAGCTAATTTTAAAAATTGGAAAAATTCAACTACATGGTTTGAAAAGCTTTACGTACACTTTCAAATGCAACTTGGATTTAAACATATTTTCGAACCCTCTGGACAAGTAAGATAGGTTGTAATGGGTAATTTACACAACAGGTAGGACACTTAAACATCTTGTAGTAAGAATAAGGCTAATTTTTTTAGCAAGAGTGTTATTGTCCCTATAAGCCAAGACTCGATCATCTGCGATATCACTTCGATGGGAGCGGACGTAAAATACACCTACTTCACATACATCATAAATAAAGTCGGTTACCCATTTTTTGATTTAATCATCAATAAGCGTTAAGCAGCATATCGGATTCAAATCCAGTGAAAATCCGACTACATCGAGAGTTGATTATGGTTTGGAGACGTTAATTAATGTCTAATTAATAGTTTAGCATAAAGAAAGAAAGACCTGCAGTGGGCAGGTTTAGCTCTTACATAATGTATGTTTAACTTAGACATGCTACCAGTTTCAGCTCTGTTACAATAATGTTTAAGCTCTGGGGCCTGTTTCACGAAATTTTAACTAAAATAAAATCCAAATGTTAGTAATTTGATTGGATAATATAAGATTGATTTCAGTTCTTAGCCAATCAAAATTGAAGAATCTACTAAAATTTGGATTTTATCTTTAGTTAAGATTTCGAGAAAGAGGGCCCTGGTACTGGTACGTACCAGCCATTTAAAATAATGACCATTGTTTGGGGTTTAGGGTTGTTTTGGGTTTTTTTGTCTATACGTTATATTGGTATATTACTTGAGTGGCATTTAGCAATTGAACACATTAAAAAACAGCAATACGGAAAAACAATCACTGGTTTTTAGGCGTAGCACGACGTTTCGACAAGTATTCTCTTTTCGTTATCAAGCACCACAGTTCTACCAAAGTTAAAAACAAATAGTTTTCAAACATTGTACTTGAGAATGGTGGAAGTTTGTAATATCCAATATTACATGAAGATCTGATCAGTTGCACTGGAAGGTCGCGTCAGGAGTCATTCGAGCGGCGTTTGACCCTATGACGTCAGACATTGCTTATTCAATCAGTGTTGACGTCCTTAAGGGTTTACCCAGAGGTCGCCAAGAACTTGCCGTAACAGACCGTTCCATTGGCCAATTCTTCATATCAACTAGAACGCCTGTAATATAACAACTCTTCCAGATCCTAGTGCAGTGAAGACAAGTTAAACAAGTTTTGAACTATAAGAAACGAAACGAAATAGGATCTGTGTTTTAATTAGATTGTGTTTATAGATAAACCATGATATAGCATGTTTTAACTTAATGCAAAGACAGGACGTGGTTGGTTTTTTATTAGTTTTTCAATAACAACGATAATGCTACATTAAAAACACACATGGCTAGGGCCATATGTACTTGGATAAATATTATTCCAACTTCGTTATTTAAAGCGACAGTCCACCAGAGCAAGAAAAGCATACTATCCAATGTCAAAAAAAAAATGGGGTTAAACGTCCCACTGTTCTGCTCCTAAACTGGGCTCATGAAGACGGTGCACCAGTCACACTCGTATCGTCTTGCTGAAATGGGTGGTCGTTTATTCGATCTAAAAACGGAATACGGTGGTGTTCTTCCAGTTAAAACATCTCTTCTATTCAACGGTCAGTGATTGAGGACGGGAGGTCTGGCAAGGACAGATGTCTAGTTGTTCGGATGAGTTGAGCAACCGAGGTCTCGTGTACAAATTTGCGTGCACGTGAAATATCCCTTGACAGTTGGAAATCGATATAAGAGTAGGCTGTAGTGCCGCTGTCAGGGCAAAATTCCCCCCATAGCACACTGTATGTCATATGCCTGTCTTTATTAGCCCGGTTTGGAGCAGAACAGTAGGACGTTAAATCCCATTTCATTTTATTTCATTTCTATGGAACGGTTAGTAAGTATTGCAGTGCCAACTTTCGGCCAGTTTTATTTGGAGCACCTGCTATGCATACGGTTTTTATTTGTTTAACACTGGGAGTGTGTTACACTATTTCTGGCGAAATTTCAAACATTTTTACGGCTAATATATCTGTCTGAGACAATATCCCGAAGGCCAAGGTTAGCACATTCACACAAGATGGTGCACTCAACAACCCCGATAAGCGATCGATTAAGAAAAATCGAAATGGGAATGTTTTTTTCCACAAGTTCCTGGTTAAAATGTTCGACTATTTGCCTACAGCAGGTTAATCGATATGAATTATACTAACATTTAGTTTACTAATGTCATTCATTGAGAATTTATAACCATATCTATTAATATCCCTCTCTTTAAATGTCGAGTATCGACGCGGAGTAAATTGTGTGTACCTGGATACTTGATACTGCGTGAATTGTATAATGAGAGAGAGAGAGGGAGAGAGAGAGAGGGAGGGGGGTAATGTCTACTCGACACAAACTAGGTCATTTCGGATCTAAAATGGTTTTATTTTATTTCAATAATTCGCTTGTCTGTGGGGGTCTTTAGCAGTAGGACCCGGAGAAATCCCATCTGTTTGCTCTCGTCCTGTTTCCGTATCTCCTACACCGTTCAGGGTAGCGTTCATTATAAAAATAGTCGTTATCTTTTGCTAATTGGAAATTTGTACTAATACATTTTTTTCATGTTTCCATGACAACAATTTAATTAACTTTTGTAATATACAAGAGCGCGGAATATTGATGACCCAAGTCTTCGTGTTATCCCAAGCTCATGAATGCAAGCTGTGTTCGTTTGAAATAGATTAATTATTTTAATTCTAAAAGATAAAATAAATATACGTAAGACAAAGTATGACTGTTGTCTACCTCCTCGTACATAAATTACACGAACTGTTGTCTACGGAAATTTAAGGACATGGGGCCCGTTGCTCAAAGCTCCGTTATCTTTTAACGATCCGTTAACTTTAACGGACAGAAAGATTGTTGCCGGAAATAAAGGCCCCGAACATTCTGTGGTGCAAATCTTTCCTACAGATTTATGCTAATATCAAAAATAAAGTATTCTATAGTGTTTTCTGTAGTAAATTTAACGGGAAGTTAACAAACAACACGTAACCAAGATATGTCCGTTAGAGTTTAACGGATCGTTAAAATAACTTAGTTTTGAGCAACCGACCCATAGGGGTTTGAAGTGCAGTTTGCTATGAGGGAAATTTTGCCAGGACAGCGCCGTTTCTGTCTTCTCGTCTTAGAATTCAACCTGTCGATGTCAACGGTTCTTTTTCAATGTGCATAAACTTATACACGAGACGTTGGCTTTCCGTCCCATCTCAACGACTTGCATGACATCGGAAACTTAACTTAACAATCTCCGAAAATACCGGGATCGAAGTCTGGGCGTACAAGTCAGTAAGCCCGTGTTATACCAATGCTCTGGTTCGCTAGCCTGGAGGTCGGGGGTTCGATCCCTGCATTGGCCGAGAAAGTTCATCTCGATTTCCGACGTGATTTCCCCTTGTCAGTGATGCAGAAGGAGGGCCTGGCAAGGACAGCTGCCTAGTCGTTCGGATGGGACGAAAATCCGAGGTCCCGTGTAAAATTTGGAGTGCATGTAAAAGATCCCTTGGCAGATGTAATTCGATAGAGTAGGCCGTAGCGCCGCTGCCCAGGCAAAAATTTACCTCATAGCACGCTGTATGGCGTATGCCCGTCTTCAATTAGCTCAGGTTAAGTGCATAACAGTAGGACGTTAAACCCATTTCATTTATTCATTATACCAATGCTGGTTATTGTCACTGTTGTCACGATACCATACATATCGCGATTCATAACCAGGTCAATATTAACCAAGAAAACAACAGGATAAATAAATAATTGATATTTTTATTCCTGGCGATGTTAAAGAAATAAAACTGTATTATATCACAATATCGATGCCGATGGGGTTTAACGTCCATTAAATAATTTGCTTGCGCGTAGGGGTATTTAGCAGCGCTTAAATTCGGCCATCCAACTCCTCGCGAATCGCGTTACATCGATTCAACGCTAATATCGTGCCAGCACAGCACTATGTCATACCCAGGATTCCACTGTGGTCCCCTTTATGTACAGTAGTGTGCAAATAAATACATTACACTAATAAAAACAATTACAAAAAAAAAATATGAACAATAAAAAAGGTGATTATCTAAGAAAAAAAAAATGACTATTAATCATTACTTGACAATTTGGATTATGTGAACTAAATTTTAAAAAAAAATAAAGTGCCAGAAAGAAATAAAATAAATGCATTATTTATGCCAATGTCTACATCAGGAAGTATGCAATGACTTAATAAATGAAAACTATATTACAATAATGTTGTTATACATTTCAATTTCTTGGAACACTAATTTTCACAAAGAAATCTTATTCTTATAAATGAAAAGCCCAGTTTGTTGTTTGGGTTCACAGTGTGTCATCATAAATAACATTAGAAGAATTAATAATCTAATTATTGGTGACAGTCTCACGCCAAGAAAATTAATTATAGCTTTTAAGCTATCATTTTCTTCACTGGTCTTCGACATTATATTTCATTTCATCAAATGGAGAGATTTTTCAGGTTTAGTTGATCTAGAGCGTCCACATTTTTTTTTAAATGATCAAGGGCCATAACTCTGACAGTAATTATCGGAATCGTTGAAAATCAATAAGCTTTTTCGTCTCATGAACTTAAACACTCTGTATAACTTTAAAGTCAATTGGATATATACTTTGGACTCTAGAAGGTTCACAAGATATTAAAAATACATAGACTTCTTCGTCTCATGACCTCAAACACTGTGTATAAATTTAAAGTCAATCGAATCATAATTTTAGCCTCTAGAGCGTCCACAAGATTTTTTGACGTCATCAAGGGCCATAACTCTGACATTAATTATGGGAAATCGCGGAAAATCAATAGGCTTCTTCATCTTATGACCTTTAACACTATTTAAAGTCAATCGGATATTAACTTTAGCCTCTAGAGCGTCCACAAGCAATCGTGGACAAACGACAATATACGACCATATTTCAATGTGGGCGTATAAAAAAAGCAACCTGTCCATTTAATATCAATTTACAATCTAATATAAAGCGAACTGTCTCTTTAACTGTCATTTTAAAATCAATAAGAAAATGAAATAAAGCAAAATGACCATTTAATATCAATATACAACCAAATATAAAGCGAACTGTCTCTTTAACCGCCCTTTTACAATTAATAAAAAAGCGGAAGGTCCCTTTAAGTTCTGAAAATAGGGCTTCAGCTGGGTTTAAGGTGGTTTTGTTATTTAAATACTTGGGTCAACTGTGTTTTTAGCGGCGTCTGACCAACAAATGCTGATTTTAGCCTTAAAATAAATAAACTTTGTCTATTGATCAAAGATTTAGCACGCGACTGTAAAACAAGCAAGCTTAATAAAAGCTGTCAGGGGATAAACTTTTCTCTGTCTTCATTAGCCCAGTCCGAGTCGGTGGAGAACAGTAGAACGTTAAACTCCATTTCATTTAATTCGACCTCTAGCTGGCCGGCCACCTCTGGCTTGCGGCTGTGGTTTCGAGCCCTGGCGTGAGCGTATGTGGCATGGAGATAGGGGCGCCTTCTCAACCTCGTGGGTTTCCTCCGGGCACTCCGTTTTCCTCCCACTGCTAAAGACCCCTACGCGCAAGCGAATTATTTTTCTCTCTTCTCTCTCATCCAATTACATTTCCTAATTAAAGGTTAGGTAATTATTTTGAGTTTTAGCGTCTCACTGCTCTACTCCTATAGTCGGCTAATGAAGATGGGCATAATTCGAGCAGGCTACATTTGGAGGGATATTGGAATGGTTAACCACTACTAAAGCATTATGCAAAGGAATGAATGAATGAAATGGGGTTTAACGTCCTACTATAATGCACCTAACCTGGACTAATGGAAGACGGGCTTGGCCATACAGTGTGCTATGAGGGAAATTTTTCCCGGGCAGCGGCGCTACGGCCTACTCTTATATCGAATTCTCCTTCTGCATCACTGACAAGGGACATTATCGTCTACATAATCACTAGCAGAATTTCGAATTGTCAGAGAGGCGTGTATATTTTTAAAACAACTTTGGAGCGAACATTATTTTTTGTAAATAAATTCTTGTTATTTTTATTCCCCACCGCAGCATTTTCGATAAAACTACTTTGGGTTCGCATCATTTAGGCTATATTTTAAAATCTTTTTATTTCTATTTCTTAATTGCATTATTTTGGATAAAACTCCATAAAAGAAAAACCTAAAATAATTGTGTCATAGAACAGCTCTCAACATTATTTCTTGTAAATAAATTCTTGTTGGTTTTTGATAAAACTTTATACTTTGGGTTGGCATCATTTGTATTTTAAAACTTTGTTATTTCTATTTCTATTTCTTAATTGCAGCATTCTATAAAGGAAAACCTGAAATAATTATGAAATGGAAACAGCTCTCAGTGTGAAATAGAGCAGTTTTATATAAGCATTTAGTTGCTTGTTACTGTATCCAAACTATTCATATTATTCCTTCTATGACTGTATATAAGAATTCTGAATAAATACTTTTTAAATCAAATAGAGCACGCCTGATAAGACAAAATGTTGTCGTTTTTACAAAATAAAGTAATTCTCAGTGGGAGAATAGAATTTCAGAAATGACTAGAGAAACAGACATTTACTCGTTGCCATGGTAACTTTGAAATGAAATCATCTTGAATACTCACGACTGGTAAAAAGAAATGTATACAAAGAAAACGTCCTTCGGCTAAGCAGGGGGGATTTCCGCGCTCGAAGACGAAACGAGAATCAAAGTACCTCACAAGTAGTTGATAGGTTGCCAAAATGAAGGTTTGTTTGTCATCTAGTTCTAATGTTGGTCGGATAGCCGTGGCGATAGAGAGGCGGCTTCTTCTCACCAATATAACGAGGGTTCAATCCCAGCTCTTTCCGGCGTGATTTCCACTTGTCAGTAATGCAGAAGGAGGGCCTGACAAGGACAGCTGCCTAGTCGTTCGGATGGGACGAAAAACCGAGGTCCCGTGTACAAATTGGAGTGCACGTAAAAGATCCCTTGGCAGTTGGAATTCGATATAAGAGTAGGCCGTAGCGCCGCTGCCCGGGCAAAATTTCCCTCATTGCACACTGAGCGTATGCCCGTCTTCAATTAGCCCAGGTACGGTGCTTAAGCGTAGGACGTTAAACCCCATTTCAATCATTCATTCATTCTAATGTTGGTCGGATAGCCGTGGCGATAGAGAGGCAGCTTCTCACCAATATAACGAGGGCTCAATCCCAGCTCAGGGCAAGAACTTTGTCGTTGTAAGTGAGAGGGATATTCGGTCTCCGTCCGATCAGGCAGGGGCCAAGGTCTAAATTGAAAACAAACCTCAGACTTAATTTGCTACCCTTGTAAAATGACGAGATTGTTATGTCTGTTCGTTGATGGAATATAAAGTTCAGATATAAATGATCCATTCGCGTCAGGAAATTGGATTTCACCTGTCATCATAAGTATAACTGTTTCCTCATCTCCGCCCCGAATACAGATTATCACCCATTATCATTTATTACATACAGAAAAAGCCCCACAGAAAATTAAAAAAAAGAAACATCATTGAAAGCCTAATGTATAATGAGAAATGGGGTTTAACAACGTCCACTCGGTCGATACCAAATAGGTCATTTCGGGACTAACATAAGGTACAATTTTATTTTAATGATTCGTTTGCACGTGGGGGTCTTTAGCAGTGGGAGGAAACCGGTGGACCCGGAGAAAACTCAGGAGGTTGGACAGGCGACCCCATGATATAGCGCACACGTACTAACCATTCGGCTATCCAAACCACCTCACTACTGTCACGGGTTAATTTTACGTGCACAACAATCTGTAACAAATGATCCTTTATTATCCCCGCTGGAGTCACTCGTGACAAGTGAAGACCCGTTTCTTTTCAGCCGACGCCAGGAAACTTCCATCAAGTCTGTACCGTATTATAGCAAATGTCGAAATGCCAACAAAATACTGGACCCGGCCCCGAGTTCACAAAGCATTTACTCAACTTTCATTCAATCACTCTTTCTCAGAATTAAGTTAAGAATTTACTCAAAATTGTTTACTTATCTTAACAAAAATATAGCCCTTTAGTAAACGTTTGTTATATTAAAATATTAAATATACCAATAAGATACTATGTGCAAAGTTTTATATTTCTTATAAACAGTGATTGAAGGTTGGGTAAATTCTTAACTTGAGTCTTGAGAAAAACCTTGTGAAATATCGGACCAGATGTTATTGTTCTCTGTAACTCAATAATCACAACAACCACAACAAGTTGGTGTACAACATGTACTGTAAATATACCAAGACAACTTCACACATTAAAGAGATAAGTTCTCTCGGTGCCGACAACCGAACTTCATGACTAATTTCGATTCTCATTGAAATGAAATCAGATTTAACGTCCTACTGTTCTACTCCGACTGAGCGAATACAGGGTGCTTTGGGGTAAATTATGCCCGGGCAGCGGCACTATGGCCATTCTTATTTCAAATTCCAACTGCAAAAGGATAGTTTACGTGCACGCCAATGTATACACGGGACCAAGGTTTTTCCTCTTATCCGAATGACTAGACATTTGTCCTTGTCAGATCCTCCGTCCTGTATGACTGGCAAGGGGAAACCACATCAAAAGAGACAAGATTAAAGATACAATAGTTAAGAGCTAAATCTGCCTATAGCAGGTCTTTCTTTGGGCCTGAAATGTTTTCTAAAGTATTAATTAGAAACTGATTAACAGATCCAGGCTTTAATCAAATCTGAATGGCATCAGATTTCTCCGATATTAAACAGATTAAAACGTTTCAGCGATACTCTGATTTAATCAAATATGGGGGACCCAGACTTAGCTTCGATCAACCAGGACCGTGGTTGAAATTATTGCACACGTCTGTCAAACCTTCAAAGGCCCATATCTTCGCTCGCAATGGAGTAATTTAAATTTGCAAATAAGTCATTTGACATCATCTACTTTCGAACTATTATAGCAAGAAAGGCTAGTTGTCTATCTATATCTTACATAATGTCCCTTTAAGATAACTTGTCAACTTATGGATGCTTTATGTAGGAGGTAAATCTGTCAATTGCAGGATTTTTTTTCTGGTCCTCAAATGTTATATAAATTATCATTTAAACATTTATTAATTACAAGCCCATAATCAACTCTTTAGATAATCGGATGCCTCCAATTTTCAGTAGATTAGCTCAGTGGGGTAATTTAAAGTTTATCATCTAGATTGTCAAGTGCAAATGCTACGATAATATACCATTACGCTCTAAATGGAGTAATTTGTCAAAACTACAAACAGTGATAAATTGGCTCAGAACGAAGTAATTGATCAAAACTACAAACAGTATTATAATAACTCTTTATCTTAATCTCACATAATGCATCTTTAACATTTACATTTGTTTTTACCGGAGGATTCAGTACCTCTGTTTTTACCGGAGGGTGGGGGGAGTTGCCTAGTGGTCAAGTGTGCCGCGCTTCGCCCTCTAGCTGGACGGCCGCCTCTGGCTTGCGGCTGTGGTTTCGAGCCCTGGTGTGAGCGTATGTGGCATGGAGATAGGGGCACCTTCTCAACCTCGTGGGTTTCCTCCGGGCACACCGGTTTCCCTCAACTGCTAAAGACCCCTACGCACAAGCGAATTATTGAAATAAAATTAAACGATATGTTAGTCCCGAAATGACCTAGTTGTGTTGAGTGGACGTTAAACCCCATGTCTCTCTCTCTCTCTTTTTAAAGGAGGATTCAGTGCGACTTTAATATATCCAGAAAATGGGGTTTAACGTCCACCTGACACAAACTAGGTCATATCTGGACTAACACATGGTTCAATTTTATTTCAATAATTTGCTTGCGCAAAGGGGTGTTTAGTAGTAAGAGGAAACAGGAGAACCCGGAGAAAACCCCAAGAGTTTAATAATGCGACCATACTCCTTGTCACGCACGCTTTAATATAAGTCTATGCGTACATGGCGGAGATGGTAATAACAATATGCATGATTGTATCCGAGAAAATAAACATTATTTTTATAGGCAGCCTGCCATTACTGTGTGAACTGTATTCCCAGGAATGTCTTGCCAACACAACTTGCTTAACCATGGGCGGATCAAGTTATTATTGCAGGGGGGGGGGGATTTGTCGGGTTCCTGTTAAGGAAATATGTCATCATCGTCACTAAATTACATAGGAACGCATACAAATTCAGCTTATTAAAGAGATAAATCATTTTTGTAATGACGTAGGATGACTGATTTCATTTCATTGATTCAAGCCCCCCCCCCCTTTCTGGATCCGCCCCTGTGAACACCCATAGATTAATATCTGAACTGATGTAATCAACTTGAATGACTGGGGAATACCAGCACTCGTTGTTAAATGCAGTCAGTTTGCTGTGAGGGACGATTTGCATTGAAATAAAATGAGGTTTAACATCCTACTGCTCTGCTTCAACTGGCCTAATAAAAACGGGCATATCGTAGGCTATGACGGAAATTTTGTCCTGAATGGAACTACGGCCTATTCTTATATCGAATTCCGACTGCGAAAGGGTACTTTACGTATACGACAATGTGTACATGGAACCTCGGTCTTTCGTCAAGCCCTGCATCACTGACAAGGGAACCACGCCGGAACCAACGCAGGGATCGAACACCTGACCTTCAGATTAGCGAGCCAACGTCCAGCCACCCCTCCCATTCATCAAATTCTAAGGGTTTCAATGGCCATTTTACGTGCAAGATGTCTTCTATAACCCTGATTGATCAAGTCTACACCAAGATGGTAGACATTATCAATCAGTTGTCGAAAATTGCATTTCTAGAATTCCAGACCGGTAAATGGTCCATTAAGTGTGATTGGCGAGGCAGGAGCAGAATAATTAATGCCAGTCACGTACGGTAAGACAAATGACGGATGTGATAGTCAAACCATCTTATTTCCCTGACAGAAAAAACAGCGTCGTTAAAGAGCCTTTGACAGTTGAAAAAGCAACGTCGTTAAAGCGGCTTTGACAATTGAAGTTCGAAACAAAGAGTAGGTTTTTGCGCCACTGTCAGGACCAATTGCCCCAATGCTCGTCTTCATTAGTTCGATTGTTTCAGAAAGTAGACGTTAAACCACATTTTTTTTACATTCTTCTTGATCTTTAAATTGACGTTTAGAACTATAGGCTTGAAGTCAGGGACTATATGGAATAGACTGGGTTTTCTAGTCCTTACAATACCTTTGGTTATTTAGAAACTAACATGGTCATTTTATTCGAGATAAATAGTCATTTTCATGAGGTGCTTTTGAATTCAGAACGCCAGCGTCTGTTTCAATATTTCGACAGATGAAATAACTACAACTGAAATATGTAGCAAAGGCCCTTTAACTACATGCTAGTCGTTCGGATGGGACGAAAAACCGAGGTCCCGTGTACACATTGGAGTGCACGTAAAAGATCCCTTGGCAGTTGGAATTCGATATAAGAGTAGGCCGTAGCGCCGCTGCCCGGGCAAAATTACCCTCATAGCACTTGTATGGCGTATGCCTGTCTTCAATTAGCTCAGGTTAAGTGCATAACAGTAGGGCGTTAAACCTCATTTCATTCATTCATTCATTTAACTACATGCATCTGCGTTAATCGTTGATTATACACAACAGTAAGTCTATAAGTCAGAATAATTTGTAGTCAGACTTTTATCATACTAAATGCTGAATTTGACTATATTGATTTATGTTAAACTCTGGTACTTGCAATCAATTCGGTTGTAAATACATTTGACAAATTCGAAATCTAAGCAAAGACTGAACGTGGCTTGGTCTTTTTATGAGTTATTGTAACATGCTAAGAGTGAACCTCGCATTTTGATTGGTCAATTAGACACCATCTATTGGACAATAACACCCCTCTGTTTTAGTATTTTCTTTTAAAATCGTAAATAGCATGTTACAATGTCGATAAACACTTCATGTTTTGCATTTAGAGGGGTGTTATTGTCCAATAGACATGTCCTGAGATTTTACATTAGAACCCGCGACGCTACGCGTCTTGGGTCCTAATGATCTCAGGACATGTCTATTGGACAATAACACCCCTCTAAATGCAAAACATGAAGTGTTTATCTCCTAAATAACACTATTGCTACTTTAAGGCTCGAGGGCAGAGTTTTGTGGTGAAATAACTCACGTGTAAAGAAGATGGGGAATACAGACGTAAATATCAGTCGATAATTTAAACCTACTGTTGCAGAGAGAGAGAGAGAGGGAGAGGAAGGAGAGAGAGTTTAATCCAACTGTTAAAGCCAGTAGCTTATTAGATAGAGAGAGAGAGAGGGTGAGAGAGAGAGAGTTTAATGCCACTGTTAAAGCCAGTAGCTAAAGAGAGAGGGGGGGGAAGGAGAGAGAGTTTAATCCAACTGTTAAAGCCAGTAGCTAAAGAGAGAGAGAGAGAGAGGGGGGGGAGAGAGAGTTTAATCCCACTGTTAAAGCCAGTAGCTAAAGAGAGAGAGAGAAGGGGAGAGAGGGAGAGGAAGGAGAGATAGTTTAATCCAGCTGTTAAAGCCAGTAGCTAAAGAGAGAGAGAGAGAGAGAGAGAGAGAATATAATCCAACTGTTAAAGCCAGTAGCTAATAAGTATAGTTCTCCAGCTGTGACCTATCAGTTTACGCTCATAAAACATCTATTCCAGGCACGTGCTGACAATAATTTATATTTATACTCTTATTATATGATACAGCTTGATGGGTAATGTCTACATTATATATATATATATATATAGAGAGAGAGAGAGAGATTCCCTGGCCCTGTCTTCATCAAACAGGTGGTTGGACCGATGAATGGCTAGCGTGCGCGCGCTGTATCGTATAGCCTGTCATTGAGTCAACTATCGTGGGTTCGAATCCTCGGTTGTACGTGGGCTTTCTCCGGATCGTCCGGTTTCCTCCCACTGCTAAATACCCCTAACGCGCAAGCTAATTATCGAAAAAAAATTAAACCATGTTAGTCCCGAAATCCCTTGTCTGTCCCTGGACAACGCAGTTAAAAGTAAACAGATGCTATTTTTAGTAGCAGACTTAATTCAGGATTGCTTTTTTAAACATTTATCTGGGAAAATGGGTAAGGTTTTACGATATTATAAAACAAGTGTTTGGCAATCATATGTTATGTTTATACACGTCGGAAAGCTTAGACATTATTTAAGTAACGTGACAAGGAGTAGGGTCGCCTGTCCTCCGGGTTCCTTCCACTGCTAAAGACCCCTACGCGATTTATTAAAAAAAATTAAACCCGAAATGACCTAGTTTTTGTCGAGTGGACTTTTAACTCCGCCCCTTCTCCACCCTCTCCCTCCCTCCCCCTCCCCTCACCCCACTCTCTAAAAGGTTATCGATGAGAAGGTGGAATCCAGGGCCCGGTTCCTAGAAAATTCTTAAAGTAAGCACAAAGTCATACTTCACTTTTACTTACGTAAGAATCTTATAAAAATACCGTCCCTAGAAAATGCTCAAGACCATTCTTACGTAAGCACAAGTACAAATCTAAGCCCATTGTGACTGGTAAAGCTTACCATACACTCAGACTACGATGTTCTTTAAGGTTATAAAATAACTTTGGTATGCGAATTACGTCATAAATTTGTCGTCTGCTTCATTGTGGTTGATTTTGATTGACATGTCCCCTGTATAGGCCTACATAATTATAAAATGTGCCAAAATATATTTTAAAAAAACGCAGACACATAGGCCTTCAAACTAACTGAATAATTGTGAGAGCGCCTGATCAGCCTGTGTGTTTGTAGCCTATTGTTTACTAATTGGCAAATACATAAATTGGTTTCAGGATAGGCCTATAAGGCCCTAGATGCAAAATTTCTATAGCATTCTTAATTTCTTTTTGAGAAGAATTTTCCCTGTCTTGTAATTGTCTCTTTGGTATCAAAAGGTGTCGGAAATGCCGTCGAATAACTCTACGGTCAGCCATCTTTTTGAAGCAGAAACAGACTTAAGGTTGTTAAGCAAGCCCTATACCTTGCTTTGGACTTGTGCTTAGACTGGCTATGTTTAAGAACGAAGTTGTGCTTAAGTTTTTTCTTGGAACACATAATAACGTTCTTGTGCTTACAATGAAGTCTACTTAAAATCGAAGCACAAGGCCGTTCTTAAGAATTTTCTGGGAACACAAAATAAGGTAAGTTTACTTAAATGCAAAGTCGACTAAAATCTAAGCATAAGAACGTGCTTAAGAATTTTCTAGGAATCGGGCTCAGGATGCATAATCTCAATAACTCTCAAATGTGACAAAATCACCCTAGTTAACGAGACAGCCCCGTAGTAACTGAGACACCGTGGCTTCAAAAATGTCAAGAGTGGCGAACTTTAATTTGTTCAATAGAGATCAAGGAGAGAGGGGGAGAGAGAGAGAGAGAGAGAGAGAGATGAGGTTTAACGTCCACTCAACACAACTAGGTCACTTCGGGACAAACATATGGTTTAATTTTATTTCAATAATTCGCTTGCGCGTAGGGGTCTTTAGCAGTGGGAGGAAACCGGAGTGCCCGGAGGAAACCCACGAGGTTGAGAAGGCGCCCTTATATGCCACATACGCTCACACCAGGGCTCGAAACCACAGCCTCAAGCCAGAGGTGACCGGTCAGCTAGAGGTCGAAGCGCGGCACTCTAGACCACTAGGCCATCCCAACCCCCAATAGAGATCTCGAAACCACAGCCTCAAGCCAGAGGTGACCGGTCAGCTAGAGGTCGAAGCGCGGCACTCTAGACCACTAGGCCATCCCAACCCCCAATAGAGATCAAGTAATCTGATATTATGTAATAAAAAAAAGAAGCAGTAATTCAGTTATTAAACAGTATTGCAATATCTCAGCGTCTAGCTTCATCGACATCATATTCCCATAACTGTCTTGGCACATATAACATCCGACAATTAAGTATTGAATTCATGATAAATTAAAACAAAATGACGGTTGCCATAGTAACAAATATTTCCATTAACAACTCTGGGTCTGTGTGTTGTATGTACAATTAAAATGTTAATTATAGTTATCACCAGGCACCAGGGTCGTGATTAGTGTCGTCGACGTCATTTTTAATATTTACCAATCTATAGCAGTAGATATACCACTGTCCATTAATTGAACTCGATATTGGAAATCAGAGGGGTTGGAATGGCCTAGTCGTCTAGAGTGCCGCGCTTCGACCTCTAGCTTGCGGCTGTGGTTTCGAGCCCTCGTGTGAGCGTATGTGGCATGGAGATAGGGGCGCCTTCTCAACCTCGTGTGTTTCCTCCGGGCACTCCGGTTTCCTCCCAATGCTAAAGACCCCTACGCGCAAGCGAATTATTGAAATAAAATTAAACCATATGTTTATCCCGAAAACCATACGGAAATCCCAAAATCACCTAGTTTGTGTCGAGTGGACGTTAAACCTCATTCCTCTCTCTCTCTCTCTCTCTCTCTCATTTTCAATATTTACCAATGGATAGCTGGAGATATACTTCTGCCCATTAGTTGAACTCGATATTGGAAATGACTCACTTAATTGTCCACATCATGAAATGTCGATATTAACAGAAGCGATGGCAGGGTAAAGAGGACTGGCATGATTTATTCTGCTCTTGCCACGCCAATATATAGACACAATAATAATAGATAATCACACTTAATGGACCATCTCCCGGTCTAGAATTCTAGAAATGAGATTTGCGGCAACTGATTGATAATATGTCTACCATTTTGATTTAGACTTGATCAGTGAGGTTAATAGAAGACATCGTATTTGACAAAGTTAGAGGCCTGCTTTAACAATTCTGGTATTCCCTAGTCATCCACGTTGGCAAGAGAGAGAGAGCGCGCGCGAGAGAGAGGGGAAGAGGGGGAGAGAGAGAGGGGCTAATCCACTCGACATAAACTAGGCCATTTCGGGACTAACATTTTATTTCAATAATTCGGTTGTGCGTAGGGGTCTTTAGCAATTGGAGGAAACCAGAGGACCCGGGGAAACCCACGAGGTTTAGAAGGCTACAAACGCTCACACCAGGACCCGAAACCACAGCCACAAGCCAGAAGTGTTCGGCCAGCTAGAGGTCGAAGCGCGGCACTCGAGACCACTAGGCCATCCCATCCCCCCTTGACAAAGTTAGAGTTCTGCTTAAACAATTCTGGTATTCCCTAGTCATCCACGTTGGCAAGAGAGAGAGGGAGAAGGGGGAGAAAAGGGAGAGAGAGAGTGCGCGCGAGAGAGAGAGATAGAGAGGGGAGAGAGAGAGGGAGAGAGAGCGAAGGGGGTTAATGCTTGTATGACATTTAATATACAGTTGTATAGATAATTACCAGATTAATGTCATTTTGTCGACGAACAGTAACTAAAAGTTATATAGAAAGGACTAGAACTTATTCTCTTTGTCGGGGACAGTGCTGTGACTACAAGGTCCAATGGGGAAGGGATACTATAGAGGGACAAAAACCCAACAGTATGGGGGCGATATGGGATTTCGAGACATTGTGGGTCTTTATTTTGAACATGCTAGAATCTCATTCCAAACTTAGGCTGCCTATCTACTGCTAGCTTCGACTGAGAATTCTGGTATATGACGTAGGTGGAACGCTGTGTGCAGTATGCTAGAATCTTAGATTATGATGTAATGGAAACCATAATCTGCCCACAGTATTGAAGATAGGTTGTCAGGCAACGAAACACGCCCAAACAGCTAAATCGTCCGGGAAGTCGACGAGGGTTGTCTCATAATTATTCTTTTGTAGGTAATGGTGGGCATTTACAAGACACTAAAAATTCGACAGGCCTTTTGCTTTAACTAATTTAACAATTTAAATACAGATCGGATTATAACTTTTGTCGTTAGAGCGGTCACAAGGTTCAACACGGAGAAACAAGGGCGATAACTCTAGAACAATTTATCAAAAATGTTTAAATTAAATAGGCTTATTCATCTCAATAATGTAAGCAACATACGTAAATTTTAAAACAACCAGATGTAAAGTAGTCTTAAGAGTGTTCAAAAGAATTTGTTGCAAAGGACGGGCGGACGGACGGACGGAGACCACGACAATATACGACCACGTTAAGATTTCCATGTGGGCGAACAAAAACCGCATTTTCCCATGTGCAAGGGGACTCAAAGACTCTAAATCTATGACGAAAAGCGGGTCATTACATTCCCTTTAGCTAACCCCATGGTTGCCGGAATTCGCTTGGCTAACTCTTTACTGGAATTGACACAACGTGTAATTTATATCATCGAATGAATATATATATATATATATGATAGAGACAGAAAAATGGGGTTTAACGTCCACTCAACACAAACTAGGTCATTTCGGTAAACATATGGTTTAATTTTATGTGAACAATTCGCTTGCGCTTAGGGGTCTTTAGCAGTGAGAGAAAACCGGAGAACCCGGAGAAAACCCACGAGGTTGGAAGGTGAACCTACTCCTTGTCACGTACAACCGGGGATTCGGAACCACGCCAGTTGACTCAATGACAGGCTTTATGATACAGCGGGAACACGCTAATCATTCAGCCTTCCAACCCCCCTTAATATATGATATCTATAGATGACTTAGATCCTCCGATAAGAGTTAACTATGTATTCTCAAGTTTAATTCAGAAATAGGAAAACGAGTCTTCCCCTTTTCTGCTCCTTCGTTGTGGAACGAAACTCTAAAAAATATTAAAGGGTCAATCCCGATAATTTTTTTTAGAATAAAACTCTTTAATTTTGTGTTAAACTCCATTAAGATCCCCTACCTTAAGGCCGATCAACTAATTTAATATATGTGATACGTTTTCAAACAACTTAAACCCACCAGTCTTCATCTTGAAATGGAGTCTGGTGTCCCAAACTGTATTATGCGGTGATTTGATAAAACCAGAGTTTTATTTTATAAAAATAATGTGTCGGTGAAATTTAACTTTTGTTATTAAGTACAGCACATGAACCATTCACCGTGTAGACCTCTAAAGGAACGGGAATCGATTATCGGGTCACCCAACAAAAGAATTGACCTGAAATCTTAAAAGGGTTACGTGTCCGGATAAGCTGTTTTAACGCTCACTTCCAAACGACTCAATATTTTAAGCTGAAATTTTGAGTCAGAGTATATACACCAGTCTTCTAAATTTCATAAATACTCGGGACTTTTATTTTTGAGGCTCTGTTCTATTCGGAACAGTCCCTTTAAGGATCTTCAACCAATAGAGCCAACAGAAACTTTCAAAAAACAAATCAAAACCCTGCTTTTTCAAGAAGCCTATTCAGATTAATTTCAAAGCGCAATATAAACTATTAAAAGTGATTTTGTGCTATAAATATGAAGGATTATTATTATTATTATACTAGGATGAATAAGTAGGTTACATATTGTATATATTATTTACACGACTGTTAGATCAATCAGTGTGAATAACCTATATATACAATTACAGTTCTCGCTATATCAATGCCAAGTTTGTGCAGTACACAGAGACTTGGTAAAGGGCAACGAGTACTAACCGGGGGGGGGGGGTAGCGAGTACTATTTGTTTTAAATAGGGGAGGGCGGGTGGGTGTAGCGCCAGAGAGAGGTGTGGGTGCAGAGAGGGAGAGAGAGCGGGAGCTCGGTAACGTCCACTCGACACAAACTAAATGGTAGGGGGTAGGAGTAGCGACAGAGAGGGGTGTGGGTGCAGAGAGGGAGAGAGAGCGGGTTTCTGTAACGTCAACTCGACACAAACTAAATGGTAGGGGGGGGGATAGCGACAGAGGGGGGGGGGGCGATTATTTTTTTAATAATGCACTTGTACTGAGGGGTCTTTCGGTTTCGTTGTAAACGAGGGCAACACTAATTATTGTCACCTACGAGCGAGTAATCGAGCTACGTGTTATACCATACTGAAGCCGTGGCGATAGAGAGGCGGCTTCTCACCAATGCATCGAGGGTTCAATCCCAGCTTAGGGCAAGAACTTTATCGTTGTAAGTGAGAGGGATATTCGGTCTCCCGTCCGATCAGGCAGGTTTCCCTCGAGTTCTTCGGTTTCTTCCTGCAGTAATGATCGATATTTTTCGCACGATCTGTGCCAAGGGCCAAATTCAAAACAGGCCTCAGGCCTAATTTGCTACCCTTGTAAAATGACGAAATTACTATTATTATATATTATTATAAGATCTGTCAAACATCGGCGATGTGTAGTCCCTGTGACGTCATGTGTCAATCAACTGGATTGGGGTTGTAATCGAAAACAAGTGGCTAAAGTGTTTAAACTAAACACTAAGCTCAAGTGCACGTGTCTTTTATATTTTTATTTTATGAGCTCTTTAAGTTATGGCAGGTATAAATCAGCACGGTCCTACCAAGTAAAAAATAATGACATTATTGGTAGGTAATGTGAACATTTAGATTTATATTTGTCTTGTATCAGACTACAGAACAATTTCAAACTTGTGTCAGGCTATAGAACATCATCGTGAATCGTGTAAACCCTGTGTCAGGCTACTGTACATCATCGTGAACCGTGTAAACCATGTGTCCGGCTACGTACATCATCGTGAACCATGTCAACCTTGTGTCAGGCTATAGAACATCATCGTGAACCGTGTAAACCTTGTGTCTGACTACTGCACATCATCGTGAACCGTGGTGTCAACAATGCGAACCTTGTATCCGCCTACAGTACAATTTCACACTTGTGTCAGGCTACCTTGTGTCAGACCATAGTACATCATCGTGAACCATGCGAACCATGTGGCAGGCTAAAGTACATCATTGTGAACAATATGTCTGGCTACTGTACATCATCGTGAACCGTGTAAACCTTGTGTCTGGCTACTGATACAATGTTAACAATGGCAACCTTGTGCCAGGCCATAGTACAATTTCAACCCTGTGTCGTGTCAGACTATTGTACATCATCGTGAACCATGTGAACTTTGTGAACCCTGTGTCAGACTATAGAACATCATCGTGAACCATGTCAACCTTGTGTATGGCTAGTGTACATCATCGTTAACCATGATGTCAACCATGTCAACCTTGTGCGAGGCTACTGTACAATGTCAACAACGCCAACCTTGTGTCTGGCCAACATCTTACAGGAGATGGACAAAGAATAAGCTAAAATAAGAAGCGATTTTTCGTACAATCAGGGTCCATACTTCATACGATCCGATATGCATGAAAGCAATCAAGATCTTTGTGTTATAAACATGCATTTCAAGTTTCATCAAACCCAGATGTAAATTGTGGATTTTTTCATAATGTCAGTGGACATAATCGATGAAGTTATGGTCCGATACATGCCAATAGGGCAAGGAACCGAGATCTTTGGGGGATAATCCCATATGTCAAGTTTCCTCAAAATCGGATAAAGATTGTGACATGTACAGTGTCCACAGGGTCGAAGGCTATAATTTCATGTGGACGACAGTGGATGTAGAAAAATCTTCCCTATTGGAATTGAGCATCCAAGATTATCAGCATGCGCTGGTTTTTAAAAGCAACGCAAACCATGGGTAGGCATTTCGAGCACACACAGAGGGTGAAATGAGTGCAAACTGTTGGGTGTTTTTTAGGCTCAGAAGAGAAAAAAAAATAAGCCTTGCGGGTTTCTTCTATTTCTGGGGCAATGCGATGATGCAGCCAGCGGGCAACAATTTAGAAATATCTTGTGATGGGCGTATAACGGTAATAACATATATAGTGATACACAGATAACTCCTGTCAAGAATGAATACACGCGGCTGACGTATTCACCGGGAGTATTATTGTTCCATTTAACACGCGATATAACTGCTTATTCAAATATTATACAGACACGCTAATAGACACACTCTTGACCGTCTTCGTTATGTTTTATACAGACAGAAAGAGAAACAACTAAAACTACTTTCTTTTTAATAATCCGTGTGGTTTCCCCTTGTCAGTGATGCAGAACGGAGGGTCTGACAAGGACAGCTGCACGTAAAAGAGACCTTTGCAGTAGGAATTCGATATAAGAATAGGCCATAGCGCCGCTGCCCGGACAAAATTCCCTCATAGCACACTGTATGGTGTATCCTCTCTTCCATTAGCCCAGGTTAGGCGCATAACAGTAAACGTTAAACCCCGTTTCATTTTAATAATTTCCCTCATAGCACACTATATGGCGTATGCCCGTCTTCAATTTGCCCATGTTAGGTGCAGAAGCGTAGGACGTTAAACCCCATTGCATTACATTTATTCATTTTAATAATCTGATTTTAAAATACCGTACATGTTACACGGGAGTTTCATCTGTTAAATAGATAGGTCCTTTAGTAATCTGATTTTGAAATAATGGCTTATTCCGTAACTCAAAATCCTCCAAAATCTTCGACATCGAAAACACGAATTATTGGTCAATTTAAATCAACATTGATGATGTAAACTTACCGGGAAAGGATGACCTTCTAATATCTGATATTTAAGATAAAATAAAAAAATTAACATTGGTACACGAATCGTGTACCATATTGCGCTTCACATTGCACCAAACCAAGCGGAGTTATGTAGACTGGAATATCTAGTAGACGCTTTAAATGTGCACTTGGTTGCGATTGCTGGCTTTTTTCGCCGAACATAACCGATTTGAAATTTGAGTAAAAACGGAAACCATTGAATGTAAATCAGTTTATATACATTCAAAGCAAACTTCTGATTTTGAAATAACATGGGAGTTTCCTCTGTGATAATAGTGCTTTGAAAGCAAACTTTTGATTTTAAAATAACATGGGAGTTTCCTCTGTTAAATAGATAACGATTAGATGAATAAACTATCCGTACCGACATATATTATAAGTATAATGTGACTGTATGTAATAGTGTTTAGAAAGCAAACTTTCCGCGCCACCTAAGATAAGATACACTGGTTATTGTTGATATAATAGAGAAAGGGAACACACCATATACTCGGTACATCACGCCATGATATATCATACCATAAGTCCAACTGACCTCCTCTCTCTATCTCTCTCTCTCACACACTCTCTCTCTCTCCCTCTCTCTCTCACTCACTCTCTCACTCTCCCTCTCTCTCTTCTACATCACGCCATGATATATGATACCATTAGTACAACTGACCTTCACTCTCCCCCTCTCTCTCTCTCCTACATCACGCCATGATATATCATACCATAAGTCCAACTGACCTAATCACCAATCATGAAGCCTGTCATTGAGTCAAGTGGCGTGGTTTCCAATCCCCGGTTGGGTGGGGTTGGATGGCCGAGGGGTCAGCACGTGCGCGCTGTATCATAAAGCCTGTAATTGAGTCAACGGGCATGGTTTCGAATCTCGGTTGTACGTGACAATGAGTCGGGTCGCCTGTCCAACATCGTGGGTTTTCGCCGGGTCCTCCGGTTTGCTCTCACTGCTTAAGACCCACGGGATTTGACAGGCGATCGTAATCCAGTCCTTGTCACGTACAAACTTGGGATTACCACCACGACACTTTATTTTAATGACCGTATTATCTAATGCATGAGATCCAACCTACCTAGCGCCATTCACCAATCCCACAGAGGCATCCTAGTACGAGTTGAAATATGGTATCCAATTCTAACGGTTAGTTATGAAACAAAACAGCAATTCGATCTACAGGGGCATCCTAGTAGGTGTTGAAATATGGTATCCAATTCTAACGGTTAGTTATGAAACAAAACAGCAACTGGATCTACAGGGGACCTATGTCCCGAAATCTTAACTAAAGATGAATCCAAATTTAAGTAGATACTTCACACAAATGTGTACACGTGGCCTCTGTTTTTTGTCCCATCCGAAAGATTAGACATCTGTCCTTGTCAGGGGCCTGTTTCTCAAATTTTAGTAGATACTTCATTTTTGATTGGCTTAGCACTAAAATCAATCTAATATTATCCAATCAAATTACTAAAATTTGTATTTTGTTTTACTCGCCTATCGTGTTACCAAACATATATTGTTACTCCCAAGAAATATATCTACCAACCCTACAGGCTCGCCTTACACCATTGTGTTAAAACTGCCTAGTGCCTACGTGTATCGCCCCCTCCAATGTCGAACATGAAACTGTAGGTCAAAGGGACTTAGATCATTTGTACAAATCTTATTGGGAGACACCCATAGAGACGGGTGGCAGTTTTTTTTAATGAAGATTACTGACAATATAGTTACAGATTCATTATGAGCGATTAGATAAAGAGCTGGCAGTTCTCAATATAATAGGTTAAAACTAGATAATGTAAAGGGAACTGAAAATTAAAAATTCCAGTCAAATTGAATTGTTGAATTGTTGTTGAACAGATGCAAAGGTTTTTTGCATATATGCAAAAGTATTTGGGCTAAGTATGTGTGCAGATTGTGTCATATAAACGCTCAGCAATATTTGCATATGTGTGTGTATCTCATTATTAGATATATACACATATGCAAATATTGCTGAACGTCTATATGACACAATCTGCACAAATACTTACCCTAAATATTTTTGCATATATGCAAATATACTGGAATTGGCATCTAAACACTGTATTCAAGATATTACTGTGAATGCTTATATAACATGTGAACGGTTAGCAAATATACTTTTGCATACGTGAGTATTTAATACATATATGCAAAAATGCACATATGTGTAATATTTGGTAATGTAAACGGGGCTTTAGTTAATTAATGTCTAATAATTTAGAAAACATTTCAGATCTAGAGAAAGACCTGCAATAGACAGATTAAGCTCTTGCATATATATTTAACACTGTGCATCTCAAAAAGTGAAAAACATTTTAACGGTTAATCATGAAAATTATAAAACTGACAATATCCGGCAAACAATTAATAAGGGGGGGGGGGGATTTAGATTGTCACGAGCAAGTGCATATACATAAAATCAACATTAAAACTAAGATAGGGAAGCAATTAAAACATTTATAAGTTGTGAGCTCCAGTTTAATTATTTGTAACTGGGACTCGAGGATATGTATACATTCTTTGATAGGCATTTAGTGAGTGAGAGAGAGAGAGAGAAATGGGGTTTAACGTCTTCTCAACACAACTAGGTCATTTCGGGACTAACAAATGGTTTAATTGTATTTCAATAAATTAAATCCCTTGCGCGTAGGGGTCTTTGGCAGTGTGTGTGTGTGGGGGGGGGGGGAACCGGACTGCCCGGAGGAAACCCACGAGGATGAGAAGGCGCCCCTATACGCTCACACCAGGGCTCGAAACCACAGCCGCAAGCCAGAGGTGGCCGGCCAGCTAGAGATCGAAGCGCGGCACTCTAGACCACTGGGCCATCCCAACCCCCTCGGGCATTTAGTAAATTGCTTTTAAGTATTATCTTTGTGTGTATGAATTAGCCCACAACTCATATATTTGTATCATTTGCTTGATAAAGACGAATGTATCCTTGTCGAAACGTAGCTTAGTATCAAACTCAGTAATTGTGTAGCCATAAAATTGTACTCTGTTTTAAAGGGACAATAACACTCTTGCTGGCTTGACAGGTCCAGAAAAAAATACCCTTATTCAAACTACTAGATGTTGAAGTGTTCTTCCTGTTGTGTTAACTTATCTATTACATCCTATTTTACTTGTCCAGAGGGTTCGAATATATTTTAAAATCCAAATCCCATTTAAAAAGATTTACTTTATGCTTTTCAAATCATGTAGTTGAATTATTCCACTTTTTAAAATTTTGTGTGTTAAGATGAAATTTATATCATCAATTAATTGAAATATTGTAAAATAGTACAATTTGTTGACCAGAATAAAGATTGGGGCATATTATTCAGTTACAATAATAGTGATATTGGGGCTTTAATGTTATAAACAGGTAATGGACCAATATTAAGAGAAGTTCAGTGGTGCAAGCGATTTATAATACCCTCAATAACGAGCGTAAAGTACACGTTTGTCAGGGTATCATGAAACCTTATACCTTTTTATTATATTATATCCCTACACAATGATGAAACATCATACCTTTTTTATTATAACCCAGCACAACGATGAAACATTTCTATACAGTTGACTTGAGGCAGTTCAGTTTTTTACACTACATGTAGGCCCTATACGTATTTAAAAAAATTATTCTTTAAAGTAAGATAAAAATCATATTCCCGGAGTAATGGCCCGCGAAATCCCTCTCTGTGAGAAGTATGGATAAAACATCACGGCAGCTATACCATTCGTACTTGACAATGGGTTAGACGTCCAACTTCTCCGTATCGACTGGGCTAATGAATACGTATATATGCCATTGCAATAGAGGAGAGAGAGAAGGGGGGGGGGAGAGCGACACCAACTTGGCCGTTACCGGACTAATGGTTTAATTTTCTCTCAATAATTCGCTTGCGCGTAGGGGTCTTTAGCAGTGGGAGGAAACCGGAGATAACCGATGAGGCTGGACATGCGACCCTACTCCTTGTCACGGGGATTCGAAACCACGCCAGTTGAATCAATGACAGGCTTAATGATAAAGCGTTCACGTGCTTTACCATACGGCCATCCAACCCCCACCCCCTCCGCCCTCTTAAACCTTACAATAAACACACGATGGGAGGTCCTCGGCAACAAAATATGTCCATTGAAAAGGCGTATAGAAATAATTGACGTATAGGTTTCTAATGACTAATTACAAAAACCATTAACTAAGTGTAATTAGTTCAAGCCCCGCAGTTAGAAGATATCAATCACTCTGGTGAAGAGAGAGAGAGAGAGAGAGAGAGAGAGAGAGAAGTGGGGTTTAACGTCCACCCAACACAACTAAGTCATTTCAGGACTAACATATGGTTTAATTTTATTTCAATAATTCGCTTGCGCGTAGGGGTCTTTAGCTGTGGGAGGAAACCGGAGTGACCGGATGAAACCCACGAGGTTGAGAAGGCGCCCTTATCTCCATGCCACATACGCTCACACCAGGGCTCGAAACCACAGCCGCAAGCCAGAGGTGACCGACCAGCTAGACACTCTGGTAAAAAAATCAAATGAAATGAAATGAAATGGGGTTTAACGTCACACTCCACTAATCACATTGTAAATATGTAATTGTCTGCGATATCACTTTGATGGAAGCGGACGTTAAATAAAGCTATTTCACACACACATACTGTTCCACTCCGACTGGCCACTGGGATAAAAAAAATATGAAAACAGAAATTCAAAATAACTTTATAATATACAAAATATCAATGTTGCTATTTATTTTTGTATTTGGTGCAGTTTACAACTACTACCTCTATAAGGATGAACTACTACCTCTATAAGGATGAACAACTACTACCTCTATAAGGATGAACTACTACATCTATAAGGATGAACAACTACCTCTATAAGGATGAACAACAACTACCTCTATAAGGATGAACAACTACTACCTTTATAAGGATGAACAACTACCTCTATAAGGATGAATAACTACTACCTTTATAAGGATGAATAACTACTACCTTTATAAGGATGAACAACAACTACGTCTATAAGGATGAACAACAACTACCTCTATAAGGATGAACAACTACTACCTCTATAAGGATGAACAACTACCTTTATAAGGATGAACAACTACCTTTATAAGGATGAATAACTACTACGTCTATAAGGATGAACAACTACCTCTATAAGGATGAACAACTACCTCTATAAGGATGAACAACTACTACCTCTATAAGGATGAACAACTACCTATATAAGGATGGACAACTACCTTTATAAGGATGAATAACTACTACCTTTATAAGGATGAACAACTACTACGTCTATAAGGATGAACAACTACCTCTATTAGGATGAACAACTACTACCTCTATAAGGATGAACAACTACCTCTATAAGGATGAACAACTACCATTATAAGGATGAACAACTACTACCTCTATAAGGATGAACAACTACCTCTATAAGGATGAACAACTACTACCTTTATAAGGATGAAAAACTACTACCTCTATAAGGATGAACAACTACCTCTATAAGGATGAACAACTACCTTTATAAGGATGAACAACTACCTCTATAAGGATGAACAACTACTACCTCTATAAGGATGAACAACTACCCATATAAGGATGGACAACTACCTCTATAAGGATGAACAACTTCCTCTATAAGGATGAACAACTACCTCTATAAGGATGAATAACTACTACTACCTCTATAAGGATGAACAACTACCTCTATAAGGATGAATAACTACTACCTTTATAAGGATGAACAACTACTACGTCTATAAGGATGAACAACTACCTCTATAAGGATGAACAACTACTACCTCTATAAGGATGAACAACTACCTCTATAAGGATGAACAACTACCTTTATAAGGATGAACGACTACTACCTCTATAAGGATGAACAACTACTACCTCTATAAGGATGAACAACAACTACCTCTATAAGGATGAACAACTACTACCTCTATAAGGATGAACAACTACTACCTCTATAAGGATGAACAACTACCTTTATAAGGATGAATAACTACTACTACCTCTATAAGGATGAATAACTACCTCTATAAGGATGAACAACTACCTTTATAAGGATGAATAACTACTACTACCTCTATAAGGATGAACAACTACCTCTATAAGGATGAACAACTACCTCTATAAGGATGAACAACTACCTCTATAAGGATGAACAACTACTACGTCTATAAGGATGAACAACTACCTCTATAAGGATGAACAACTACTACCTCTATAAGGATGAACAACTACCTCTATAAGGATGAACAACTTCCTTTATAAGGATGAACAACTACCATTATAAGGATGAACAACTACCTTTATAAGGATGAATAACTACTACCTTTATAAGGATGAACAACTACTACGTCTATAAGGATGAACAACTACCTCTATAAGGATGAACAACTACCTTTATAAGAATGAACAACTACCTCTATAAGGATGAACAACCACCTTTATAAGGATGGACAACTACTACCTCTATAAGGATGAACAACTACCTCTATAAGGATGAACAACTACTACCTCTATAAGGATGAACAACCACCTTTATAAGGATGGACAACAACTACCTTTATAAGGATGAACAACTACTACCTCTATAAGGATGAACAACTACCTCTATAAGGATGAACCATTATTATAAGGATGAATAACTATTTCTAAACGTTAACGATGAACAGCCATTACTATAAAAATGAACAACCATTTCTATAGACATCAACATCCATTTCTATAAACACCAACATCCATTTCTATAAACACCAACGACAATTTCTTTCTATAAGGATCAACAACAATTTATATGAGGACCAACAGCAATTTATATGAGGACCAACAGCAATTTCTATAAGGACCAACAGCAATTTATATTAGGATCACAAATGATTCCTTGAGGATCAACAACAATTTATATAAGGAATTAAGGATCACAAATAATTTATATAAGGATCACCAACAATTTATATAAGGATCACCAACAATTCATATAAGGGTCAACAACAATTCATATAAGGGTCAACAACAATTCATATAAGGGTCAACAACAATTCATATAAGGGTCAACAACAATTCATATAAGGGTCAACAACAATTCATATAAGGGTCAACAACAATTCATATAAGGGTCAACAACAATTCATATAAGGGTCAACAACAATTCATATAAGGATCAGCAACAATTTCTATGAGGATCACCAACAATTTCTATAAGGATCACCAACAATTTCTATAAGGGTCAACAACAATTCATATAAGGATCAGCAACAATGGATGTAACAATTGACACAACTGTTCCCGACTGCACACAGAGAACTAATTCCAATCCTGATTTAATTATAGTATTTAACATTTAGTAAGTGTCGACGAACTGACATTTATTGGTAATTATTTATATAACTTAAACCAAAACTACTGTCTATTAAAGGTCATGCCAGTATATACTCTCTCTCTCTATCTCTCTAAGTGGTTCGCTAGTCTGGAGGTCATGGCATGGTTCTCCCTTATCGGTGATGCAGGACCAAAGGGCTGACAAGGACAACTGTCTAGTCGTTTGGATGGCACGAAAAACCGAGGTCCTGTGTACACATTGGCGTGCACGTAAAATATCCTTTAACAGTTGGAATTCGATATAAGAGTGTTCCGTGGTGCCATTGTCCGGGCGAAATCTCCCTCATAGCACACTGTATGGAGCATGCCCGTCTTTATTAGCTCTCGCTCTCTCTCTCTCTCCATGCAAAATGTCCCACTTAGCACTGTATGGCGTGTGCCCGTCTCTTTCTCCTCCTCTCTTTCCCTCCCTCTCTGGACAAAATGTCCCTCATAGTACTGTATTAACTCTCTCTCTCTCTCTCCCTCTCCCTCTCTCTCTGGACAAAATGTCCCTCATAGTACTGTATTAACTCCCTCTCTCTCTCTCCCTCTCCCTCTCTCTCTGGGCAAAATGTCCCTCATAGCACTGTATTAACTCTCTCTCTCCCTGCCTCTCTCTCTGGACAAAATGTCCCTCATAGCACTGTATTAACTCTCTCTCTCCCTGCCTCTCTCTCTGGACAAAATGTCCCTCATAGCACTGTATTAACTCTCTCTCTCTCCCTCTCTCTCTCTGGGCAAAATGTCCCCATAGCACTGTATTTGTTCTCTCTCCCCCTCTCCCTCTCTCTCAAATGAAACACAAATACCCCAATAATAACTCGAGTTCTGACTTTGACGACGGCAAATCGATAAAATAGCTTTTAACTGTAGTAAATGATACAAAAGCGCTACGTAAGACGGCGGTTTACACGGCCGACCGACATTTAGCCCGCCCGAGACATCTGTCACCAGCCTGCTCGGTAGGACAATAAAAATGGTAATCTGAATAAACTAGTTGTAAAGAGCTCTACTGATTGTCACGTTATGATCGCATAAACTTCTACTGTAAAATGTGTTGAAATATTTAACAAGATCTTGTGGGGAGATGTTTTCTAGATGTTTTCTTGGTGTTGATATAAAATAAAACACATCTGTTTAGCAGATGTAAGAAAACTGTTTAGTGATATAATAATATATACAAGAGAGAGGGAGAGAGAGAGAGAGAGAGACAGAGAGAGAGCGGGGGTGTTAACGTCCATTCGACACAAACTATGTCATTTCGGGACTAAAGTAACGTACAACCGGTGAATCGACCCTACGCCAGTTGACTGAATGACATACAGGCGACCCTGTCATAACTGGATGGCTGAATGGTAAGGCAGTTTAGCAGATGTAAGAAAACTGTTTGGTTGTGTAATAATATATACACAAGAAAGAGAAGGAGGGAGAGAGAGAGAGAGAGAGAGAGAGAGAGAGAGAGAGAGAAAGAGGGAGAGAGCGGGGGTTGTTAACGTCCACTCGACACAAACCAGGTCATTTCGAGACTAAAGTGATACATGGTTTAATTTTATTTCAATAATTTGCTTGCGCGTTTGGATCTTTAGCAGTGGACGTAAAACTGAGGACCCAGCCAAAACCCACGAGGCTGGACAGGCGATCCTACTCCTTGTCATGTACAACTGGAGAATAAGACCCCACGACATACCTTATGATAAAATGGCCTAGCGCTAACCATTCTGTCATCCAAACCCCCTGTATTAAAACAAGTATTTTATAACTGTCTTAAATTAGTTAACGAATGAATGAAATGAGGTTTAACGTCCTACTGTTATGCACTTAACCTGAGCTAATTGAAGACGGGCATACGCCATACAGTGTGCTATGAGGGAAATTTTGCCCGGGCAGCGGCGCTACGGCCTACTCTTATATCGAATTCCAACTGCCAAGGGATCTTTTACGTGCACTCCAATGTGTACACGGGACCTCGGTTTTTCGTCCCATCCGAACGACTAGGCAGCTGTCCTTGTCAGGCCCTCCTTCTGCATCACTGACACCGTTACAGATGTGCAATTATACATCGTATACTACGTGATTAAGACTCTGGGTCACTAACAAAGTGGGCCAGGATTCTAGCCCGCTGTTGGTCTTAAAAGTTCCCCGGAATTTTCTAGCATATACTTTCCCCTTGTGTGTTGGTGCAGGAGAGTGTCTAGTCGTTCGAGTGTCACAAAAACCCGAGGTCCCGTGTACACATTGGTGTGTTCTTGAAAGAACCCTTGACAGTTGGAATTCGAAAATTAGAGAGTAGGCTGTAGCACAGCTGTTGAGAGAGAGAGAGAGAGGGGGGGAGGTGAAGAGAGAGGAGGAGGGAGGGGAGGGAAAGGGAGAGAGGGGGGGAAGAGAGAGAGAGGGGGAAGAGAGAGGGGAGGGACAGAGAGAGAGAGGGGCAAGAGTGAGAGAGGGGGACACAGTGAGTGAGAGATACAGAAAGAGAGAGAGAGAGAGAGAGACAGAGAGAAAGAGAGAGAGAGAGAGAGAAAGAGTTTTATAATCTGGGCCATGTCAGTAATTTAGCAGTGGACACAGGGAAAGACCCACGAGGCCGTACAGGCGATCCTGCCACCCGTCGTTTTAACTTATCTTTCGCGAATGGGGGATTGGATGGCCGAATGGTTAGGGTCGCCTGTCCAACCTCGTGGATTTTCTCCGGGTCCATCGATTTCCTCCCACTACTAAAGACCCCTACGCGCAAGCGAATTATTGAAATAAAATTAAAACCGTATGTTAGTCCCGAAATGACCTACCATGTGTCCTCTCTCCTCTATCTTTCTCTCTCTCTCTATTCTATCTTTTTCTCTCTCTCCTCTCTCTCTCTACTCTATCTTTTTCTCTCTCCTCTCTTTCTCTCTACCTCTCTCTCTCTCTTTCATTCGCAAATACCAATCAACTTGTTAAAATGAAGATGCCGGGTGATGATGTACCGGAAACTATAATTCGCTTTTGAAAGAGAAAGAGAGGGAGAGAGAGAGAGAAAGAGAGAGAGAAGATAGAGAGGGTGAGAGAGAAAGAGAGGGGAGAGAGAAAGAGGGAGAGAGAGAGAGAGATACCGGAAACTATTATTGCCTGTGGACAATAGATAGACCGAACGGTAATCGATATTTGTGTCACAGATGTTAATTTATCGCCCTAAAGTACATCGAATAACAGCACTATTCGCATTCTCTATTGGTAGGCGAAACAAATAAGATGCTATGCTCAACTATGCTGTTAATTAAATGAAATGAAATTGGGGTTAAACTTCCTAGTGTTTTCCTCCGACTGGGCTAATGAAGACAGACATACGCCAAACAGTGTGCTTTGAGGTAAATTTTGTCCAGGTAGCGGCCATATCCTACTCTTAACGACGAATTCCAAATGTTAAGGGATCTTTTACGTGCACGTCAATGTATACACGGGGTATAGGTTTTTTTTTTTAAACAGCTATGATATTCACGACCTGTCGTCGACACCGGTCATAATGTTACGTCTTCCCCTGTGCCTAATGGGGCGATCATCAGTACCTCCCCCCACCCCCCACACACCCCAGAGAGATAGGGGTTTAATATAGGCTATTCGCCTGTTCCCCAACCCCTTTTCAGATACAAATCCGTATAATGTGGTCACATGCATTCGTGAGTTTTTTTCAGTTTAGAATTGATTGCAAAATGACATGGCGTTTTATGTCATATTTAATATACTTTTCTTCCCCAATTGAGAGATTATACGAGATGTTCATGAACTGGGAACTGACAAGGACATCTGCCTAGTCGTTCGAATGGGACAAAAAACCGAGGTCCCGTGTACACATTGGCGTGCACGTAAAAGAACCCTTAGTTGGAATTCAGTTGCTGCCCGGGCAAAATTTCCCTCATATAGCACACTGTATGGCGTATGCCCGTCTTCAAAAAGCCCAGGTTAGGTGCTTAAGCGTAGGACGTTAAACTCCATTTCATTCATTTCATTCATGGAACTGGGAACCATAACAATTATTTCTGTCGGGCGTTAATTCTGTTAATTTGTATCTAATCAAACAAGTTGAAAACTGACAAAGTTATCTATTTAATTGTGGGATCACGGTGGCTAAGTGGATAAGGCGCTGGTTCGCTAGCCTGGAGGTCGAGTGTTCGACCCCTGCATTGGCCGACGTGATTTCCCCTTGTCAGTGATGCAGAAGGAGGGCCTGACAAGGACAGCTGCCTAGTCGTTCGGATGGGACGAAAAACCGAGGTCCCGTGTAGCCTATGGAGTGCACGTAAAAGAATCCTTGGCAGTTGGAATTCGATATAAGAGTAGGCCGTAGCGCCGCTGCCCGGGCGAAATTTCCCTCATAGCACACTGTAGGGCGTATGCCCGTCTTCAATTAGCTCAGGTTAAGTGCATAAAAGTAGGACGTTAAACCCCATTTTATTCATTCATTCTATTTAATTGTGTCGGTGTTTGTTAACGGCTTCACCAACCGGTACGTTATTGATGTTAATTAATAAATTATTGTCGGATTTTAATATTTCTTCTATAAATAAAATGGTGTGTGTGGGTTGGAGAGAGAGAGAGAGAGAGAGAGAGAGAGAGAGAGAGAGATTGGGTTTAACGTCCACTCAACACAACTAGGTCATTTCGGGACTAACATATGGTTTATTGGTAGGCAAAACAAATAAGATGAGGGAAAGAGAGAGAGAGAAAGAGAGAGAGAGAGAGAGAGAGAGAGAAATTGAATTTAAGGTCCACTCAACACAACTAGGTCATTTCGGGACAAACATTTTGTTTAATTTTATTTCAAAAATTCGCTCGCTTGCGCGAAGGAGGGGTCTTTAGCAGTGGGAGGAAACCGGAGTGCCCGGAGGAAACCCACGAGGTTGAGAAGGCATCCCTATCCCCGTGTCACATACACTAACACCAGGGCTCGAAACCACAGCCGCAAGCCAGAGGTGGTCGGCCAGCTAGAGGTCGAAGCGCGGCACTCTAGACCACTAGGCCATCGGGGGTAGCGAGTGCGCGTTTCGTCATAAAAAAAAGGTTATTACATGTACGTCAGCTTGAGTGTTTTCGATTCCCCGGTTGTACGTGACAAGGAGTAGGATCGCCTGCCCAACCATGTATGTGGGTCTTTATATATCAGGGTGCTCCAGAGTCCAGGTTCCTCCCACTACTATTACTAAAGACTTCAACGCAAAAGCGAAATTTTGAAATAAAATTGAATCATATGTTAGTCCTGAAATGACATAGTTTGTGTCGCGTTGATGTTAAACCCCATCTGTTTTTATATAGGCCTCTCTCTCTCTCTCTTTCTCTCCCTCTCTCTCTCGGAGCTCCATGCATACGCTATTAGCTACGTACGAGGGACATTTTGCCCGGACAGCTGCAGCTTTCCACCTCCTTTTTAATCGAATTCCAACAGTCAGGGGTTCCTTTAAGTGCACACGAACGTGTACGCCTACACGGGACCTGGGTTTTTTTTTTTGTCCCCTTCGAATTATTAATTCAAAATCCAGCAAACAATAGAAATGCTGACGAGTGTACGCTGGCCTTTCACCCGGGACCAAATGAAGTACAAAAGCATTAGGCCTACAAAACTGTTGTATAACAACTGAACATAACGCAAATAATAGCGACTGGCTAGACCTTGGTGTGTTAGATTATTGGTGATAAAATATGCACTCAGTGACCCCTACTAGGATTATCTAAGCTTACAGCGACTCGTTCGCTCTTCGTTAGCTGTGTCGTGTGTACATATATTATTATAGTAGTGGTGTTCAGTCAGAGATGCTCAAAAATTTGACATTCTCCCTTCAGCTCGATTTCGTTCAATGAAATCCGTCGGCGTGTGAATAAATTTAACCGGCCAAGCATCCAGTTCATACGGATGAAGCCGAAAGCGAACTGAACTAAAACAATTCCATTCAATAATAAAGGCCTCGTTGCTGAAACATCAATTAAATTGCATGAAACAACTTTACTCACCGAATGATCCCGTCAATCTTTTAAGCCTCTGAAACTGTCGTCTGCTATGACTGATTTCCGCCTGCAGCAAGAATCCGTATCGAGGCTAGTCTGCCTCAATGTAGTAATAGTAAAAGCCATTTGGCGTGAACCAATAACACACACAGCTCTGACATCGTACGATTCTTTCTGCGCATGCTCTGTGCTGTATGGCCAGCTGTTGGGAGACAATGTATACTGACGAGACAATTTTCACGCTTATCTAAACAAAAAATGAATGAATGAAATTGGGGTTAACGTCCTACTATTGTGTACCTAACCTGGGCTAATGGAAGGCGGACATACGCCATACAGTGTACTATGAGGGAAATTTTACCCGGGCAGCGGCGCTACGGCCTAGGCCTACTCTTATATCGAATTCCAACTGCCAAGGGATCTTTTACGTGCACTCCAATGTGTACACGAGACCTCGGTTTTTCGTCCCATCCGAACGACTAGGCTGACCCTCCATCTTCATTACTGACAAGGGGAAATCACCCCGGAAAATCGAGAGGAACTTTCTCTGCCAATGCAGGATCGAAGGTTACATACGGAAATGAAAATGAAATGGGGTTTAACGTCCCACTGTTCTGTGTTCGATCTAGCGCCCTCTGGTGTAATAATGTTGATGTAGACCAAATGGGACAATATTCATGATTCTTGTTTCTACATTCCAGTTTGAACATTTTAACTTCAAGACTTTTTAAAACGTAGAAAATATTTTCATAAGAGTTCAAATTCCAGATTTTGGTTTTAGATACTTTCAGAAACCAATGAATTGATTTCTTTGTCGTGTAGAATTAAGAAATTATTCTTTAATTTTGATATTTAATGATAATAAAAGTTACCGATAAAACGCCGAAAATGAAACATAAAGTAATTTTTTGGGTTTGAACTGTTGATTTTGTGGATGAAATGTTGACATAAGAATGTAGAAACAAGAATTATTAGTTTTGAATGTTGCGTTCGTGTCTAAAATGTTCAAACTGGAATGTAGAAACAAGAATCGTGAATATTGTCCCATTTGGTCTTCTATATAACTAGTGTCAAAGGGTCAGATAGGCTATGTGTTATGCTGCAATCGACTCTAGCATGTTACACACAACCCAATGGAACTTTTGATTGCACGCCAATGTGTACACCGGGCCTCGGTTTTCTCGTCCCATCCCAACGACTTAACAATTGTCCTTGTCAGGCTCTCCGGTTTCCTCCCACTGCTAAAGACCCCTACGCGCAAGCGAATTATTGAAATAAAATTAAACAATATGTTAGTCCCGAAATGACCTAGTTGTGTTGAGTGGGCGTTAAACCCAACCTCTCTCACTTTCTCACCAATGACAAGGGGGAACCACCCTGGAAAATCTCGATTAACCCGCTTTGATTATATTAATTGTTCAATGTTTATATAAAATTGAAAATTGTATTGCAAATATCTGTCGCGAATAGGGGGTGGGGATGGATGGCCGACTGGTTAGCACGTGTCCGCTGTATCGTAAGGTCTGTCATTGAGTCAACTGGCGTGGTTTCGATTCCCCAGGTGATAAGGGTAGGGTCGCCTGTGAAACATTGTGGGTTTTCTCCGAGCCCTCGGGTTTCCCGCCACTGCTAAAGACCCTTACGCGCAAGCGAATTATTGAAATAAAATTAAACCATATGTTAGTCCCGAAATGAACTACGCGCAAGCAAATTGTTGAAATAACGTCTCATCGGAACTATTATATGTAAAAGGGTGTCTCCAAGTTACCAAGCCAACGTCCCGTGCCCCTCCCCCTTTTCTGCTTCTACCGGGGTAATGAAGGCATGCAGCCAGTAAGGCGCTGACCCACTAAACAGGGGCACCGAGGTACGAGAGAGAGGGAGGGAGATAGAGAGAGAGACAGAGAGAGAGAGAGAGGGGGCGGGACAGAGAGAGAGAGAGGGGGAGGGACAGAGAGACAGAGAGAGAGAGAGTCGGGGTTTCTAACTAGGAGGTTTCGGGTTTTATCCTTATATCGGCCGAGAAAGTATCCTGACGGGTGATTGGGGGTCTAGCAAGGAGCGTTGTCTAGTTGCTCGGAAGGGACAAACAAGCGAAGTCAGGTAAAAATACCTTAGACCGTTGGAGTTTGATGACGATTGGACTGAAATACCGCTGTCCGGGTGAATTGTTACCTCGTGACATCTGCCCGGTTTTATTACCCCAACTTGTACATAAAAATATGTGGTTCAACCCTGTTTCATCTTTTCGTTGTAAACGAGCTTTGTCAAATTGTCATTCACCATTAGTTTTATTGTTATGTACGACAGTACTCAGCGTTCTACTTTTGCTCCACTTTAGTAGCGTATTGTTCACAAATAAAAAAAAAAAAACGAGTGAGAATATTTGAGATAAAATCTCTACAAAAAATCCAGTAGGCCTACTTGATATTTTGAATAGTGTAATATACAATATACAATATACCACTGCACTTGAGCCGGTATTCATTCTACACAGTACACAATACGATACGGTGTTCATTCCACACAGTACACAATACAATACGGTGTTTATTTACTGAATAAAACTATTATGTACTTTGTAATCCATTTATGATTAGAGAAAAAAAGATTATAATAACAATAGAATAGAAAACCTTCTGACTGTCAGGTGATAGTAACACGTCATCTTCACAAGCCTAGGTGAATGAATGAATGAAAGAATGAAATGGGGTTTAACGTCCTACGCTTCTGCACCTGACCTGGGCTAATTGAATGAATGAATGAATGAATGAAATGGGGTTTAACGTCCTACTGTTATGCACTTAACCTGAGCTAATTGAAGACGGGCATACGCCATACAGTGTGCTATGGGGGTAATTTTAACCGGGCCGCGGTGCTACGGCTTACTCTTATATCGAATTCCAACTACCAGGGGATCTTTTACGTGCACTCCAATGTGTAAACGGGACCTCGGTTTTCCGTCCAATCCGAACGACAAGGCAGCTGTCCTTGTCAGGCCCTACTTCTGCCATCCTGACAAAGGGAAATCACGTCGGAAAATCGAGATGAACTTTCTCGGCAAATGCAGGGATCGAACACCCGACCTCCAGGCTAGCACACCAGCGCCTTATTCACTTAGCCACCGTGATCCCCTGGGCTAATTGAAGACGGGCATGCGCCATACAGAGTGCTATGAAGGAAATTTTGCTCGGGCAGCAACTGAATTCCAACTGCCAAGGGTACTTTTACGTGGACGCCAATGTGTACACGGGACCTCGGTTTTGCGTCCCATCCGAATGACTAGGCAGCTGTCCTTGTCAGGCTCCTCCTGCATCACTGACAAGGGGAAATTACGCCGGAAAATCGAGATGAACTTTCTCGGCCAATGCAGGGATCGAACCAGCGTCTCATCCACTGAGCCACCGTGATCCCCAAGCCTAGGTGATGATGACACGAAACATACCAAAACCACCTTCACAAGCCTAGGTAATGACGACATTAAACATATCAATACCATCTTCACAAGCCTAGGTGATGATGGTATTGAACATATCAATATCATCTTCACAAGCCTAGGTGATGATGGTATTGAACATATCAATATCATCTTCACAAGCCTAGGTGATGATGACATGAAACATATCAATATCATCTTCACAAGCCTAGGTGATGATGACATGAAACATATCAATATCATCTTCACAAGCCTAGGTGATGATGATATGAAACATATCAATATCATCTTCACAATCCTAGGTAATGACGACATTAAACATATCAATACCATCTTCACAAGCCTAGGTGATGATGACATGAAACATATCAATATCATCTTCACAATCCTAGATGATGATGACATGAAACATAACAACACCATCTTCACAAACCTGGGTGTTGATGACATGAATCATATCAATACCATCTTCACAATCCTAGGTGATGATGATATGAAACGAGCCAATACCATCTTCACAATCCTAGGTGATGATGACATGAAACATACCAATACCATCTTCACAAGCCTAGGTGATGATGATATGAAACATATCAATATCATCTTCACAATCCTAGGTGATGATGACATGAAATGAATCAATACCATCTTCACAAGCCTAGGTGATGATGATATGAAACATATCAATATCATCTTCACAATCCTAGGTGATGATGACATGAAATGAATCAATACCATCTTCACAAGCCTAGGTGATGATGACATGAAACATACCAATACCATCTTCACAAGCCTAGGTGATGATGACATGAAACATATCAATACCATCTTCACAATCCTGGGTGATGATGGTATTGAACATATCAATATCATCTTCACAATCCTAGGTGATGATGACATGAAACATATCAATACCATCTTCACAAACCTAGGTGATGATGACACGAAACGAGCCAACACCATCTTCACAATCCTAGGTGATGATGAAAGGAAACATATCAATACCATCTTCACAATCCAAGGTGATGATGGAATGAAACAAACATTATGGGTGTACCACAACGACTTAATTTTGTGAGCCTACACGAACTGAATAAAAACAAAAACTATAAAAATAATCCTGGATGAATCAACGAATCTTCAAATATGGAATTTCTAGGGAGATCATCTTCCTGCTTTGGCTGACAAGGGGTAGGATCGCCTGTCCAACCTTGTGGGTTTTCTCTGGGTCCTCTGGTGTCCCCTGATAGCCAAATATATCTACGTGCAACCCCCCTCTCTCTCGCGCGCGATCTCGCTCTCGCTCTCTCTCTCTCACACACTCTCTCTCTCACCCTCTCTCTCTCGCTCTCTCGATATCTCTCTCTCTCTCTCTCTCACACTCTCTCGCTCTCTCTCTCACACTCTCTCTCTCACCCTCTCTTTAATTCAATCGAAGATGACGCTGGTGTGTGTGTTAACTATAGCCTATCTATGTATTGGCGTGCATTTAAAAGATCCACTGGCAGTTGAAATTAGATATAAGAGTAGGCCGTAGTGCCGCTGGTCGAGCAAAATTCCCCCCATAATCTTCATTAGTCGAGTCGGAGCAGAACAGAAGGACGTTTGGTCCTATTTCATTTATAAGACTATTCAGATACCGTATTTCCTCGAATACAACCCCGGGGTTCTATTTCGTTCAGCACCCACCGACCCCCGGGTTCTATTCGAGGCCCGGGTTATAATCGAGGCCGGGTTGTATTTTTTCAGACCCAAATTAATGCTTCAAAATCTTCTATAGGAGCGACATTTTGGACAAGTTAAACAAGCAGACAGGGTCGGTCTTGCAATTACGAAGGCTAAACTCTCTATGCGTGACATGAGACAATTCTACATCCTGTGCAGGGATCATCAATTAATTTATATTTTGACAGGGAGTATTCAATTTTTACGTTAGACCCGGGTTATATTAGAGACCCGGGTTCTATTCGAGACCCGGGTTGTATTTATCTCAACACCCTCTTACCCCCGGGTTCTATTCGAGACCCGGGTTGTAATCGAGGCCGGGGTTGTATTCGAGGAAATACGGTATATAGGCTACAATAGGCTACATCAATCAACTACAATTTATATATTTAAACTGGGATGGCCTAGTGGTCTAGAGTGTTGCGCTTCGACCTCTAGCCGGCCGGTCACCTCTGGTTTGCGGCTGTGGTTTCGAGCCCTGGTGTGAGCGTATGAGGCATGGAGATAGGGGCGTCTTCTCAACCTCGTGGGTTTCTTCCGGGCACCCCGGTTTTCTCTCATGGCTAAAGACCCCTACGCGCAAGCGAATTATTGAAATAAAATTTAAACCATATGTTAGTCCCGAAATGACCTAGTTGTGTTGAGTGGACGTTAAACCCCATTTCTCTCTCTCTCTCTCTCTCTTAAACTAAACAATAATAAATATAATGTACGACATTAACAATACATTCATTTCGTTTGATTTCTGACACCTATTTTTTCACCAACTCGGAGATATCCGGTCGTTTAAAGTAGTAATCACACATATAACCAGCTTAGATACATTTCAAATACAAAAAACAAACCGTGATGTATCATTTACTAATTCACTGATTTTCCATTGCCAGGCCCCGAGTTCACAAAGCATTCTCAGGCTTAAGTTAAGAATTTACTCAAAATTGTTCGCCTTATTTCAACTAGAAAAAAGCCCTTTATAAACAAAAATTTGTTTTAATGTATCAAATACAGCGAAAAGAAACTTAATGTATCAAATCAAATACGCCAAACAGAAACTATGTGCAAAGTTTTGTGTTTCTGGATCAAAGAAATTTCATATAAACAGAGACTGAAAGTTGAGTAAATTAAAGATACATTATGCAAGAGCTAAATCTGATTACTGCAAGTCTTAATTTTGGCTTCAGATGTTATAGAAATTATAAATTAGAACTTTATTTAAACAACAAGCCCAAAATCAACTGGCGCATCGTGGTGAGATAATTTACACAACAGGTACATTTAGGTTACCTAGAAATTAGAATATGGCTATTATTTATTTTCTGAGGCTGTAAAGCCAGCAAGTGTGTTATTGTCCCTTTAAATGTGCTATGAGGAATTTCGTCCCATACAGGGTTTCCTACTTCCACCACTGATAGGGATTTTACTCGGCCAAGATCGAACCTGTCATTGAGTCAAATGGCGTGGTTTCGAATGCCCGGTTGTAATTGACAATGAGTAGGGTCGCCTGTCCAACCTCGTGGGTTTTCTCTGGGTCCTCTGGCGCCCCCCACAGCCAAATATATCTACATGCAACCCCTCTCTCTCTCTCTCTCTCTCTCTCTCTCTCTCTCTCTGGGGATTGGGATGGACTAGTGGTCTAGGGTGCCGCGCTTCGACCTCTAGCTGGCCGACTACCTCTAGCTTGCGGCTGTGGTTTCGAGCCCTGCATGGTGTGGGGCGCCTTCTAAACCTTGTGGGTTGGCTCCGGGCACTCCGGTTTTCTCCCACTGCTAAAGACCCCTACGCGAAAGCGAGTTATTGAAATAAAATTAAACCATATGTTATTCCCAAAATGACCTAGTCGTGTTGAGTGAACGTTAAACCCCATTTCTCTCTCTCTTGCCCTCTCTCTCTCTCGCCCTCTCTCTCTCTCTCTCTCACTAACATGACATTAGAAGTCAAAGTCCAATAAATACAAAGACACTTGTGTACTGGGGATTTTACACGGGGGTTGATATAGTGCGTTACACTTGAGATTTATTAAACGTGACAAAATCTAGATATGGAACGAGCGGAATGTTGAACAAACATTTCTACCTTTAAAAGCGAGAATTTCATATTGGTCTAAATATGGCCCCAAATATTCTGTAGTGCAAATTCCGTAATTTCTATTTTTAAAGCGAGAATTTCATATTGGTCTAATATAGCCTCATTACGACGGCTGACTCAATTCCAATCAATCAATCAATCGTTTACAGTCCACAGTTCACAGTTCACGAAGACGGGACCGTTTGGTGAAATTTTTTCAAAATTTTACTGCTGCAAACGCGTTTTCCTTCTATCTAAGTCTATAACTACAGCGATTTCAATGTGGTCGAATATAGCCCACCTTTATGGAAGCCTATAACTACTATTCATAATTTCTACTTTTCACTCCTTCAAAACACGAAATCGAAAATAGGAAATTCGGAAAAAATGTGAGGCGATAAGACGGTATACAAGCCAAAAACAACTCGAAAATAGGAAATTAAGAAATAACACAAAGCGATAATAGCGCCTCTCGTTTTTTCCTATTTTCTTTTATTATGAATGGTAGTAATAGGCTTCCATACACCTTTGGTGGCTGACCTGAACCCCTAACAATCATTTAATCGTCTCGGTGTATGGGAACCTTGACTCCCGGGGAACATTTTGATAATTTCAACTACGGCAAATGCGTTTTCTTGCTTCTCAAGCCAGTGAGTTAAGCAACTCTAAAATTTTCTAATGGTTTTTCAACCGAACACCTCTCTATATATATGCCGACCTAAATTCCAACCATCCAATCACACCGTCTGTTGCAGCTCCATTCACAAATTATAATCGATGCCCGAAAATTGTCGCACAAAGTAGGTTTTGTTACCGAAATCCCATTCTAAACCGACCTGAATTCCAACCGTCCAATCACACTGTTGCAGCTGCATTCACAAATAATGATTGATGCCCGAAAACTGTGCCTCCAGTAAAAAAAAGTTTTAATCTATAGTCACTTCAGTAGAAATTATGTCGAATCCTCTATCCGCCTAGGCCATCAAGTGATATTTCCTGTGGACTAATTATAAAAAATTCTCTATTTGAAATATCCTGTCGTTTCCGGATAAACGGGTCCCCTGTGTCAATATAATTACAATACATGGTTACAAAGAAATTAAGATGGATGCATTTCAGAGAGAGAGAGAGAGAGAGAGAGAGAGAGAGAGATGACCTGACGCGACCTTGGCAACTTTGGACCCCATTGGAAATAAGCAACGGACGTTATACGTCAGGCTTTCTGGGCTATCCTAAGTAGAAGCCTCTTCATGACCCCATAATTATCATATTTCTCTATACTTGTGTCTTTTCACATCTTTTCACATCACATCACAATTATACAGTAGTAAAATTAACTACTGTACACAGATGTGTGACACTTTATCATTAACACCTGAGACTCAGGGCGCCATTTTGATGACAGGATTTTATAGTTGGCACGGACGGCTTTACTGTGGGTTGGACGTCTGATAAAAAGGGAGAGGAATCAGGTCTATCGCTCACTTGACAAACACCAGACTATCCAGGCGGATGTCTTTTATAGTTGTGACTTAAAGGAGCTAAGTCCGTAACGCAATATCATCCAAAATCTTTGACATTGAAAACATGTATTATTTTGCATTTTAAATCAGCATTGGTGATGTGGTCTTATCCGGAAAAGATGGGCTTCTGATATCCAATATTTCAGATAAAATAAACATTTTACCATTGGTACACGAAACGTGTACCATAATGCGTTTCAGCCCCAGTTCTAGCGAGAAACCCGGGGAACGAAGCTAGACACGTTGTACCAAATCAAACGTCAATATGTAGACTGGAATAACCATACGCTAGAAATTTGCATTCGATTAAGACTGTTGCCATATTTTGCCGAACATAACTGATTTGAAATTAGAGTAAAAACTGAGACAATTGACTGTAAATCAGTTTATATACATTCATATTACAGTATTATATGCGTTGCGACCCACTTTTGTCAATTTCAAGGTCCAAAATGTTAGCGTTTTGGTTCTTTTAAGGTTAAGAATTTGACAGAACCAGACCTCGCCCTGCAAGCAACGAAACAAAACTGAATGATTTGTTTTTTAAAATGTCTTCATATTATCAAACATATACTCATTAAACAGTAAGGGGTGGGGGTCGGATAGGCCAACTGTTAGAACATGCGCGCTATATCAAAAGATCTGCCATTGAGTCACCTGGCGTGGTTTCGATTTCCGAACACTGCGGCCTACTTTTATATCTAATTCCAACTGTCAATGGATTTTTTATGTGCATGCCAATGTGTACACTAGACCTCGGTTTTCCTTCCAATCCGAACGACTAGACCGCAGATGGGACTCGAAAAACCAAGATCCAATCTACACATCGGCCTGTACGTACATGTAATAGATCCCTTGGCAGTTGAAATTCGATAAAATAGTAGGCATTAGCACCGCTGTTCGATCAAAATTTCCTTCATTGCACACTGTATAGCGTTTTCATTAGCCCAGTCGGGGATCACGTGGCTAAGTGGCTAAGGTGCTGGATCGCTAGCCTGGGGGTCGGGTGTTCGATCCCTGCATTGGCCGAAAAAGTTCATCTCGATTTTACGGCGTGGTTTCCCCTTGTCAGTGATGCAGACGGAGGGCCTGAGAAGAACAGCTGGGAGGAAAAACCGAGGTCCTGTGTACACATTGGCGTGCACGTAAAATATCCCTTGTCAGTTGGAATTCAGTTGCTGCCGGGCAAAATTTCCCTAATAGCACACTGTATGGCGTATGCCCGTCTTCAATTGGCCCACGTTAGGTGCACAAGCGTAGGAAGTTAAACCCCATTTCATTCATTCATTCATCTATTCATTCATAAACCCAATCAGATCAGATCAGTACGACCTTAAATCCACGTTCATTCAAAATCAAAGGTTCTCACGGAAGTTTGAATTGAACACATGTTCTACTCCCGTCAGTCTACTAAAGGTCAGGACATCAATTTTATTTGACTTTTATAAAACCAATTGATGCAGGTATCAGGAGGTATCATTAAATGTACTTGATTGAAAAGATGTAATAAGGACCAGGCTTGTTTCTTACAGACTTACATTTACATTTCATTGACAGGCCTTGGAGACGCGCTGAGACTTCTGGAGCTGGTTCACTTCAGTGTTGCAGTGGGTGTTTGGGCTGCTTCTCAGATATTCTGGGGTTGATTCGCCGTAGTCGGTTCTCGAGTTATTTTCCTGACACTTTGGGGTTGCTTCGCTTTTCGAGTTGGTTTCCTGACATTCTGGGGTTGCTTCGCCGTACTGGGCTCTAAAGATAGTTTCCTGATATTCTTGTGTTGCTTCGCCGTAGTTGGTTCCCGAGTTATTTTCCTGGCATTCTGGGGTTGCTTCGCCGTAGTGGGTTCTAAAGATAGTTTGACTATCTGGGGTTGCTTCGCCGTAGTGGGTTCTCGAGATAGTTTGCTGAGTTTAAGGGAGTTCGCTTCGCTGTAGTGGGTTCTAAAGATAGTTTGCTGAGTTTAAGGGAGTTCGCTTCGCTGTAGTGGGTTCTAAAGATAGTTTGACTATCTGGGGTTGCTTCGCCGTAGTGGGTTCTCGAGATAGTTTGCTGAGTTTTAGGGAGTTCGCTTCGCTGCAGTGGGTTCTAAAGATAGTTTGCTGAGTTTAAGGGAGTTCGCTTCGCTGTAGTGGGTTCTAAAGATAGTTTGACTATCTGGGATTGCTTCGCCGTAGTGTGTTCTCGAGTTATTTTCCTGACATTCTGGAGTTGCTTCGCCGTAGTGGGTTCTCGAGTTGTTTTCCTGACACTCTGGAGCTGCTTCGCTGTAGTGGGTTTTCGAGTTGGTTTCCTGATATTCTGGAGTTGCTTCGCTGTAGTGGGTTCTCGAGTTATTTTCCTGTGGTTCTCGAGTTGGTTTCCTGAGTTGTAGAGAGTTGCCAGGAGTTCTGTAGTTCGCTGAAGGAGGTCGGAAAGTCTGAATTACGGTAAGAATATTTTTATTTTGAAATAAATTTTTTGTTTTATTCATTTCGTTTTATGGTGAACACAATTTACGCCCGGCCCATACCACTATAGTGGGCTGTAGCATAAAGTCATGCATGTGTAGATTTCTATACAAACATTCTATAGGGTGGGCGATGGGGGGGGGGGGCTATTCAATTTTTAATAGGATGAAATTCTATAGTATTCTGCAGTATGTTTGGGGTCTTTAAAAAATAATGGCCCTAAATATTCTGTAGTGCAAATCCCGTAATTTTTTCTACAGATTTATTCTAAAATTTCTAAATTATCTTTTTGTCTTTAATCAAGTTTTGTGAACAAACTGCACAGGTGTCCTACTGTCGCAGTTTCTTGTTAAAGGGAAAATACCACTCTTGCTGGCTTGACAGCTCCAGAAAAAAATAAGCCTTATTCTAACTACGAGATGTTTAAGTGTCCTACCTGTTGTGTAAACTATCCATTACATCCTATTTTACTTGTCCAGAGGGTTCGAAAATATGTTTTAATCCAAGTTGCATTTGAGAGTGTTTACGTAAAGCTTTCCAAACCATGTTATGGCATGTAGTTTAATTCAAACCATGTTATGGCATGTAGTTTAATAAGGCTATTTTTTCTGGACCTGTCAAGCCAGCAAGAGTGTTATTGTCCCTTTAAAATTAGATGTGTTAAGGGGAAATTAATTGAAATATTGTAAAATAGTACAAATTGTTGACCAGAATAAAGATTGGGACATATTATTCAGTTACAACAAGAGTGGTATTGGGGCATTAATACAAACTTATATGAAGCTGTTATACATAAGTACATTGAATTTAAAAATAAAAAATCCAAAATTCAGTCTTCTCTGCGATTGGTCTTTAATGAATCCGTAAGCTAACGGATAACGAAATTGACCTTCCAGCAACAGAAATTTAACGGACCGTTAACAAACCACACGTTACCAAGCTAACGATCCGTTACAGTTTAACGGATCGTTAAAATAACTTAATTTTGAGCAACCGGGCCCTGGACCCTGATTAACACGTGCACGTTGTATCATTAGGTCTGTCATTGAGGCAACTGGTGTAGTTTCGATTCCCCGATTGTACGTGACAAGAAGTAGAGTCGCCTTCCAACTTTGTGGGTTTTCTCTGTGTCCTCCGATATCCTCCCACTGCTAAAGACCAGGTACGTAGCCAGGGGGGGGGGGAACTGCCCTCCCAATACTGAGTCTTGCCCCCCCCCCCCCCAATATCACAAAAAATTGGCCTTTACCACAAAATTCATGCAGATGCCCATGCTAGTTGGCCCTCCCGAAAACATCTTTGCCCCCCCAAAAACAACTTCCTGGCTACGGGCCTGCTAAAGACCCCTACGCATTGGCGAATTTTCGAAATAAAATTGAACCATCTGTTCATCCCCAAATGACCAAGTTGGTGTCGAGAGGACGAAAAATTCCATGTCTCTCTATATATATAAGTCTATCAGCGGATTGCCTTAGTACATGTACCTAGAATGTGTATAGAAACTTCATTTGGAACACTAGAAAACCTAGAATTAAAAATATAAAAAAATATATGCTCCTGGGATTTGAATCAATTTCTTTGTAGGGCAATACTAAAGCTCCACCAAACTCCACCATAACTAAGAGCCAGAGAGAGAAATGGGGTTAAACGTCCACTCAACACAAACTAGGTCATTTCAGGAATCACATATGGTTTAATTTTATTTCAACAATTCGCTTGTGCGTAGGGATCTTTCGCAGTGGGTGGAACCAGAGGACCCGGAGTAAACCCACGAGGTTGGACAGGCGACCCTACTCCTTGCCACGTATAACCGTATGACAGGCTTTAGGATACAGTACGCATGTGCTTACCATTCGATCACCCCCCCCCCCCCCCTCGACCACAACTGAGATTGTTAGCAAAAAACCTGTTGGCTTGTTATTACTTTGTGTTTTTCAGACTGATTAAAATGGCGGTGAATATTTGGGGGATTATAGCCGTGGTAGTGTTTTATATATTGATCTTGGTAGTTGGTGTTTATGCCGGTAGAAAGACCGTCAAGTCAGGAACTACAGAAGAATTATTAGTAGCTGATAGAGGATTGGGCTTGATTGTATCTTTCTTTACAATGACAGGTAGGCATTTCTTACCATGACAGGTAGACATTTCGTACCATTTATAGCAGGTAGACATTTCGTGACAGGTACACATTTCGTATCATGACAAGTAGACATTTCGTACCCTATATGACATGTAGACATTTCGTACCCTATATGACATGTAGACATTTCGTACCCTATATGACATGTAGACATTTCGTACCATGACATGTAGACATTTCGTACCCTATATGACATGTAGACATTTCGTACCATGACATGTAGACATTTCGTACCCTATATGACATGTAGACATTTCGTACCATGACATGTAGACATTTCGTACCCTATATGACATGTAGACATTTCGTACCCTATATGACATGTAGACATTTCGTACCATGACGGGTAGGCATCTCGTACCCTATATGACAGGTAGACATTTCGTACCATGTGTGACATATAGGCATTTCGTACCATCCATGACAGGTAGACATTTCGTACCATGTGTGACATATAGACATCTCGTACCATCTATGGCAGGTAGACATCTTGTACCATCTATGGCAGGTAGACATCTTGTACCATCTATGGCAGGTAGACATCTTGTACCATCTATGGCAGGTAGACATCTTGTACTATTACAGGTGGACATTTCGTACCCTGTGTGACAGGTAGACATCTCGTACCTTCTATGGCAGGTAGACATCTCGTACCATGACAGGTAGACAATTCGTACCCTGTGTGACAGGTAGACAGCTTGTGCCATGTATGACAGGTAGCCATATCGTACCATCTATAGTCGGTAGGCGTTTCGTACCATCTATAGCAGGAGGACGGAATCCAGAAAATAACATCCACCTCTTTTTAATCAACATTCGTAACATTCTGACAAACAAAAGAGCGATATCTAGTGTTCTCCTTTTGTGAAATTGTCTCTTGTGTTTTCCTTTTGTGAAATAAATTGTCTCCGTGTCTTATTTTTAGCGACGATGGTTGGTGGTGCTTTTATAAATGGTACTGCTGAGATTATAGCTTCCAGTGGGATTGTATGGACCCAGGCTCCGGTTGGTTATTGTATCTCCTTTATCATAGGTATAGTAAGCTTATTCCTTAATAATAATTTCAGCTACGGTGTCTCAATACGTCAATACGAGAGAGAGAGGGAGGGAGAGAGAGGGAGAGAGAGCCACACACTCAGACAGAGACAGAAACAGAGAGACAGTTTAACGTCTACTCGACACAAACTAGGTCATTTCGGGGCTAACACGTGGTTCAATTTTATTTCAGTAATTCGCTTGCGCGTAAGGGTCTTTAGCAGTGGGGGGTAACGACCCGCAGAAAACCTACGAGGTTGGACATGTGTCCCTACTCCGTGTCGTGTACAACCTGGGAATCGAAACACCACCAATTGACTTAAGAACAGGACTTATAATAAGCACGCGCTAACAATTTTGACATCCATCAGTGAGTAAGACGTTGGTTCTGGTGTTCGATCCCTGCGTTAGCCTAGGAAGTGCATCGGGATTTTCCGGCGTGGTTCCCCTTGTCAATGGTACGTACACGACGGCGGACCTGACAAGCAGCAACGTTTAGTCGTTCGGATGTGACGGAACACTGAGCTCCAGTGTACGCATTGGAATGTGCGTAAAAGAACCCTTGACAATTGAAATTCGAAATAAGAGTAGGCCGTAGAGCCGCTGCCAGGTTATCATTTTCTCTCCATCGCACACTGTATGGCGTATGAGACCGTCTTCTTAGCTGTGGGCCTTTATTTTTAAATGCTTATTTGCTTTTCAGGTGGAGGTGCAGTAGAGTAGGACGTTAATCCCAATTTCATTTCTTTTCAGGTGGATTATTTTTTGCTCCACAAATCAGGGAAGGTGGTTACATCACGATGTTTGATCCTTTTCAACGGAAATTGGGGAAATATGTCGGTGCCGTGTTGTGTATCCCACAGTTCCTGAGTGACCTGTTTTGGACGGCAGCGGTTCTAGCAGCTCTTGGTAAGCTTTGAAATATTGTTCACTTGCATGTGACTTGACGGCCACATAGAAATATCATTTTTCTTTTCGTTATTCGAATGTTATTTGAATATTCGTCCACATGCATACATATATAGAGAAAGGTGGGGTTTACGTCCACTCGACACAAACTGTCATTTCTTGACTAACATAGTTCAATTTAATTTCGATAATTCGCTTGGCGTAGGGGTTTTTAGCAGTGTGGGGGAGGGGCAACCGGAGGACCCTAGGAAAACCCACGAGGTTGAACAGGCGACCCTATTTCATGCCACGTACAAGCGTGGAATCGAAACCACGCCAGTTGACTCACTGACAGACTTTTTTTGATACAGCGCGTCATCCACACACTTACATGCATACAATCAATTTTTGGGGTTATTTGGGTTGATATTTGAAATTTCGAGAAATTGTTAATCTTTTAGATCAACATTTATTTTGGTTTTTACAAACCTTTGCGAGCTTTGTGAAGATGTACTTATAACTCACGGACACCGTATATCTTTATATATCCACACAGGGTCTATAGGCTTCTGTCGGTTCTCCATTTCAGCTTCTGTGAATAAATATTGTTTAGAAAAAAAGAATAAAGACAGCAGCGGTGACTCACTAAGTAAGACGTTGGCTCGGTAACCTGGAGATCTCGTGTTCGATCCCGGGGTTGACCGAGAAAGTTCATATGTATTTTACGGCGAGGTTTCCCCTTGTCATCGTCTTGTCTTACTGGCTGGACGAAAAATATAAGAATAGGTCGTATCGCCGCTGCCCGGGTAAAATCCCCCCGCGCTCTTTATGGCTTATGCCCACCTTTATTACCCCAGTCGAAGCAGAACAGTAGGACGTTATAAAAAAAAACATTTCATTAAATTTCCAGTCCCAATATCAGTGCGTTGGGGATGTTTGGTTGTCAGCCCTGTCCTTGAACATTCCCAATCGACAGAATTCCAATCGAATTCCAACCCCATTTCATTTCATTCATATTTCTATACAATTTGTTTCACAGGTTCAACAATATCCATCATCCTAGACATCAACCAAACACTGGCTATCATAATCTCGTCATGTATCGCTGTATTTTACACATTCCTCGGTGGTTTATGGGCGGTTGCTTATACTGACGTCATTCAACTCATCTGTATCGCCGTGGGTCTGGTATGTTAAGTCTACTGCATCTGTATCGCCGTGGGTCTGGTATGTTAAGTCTACTGTATCTGTATCGCCGTGGGTCTGGTATGTTAATTCTACTGTATCTGTATCGCCGTGGGTCTGGTGTGTTGAGTCTACTGTATATCTGTATCGTCGTGGGTCTGGTATGTGTATTCTACTGTATCTCACTCGGCAAATGTCGACAGATTCCGGTACCCTACATCTAGACTCGGATGTATGACGAATTCAGCCATTTTGGAACTATTTTAAAGGACGCGGATAAAACATGGCTGCCCCCATGGAGATTATATCAACAAACTAAAAAAATGGCTACCATTTTAGGAATTTTTTTGTAAAAGCGGCACGTTTTCCTGTTAAAGTAAATCGGTAGTCGACTAGCCGCATCGCAAATGTATGGTCGTAGGTACATATCACTTACTGTCATACATATCACCGTGGGTCTGGTATGTTAATTCTACTGTATCTGTATCGCCGTGGGTCTGGTATGTTAATTCTACTGTATCTGTATCGCCGTGGGTCTGATATGTTAAGTCTACTGTATCTGTATCGCCGTGGGTCTGGTATGTTAATTCTACTGTATTTGTATCGCCGTGGGTCTGGTAAGTTAAGTCTACTGTATCTGTATCGCCGTGGGTCTGGTATGTTAATTCTACTGTATCTGTATCGCCGTGGGTCTGGTATGTTAAGTCTACTGTATCTGTATCGCCGTGGGTCTGGTATGTTAATTCTAATGTATCTGTATCGTCGTGGGTCTGGTATGTTAATTCTACTGTATCTGTATCGCCGTGGGTCTGGTATGTTAAGTCTACTGTATCTGTATCGCCGTGGGTCTGGTATGTTAATTCTAATGTATCTGTATCGTCGTGGGTCTGGTATGTTAATTCTACTGTATCTGTATCGCCGTGGGTCTGGTATGTTAAGTCTAATGTATCTGCATCGCCTTGGGTCTAGTATGTTAATTCTACTGTCTGTATCGCCGTGGGTCTGGTATGTTAATTCTACTGTATCTGTATCGCCGTGGGTCTGGTATGTTAAGTCTACTGTATCTGTATCGCCGTCGGTCTGGTATGTTATGTCTACATTAATCTGTATCGCCGTGGGTCTGGTATGTTAATTCTACTGTATCTGTATCCTAGGGAACTCTCTTAGCCAGTACCAGGATCGAATTACAGGGTTAGTCTCCAGCGCCTTACTCACTGCGCCGACGTGACTCCCTTTTCGAAACCACAATTTGATTTAGTAGACCTTGCTTCATCACTGATCGAAGAAACACGTGTGACATGGAGATAGGGTTCGCCTTCTCAACCTCGTGTGTTCCCTCCAAGCACTCAGGTTTCCTCCCACTGCTAAAGACCCCTACGCGCAAGCGAATTATTGAAATAAAATTAAACCATATGTTAGTCCCGAAATGACCTAGTTGTGTTGAGTGGACGTTAAACCCCATTTCTATCTCTATATTTTAGGTAACAGCTGTACCGTTCGCCATGACGAACCCAGCAGTGGATTATGGCCGGATTAACACTACCTGGACAGGTGAAATCAAACCAACACAAATTGGAAGCTACTTTGATATTTATTGTTTACTTATATTTGGAGGTATTCCGTGGCAGGTATGATTTTGTTTTATTCCACCTTGGATTGTCTTAGATTGTGTCCGAGTAGTCGTTTTGTTTAGTCCGAGATGTCTTTGGTCCGAGTTGTCTTTGGTCCGAGTTGTCTTTGGTCCCGGTGGTCATGTATTCGTTCCTGCTTGTCTCCCACATGTCAATGTATACACATATTCCTGAAGCAACGGCCCGAGAAATCCCTCTCTGGCCATTGCTGGATTCGCTTCGGATTCTTGACATTTAAGTAAATGTGTCTATTCTTCTCGTTCAATCAAATCTACTACTTACGTACAGTAACATGACATTCCGTCGTTTAATCTTGGGTCTTCCTTAATATTTTGGACAAAGATTTAAGTTATTAAAAACGTTAAAAGTCTGTTCGTTACCATACCGTAGTGTTTACTTTACGTCAATACCGATAGCCTCGTTTGTCACGCAATTAGTTTTGCTGCAATATCCTGCTATGCGCTGGTTAATATAGCATAAAAAAACCGTGATGCCATGACGTAACGTTACGTAAACACAGTTGTTCTAATTAAACGTCTTGTTTTAAAGGTAATACCTTTGTAACGAATTCAGTGATTGGTCAGTAATAGGACCACTGGCCAGTAATAATTAGTGACAATAATACCCACTCAGTCCAGCAGGGAGTAGTCAGATTAGCTCTAATCAAACGGAACACTGCGAGGAGGATGATGTATACACAGTCTCTTGCTCCCTGCTAGGAAACTTTCCCAAACAGCAACACTGGCGAACCAGAGAAACCGGAGAAATCCTTGTTAGAGAGCTAACGTTACGATATGATTGTTCATATTGAGTTTAAGATCTGATACGTGCAGATACGTTCGGATACGTCTCGATGCGATATACACCATTGCTACAACTGACTTAATATATGCTAAGACCTGATAGGATCACCACGGTTACTCTACGATTAAAACAACAATTTCAATCGAAGTGTAAATCGTGATAGTGGGGACCTAGCATAAAGGAAAAATAACACTCTTTTTTTCTTGACAGCTCCAGAAAATAAATAATAGACATTTTTTAAGTATTAGATGTTTAAGTGTCCTACATGTTGTGTAAATTATCCATTACATCATATTTTACAGAGGGTTCGAAAATATTTTAAAATCCAAGTCCTATTTACGTTGTATCACCAATTAATTTGAATATTGTAAGATAGTACAATTTGTTGAGCAGAATAAAGATTTTGACATATTATTCAGTTACAATAAGAGTGTTATTGAGCCTTTAAGGAAGAGGGCTTTTGAGATTATCATACCATAATTCTTTCCTCCAACGTTTCCGGCCAATGTTTAGCCTACACGGGAACTGCATCAAACAGTTTGAATTGATTTATGCGTGTATATTTTTATGCTGCACCCGAGATGAAAAATATATTCTCAATCACGTATCGATTTAACTTGTTAATTACAGGTGTATATACAGCGATGTCTAGCTTGTAAGACTCCACAGAGAGCGAGGATTGCTTCTTTTGTTGCTAGTATAGGATGTTTCCTGTTTGCTATTCCAGCAGCATGTCTGGGTATCGCCGCTGCAGCCACAGGTAACTATATAATCTTACCCCCCCCTTTAAATGGAATCAGACAGGGCATGATGTCTCGACAATACAGTGCGGTCATTTTTGACCAGGAACTTTCTGCATACACTTTGTGATCATCTTCTTGTTCATGGCGCAACATCGCACTTGATCAAAAACCTAAGCCTTTGATGTCACAAATCAAAGATGGCTGTGGGGACGTCACGCGCGCCTCCCAGGTTTATACAGGGGACCCACGGAAGAGGATGTTTCATGAACATCAACGTTAACGTCTATTTTTCGATGTTCAGTTGTTCGTTCCATCTCTCTCCTACCCCCCCCCCTCTCTCTCTCTCTCTCTCTCTCTGTGTTAATAAATTTACGTATCTGCGTACCATTTGGTGGTGCCTTGGCTAATACCCCTAATGCCTAATAAATATAATAACGTTGATTTCAGATTGGAACCAAACGACATATGGTGGTGATGTACCAATTCCCGCGGAAATGATGAGCTACGTCTTACCATTGGCGTTACAACACTTGTGCCCCGCACCGGTTGCCATTATTGGTTTAGGAGCAATATCTGCTGCTGTCATGTCGTCTGCTGATTCCAGTATTTTGTCGTCTGCCTCTGTTTTTGCTATGAATATTTATAAACCCTTGTTTCGTCAACAGGTAAGTTACACATGCGCCTGTAGCTATTTAAGTCACGTGGACAATTTTTAAACGTAATCGTAGACTCGATTGTCCACCTAACGAACATTAGTCAGTATTGCCACTGGTTGACGAAATCTAAAGTTTGACCCCAATGTTTCGTCAACAGGTAAGTTTTAACCCGGAAGTTAAATTTGTTTACACATGCACAGGCCATCTTTTGGTTGTTTCTTGGATGCGACGCTCTTCCTAAATTCCGTTAAATTAATTACGACCGACAAGCAACTAGCTATTGTGCATCGATTGACGGATTTTGATATGGCTGCGTTGTCGTCCCACACACACCAACAGACATGCACCCTGGATCTGCCCCGGGGTATTCGGATGACCTGGTGGTCTAGAGTGCCGCGCTTCGACCTCATGCTTGCCGGCCACCTCTGGCTTGCGGCTGTGGTTCCGAGCCCTGGTGTGAGCGTATGTGGTATGGAGATAGGGGCGCCTTCTCAACCTCGTAGGTTTCCTCCGGACACTCCAGTTTCCTCCCACTGCTAAAGACCCCCTGCGCGCAAGCGAATTATTGAAATAAATTGAACCATATGTTAGTCCCGAAATGACCTAGTTTGTGTTGAGTGGACGTTAAACCCCACTTCTCTCTCTTTCTCTCTCTGGATCCGCCCCTGCTCTTGCATATTTTAAAACATTTTCACTCTTTTTCTTTTTTAAAATTCATTTTCAGGCATCAAATCGTGAAATATCGTGGGTCATTAGGATATCTGTTCTGGTGTGTGGTCTACTATCAACTCTCGTCGCTCTAAGCGCTCGGAGTGTTTACGGACTGTACGTGCTGTGCTCGGATCTAATGTACGTCATCATGTTTCCACAACTAATTTGCATATTGTACTGTAAAGGAACCAATGGGTACGGCAGTTTAACGGCCTTTGTCGTCAGTTTTATAATGAGGATCGTGGGAGGTGAATCGCTGCTTAATCTTCCAGCCTTGGTTCATTACCCCTTCTATACTCAAGAACATGGCCAGAATTTCCCCTTCAGAACCTTCGCAATGATAACCAGTTTCTTGATTATAGTGTCTCTTTCTAAACTAACAGCAATGCTGTTCAGGAAAAATCTGATTCCGAAAAAGTACGACGTTTTTATGTGCTTAAGAGATAATATAGGAGAAAATGGCGAGCTGAACAAAAGAAAGACATCGCGGGTTTTCAGAAGTTTTTCAATGGACGATAGGTCAGATGCGAAACGACGTCCGGGTTTTGAAGAAACATAGGAGATGCTCAATTGGACGTTCCGGCAACGAATTCTCTCAATCGATCGATAGGTATCCATCGAGCAACAAAGGTTGGATCTGTTTGCTAAGGCCAACTTCATGTTTAGTCACCGGTCACGAGATTTAAACAAGGAAAGGGCTACGTTGTAATAATGTGAATATTTATAATGCGCTATATCCAGAAACCAAGTTTATGCTCAAAGCGCTACACAATTACTATCCCGGTCTCTAGGATAACAGTAAAGCCTGATTACCTCCCTTTACCACTGAACTCTCTAAATGTTAGAAAGAGCCCCAACATATGCTGCCCAAAGAGCGCAACATTTTTTTTTAATACATACACCACTCTAACTTCGACCTAGCCGTAACCTTTACGCTAGCTTACCATAGCCATATTTAGCCTACATCTCAGCGACCTTGGTGAAAATTAAGTTGGCCTTAGCAAATAGATCTTAGCCGAGAAACAACAAGAATTTCGGGCATGCGCAAACCATGATTCTATCTCGACCAATCACCACGGCTGTAATTTTCGGTGACGTCACGATCCCGAACTTCTTTGAGTGACATTTGAACAGTAGAAAAAACAAAAACTATTATATGGAGTAACAATTACTGGTCTATTAACATGACGTCACCATTCGACTCACGTCACAGCTGTTTTTTGGACTGAAAGAAATCAATCTGATTGAAATTAAAATACAGATCTTTATTTCGTTTCGTTTCAGTTTTTTTTATACTTTCGATGGCCTCTACTACGGAGAACGCTAGATCGAAAACGGTCCTTCGCATTTTATGACGCCATATGTGGATCGTGGGTTAGAATGTAGGGCTAGCCCTAGCCCTAACCCTGGGCTAAGCCTAACCCTTGCCCTAACCCATAATCCACATTTGACGTCATAATATGCGAAGGACCGTCTTCGATCTAGCGTTCTCTCTCTACTACATGAAGAATCGACCAGTTGTAGTGGAAGGTCGCATCAGAGGACATAAAACTGACTTTGAACCCTATGACGTTAGACATTTGATTATTAAATCAGCGTTGATGTTTCTAGTGTGTTACCCACCTAACCGTTCACCTTATTAATTCATAAAACCGATCACTCAATACAAGAAGTAAAAAGATCCTATCGGGCATGTACGTCTGCTTTAAGTAAGCCGAATCCCGAACGGGGGGATGCCGAAAAATCTGAATGGACTTTCTCGACCAGTGCAGGGATTGAACACCCGAGCTTCAAGCTAGCGAACCAGCCGAGGGCCGTACCTAGCGGAGGTGCAAGGGGAACATTGCACACCCGAGGAATGGCGCCCCTCCCCCCACAAAAAATTGTGACTTTAAATTATAAAACGATACACTTCATTATGATCAATATCAGTAACTTTGGTATTATTTTGGCGCCCCACCACTCTGCTGCACTCCCACTTTTAAAATCCTACAAACGGCCCTGAAACCAGCATCTTATCCACTTAGCCGACGCCCACCCCCTTTAAATGAAAGACTATAAACTGTAAGATAAACACAACAAAGAAAAATAATATTTATTTAAAACATGCATCAATGAGTAACAGAGAAATACAATTATCTTACAAATGCATACAATTTATTAAAGCAGCATTATGTAAGATCTAACTTGAGCTTCGGATTTGATACAAACAACCATTTGGCCATCCAACCCCCCAATATTGAAAGAACGACTAGCTCTTTATATAAATCTTACATAATGCTGTTTTAATTGATGGATATTGATAGTATTGATGATATTTTTATGAATAAAGTAATAATACCGTTGTCGCTATATACGGCTCTAGAATCAATATACAAAAAACGCTAACTACTTTGCCATATTTGGGTATGCTGTATATACAAAAAACGCGAACTACTTTGCCATATTTTAGGAATGTGGGATGGTTCTGTGCTATGCTGTAATATATTCGGTCTCTCAGCTGCGCTATTTAGGAATATAAGAAATCTTTGTAACGCGCTATTTTGGAATTTATGAGGTCTTTGTAACGCGCTATTTAAGAATATAAGAGGTCTTTGTAACGCGCTATTTGGGAATGTAAGAAGTCTCTGTAACGCGCTATTTGGGAATGTAAGAAGTCTCTGTGACGCGCTATTTTGGAATATAAGAAATCTCTTTAACGCGTTATTTGGGAATGTAAGCTGTCTTTGTAACGCGCTATTTGGGAATGTAAGCTGTCTTTGTAACGCGCTATTTACGAAAATATGAAGTATCTGTAACGCGCTATTTAGGAATATAAGAAGTCTTTGTAACGCGCTATTTAGGAATATAAAAAGTCTTTGTAACGCGCTAATTGGGAATATATGAAGTCTCTGTAACGCGCTATATAGGAAAATATAAGGTCTTTGTAACGCGCTATTTATGAATATAAAATGTCTCTGTAACGCGCTATTTAGGAATATATGATGTCTTTGTATAAGAAGTCTCTGTAACGCGCTATTTAGGAATATATGAAGTCCCTGTAACGTGCTATTTAGGAATATGATGATGGCTCTGTCCTATAATATAATAGGATCGGTGTTGCGTTATTTAGGAATATGATGATAGCTATGTTCTATAAAAGGGTATATATGCTCTATTTAGGACTATGATGGTGGCTCTATTCTATAAAAGGGTCTGGGTTGCTCTATTTGGGAATATGGTGATAGCTCTGCTCTATAATAGGATCTTTTTTGCTCTATTTAGGAATACAATATAAGGTTTTTGTTTTAATAGGGTCTGTGTTGCGTTATTTAGGAATATGATATAAAGTTTTTGTTCTAATAGGTTTTGTGTTGCGTTTTTTAGGAATATGATGATAGCTTTGTTCTAATAGGGTCTCTGTGTCACTCTATTTAGGAATACAATATAAGGCCTTTGTTCTAATAGGATTTGCGTTGCGCTATTTAGGAATATAGGAAGTCTCTATAAAACGCTATTTAGGAATGATGATGGCTTTGTTCTAATAGAATCTGTGCTGCTCTATTTAGGAATATGATGATGGCCCTGTTCTATAAAAGGATCTGTGTTGTTCTATTTAGGTATAGGATCTGGCTGCACATAATCCAGGTCAATGTTTTGATATTCTCCAGTAGAAGACTCTGGTTTATGGGGTTTATTCAAATTGATGTACTGATGTAGTACATTGGCATAGCCCCCACCTGTCTCCCCTCCTTTACCGGCTTCCTTTCTCTTGTTCTCAATAAGAATACCATTAGCGTAGATGAGTCCACCTGATGTCCGGGGGTGGCCTGTGTTTTTAACATTCACATAATCATTGGGGGTAGTTTCATCGACATCAGAAAACTCCGAGTCCCTATAGCCATTGCCGTGATTCGGTAGTGTCGGTTGTGTCTTTCTATACGCGACCACTGGTTCCCTTGTGCTTCGTCTTTGGCTTTTAAATGACAACAGACCATCAAGGCGATTAAAAAACCTGGCGTCATAAGGTGATGATTCCGACGATTCCATTGGTCGACGATTGGCATTGTGTACGTCTGCTGATTCAAATTCAGAAGCGACCTCAACTTCCATACCCACGTCATGTGACCTTCGTTTCCTGAATAGAAAAGAAAAATGCAAATGAGAGAGAGAGAGAGGGAGAGAGGGAGAGAGAGGGGGGGTTAACGTCCACTCAGCACAAACTAGGCCATTTCAGGACTTAAATTTAGTTTAATTCGCGTGCGCTAAGGGGTCTTTAGCAGTGGGGGGAAACCGGAGGACCCGTAGAAAACGCACGAATAAAAAAAACCCAACAAAAAAAAAAAAACCCAACAAAAAGGCGAATGGAACGGCTTCAGAAATATATACTATGACCGAAGCAACTGTTAAAATGGTGGGACGGAATGAACGGGGATTCAATATTTCGTCAAAACAGGTCTTCCATCTTTTTGAGACAAACTTTTTATTTTTTTGGGGGTTTAACTAATATTTCAGAGACTCCGGGTTGGGAAATACTTACTAAGGGTTATAATGCATTATTATTGATATTTTGAAAAAAAAATTGAAGCAATGGATGAAGTAAGGATTAAAGTAAGAAATAAAGTAAAGGAACAAAGTAAGAAATAAAGTAAAGGAACAAAGTAATAATCACAGTAAGAAATATAGTAAAGTAATGATTAAAAAATAAAGTAAATGAACAAAGTAAGGACTAAAAAAAGGATTACCTGGCTCTCCAACAATGACATATACAGATTGTCATCACAACAATGTATATTACACCGACAATTGATCCTGCGATGATAAATGGATAGGCCAGAATCGAAAGTTTCGACAAATCTGAAAGAGAGAGAGGGAATATGGGGTTTAACGTCTACTCAGGCCTACCTCGGGTCTATTCAGGACTAACACATGGTTCACTTTTATTTCAATAATCTGTTAGCGCTAAGCGGTCTTTAGCAGTGCGGGTGGGGGGGGGCTGGGGACCCGGAGAAAACCCATGGGAAGTCGCGTACAACCGGTGAATCGAAACCACGTCAGTTGACTCAATGACAATTTTGCTAAACTGACCTTATGAATACGGGTATACGCCATACAGTGTGCTATGAGGGACATTTTGCCAGGGCAGGGGTGCTATAACCTACTCTTATATCGAATTCCAACTGCCAAGGGATATTTTACGTGCACGGGACCCTTGTTTTTGGTCCCATCCGAATGACTAGACAGCTGTCCTTGTCAGGCCCTCCGACCTGCATCACTGACAAGGGAGACCACTCGATGAACTGTCTCTGCCAATGCAGGGATCGAACACCCGACCATGAGGCTAGGGAGCCAGCGCCCCACCACTTAGCCACGTGATTCTCCGGTCGACGAATGCAATTCAGTATCCTATTATAGTCTTGTTGATTCATATAAACCAATCTGATTCAAATACAGATCTTTATTTCGTTTCGTTTTTTTTATACGTTCCATGACTTCTTCTGCATGAAGATCTGACCAGTTGTAGTAGGAGGTCGCGTCAGGGGTCATGTGAGCTGCTTTTGTCCTGTGATGTCAGACATTTGATTACCCAATCAACGTTAATGTTTCGTGTATGATACCCACTGTTCCGTGCCTGGCACATTAAGAACTCGCTACAACAGATCGTTTCATTGGCTAATCCCTCACGTGAATCAGTATGTGCATTATATATAACAACTACCCCAGGTCCTACTGTAGCCAAGACAAGTAAAACGAAATTTTGAACCATAAAAAAGAAAACCAAATAGGATCTGTGTTTTAGTCAGATTGCATACAAACCTGTGCTCACAGCTCTGGGTGAACCATTTAGCACAGGAACATCACGACAAGTGGTGCACCACAGAGGGTTTTTTTTTGCTTTCAGTGTTAGAATCACAGTTAAACCAGTACATACAAAAATGGATCCCACAATCAAGCCGTCTTAAGAATATTTTGGGCTCTAGGGCAATATATTAGAGTTTCACAATCCCTCAAATGAAGTTCCGGGATTTTAATCTATTCATTCAACATTTTGTGCTTGCTAACGATAAGAGGATACTTGTAGAATAAACTAGTGATTGTACCCTATAAAAAACTGTGTTCTGCAGTTAATGTGTTTCCCGATCGCTAAATGCCACTAAAAGATTATCATTCAACATGCGTTCACCAAATGTCCAAATGTCTTTAATAATAATAATAATAATATGGGCATTTATAATGCGCTATATACGCAAACTAAGTTTATGCTCAAAGCGCTAAACAATTATTATCCCGGTCTCTAGGATACAGGTAAAGCCTGATTACCTCCCTTTACCTCTCTTTTAAGAGCCCCAACATATGCTGCTTCAAAGAGCGCAACAGTTTTTTTGTGTAATGCATACACCATCCTACCGGTTTAGAAAGTATTTATATTTTAAATCATCCTCTGTGTGTGTGTGTGTCCAATATACTTACCGCCTCTACATTGTGATCCGGAATACCCTTCCTGACACCCGTCTGAACATTTACCCGTGACAGCATCACATTGAGTTACCAGACGACAAAATCCACATTTATTAGTACAGTTGGTGCCATAAAGCCCAGTTGAACACGCTGAAATGGGAAATTAATATTATTATTTTTTTGTTTTGTTAGATTATATATTCTAATCTGGCTCGTCAGTGGTGCAGGACGTATAGCCATTACGATGGGACGAACGGAGCAGTGGCGTCACTAGGGGGTGGCACAGGGGGCACGTGCCCCGGATCTTTTCATGTGTGCCCCGGATCTATTTTGAGCAGACAAAATCGATAATTTGCAATAATTTCACTACTTTTCCCTATCATTATTTCGAATGTCCAGAGTACAGAAGAGAAGCTTTCCAGTGGGAAGCTTTTCTGGATTGTCCTTTCTGGCCCACCGTAGATTTCCTCAATTGCATGCACGTGCACAGTTTAATACAGTATTATATAACTAAATAAATATTTGACTGATAATAGCATTCGGCAAACCTCGACAGATTCCGGTGCCCTACATCTAGACTCGGCTGTATGATGAAGTCCGCCATTTTGGAACTATTTTAAAGGACCCGGATAAACAATGGCTGCCCCCATGGCCATGGAGATTATATCAACAAACTAAAAAAATGGCTGCCCCCATAGAGATTATATCTAGAAAAGACGCCATTTTGGGACTATTTTGTGAAAGCGGCACGTTTTCCTGTTGAAGTAAATCGGTAGTTGACTAGCCGCATCGCAAATTTATGGTCGTAGGCACATATCAATTACTATCATACATCCGAGTCTAGATGTAGGTTACGGAGAGTACCGGAATCTTTCGAGGTTTGCCGAATGTGATAATAGTGTAGAAACGATCGTGCATGACCTAGTTTACCCGCCGTGTATGTTTAGCGGGACAACAATATCACATTAAATTTTAGTTCGTGATAATTTAGCTCACAACGTCACAAAACTCGTACATATTTCCCAGTATTCGTTTTAATAACTTTATTATTATATCGACAAAACTCAATAGAATATCCACGGCAACGTCATGTCGTTATTAAAACGAATACTGGAAAATATGTACGAGTTGGGCCTGTGCCCCGGATCTAATTGGGTCCTAGTGACGCCTCTGGAACGGAGGTCCCGTGTACACGTTGACGTGCACGGTTTTTCGTCCCATCAGAACGACTGGACAGCTGTCCCATTTGACACTCCATGCTGCAACACTGACAAGGGGAAATCACGTAGAAAAATCCCAATGAACTTTCTCGGCCAATGCAGGGAACTCGACACCCGACCTCTATGCTAACGAGCCAGCGTCTTACCCACTTAGCCACCGTGGCTCTGACACGGTTTCCTCCCACTGCTAACGACCCCAACGCGCAAGCCAATTACCGGTATAAAAATAAAATTAAACGATGTGTTAGTCCCGAAAGGACCTCGTTTGTGTCTGCATAATCCCTCGAGTGACACGCCGCAAACAATATTAGGGGGTTGGATGGCTGAATGGTGAGAGTGCGCGCGCCGTATGATAAAGCCTGTCATTGAGTCAACTGACGTGGTTTTGAATCCCCGGTTGTACGTGTCAAGGAGTAGGATCGCCTGTCCAACCTCGTGGGTTTTCTCCGGATCCTCCGGTTTCCTCCCACTGCCAACGCGCAAGTGAATTATTGAAATAAACTGGAATCATATGTTAGTCCCGAAATGGCATAGTTTGTGTCGAGTGGATGTTAAATCCAATTGCTCTCTCTCTCTCTCTCACTCTCTCACTCTCTCTCTCTCTCTCTCTCTTTCGCTCTCTCTGCAATACTATTACATGATTTAGTAATGCCACTCACGCATTTTACAGGTCGGGATACGCCATCCATCTTCACATCCCAGCGGACATTCACCATCTCCACTGGAACACGATGCATTGTTTAAACAGCTTCCACAGGTTAATTTACAGTCTGGTCCGAAAGTAAATTGTTCACATTCTAAAATGTAAAAAAAAGATACAGTTAAAACACGCGTACGTAACGAACGTGACGAAAATTAAATGGCAGCTGCAGCTATAATGGGTCTTTCGTTCAGATTGTTAAACACGTAGGCCTTTATCATTTCCGCTGTACGTCCCTGGGTAAGGCGCTCACTCACCTGTCCCGGGGGGGTCGACTGTCCAGCCTCGTCGGTCTTCTGCCGATGCCCTGTTTTTTGCTTCAATCCGTACGCCCAAGCAAATTATTAAAATCAAATAAAACCATATGTCGGTCCCGAAATTACCCTTTTTTGTGTCAAGCCATAGGAGACCCCGATATCGATCTCAGTACGGACCGATAAAGTTTCATGCGGCGTCCACTCGTCAGTGGTTGAGGAGGACGAGGGACCTACAACATACGGTACGTATATAAATAGGCCTACGTTGACATACATGCACGTAAAAGAACCCTTGGGCCTTGGTATTCCATGAAAAGAATGCGGCGTTTGTCGCTACCTGGATGAAATTTACCCCAAGGCACACTGCATGGCGTATGCCTATTAGTCTGGAACAAAAAACCTATTGGGGAATACTAACCGGCCTACAATTAGCATATCCCATTCAGAAAACTATAAAATGCTCATCTGTACAGAACAAACTATTTTTTTTCTATAGATTTCTGTAGAATACCATTGAAAACGAAAGGCCTAGGTTTACACAACTGTCTTGGGATACACGTTGGTTCTACAGAAAACTATAGGGGTTTTTTTACCACAAATTCTAAAGCTATGGTGGGGTTAGGGTTAATCTACAAGTTTCAATGGGGTTTAACGTCCACTCAACACAACTCAGTCATTTCGGGACTAACATATGGTTTTTAATTTTATTTCAATAATTCGCTTGCACGTAGGGGTCTTTAGCAATGGGAGGAAACCGGAGTGCCCGGTGGAAACCAACAAGGTTGAGAAGGCGCCCCTATCTCCATGCCACATACGCACACAAGAGGGCAGAATGCTAGAGAATACTATAGGAAAAAGAATTAATTCTGTAGATTTGTTAACAGATATTTGGTAGGCTTTATAATTATGGGCGATAACTGCGGTTTTTCTCCTGTAAGGAACGAGTAGAAAACAATGAACTTGTAGATTAACCCTAACCCCACCCTAGCTTTAGAATTTGTGATAAAAAAAAACCTATATAGTTTTCGGTAGAACCAACGTGTATCCTCAAGACAGTAGGTAAACCTACTGGTTTTTTTTTATGGTATTCTATAGAAAGCTATAGAAAAAATAGTTTATTCTGTACAGTGTAGGCTTTGGAGAGAAGCATTATACAAATGAGCATTCTGTATTTTTCTGAATAGATGTTGGAGTTGGTTAATGATTAAGGGGAAAAAACTCCATATTTGATTATCTCCCTCTATGTAACAAATCCATAGAGGGAGCTGCAACTATTTCTAGAAGAAGCGTTGGTTTTGGCTTCCAGCTTTTTCCTGGTATTTTACTGGTAAATGAATTCATGCCAGCTTAGAAACTCGCAGACAGGATCCAAGGAAGCTATAGGTAATTCAAACATATTGTTTGCGTAACCAAATTTAGATCGTGATGCGATATTCATCGAGTCATTTTTGCTCAATGTGAAACCGATCAACATCATCATGGCCGCCAACTTTGTACTCTAGATTATCCAGACACTTGACTACGACACAACAAAGGCGTGGCGTGGCCTAGCACGCTCTCAATCCAAAACCCTTGGTATATCCAGACAGCGTTTCAATAAAATTGTTGACACGTTGAATGTTATTAAATATTGTTTTCGAAGATCACATTTTCTTGTCAATTCCTGGCTTCCTTGTAAAACCAGTTTCTCCTTCAGACCTTCGGTGTTTATTGTGTGATGGCGTCTCAGTTCATCATCACGTGACTATGGCATGAACAACTCAGCTAAATTTCTGTTTACCAATTTTACTGATTTAGTCCGTACACAGAATTTAATTGATTAAAAGTACAAATACTTTCATATTTATGTATGTGAGTGACAAGGAGAAGGGTCGCTTGTCCAAATGCGTTGGGTTTTCTCTGGGTCCTCCGGTTTCCTCCCACTGCTTTGTGCAAGCAAACTATTGAAATAAAATTAAACCATATATGTTAGACCCGAAATGACATACATGTGATTGGCCACAGGTAAAATGTCAGGAGATTTTTGTAAAAATGTCAGGAGATTAAGGTCAAAAGAGGGAGACTTTATCGCGCGTTAAAATTACCCACCCACCATGAATAAAAGACAAATTAATTTACATTGTTTAGATATTTGTATATCATTTGATTGTTATAATTACACCAACTTAATAAAACACATGAAAACACACAATAAAGCACTTGTCATACTATACTCATGTCTTTATATTTATTTTCAAATATTATTTGTTACCCCTTTTAAACTACACTGGCTATTTAATTTTGTGTAATAATTTTTAAATATTTTGGAAGCAGATATCTTTTTTATTGGTTTGATATAATTTGCGTGTGTGTGTTCATTTTATCAATTTCATAAACGTAAATTTCCCGTGTTTTGACGTTACGCTGAAAATTTTTATTATTATTATTTTTTCATGCTTTGTTGGCATTTCGATATATCCGGCATTTTTTGTAAGTTGAACAATTCAATTCACGAAATCTTTTTTTGAGGCGATTTGTCAATATTGTACTCCCGACCGATCAAAAGTTCGTTTTATTGTCGTTTCGATGCTATTAAAATCAACAAAATCAGAGCATGGTGAGTGTGCCCGCCGAGCACTTGAAAAGGGTATACAATGGATAATTTTCTAGAAAATTATTAACGTAGTTTGGCATGTGATCATGATTACGGCATTTCAACACGATAAGTAAAAATAAAATTACAAGTTCCTCAGACCCATATTCGCGGTTAATTACGTCGAAATGCAACTCAATGTTCATTTATGAAGTAAGCATTATGTTACATGAATAAAGGACTTGCCTGGAAAGACATAATTCCATTATTTTTACGCCTCGAGACTCGAGAGCCCACGATATTTACATCACGTGACTCATATTCGCGCGCTTTTGAAGATAGGAATGTGGACATCGAAGGGAAGTTTCCTCACAGCCCACGCACATCTGGACGCTTAACACCAAGTATTTTTCAACAATTAAAAATTGCGTAACTTGCACACGTGGTTCTATGTTCTGAATTAATAAATTCTCTTGTATTCATGCCCAATTTAAAGTATTTAATGTACACACGAATGGAAATAAAATCGGAAAATAGGCTACTTTATCTCGTTATAATAAAATAGTATTGTTCCAAATACGAAAACATCGGAAATGTATCAGGTCACCCACGCTATACGCGACCTCTCATTATTATAAATAATTCGAAATGAGCAATAAAAACTTAATTAAAATCAACTTATTGCTAAACTTTATTAATTTGGTATAAAAACAATAATTATCGTATTATTTAAATGGTATTACTAAGTATTAGCCTATTCCAAATATGAAAACACGTGTTACTAATTATAGTCACAACTGCTGAACGGTTGTCGTAAAAAATTCTGTCTCGTTTGATTAGAATTTTGACTCCAAAAAAAATAAAATTACAAGAAATGAAAAAGCGGGAGTATTTGTCTCCCGATCAGGAGCTCGGGAGATAAGGGGTAAAAGCGGGAGACTCCCGCCAATTGCGGGAGTTATCACATGTATGGAAATGACCTAGTTTTTGCCAAGTGGACATTAAACCCCATATTTATCTCTTTTATATTTGTATGATTACGATTACAATACAACTATTTTTCATCCACATATAATTGATTAAATTAGTTTTACTCTTATTGCAATAAAAATATACTGATTACAAGTCAAGATCTTTTTATTCAATAAACTATAACATTAACTAACAATATAATGACTGAAGTGGGGTTTTACATCCTACTATTATGCACCTAATCTGGGCTAATGGAAGACGGGCATACACCATACAGTGTGCTACATATGAGGGAAATTTTGCCCGGGCAGCGACGCTATGACCTACTCTTTAATCGAGTTCCAACTGCTAAGGGATCTTTTACGTGCAATCCAATGTGTACACGGGACCTCTGGTTTTCGGCCCATCCAAATGACTAGGCTGCTGTCCTTACTCCTTGTCAGACCCTCCTTCTGCATCACTGACAAGGGGAAATCAGGCCGGAAAATCAAGATGAAAACTAACAATATAACGTAGACAAAACACACAACCGTGTACAAAATAACTACTATTCACCTGATACATTAAAGTACAAATTTACTGTTTTATTGTAGACTACCGGTACTGAAAGTGGTGTAACTAAAATCATCCAAATTGTACTATATTGCATGCCAAAATGCAAAATTTGCTCGAAAAGGCGCCTAACGTGGGGCCTTGCACTCGAACCCTCTCCTAGGTTAATTTGCACCCAGGGCACTCAATTTTAAACCTTGGGTCTAAACAAATAAACCAGTAACACTGGAAAATTGGTATGGTTTATATGAGTGTATATAGCCCAAATTTCTCTTGTGTTGAATTATTCACATAACTATAGTTTAATTTCGGTTAATAGTGTTCAACTTGTACTTGTGTACAACTTAAAGGAGCTAAGTCGCTAACATTTTGGACCTAGAAATGGACACAAATGAGTAGCAACGCACAAATAATGTAATATGAATGTGAACACCTGATTTGCATTCAATTGCTTCCATTTTTACTCTAATTTCAAAAAAGTTATGTTCGACGAGGTATCCCAATCGATGTGCGATGTCTAGCGTCTGGTTATTCTTGTCTACTAAGGAAGTGTAATGTTTGTTCATGGACCTTGCAAAATACTTCTTTACCATAGCGTTTGTGTAGAATCTGTGTCAAGGATGTGAAAAATCGCATTGAGTTGTGGGATATTTTAGCCTCCTTCACCCAGTGCCTTATTAGATTCGATGCTGATAGACGCACTATGGTACTCGATTCGTGTACCAATGTTAAAAAAATTATTTTATATTTAATATTGGATATCAGAAGCTCCTTTATTTGCCGGCAAGTTAACATCACCAATGTTGTTTTAAATTGACCAATAATTCGTGTTTTAAGGATTGTGAGTTAAGGACTTAGGTCCTTTAAATGAAAGTTTTAAATTAACTAGTGATTAATTTGTTAATTAGACACTTGGTAATCAAAATTAGACACATGGTGATCAAAATTAAACATTTGGTAATCAAAATGGTGATCAAAACTAAACACTATGATTTAAGTTGTACACAAGTACATGTTGAACACTATTACCCGAAATTAAACTATAGATATGAATAATTCAACACAAGAGAAATTAGGGCTATATACACCAAGCAAGATAAACCATACCAAGTTTCCAGTGTAAATTGATGCATTGTAACCTATAGATTGCCATTTCCAATTTATACATGTACATGTACCTGATAAGCGTAACTCATTTTTAGGTTATCATGTATTTCATACCTTGCACACACAATCCTAGTTCTTGAGTTCTCTGGTCTAATACTTTCATGTGCATGAGGATGAGGCATTGTTTAATGGATGGCTGTTACATTTCATTTTTACATGAAAGGAAAATTAAGTCCACATGTTCCGAATATGGAGCAAGATTGCTAGTCCAACCTCATGGGTTTTCTTTGTTTTCCTCCCACTGCTAAAGACCCTTACGTGTAAGCGAATTAGTGAAATAAAATTGAACCATGCATGTATGAGGGTCTTGAAAACATGACCATCATGTAGTTTGTGTTAAGAGTTAAACCTCCCCTCTCTCTCCCTGGCTAGAGCACCATTATTTGATTGCGAAAATAATTAAACATTTTAAGAACTGAATGTTAATAAGTTTATGTAAGGGTAGAGATGTGTTTTTAACCAATTTTCATCTATTTTAAGACTCTTAGGGGCTAGTAATTTGATAAAATTAGATTCATTTTATTGCTTAGCCAATCACTTCACAATTAGAGTTTCAACTACAATTTAGTTACGTTTTCGAGAAACCGGACCTGGAGCTGTACAATCCTATAACATATTTTTAAATGCCATTCCTTCTTTTTCTTTCTGTAGAAAATGGAAATAAAACAGGAGCTACATGTAGAGGGATTCCAAAAGGAATTTGAACTATTTTGTACCCAGTTTCATGAAAATCTAATAAAATGTGGAAAGGTGGCTACTGTTATGACTTTAAAACAAGAAGAAGAACTCACGAAGTATCTGCTAACACCTCAAGATGAAACGGGTAGTTCTTCTACGGAGATAGCAAGCTGGCTAGAGAATAATGTCTTTTGTTTGGTCTCAAATGAAGATGAAAGTCATTATGAACTTCACATTTGGGTAAGGATATTTTTGTGTTTTACCCTCAGATACAAAGAACTACAGGTCAGAATCCAATTTAAAAAGGGAAAGGTGGATGGCTGAATGATTAGCACATGCATGCAGTATCCCAAAGCCTGTCATTGAGTCAACTGGCTTGGTGTCGAATCCCCGGTTGTACAATGTACGTGGTAATGGGTAGGGACACCTGCCCAACCTCGTGGGTTTTCGTTTTCACCGGGTCCTCCGGTTTCCTCCCACTGCTAAAGACCCCTACGCGCAAGCAAATTATTGAAATAAATTAAATCACATACGAGTCCTGAAATGACCTAGTTTCTCTCTCTATCTCTGATTTTTATACGCCCACATTGAAATGTGGTCGTATATTGCCGTCGCCCCCGTCCGTCCGTCCGTCGGTCCGGCGTCCACAATTGCTTGTGGACGCTCTAGAGGCCAAAGTTAATATCCGATTGACTTTAGATTTATACACAGTGTTTAAGTTCATGAGACGAAGAAGCCTATTGATTTTCAGCAATTTCTGATAATAACTGTCAGAGTTATGGCCCTTGATCCATTCAAAAAATCTTGTGGACGCTCTAGAGGCTAAAGTTAATAACCGATTGACTTTTAATTTATACACAGTGTTTAAGGTCATGAGAAGAAGAAGCCTATTGATTTTCATCGATTTCCGATAATAACTGTCAGAGTTATGGCCCTTGATCACTTCAAAAAATCTTGTGGACGCTCTAGAGGCTAAACTTAATAACTGATTGACTTTAAATTTATACACAGTGTTTAAGGTCATAAAATGAAGAAGCCTATTGATTTTCAGCAATTTCCGATAATTACTGTCAGAGTTATGGCCCTTTATGACTTAAAAAAATCTTGTGGACACTCTAGAGGCTAAAGTTAATAACCAATTGACTTTAAATTTATATACAGTGTTTAATGTCATGAGACGAAAAAGCCTATTGATTTTCAGCAATTTCCGATAATTACCGTCAGAGTTATGGCCCTTTATCTCTTAAAAAAATCTTGTTGACACTCTAGAGGCTAAAGTTAATTACCAATTGACTTTAGATTTATACACAGTGTTTAAGGTCATGAAACGAAAAAGCCTATTGATTTTGAGCAATTTCCAATTATTACTGTCAGAGTTATGGCCCTTGATCACTTTAAAAATTCTTGTGGATGCTCTAGAGGCCAAAGTGAATATCCGATTGACTTTAAATTTATACACAGTGTTTAAGGTCATGAGACAAAGAGGCCAATTGATTTTCAGCGTTTCCGATAATTACTGACTGAGTTATGGCCCTTGATCACTTTCAAAATTTTGTGGACGCTCCAGAGGCTAAAGTTGATATCCGATTGATTTTAAATTTATACAAATTGTTGAAGGTCATGAGACGGACAAGTATATTGAGTTTCAATGAATTTAGCTAACTTGAACAGCATGGAGGAGAACTTTATCAAAGCCAAACAAATTCCAATGATTTTCTGTTAATTACATAATGAGTTGTTACTTTTAATCAGATATTAGTGTATTATAAATGTTTCATTACCGAAAAAAGTAAAATATGCGACAACTCTTGTTGACTGCCCGGACGATTTAGCTGCTGTGGGCGTATGTTTCGTTGCCTGGCAACCTATGTTTGAAAGATGTAATAATCATTATGAATATGTTCTAAATCCAGACAAGATGTTATATTTTTGCTGATCACGCGATCATGTCTGTAAAACAATATCAAATACATTTATCTTCTAGCTTTATCCTCACTTAAACATAAATTACGCAAGACCTAAATCTGCATATTGCAGACCTTTCTTTAGGCCTTAAATCTTATATAAATTATTAATAAGACATTAAGTTATCCAGACCATACAGTACACATCACACGGAAGTATGAAATTCCGCCTAGGTCCGCGTTTTTTCCGCTCAAGAATCGCGGTGTTTTCTCATCTGCACTGCGCGGAAATCTAGCCATTCTGGGCGGAAAAAACGCGGCGGAATTATAAAAAAAGTCGGCGGATTATAGTCCGCGAAAATTGAAAAAAGTCGGCGGATTATAGTCCGCGAAAATATAAAAAAGTCGGCGGATTGTAGTCCGTGAAAATTAAATATAGTCGGACGAGAATGGTCAGCAATATTTAGATGAATGTCATCCATATTGTTACTGTGGCATTGGAACAATAACTCAGGATAACTGTTCGCCTGTTGTGCCCAATGGCTTTCAGTATATATTCTTCGCAGATTGATTATGAATAGTAACTAAAACCTACCGATACATGAATATCCTAAATCTATCCTTTATTCCTGTTTCTCATCGGTATTAGAATCTTGAATCATATTACAAAGCAAATGTACTGTATGTAGCTATTTGGGTGTCAACGGTTAATTTTACACGCAGACAACGAATCCATGTTTCGTGAATTGTGATGATAGCACTATCGGAAAATGGGCGACAGCTTGTCTACAAATATATTTAGCAAGGAACATCCTTTATTCGGCTCATTCATTACCGGTAAAATCGGGGTATTCTTGACCAGTATATTATAGGGTTGATTGGCCGGTAAAGGTGCTATCTAGTACTCATCAGTGTGGATAGAAGCCTATACGATAATTATTAATTAATGATTTTGACGATTGGTGTTTGATGTATTAAAAGTGTTTTTTTTTTTAATGAGTTGTTTAAATTATTTAATCTTAAGCTTGAGATTGTAAATTGTTATTTTGTATTTTAAACTTCAAACCAATTCCGATGCAAGCTTGGAATGAACACATGTCGACTGGGTGACGCCACGACAAAATCCTTAAAAAAAAAACTGTTCCTTTTCGTGACCATTTATCGCCCGTATTTCTGTTATATCGTTTTCTGCTATTCCATATACGGTATTCTGTTTGTCATAACCGGCAATGCAAAACCCATCAGTCGCTAATCGTTCAACGTTAACGATGTTTTAAATAAAATAGCATACGTATCGTTAATATTTCTTTCTATTTCTACATCATATATTTCTGCTATTCCGTATCAACAGTTCTAATACGTCCCCGTTTAAGGTCAGTGGTACTGTTGTCAGTCAATTCATACAAGAATTTTCATTGGCTCAATATCAGTCATTAATATTCAGGGTGTGATTACAGTTAAATTGACATATATTGACGTTCTTCAGTCTAACCTGTCGGCAAATCCACTTAACGTATATCATTCACATAGTCAATTCTTTTTCAATTTGTTTTACGTTCGACTCACCAAAATTAAATTCACAACCCGCGACACTGTTCCGTACTCTTGAGCGGTTCGTCTCGTAGCCATTCTGAATAAATATTTTTTTAAATTTGAAGGTTCGTTGGTATTTTTTTTTATACATAGCTGTAAATTTTACATCTAGCCGTTTCAAGTTAAGGATAGTTTCATACATGTACAACATGGATTCACCGAATGATTCATTATTATAATTTACCGGTACCGTCAATTATCAAAAGAGATGTCAAAGTATTTTGATTATACTGTATCTATAACTCAAATGGTTTCTCAATTAGCAGAATGTCAAAATAAAGAAAACAAAGTTACACTTATTTGTGTACAAGGGACAATAACACTCTTGCTGGCTTGACAGGTCCAGAAAAAAAATAGCCTTATTCTAACTACTAGATGTTTAAATGTCCTACCTGTTGTGTAAATTATCCATTACATCCTAATTTACTTGTCCAGAGGGTTCGAAAATATGTTTAAATCCAAGTTGCATTTGAAAGTGTTTACGTAAAGCTTTTCAAAACATGTAGTTGAATTTGTCCATTTTTTTTTAAATTCGGTGTGTTAAGAAGAAAATTGTATCATCAATTAATTGGAATGTTGTAAAATAGTACAATTTGTTAACCAGAATAAAGATTGGGACATATTATTCAGTTACAACAAGTGGTAGTATCCCTTTAAATAGTCCCACGCTGTAATAACCTAGTTAAAGCGTAACCTTTCTGTTAGACAATTTATTCTACACTGTTTGATGTGTGTGTGCCAGAAATGCACACTTTCCTTTGATGTGTTTTCTTTGAAGGCGCATTAAACCCACGTGGCGAATCAAGACGACTGTCTTCCTGTGAATTCGCGCGTCCGTGGATATTATAATAATAACGTTGATGGATTCGCTGACCAGTTGTTAGGTAATTTTAAATCTTCATTGAATATAAAATACCTGATAGAACACCGAATACACCGAGAAACAATCTTTCAATAACATATTTTCGTGATGGCATTGGCATAGCTGAATTCCAATGACACGTGACATATCGATGGCGAACTAGGTCAATAAATTTGAATAAAGCAGTTCTAAATAGCACTTAACATTATGATGGGTTTTTTAAAATTTTAAACACATTCCGACAAAGACTTAATTTTTAAAATATTGCCGTTTTTATTGAAGGCTATATCATAATCGTACGGAATTTATTTTGAAACATTTTTAAGTGTGGTTGTCATTTGACAATTTGGCCGTGTGTCTATCATTGGCGGTTGAGTTAATAGTTGGTGATGGACAGCAAACTACAAATTGTGTTAGAAAAATGCTTATATTTTAGATATCGAATTAATAAACAACACAAAATATTTTACCGAATATACGAAGACAGTATTTTATTCTGAAATATTACGAACTTCAAGCTTGGACGTGGATTAAATACAACTCAACTCACGCGTCATGTTTTTATTACTAATCCATTACAATTAATTGCGTGTGTATTTAATAATAAACAATGGAGTACATGTTTTTTTTACTAATACGTAAATGTTTAACAGTTTATTCGACAATAAATACAACTCAGTTATTGTTTGTTGATTAGCGTTATGATTTTAGACAAAATAGTAAGTTCAGTAATGTTTTTGTAATAAAATATACACGTATTGTTTGGCTTTATACTATGATTAATAAAATTGTCGATGTTAATTATTGGCTCAAAAGTAATTGATTAAATTGCGTCGGAATCCCTTTTAGATATATGAAATCACATTAAAACATCAAAGAGAGGCCACGTGCGATTATATTCTTTGATCTTTGATACACGGGACAATTCTGCACGCAAAAGGCAACAGATACAAGTTGACAGGGTGTACAATTGATTGGGGTTCATGAGGAATGCAGTTATTCTATTCTAAAATAAAATGAGTGCCTTGGATTTTTGTGTGGATTTGATAACGGTTATACTTCACTAATATTCTATGACATCGTAGACTTGTGTCGCGTTCATTTAATTTTACGGTAAGTACGATCTTATGTCTGATTTGAAAGCGCTTTCGACTCCCGTTGCAAGTTCTATTTGTCTTATATCTATTTGTAAGACCGGTAACCTAAATACCGTTATAGTTTGCAATTTAAAAGTCTATCTTTGCCGTGATTCGAGAGGAATTCTTAACTGCGCACTCTTAATACAGCAAATATACCAAACAATTTGAACACGGCATAAATATCTAAACATGTATTGTGTTATGAATATGTGTCCTCCAAAATGTTCTAGACATGCATATCGTGCAGAATATGTGAACACACGTGTTCTTGCTATACAACAATTCAATTTACACGGACTAAATACCGACCCGTGGGAAATTTGCATGTAACTATGCGTGGATATACATGTAATTCTAGATGATTCTTGAATAAATTTAGTAAAATATGCCGTACATTGTTCATGTTATAAAACACAGAGTCGGCGATGCTGTTATATTTATGCTGATAATGTTGTTTTCGGAATCTGAAACAATTTGACTTCTAAATTATGGATACAAGGACAGCGTAGCAATACAGTGTAGGCACGTGAAAATTCAACATATTAAATTTCCCACTACATGTAGATACATTTCAATTTCCTCGGCGTTCTAACAAATCCACGCTAGTCGGTGGTTTAGAAAATCCGCCGTGGTCGGTGGTTAAGCAAATCCGCCGTGGTCCGCGATTTACTCAAATTCGCGGAGGAAATTTAGAGCGGAATTTAGAGCGGGGGCAGAGCGGATTAATAAACTGAGGTCCGCGATTTTTCATTTCCGCCCAGGTCGGACTTAAGCGAAATTTCATACTTCCACTTGGGTAGTACTGTAATCAACCGTTAATACGATCACCAGCCTGTAGTACATGTATTTACTGTATTCGAATACAAAATTAATCGTAAAAATGCATAATTGAGACTTTGTTTTTTAATCGTACTGACTTTAGTAAGGATGATTAAGACTGGACTAAAATTCATTAGCGAATATCTGGTTTCGGAGTGGAACAATTTGACTGAAATTTTCAACAAAATCTATTTATGTTATCTTTTTTTAACCATTATAGAGAGAACTGTCAACTCTTTATCTTATCTCCCATAATGCCCCTTTAAAATGAACTTCTATTGATTAGTTTATCCAGTACACATGGTTATACCTTTTCTTTTCTAAACTGTATACTGTTTGTTTAAGACTAAAGTTGATTATTAATTAAAATATTTCTTTTCAGAATGATACCCAAAGAAAAGTGGTTTCCATCGAAAATTATTTTACTGTTTTGAATTCCATGTTTGCTGAGACTGGTGCTATCAGTCATGACAACTTTTTAAAGAAGGTTTGTATATTATAATATTCAATGGTCAAAATTCACGACATCACCCGCGAAAATTGCCGTAGTATTTAGCAAAATTGTTGTAGAAAATAAATAACTACAGCATCTTTAGTCTTGGTAATTTATTTACGAATATCACAACGGCAGTTGTATACCTGCGTAATCCACAGCATAAACGAAAGTAGAAATTTATTGCTTTGTTTCTTTCCCCGAGTTCTGTTATTGGCATTTTTCTATAGAGTTAGATCTCGAACTACACAACTCTAAAACTGTTATTGGATATTTACCCTGACATCACATCAGCGGACGTACATGTACATAAACTGCTGTCCCGGTTATATACTTTTACCTGAGAGTAGAATCTTTTATTAACTTAATATATATTGTGTTTATATTAACAGGTGATTGAAAAATATGCTTTAATACCTGAAGAAGTTGCTAAATACTTTATTGATAATGTGACCAAAAAACCAAAGTTCAAAGTAACCGTACAGGTAAGAGACAATTATTTAGTTTTATCTTAATTTATTGATAATTTTAACCTAATGCAACACGACTAATCGGGGTATGAAAATAGCTGGAATTTATTTATTAAAACTATTTATTTATATTATAGAATAAAGAAAATAAAGTTTATGGATGTAAAGTTATCAGCTACGAATATCTGAAAAAACGAATAGTGAAGAAACGAATATTAACAGAAATCTTCGATAAATCCAACGGAAAAGTTTTACAGTCTAGATGTCATGAAGAGGTATGTATTTGTCTATTTTCTCGATAGGGGATGACGTGGGTAAGGTGCTGGCAGGCTAGCCTTGGGGTCGAGTGTTCCATCCCTGCATTGGCATGAAAGGTTATCTCGATTGTCTGGCGTGATTGTTTCCCCTTATGAAGCAGAACGGAGAGGGTCTGATGAGGACAGCTGTCTAGTCGTTTGGATGGGACAAAAACCAAGGTCCCGTGTCCACATTGGCGTACACGTAAAAGATCCCTAGGCAGTTAGAATTTGTTAGCTGTCCGGGAAAAATTCCCCTCATTGGACTGTTTCCCCTTATGAAGCAGAACGGAGAGGGTCTGATGAGGACAGCTGTCTAGTCGTTTGGATGGGACAAAAACCAAGGTCCCGTGTCCACATTGGCGTACACGTAAAAGATCCCTAGGCAGTTAGAATTTGTTAGCTGTCCGGGAAAAATTCCCCTCATTGGACTGTCCATGGAGAATGCCCATCTAAATTAGCCCGGTCGGTGCTGAACAGTTGAACGTTAAACCTCAGTTCATTTCCTATTTCTGTTACAGGATCGGGGTATTTGATGGTTAGCGCGCGTTGTATCATAAAAACTGTCATTGAGTCAACTGTGTGGTTTCAAATCTCCAGTTGTACGTGGCAAGGAGTAGGGTCGCCTGTCTTACTTCGTGGGTTTTCTCCGGTTTCTTCCCACTGCTAAAGACTTACACACAAGGGAATTATTGAAATAAAACTGAACCATATGTTAGTCCCGAAATGATGTAGTTTGTGTCGAGTGGACGTTAAACCCCATTCCTCTCTCTGTTACAGGATCAACCTGAAGAAGATGTATTTTACGTGGAGAAAACAGAAAAACTCAGTGACATCACAAACACTAAATTCACGGAAGTAAGTTCCACGACTTACTCCTCTAACCAGGCATTAGAGATCAAATATCTCGGCAAGACCTCGCTGGCTTATTTACCGCCTGGTGAAATCAACAACCAAGATCATCTGGTGGCCCTGAGTAACGTGATCTACGCCGTCAACGATTTTCCAGAAAATACCGGAGACATTCAACTCGAGTTCGTCATTCCTCAAAAGCAGCCCACGAAGGTGTTTTCGGAGATCGAGTCACTTTTATCCCTGATCGAAAAAACCGACAGTGGTTCTAAAGCCTTGCCGACAGAACCGAAAACTCTTGTAAAGTCGCCTAAAAAGAACACAGACATTAAAGCTCGACCCAACGTGGTTATTACTCCTCCAGGCAAATTGGCGATCGTAGCTAATCCCAAAACACGGGGTGCTACTCTTAAACGTCTTGTGACTGAACCATTGCTGGCTGAATCCAAAATGCCAAGCTACTCAGAACTAAACGCCGCTGCGGCCACTGATATGGCCGAGGCAGCCATGGAGGAGGACGATGATGATGATGATGACGATGATGATGATGACAATGGTCATGATTTCATGGAGAACGTAGATGATTTATTTGAAGACAGTGCCGCACCAGAAGACCAAACACAGGTAATTAATTCACCTTTATGTGTTTCTTTTCCTATTTCTGATTCTGATTCTCGCAAATGTTTGACCAATCAAACGTCTTATTCTAGGGACAACGAAAATGAGTGCGACGTCTGTCGTATGGTTTTTAGAAGTAAAAAACGTGTAAGAATACATAAGAAACGAATCCATTCTCCGAGGAAGAAACGCATTTTAAACCGAGAATGCAAAATATGTAAAAAGTCCTTTTCGTCACTCAGTGCCTTCATCTATCACAAAAGCATTCACACCAAACGAAAACCAATTTCTTGTTCCCAGTGTCAGAAGGTTTTGATTTGTCAGGATTCGTTAACTATGCACATAAAACGTTGCCATCTTTCCACAACCAATAAAAAAACCTTTTCTTGTCAGGAGTGTGGTAGAGAGTATACGTCCCGGGCTGGATACGATTATCACCTTCAGTCTCACAAAAAACAGAAGTATCCATGTTCCGACTGCGACAAGGTCTTCTGCAGTGGAAAAACTTTAAATGTTCATTTCCGTAACGTTCATTCAGCCGATGATCCGTCTTTTCCTCGACATAAGTGTCGATTCTGTGGAAAGATAATTCTCTCACAACAGATGCTTACACTACACATTAAAACTGACCACGCTGACCAAAAGGAAACCATAAAACGGGAATTCACCACCGATTTTAATCACAAAGGATTGAAGTTTTACAAGTGTAATAAATGCGAAAAGGTGCTTCAATCGTCGAATGGGTTATATTATCATCTTAAGACGCATATAGAACCACAACACCAGTGCCACCTGTGTGACGAAGCATTCAAATTGACGTCAACGTTAAATCGACACTTACATCTCGTACATGACCTAGATATTAGTCTGGACCAACAACATATCTGCCCAGATTGCTATAAAACTTTTCTGTATGCATCCAGTTTGACAACGCACAGGAAATATCACTGTCATCCTGGAACGCTTGAAAAAAAAGACACAGGCTACGTGGTTCGTGTGAATAGCGAGGGAGATAAAGTGTTCGTCTGCAAACAATGCGGGAAGGAATACACGACAAGAGGGGGCGTGGGTCATCATCTCAATACACATTTGAACGTCGAACATACTTGTAACATCTGTAGCAAGTCGTACAATACGAGCAAAGTGTTAAAAAATCATATAAAAATGGTGCACGAGATTAAAGAATTGACATGTAACATTTGTCACAAAGGTTACAAAACACCAGCGTCGCTGCGACGTCACATTAGAGAGGTTCACGGTTCGCAGGATCCCCGTCAGAAAGTTATTTACATGTGCTCGGATTGCAATTTAGCGTTTACGTCAACCATGACGTACGCAGATCACATTCAAAAACTTCATCCCGAGAGAGCGAAGCACCTTCATTGTATGTTTTGTGGTAAAGAATTTGATAAACTGGAAAAGGTTCTTTTGCATATTCATGTGGAACATGCTGTTGACGATAAAGAAAAGGTTTTCCCGTGTGATGAGTGCGACGCTAAATTTAAGAGTAAATGTGGCTTGAGGACTCACATGAATAAAAAACATGTTTCAACTAAACTTGGTTCATGTAACTGATTCCGTCTCTATGCTTGATAAAGACGGGAGATCCCTCGTCTAAACGTCACTGAAATAAACTCTTCCAAGTAACTTGTATTCCATATTATTGTGTCAAGTGTTATTCTCATCCAGTTACAATGTATTAGATCCCACTTTAACATTAATTCACTTGTGTTTGTAAAAGAGAATTCTGCATCAACCATCATCAGTGAATCTTGAGATTACAAAAAGATCTTTCTCATTCTCTGCTCCTTTCTACAGAATTTATTGCCAAACAGTATTACAATCATTGACTCCTTAAATGCATTGAAATTGAAAGCTTAGCATACAACATATTCCTGGAGCAATGGCCAGACGAATCCCTCTCTGGCCATTGTTGGATTCGCTTCTGATACTTGTGCTATTGAGGGAGTTTATTCTTCCTGTTCAATCAAATCTCTTCTAAGTACAGCAACATGACAGCCGTTCGTTTAATCAGGGGTTTTCCCTAAAACTTTGGACAGTGATTTACAATGTAAGGTATTAATAATTAAAGTCGAGGAAAGTATTGTTCGTATTCTCTTCAAGCAGTATTGTTTAGTTTGATAGCCTTGTTTGTCGTTAAGAGCGATTTAGAAATTAAGGAGAGTGTTCTGATATTAAGGAGAGTGATCTGTAATTAAGGCGAGTGATCTGGTATTAAGGCGAGTTATCTGATATTAAGGCGAGTGATCTGATATTAAGGAGAGTGATCTGATATTAAGGAGAGTGATCTGTAATTAAGGCGAGTGATCTGATATTAAGGAGAGTTATCTGATATTAAGGAGAGTGATCTGGTATTAAGGCGAGTTATCTGATATTAAGGCGAGTGATCTGATATTAAGGAGAGTGATCTGATATTAAGGAGAGTGATCTGTAATTAAGGCGAGTTATCTGATATTAAGGCGAGTGATCTGTAATTAAGGCGAGTGATCTGGTATTAAGGCGAGTTATCTGATATTAAGGCGAGTGATCTGATATTAAGGAGAGTGTTCTGATATTAAGGAGAGTGATCTGTAATTAAGGCGAGTGATCTGATATTAAGGAGAGTGATCTGATATTAAGGAGAGTGATCTGTAATTAAGGCGAGTGATCTGGTATTAAGGCGAGTGATCTGGTATTAAGGCGAGTTATCTGATATTAAGGCGAGTGATCTGATATTAAGGAGAGTGATCTGATATTAAGGAGAGTGATCTGATATTAAGGCGAGTGTTCTGATATTAAGGAGAGGGTTAGTTGTGTATGGGAATTGGTTCTGAAGATCAATAACTGTGTGTAAGAGATTGTTCCTGGTTACATAAATGATAATAAACATTGTCTGCTTATAGCACTCATAGTCGTACAGTCTAAACTACTTACACTTACTTACAGTATTCCAATAGAAATAAACTTAAATTGTTTAGAAACATACATGTAACCCTTATTCAAAATATAATCATGAGCGCTTGAATATTTGTTTTCGGAATATTACGTCATTTCACTCTTGGATCTTGTAATATTCGGTCTTGTTTGTCAGTTTTGATCTGGGGCCTATTTCGCGATTTTTTAACTAAGATAAAATCCCTTCAAATCTGAAATATCCACTAAAATTTGGATTTTATTTTAAGTTAAAATAAAAAATATTATCGCTGGAACTACATTTGTACAGCACCCATCACTGACATGGTTCGGCACACATCTTGGGGATTGTCAATCAGCGTGTGTCATTTTATCTGCCACAAATTTGTTGTTCTACATGTACATGCATAATGATGGAAATTAATATCAAATCTGTATTTAATTGATATCAGTATTTTGTCTCATTACCCTCAAAAGAATGATTATGTGACAACCCTTGTCAACTGCTCGGATAATTTAGCTGCTGGGTGCACATGTTTCGTTGCCTGGCAACCTGTCTTTATTATGTATTTTGTCAGACGAGTAGTTACTAATAAATTGTAACTATTTTATGACGTGTACATGTACGTTATATATCGGTTTCCTCAGATTATAATTTTATATATAATAAAAGTTTTGTCTTTCTCGTTATTTTTGTATCTCTAAACCAAACAATACATGTGGGTGTGCGCACAAAGATCTTGACATGTGGATGTGCACACAAAAGATCCCTTGACCTTGACAAGTGGGTGTGCACACAAAAGATCCCTTGGCCTTGACAAGTGGGTGTGCACACAAAAGAACCCTTGACAAGTGAGTGTGCACACAAAAGAACCCTTGAGGTAGGGGTCTGCACATAAAAGAACCATTGATTGGCTTGACATGTTTGGTGTGCACATAAAAGAACTCTTGAGGGGTTTGACATGTGATCGAGTGTCCACATTAAATAATGCTTGACATTCAAATTCAAAATAAGAGTGAATGTAGTTCGTAGCGTTGCTTTCTGAGGAAAATCTCTCCCATAGCACACTGCAATGGCATATTTCCCATCTTCATTAGCCAGGTGGGAACTGAAAAACAGGACCATATAGTCAATTTCATTTTATATTGATAGTATGTCATACTTGTAAATGAGAAAACATTTTGAATTTGCGAGCTATTGCTATGCAGGCGATACAGTTGATGAGGGGGTCGTGGGAATTATTTGAGTTTTAGAAATTTAAAATTCCAGTTAGAAAGAAGGTCATTCGTCAAGTTTGTCACTTTACAACACTGAAACCTTATAATTTTTTATTATTAGGTGTCGAAGCCTGCACCGCCTGATAATAAAAGTTCAGCCGTAAAGCCGCCAATTGGAAACAAACTCAAAGAAACCAACGTAATTGAGAAAAGACCTACAGACGTACACGATGGTAACAAATTAAAAAGTCCAGTCGTAAAGCCGCCAATTGGAATCAAACTAAAAGAAACCAACGTAGTTGCAAAAGGACCCACAGAAGTTCAAGATGGTAACAAATTAAAAAGTCCAGTCGTAAAGCAGCAAATTGGTAACCAGTTAGAAAGGCCCAATTCAGAAGAACAAATTGGTAACCAATTAAAAGGGCCCAATTCAGAAGAACAAATTGGTAACCCATTAAAAAGGCCCAATTCAGAAGAACAAATTGGTAACCCATTAAAAAGGCCCAATCCAGAAGAACAAATTGGTAACCAATTAAAAAGGCCCAATCCAGAAGTACAGGATGGTAACAAATTAAAAGGGCCCAATTCAGAAGAACAAATTGGTAACCCATTAAAAAGGCCCAATCCAGAAGAACAAATTGGTAACCAATTAAAAAGGCCCAATCCAGAAGAACAAATTGGTAACAAATTAAAAAGGCCTAATTCAGAGGAACAATCTCAGACTGAGCCGTTGTGCAAACAGTTAAAAACACAAAACTCTGGTGACCAGCCCGATGTCCCCTCTCATCAGAGAGCCATAGACGACCAAGCATCCAACGATCAAGAAAATAAAAAAGAATTGACGAAAGAGGAACAAGAGGTCTTAAAAAAGTTGAAATTGGAAGAAAGACAGAAGTTATTGGTATGTGATATTTGTAATAAAACAAGCACGGATCTGTACGCCGCTAAACGGCATCGTAAGATCCACGATCGACCTGAATACAAGTGCTCCGTGTGCAGTAAGACGTATAATTCAAAATCGGGACTTGAGTACCACATAACAAAGATGCATAAATCAAGAAACGACCAGTACTGTGAACACTGTGATAAGAAATTCCAAAATACTCATCTACTGCGTCAACACATTAAAAAGACCCACTTGAAAATATTCCGAAGAAAATTCCCCTGTAAGATCTGTGATCGTGTGTTTACATCGTATTCAGGATGCAGAAATCATATCGAAGGCACGCATAAAGTGCCCGCAGCGGGAAACGGAGACAAGGAACTGAAGAGCACTACGTGTGATTTATGCGACAAAACATTTCAACATTACCGTATTCTAAAAATCCACATGAAGCTGCATGAATGTAATATTTGTCCCAAAATCTTTCAGTCCGTCGCTGAAGCGAATTTACATAAAAAAACGGAGCACGCCAACGAACTCGCCATTATCTGTCAATTTTGTGAAAAACACTTGCTGAACAAAAAGAAACTGTCGCAACATTTAGAGCTACATCGATCAGCCAGTTACAGAGAATGTTCGGTGTGTTTCGAGTATTTCGAAGACGAAGATCTTTTAGAAAAACATTGTAAAAAACACATGTTTCCAGAGTACCCATTTAAATGTGAACATTGCAAAAAAACTTTTATTCTTCGGAAAGACTTGGATGCCCATATTCCAGTAGCCCATCCGGCCCTTATATCATTACAGACACAATAGTATGGTTAACATTAGCTGGGAAACATTTGTTTCCATCCACCGGAGCCTGGTGTTATGACGTCATATGTGTAGTGCGGGTTAGGCTTGGCCAAGGGTTAGGGTTAGGGCTAGCTTTGTCTACATCTCGAGACTGACAAAATCGGCAGGCCACAACCCTAACCCACAAGCCACATTTATATGATGCTATAACACCAGATTCCAGTGGATGGAAACAAATGCTTACCCCATTAGCATGTATATTGGGGCTCAATTATTACTCTAGTTTCATTTTGTTTACAATTAGTATTCTACTGACTGTCTTTAATAAATCTCTTTAAGAAATTCTTCCTAATCATCATTACACCTTCTGAAAAAATTTATGTTCTTTTCATAGGATAGGTAAAATAAAGAAAATTATATTTTATTAGTTAAAACAGATGCCAACAAATCTGTTTGAATTGCCTTGAAACAGAGTTATCATTGCAAATATTAGTAAAAAAATACCCATCCTTATCGACATTCAAATACTTTTTGGGGGTTGGGATGGCCTAGTGGTCTAGAGTGCCATGCTTCGACCTCTAGCTGGCCGACCACCTCTGGCTTGCGGCTGTGGTTTCAAGCCCTGGTGTGAGCGTATGGGGCATGGAGATAGGGACCTTCTCAACCTTGCGTGTTTCCTCCGGGCACTTCAGTTTCCTCAGACTGCTAAAGACCCCTTCTTGCAAGCGATTTATTGAAATAAAATTAAACCATATTGTTTGCTCCGAAATGACCTAGTTTTGTTAAGTGTACTTAAACCCCATCTCTCTCTCTCTCTCTCTCTATCAAATCCTTATTAAAGACATAAAGGTGATGTTTAGTAGTGCCTTGGTATTAAACTTTTGTTGTACAGAACTAAATCACAAGCGCTATGAGCATACAAGGTGTGGACTAGCGCTACATGTATATAAATGACATTATTATTTTTATTATAAAGTGTATTTATTAGTAGAATATAGCACTTGACTGGAGCACATCATCTTTTAAGAAAGATTTGTATTTATAATTTTATGTACATACATGTAGTATACGGTACTATAAGTGTTATCTACAAACAGGTTCATCTACATGTTTCTATTCAATAATATCGGTTATTCACTGATTACTCATTGTTTTGTTTTAACCTTTCTCTTCTTAGTTCACATACAATCTACATGTATGAAAGATACATGTACAATGTAGGTACGGGACAATTCGTCTCCTGACAACAATCGTTCCCTGGGACTATTCTACCGCATATATACATGTAGGGTATTAGTTGTCCGGGAGGCAGGCCTGGAAATAACCCTTTTAGATGTACCAGACAAAATGTCAGACACTAATGAAATAGTACCTGACATTTCCCACTTAGTTAGTGGGGGACATGTGTGACGGTAATAATATCAGCAAAAAGACAAATCACTGCTGGACAAAACCTCCTCTGGTGTCTGATAAAGCCTGAAACGGTGTCTGACATTGTCAGTGACAGGTGCCTTATTTCCAGGCTAGCCGGGAGCAAATTGTCCTACAGCATGTTCATGTAACTGTTTTGTGCATTTTTTTTTTTCTTGTATCTTAATACAGTGTACTCACTTTTCGTCATGCATGTGCATACAGTTACGCCATACATGCACGTGCACATACTGCACTCATGATATTTACATGTATGTATGTACATGTAAAGGTTACACTTAATTGATGTGTTAATGGTTAAAAATTGTAGATTATATTTTCTTGGTTAAGTTTATAGATGTTTGATTCAAGCTTTAGAAAAAAAGTCATTTGGTTTAAAAGTTTCTGATTGATATTTTATTTAGACTTATTGTTTTGTTGAGTTGGTGAATAGATATGGTACATGTTCTGTTAGCCCAGTTGAATATTCACATTAAAGAACTACTTTCTTATATACACAGAGACTTGTGTTATCTCGAAACAGTGCTGGCGGGGGAGACTGGAAAGAGATTGTGCTGTATTTCGAAACTGTGGTGGATTGGGGTATAGGGAGGTGTGGGGAGACTTGAAAGAGATTGTGCTGTATATCGAAACTGCTGGATTGGAGTATAGGGAGAGTGACAGGAGGATTGTGCTGTATTTCAAAACTGTGCTGAATGGGGTATGGGGTGGGGGAGATTGGAAAGGAATTGTGCTTTTCTATATTTCGAAACTGTTCTGGATGGGGGTAAAGACTATTAGAGAGGGGGAGACTGGAAAGGAAGCGTGTCTAGTTCTAGTTGTAAAAATTTGAACAGTGTGGTCCTTTGCATGAGTACATGTATATTTAGCAGGTCACGTTTTGTCACAATGGCTCAGTGAGTAGTTAATTTTCAAACTAACCTTGTGTTGTCCAAGACAGTTCTGGGAAAATTCCATAGTTCCTGTGCACACAATGGCTTTTCTACGGGTTGCTCGTTTTCCTCCCACTGTTAAAGATCCCTATGCTCAAGCGATTTATTGAAATAAAATTAAACAATATTTTTGTCAAGTGGAAATTAAACCCCATTTCCCTATCACTTGTCAGGTTAGCACTTTCTTGTGCTGACAAGGAAAACGGAATCAACATATACCCAATTTTTGTTTACATTCGTCGAATGATGCACAATTTGCTTGGAAAAAAATATGCCAACTGGGAGCAAATGGTTTTTCAAAGAGCAATGCTCACAAGAGGAACAAGATCAGTAACCCTTGCCGCTTGGGATCCAGTTCCTTGTCAAAAAATGAAATGGGGGGGGGGGGTAATTTCCTACTCTTTAAAGACAGTAGCCACGGTGGCAGAGTGAGTAAGTGTCCAGGTAAATTTTCCCTCATTACACACTGTATTGTCCAGTCAGAGTAGGACATTAAACTCCCTTTTCATTTTGATTCTTTTAAAGACATCTCTAAAATAAGATATGTCTAAACATAGAACCAGCAATTGGAAACATGTACAGTACACACCAGGTGGAAGTATGAAATTTGTCCCTTGTCAGTGTTTTTGTCCTCTCAAGAATCGCTAAGGTTTTCCCGTATGCCCTCTGAGGAAATATACAGTAGACGTTCTGAGCAAAATGTAACTTATATGAAGAATATTTCTTATAAAATTGACAAACATTTTTTTTATTGAGGTTGGTATCTGAAAAGGGATTGGGGAACCGGCATAGCCTATATTTAATCCCTCACCCCTTTCTTGAAACAAAACTGAAATGTCAACAATCATCCCTCGACTTGGTTTCACAATCTCCAAAACATTTATCCAAAGCTTGAAGCTTTAAGTAAACCCAATAACTATTATTAGGTTGCTGATGTGACGTATGATTTCAAGTACATGTATAGATCTAGAACCAATCAGGGTCATACATAATATACAGGACCCCCTAAAAATATCTTGAAACCTTCTCAAGTACATTTATATAGAACTAATCGGGGTAGTACACGAACGTCGAACCCCTAAAAAAATCTTAAAACCTTCTCAAGAACATTTGTATAGAACAATAGAATCAATCCTGGCAGACAGCAACGCCTAAAACAACTTTTATTTCTCTTGTTAACAGGTTGCTGTCCAGAAATCAAATGTTGATGAGAGAATGGTCAGAGCTTCGGATACCCATAATAAAATAAATATACGAGAGAGAATAAGTCCTGAGACTAGTGATCGTTCTCAAGAGGTAACAAATAGTCAAACAAAGCCGTTAGAACGATCCGATGATGAGGAAATGGTCAGGGCTTCGGATACCCATAATAACATAAATATACGGGAGACAATAAGTCCTGATATTAGTGATAGTTCTCGAGAAGTAACAAATAGTCAAACAAAGCCGTTAGCACGATCCGATGATGGCGATCATGAACCCCGTATAAAGCATAACAAAACTACTGGCTCAAACAAAGTCATGGATGAAAAGACTGACGAAAATGTTGACCCAAAACAGCAATCCAAATCATCTGAAACGGTTGTGTCCAATCCCGATATAATTAATATTAAGTTAGAAGAAAAGGACAGTGAGATTTTAAATCTAGAACCCCAACCTAAAGACGATAAAGAACATTCACAAAATCAACAATCACGACGCTCCTCAAGAAGAATTACGAAGAAGCCTGTAAAATTGAAAAACCCCAAAAAGGAAAAGGTCCCCGAGGTCCGATCTGGCAGACTAGCCAACAAGGAATTAGTTCGTTATTCTGAAAACCCAGAAGAAGGTGGTGGGCATGATTCTGAAATCCCAGAAGAGGTTGCCGATCAATCAAATCCATCGGAGAGCTCCATAGATAATAAGAACATGGAGTATTATAAATGTAGAACTTGCTCGAAGAAATACAAGTCGAAATCTGGTTTGCATTATCACGAAAGTTTACACAAAACCAAAGAAACGTGTTTATGTCAAATCTGTGGGTCTGAATACAACAATAAGCAGTGTTTAGCTCAGCACGTTCGAATGAAACACAAGAATAGGGGGAAAACTGAGCTGCGTTGTCCTGTGTGTTCTCGCGTGTTTTCTTCCACGTCTGGCTTCCGATATCATCGACTTAACCACCATTCCACCGAAAGTGGCGTTATCTGTGAAACATGCGGTAAAGAGCTGAAAAATGAAATGACCTACAAAAAACATGTGATCGATGTACACAGTATGATAAAGAAAAAAGTTGTGTTGCTTCCGTGCCGTTTGTGCGATAAAGTTTTCCGTGCACCTTCCAGTCGGAAATATCATATGGAGACGGTTCACTCGGGCAAAAAATACACCTGTGACAAATGCGGGGTTCAGCTCAAAAGCAGCGTGACCCTGAAAAATCATATTCGACTACACGAAACCGATTGTCAAGTTGAATGTACTATTTGCGGAAAGACGTATCAGTCGATGTTATCTCTGAAAACTCATATGAACATCCATAATGGACTGTCACCGTATCCCTGTGACCAATGTGAAAGAACCTTCCCATCCTCTGTTCGTAGACAACATCATGTCCGCGTGGCTCATACCGCCAAACGTTTTCTCTGTGAAATTTGTCAGAAATCCTTCAGCAATAGGGCCACGTTCAAGTATCATGTGCTGACCCACACCGGCGAGAAACCCTATCCTTGTCCTGAGTGCGGAAAACGGTTCCGTTCTTTGGATATGGTCTACATACATAAAAAGACTCATTCGGGTTTAAAAGAACATGTCTGTGATATCTGTGGTCAAGCTTTTACACAGAAAGGCAATTTGATAAGGCACACAAGGTCTCGTCATCCGTGAGTGATACATGTACCTGTGTATTTGGTCGAGCGTTTGAATGATCTTATAAATTGATATCAAAATATAAACCATATGACGTATACGATGTACATGTACTTAGAATTTGAAAATTAAATATCAAGCCATACATGTAGAATGTAGCAATTTTTTTTTTGTTGGGAAATGAAATGAAATGGGGGTTTATCGTCCTACTGTTCTGCTCCGACTGGGCATTCGTCATATACAGTGTGCTACATATATGTAGGAAATTTTGCCATGCAAGCATCACTATGGCCTGCTCTTATATTGAATTCCAACTGCTAAGAGATCTTATATTAAAAGATTATTGTTATTATTTAAATGAAAAAGGGCCAAAAGTATTATTTCTTCATTGCTATTCAAATATTACAAGTCGTTTTTTGAATCAGAATCTAAATGTGAGAGAGAGAGAGAAATTGGGTTTAACGTCCACTCAACACAACTAGGTCATTTTGGGACTAACATATGGTTTAAATTTATTTCAATAAACCGCTTGCACATACATGTAGGGGTCTTTAAGGGGGGTGGCTCCAATTAAATGAGAAAATATTAAATAAATTTGACATTTATTTTAATTACTTGTTTCTACTACAGCTTATGACATTCAAATATAGATAATTATGTTCCTTGGTGTTTTAGCTTTTGTAGGATTTATAACAATCTATATTTTATCAAGCAGTCTTTTTTTTACGCTTTTCCTTAACGGCATGGTGTGGCCATCCTGGGAAATGGGCGTGGTCCAGGTTCCGAAATGCAATTTTGTCGAAAACTTGTGTGATAACGATAAAGTCCTGAAAATTTCAGAGCATTATCTTTTGTGTTTGTCTTTTGTGTAAATCATATGTGGTGCAGTCCCCCTGCACTTACTATTATAGTTACATTGCAATTTAAAAAACAAATATTTTCTAATTTAATTGGAGCCACCCCCCTTAACAGTAGGAGGAAACCGGAGTGTCCGGAGGAAACCCACGAGGTTGAGAAGGCGCCCCTATCTCCATGCCACATACATGTACGCTCACACCAGGGCTCGAAACATCAGCAACATGCCAGAGGATAAGGGGTTTTTTGTTCATTACAAATGGCACCCGAAAGCATAGGATACACCAATCGTGTACTAGTTATAAATTGTTGTGTCTTTAATATTGGATATTAGGATCCTATAGTAGTTTCACGATACAATAACAACATCGATATTGATCGAAATTGATCAATATTGAATTCTAATTGGTGCTTTTCATTTCAAATATAATGGAAGAGAGAGAGTTTTTAATGTCCACTAAACACCAACTAGATCATTTCGGGACTTACATGGTTTAATTTCATTTCAATAATTCGCTTGCGCATAGGGGTCTTAAGCAGTGGGAGGAAACCGGAGGACCCGTAGGAAACCCACGAGTTTGGACAGGCAACCTTAATCCTTGTCACGTACAACCGGGGATTCGAAACCACACCAGTTGACTCAATGACAGGCTTTATGATACAGCGTGCACATGCTCACCATTCAGCCATCTAACCCCCACTATTGAGTTCAGGGCTTTGCTCCTATAATCCTTAATTATATCTGCTACCGAGACAATGTAATTTTCTTTTTTGTTGATAGGAAGGAAACGAGGTTGAAAAAGACGAGAGTACTGAAGTGGTGTTAGTTGACGACGCCCGTGATAGTAAAACTGTTTTATCAGTAACACAGCTGATTGGATTACACGTAAATTCCCCGAACATTGAAATCGACATCGACGATTCCCAAAATAGCTTTGAAGACGAAAGTGAATCAAGGTCATCTTCTTCCGACTACAAACCAATTAAAGTGAGACAAAAAAGGAACGTTACTCACGATGGCCCTTTTATGTGTCCGTTTTGTGAAACAGTCTTAATGAATAACAGATCGTTGTGCAGACACCGATCAAGCTGTGCGAAAAACCCGGAAAGAAAAAACACAGTTTGCCAAATTTGTCGCAAAGTGGTAAAAGAAGACAGTATGAAATCTCATTTAGAATGTCATGAACCTCGAGAAGGGAAATACCCTTGTGAAGTATGCGGCAAGTTGTTTTTGCGAGAACGATATGTCATACGGCACAAGAAGCAGGTTCATGATTCTGATCTGGCCTCGAAACAGTCAATCTGTCCCATATGCGGGGCGATTTTTAAGTCACAGGCGTCTTGCAATTTACACGTTAAAAGACATGATAAAAAAGACTTCAAGTGCGACATGTGTGAAAAAGTATATAAAGATAAGTCAACGCTCCAAGAACATTTGAATATTCATTTTGACGTGAAACCTTATAAATGTGAACATTGCGATGAGTTCTTTCATTCGTCCCATAAAAGGAGCAATCACATGTACCAGCGGCATGTACCGAAGCGATTTCAATGCAATGTGTGCTCGGAAACATTCAAGAGTAAAAGATACATGCAAGCCCATGTGCTCATCCATACAGGCGAATTACCGTTCCTGTGTACTTACTGCAATAAAGGTTTCCGTTCTAAAGAAATACTACGGTTGCATACGAAAATCCACAAGAAGGTTTTTGATCATATCTGTCCCATCTGTGATAAAAGATTTGTACAGAGGTGTAATATGGTAGCTCATTCGAAAACACATTTTAGAAAACAAGAAGAAAGTATGAATCTCGAAGGAGAGTAGTGAGAGGGTTTATTGCTACTTGGATCATGCTTTGTTTTTCCTACCAGACCAGTTACATGTATATCTGCCGGTCTTGTCTTGTTGAGCAATTTACTTTGTCATACATGTGTCTAAACATTGGTGTGAATGTAAAAGATCCCTTGGCAGTTTGAATTTAAAATAAGAGTAGGCCATAGTGTCAGGGCAAAATTTCCCTCATAGCACACAGTAGGATGTTAATCCCCCAGAGCACCCCCATTTCATTTAAATTTATAGTTTGTTTACTGGCAACTCATGTTTTTTGTAAATGTTTTCTCCTATTGCATGATGAAGTCTTAAAGTTAATACAAATTCTGAAAATGTTTCTGGTGTGTTTTTGTCTTTTGAGGCCAGATCTATGGCATTTACCTACTGCTTAGATATCTCCATGGTACAGTACCAGCAGGCCTGGAAATAACGGTCTTACATGTACCTGACAAAATGTCGAGCAATAATGAATTTTCAACTTTGTGCCGGACATGTATTTAAAATATCAATAGAAAAGACCAATCAGTGCCGCCAAATTGACAGGCACCAGAGGTTTTGTGACTGGTTCCTTATTTCCAGACTTGAGTACCATTTAACAATGTGTTAGGGGGGGGGGTACTATTTCAATCATGTATTACTGAATGGCGATCACGTAATCGGGGATGTACATGTATTTGTGATAATCTGTATTTTGAGTTGTTCTGGGTGATGTGAGGGATTGGCCAATGTAATGGTCTGTTAGGGTGAGTTTTTGACGCGAGGTGCACCGAACTGTATTTTAACCAAGTAGAAACATGCTGATTGTTTAACCAAATGTCTGTCTGCCCTGCAGACTTTGTCAAGGGTCGATCAAGAGATGTAAACATGGTGAAGGCCGAGGATCTAAATATTAAGGCCACCTACAGATTTTGTTATGGCCAAGAGATATAAACGTGGTTAAGGCAAGTGATTGTTGTCAGGGATCATGGGTTAGGGTTACCACTAACCTTATTTAATGTACATCACAGGACCTTGAGGAAATCTGAAGGTGACCTTAATATTTAGATCTAACCCATTAAACATGCATTATTCAAGAGCTAAGTCTGCCTAGTGCAGGTCTTTATTTGGGCCAATCTAATTAAAATACAGATCTATATTTCGTTTCGGTTTTTATACTTTCCATGGCCTACACTACATGTAGATCTAACAACTTATAGTGGGAGATCACGTTCTATGACGTAGAAAACGACATTTGACCCCATAAGGTCAGTCATTCGATTAACCAATCAGAATCGTTGTTGCAAGTGGCTATGTTTTTGATCTACTTTTGCTTTGTTTCGATATCTGTCAAGAGTTCATGTCTACCTCTCAGTTCTGTGCAAGAGAGGTCAAACCCCCTATTCGACAGACAATTTGATTGGCTGACCCCTCATTTGAAGCTGAACACGAGTTAAATAACAAACCTTCCAGATTCTAAAGTAAAACAAAATAATGAACTATAAAAAACGAAACGAAATTGGATCTGTGTTTCAATCAGATTGTATTTGGGCATGAAATGTTTTCTAAAGTGTCAATTAGACATTAATTAACTGATTCAGGCCTTAATTAACTTTGGATGGCATCAGATTGCTCCGATATTAAACAGATTAAAACTTTTCAGTGATAAATCAAATATGGCGCGCCAAGACGCTTCAAGTCTTAGCTTTGATCAACCAGGACCGTGGTTGAAATTATTGCACAGGTCGGCCAAATCTTCAAATGCCAATATCTTCGCTTGCAACAGCTTGAAATAGAGTAATTTGAATGAAATTTTCAAATTATTCATTTTACATCATCTACTATCGAACTAGTATAGCAAGAATGGCTAGTTCTTATCTATATCTTGAATAATGTAACTTTAAGATACAGTAAATTCATAATTTCAATATGAAATATAGATCAGTATTTGAATCAGGCATTGCTTAATATATAGCTACAGCATCCAAGCTGATGTCCTCCTGGAACATCACTTAATGTTTTGCTCTTTTGGAACCTTAAAACTATAGGATGGATGGCTGAATGGTTAGCACGTTCGCGCTGTATAATAAGGTCTATCATTGAGTCAACTACATGTAGCGTGGTTTCGATATTCTGGTTGTACGTGACAAGGAGTAAGGTAGCCTGTCAACCCATGTGGGTTTTCAGCGGGTCCTCAGGTTCCCACCCACTGGTTAAGACCTCTACACGCAAACGAATTATTGAAATAAAATTGAGCCATGTGTTTTTTCCGAAATGTGGAGTGGATGTTAAACCCCATTTCTCTCTCTCTTAAAACTATACTGATCTGTAATAAAACTTGTAGTAATATTATTAATAGTATGAATAAAATAAAGAGGCCCCAGGAATTCCGGCATGGTTTCCCCTCGTCAGTGGCGAAGGACAGAGAGCCCTGCAAAGAACATTGTCTAATCGTTAAGATATTACAAAAAAAAGCAAGGTCCTGTTTACAAATTAGCATGTCAGTTGGAGTACAAAATAAGAGTAGTTTGTAGTGCCCCGCTGCCCGTGCAAAAGTTTCCCTCCTAGCACACTGCATGCCATATGTTCTTCTCCATAATAACTGGGTTTCATTGCTTTTTTCCAGCCTTGTGGTTTTCTCTGCGTCATCCGGTTTCACTCCCACTGCTAGAAACCCCTACGTGCAAGCGAATTATTGAAATAAAATTAAATCATATGTTAGTTCCAAAATGACCTAGTTTGTGTTGAGTTGACGTTAAACCCCATCTCTCTCTTTCTCATTGCTTTTTAATTGTTTACGAAAATATTTCCTTTCTTGTTGATAGGTAGGAAGCAAGGACGATGCTGAAGTAAGGGGAATGTCTGCAAACATTCAAAGGATATCCGAAGACTTCCGCAACAATTTGGGAAATATGTCTGCTGTGCCCACAATTGTTAAAAATTCAAACGAAGAAACAGTTGAAAATCTAATGGAAGAAAAACCAATAATTGGTGAAGAAAGCCTAAATGAAGATGGTGGATCCACACACAAGGTATCCACTAATCAGATTGGAAATCCATGTGAAGATTTGAACACCATCTGTGGGGATTCTACACAAATTGAACAAATCAAACCCATTAAAATAGAACCCATGAATGCGATAAGAAATCCGTTTCAACAGGTAGAAGTAATCTGTGGTGATTCTACACAAAAGGAACAAATCAAATCCGTAAAAATAGAACAAATTGGCGATATTGGAAATCCATTTGAAAATTCAATGACTGAAGGAGAGATCTATGGGGAATCGACATCAAAGGAGGGAATCAAATCCACAACAGAACCAATCAGTGAAGCAGATTTGAACAGAATCTGTGATGAATCAACTCAAAATGAAGAGATGCCATCTACAAAGATTAAAAATCGATTTTCAGGTCTAATCGGTGAATCCGTTTTGAACAGAATATGTCGTACACCTGACCAAAAGGAATTGATCAAGTTGCATAAAATGAGTGGCTGTGTTAAGATTAGAATCCCACACGCAAAAAGTAAATATGACCTTCCTGAAATGGATGAACTCCTCGCAGCTTTTGAAGACAAACAACCGAACGTTAAACCCGACCATGTTAGTTGCCCCCTTTGTGGGGGTTCATTCAAGAACGAAGCCGCGATGGAGGGACATAGGTGTAGAAGACAACAGAAGATTACTGAATACAAGTGTGACTTGTGCGAGAAAATATACACAGATATAAAAAGTTTCCATAAACATTTCAAACTTGAGTTTCACTTTTTCCGTTTTAAATGCGACAGTTGCGATGTGATTTGTAAAGAGTATAAAGAGTTTACCGAACATGTAGTAAAAATCCACAAGGAAGGTACTCCCTATACCTGCACCCATTGCGATAAAACATTCAAACGTAAATCAGGTTTGCAAATACATCGAAATTTGCACAATATAGCTAAGCCTCGTTATCAATGTGACAAGTGCGATAAAGGTTATAACAAGAAAGATTCTTTGAAAGAGCATTTTGCAGTGGCGCACAGTGGAATAACACCCTTCAAATGTTCTGTGTGTGAAGAGTCCTTTCCTTCAAAGAATGTAAGGCGTCTTCATTATTGTAAATACCACGTCCACAAACCGAAAGTACCAGGATTTTCTTGTGATCATTGTAACAAGAAATTTGACACTAGGCGGCTTCGTTTCCATCACGACTGTGAGAACCAGACGTACGACTGCATGGTTTGTGGCGAATCGTTTTCCTCAAGGCCGGCACTATCCCGTCATAAACTAATTCACAAGGGTCCACCAAAAAAGTATCCCAAGACTGTTGGGACGATTGTTTGTCCTATTTGTGGTTCGTTATTCAAGAACGAGAAGACTTTATCCATACATTTAAAACGACATGAACAGTTACCCGACGGACATAAATGCAATCAGTGTGAGAAGACATTCAAAAAGCAATATAGCTTGACGGAACATTTAAATATACACAATGGAGTCAATCCATTCAAGTGTGAGCAATGTGACGCATGCTTTCCTTCGGTTGGCAAAAGATCTCGGCATGTCATGATGTACCATGTACCCCCGAGATTTACATGTGATGTCTGCAGGAAGAGTTTCAAGACGAACAGAAAGTTTAAGATCCACTACCGGATTCATACTGGTGAGAGACCTTTCGTGTGTGGAGTCTGCAGCAAAGCCTTCAGTTCAAAGGAGCACCTGCGCATCCATGATAAAAGCCACAAGGGTATACGTCAATTTGCCTGCCCTGTGTGTGGCAAAGCCTTTGGTCAGCTGATCAATCTGAAAAGGCACCACGAAATACATTTGAGACCCTACAAAATAAAATGGACTAGAAGAAGGAAACCAAAAGTTGAGCCGGTCAATCAAGCGAAAGTTGAGTCTGTCAATAAGGTGAAAGTTGAGACTGCCAATCAGGCGGAAGTTGAGACTGCCAATCAAACAAAAGTTAAACCTGTCAATCAAGCGGAAGTTGAGACTGCCAATCAAACAAAAGTTAAACCTGTCAATCAAGTGAAAGTTGAACTGATCGATAAAGAGAAATTTAGGACTGAAGGGAAAGTTGTATTTATCAAGGAAAGGAAAGATGAAATGAACAACGAAGGAAAAGTTGAATTTATCAATGATGGAAAAGTAGATCTATCACATAGCGTACAAGTTGAATTTATCAACCAATAGGTACGAAATAAACTAACCCAGATTACATGTATTCGTAGTGTCCCTTGATTAAAAATAATGTTCAAATTTCGATAAATATACCGACGATACATGTGTTGATATTCAGAGATATTATAGTGAACCTTACATCTAATTTCCCCAGATGCAGAGGCGGATCCGGGGGGGGGGGGGTGCTAGGGGCGCCGGCCCCCCCTAAATAACCGTATACAAATTAGATATACGCCACAAATATCCTCTGACACCCCGATTTTTTTTTTTAAACAGGATTTCCTGGGTCCGCCTCTGTCCACATTCACGCTGTATCATTGAATAAACTGGCATGGTTTCAATTCCCCCGTTGTATATGACAAAGAGTAGGGGCGCCTGCCCTGCCTCGTGGTTGTTCTACGGAACCATCGGTTTCCTCCCATTGCTTAGGGCTCAAGCAAATTATTGAAATAAAATTAAACCATATGTTAGTCCGAAAATTACCTAGTTTTTGTTGAATGGTTGTTAAATTTCATCTCTCTCTCTTTGTATATTGTATTTGTTCATTAGTGAAACAAAAAATATCATATAGTGTCGTCAGCCCTGTCTGTCTGTCTGTCATCCACAATACATGTAGCTTGTGGTGGAGGTTCTAGGCTAAAGTTGTGATCTGGCAACACAGTGTTTGAAGTTCATAAGACAAAAACGTCAATAAATGATGTCAGAGTTATAGCCCTTGATGTTGTGGATGACCTAAAGACTAAGTTATTATTTCAGTTGAAATTTTCTAATTTTCTTTTTGAAATTGATATGGTTTGTCTCTTATTGAATGGGTGTCCTTGCTAAAGTAATTCCCACCAGGTGTCGCTAGTATAAATACGATTCTACGTGACCTTATCTATAGTAAGAGAACCGTGTTTGGACGTATCGTAATTAAATTGCGTTTTAACAACAAAAACTATGTCCTCTCTGCAATATCACATCTGTTGAAGCAGACATTAAAACACCAGGTAGTACATGTACATGTAGTCTAGATAGGACGCCTGTTGCCATTGAAGCAATTTATTTTCTGTTTGAAATTTATGTATTTTGACTGTCAATCTGATTAAAACACTGATCCTATTTCGTTTCATTTTAATTGTCTTTACTAAACTAGGATATCGAAGAGTTTTTCTCATTGGCATGTTGTGGATGATGTGAGGGATAAGCCAATGAAACTTGTCTGTAACTGCAACTTATTGGCCTTTTAATGCTGATTGATTAATTAATCAATGTCTCACGCCATAGGGTCAAAAGCCGCTCGTTTGAACTCTGACTTTTCAGATCTTCATGTAGTGTAGGCCATTGAAGGTATAAAGAAACGAAATGAAATATTGATCTGTATTTTAATCAGATTGTGTCTATATATTATCGAAATGAAGAATCCTGTTGACTTTCTATATTTTTCACTAACCTCCAGAGATTTGGCCTTTTGCTACAAAATCTTGGTAGCACATTGAAGACTTAAATTATGAATTTATCTCTCTGAAGGATATACCATTTATATCGTCACATTTCTCGCGAACCGACGAATCTGATCTATATTAAAGTATTGAGAATTATGTATTGAGAAATTTATACCAAGTTTTACTGTATCTCTGTGGCCATAAAATAATAATTTTTATTTAAATGACGTCCAGTGTCCTGATGTATATGTATGAAATAATAAATCATAAATAAAAATTGGTATTTGATGGCCACAAAAATAACAACAGAGTATAAATTTCTCAATACATAATTCTCAATACTTAAATATATATCAGATTCGTCGGTTCGCGAGAAATGTGACGATATGAAGTGTATCCTGTTCAAATGAAGAAACCTATTGATTTGTTTTCATTAATTTCCAATATGAGATGTATTCCATTTGTTACAAAATCTTGTTTGATTAAAGTATTATCTTTTTTCAAAGTCTGATTAATTTATAACGGCTCTGACGACATACACTGCATGCTGACATATGTATATACTGAATCCTGGCAACCCATTTGTTATTTCTTTCACTTTGTTAACAATGTTAATGCTTCGGATCAATACATACATGTATCATATTAACATCAAATTGTGTGTACTATTATTGTTTATTAAATTCATTTTTAGAAAATATCCAAAGAGAATTTGGGGAACACTGTACTGTAGTACAATGTAATGACAACGTCATTTCAGTGTTGTTAAAATGCAAAAAAAAATAAACGTTATAATAACGTAAAATTTATATTATGTGTTGGTTGGGTATTTTGTTGTGTAAAACTGATTAGGGAGTAAAGATGCCTTTATATGGGAATTACGATTTAGCCACTAATTGTGTTTTATTTCTACATGTACATGTAGTAGTTTGATTGAAATAAAGACTGTATTCTAGAAAACATTGACTTATACATATATACACTCACAGGTTACATATACTCTGAACCTTCTTAAAATTACACATTGTAAAATTAACACATTTCTCAAAACACGTCCTCCTCTGAAATTTACACTTCGTAAATTTAACATATTTCTCAAAACCAAATTTTCAAGCGCAGCCAAAATCGACCATCGCAATGTACATGTCACTATAAACTACTATCGGGTACATTTACAGAAACTGCCAGTGGTGGTTTCTTTTGTTGTCCTCGGGAATTAAGACTATAGCCTCTGAACATATCCTTTTGTAACGGGGTGGGTAGTGGCCAAATGGTTAAAACACGCTCTTTGCATCATATTCATAAGGTATGTCATTGAGTCAATTAGCATGGTTTCGATTCACAGCTTGACAAGGAGTAGTATCGCCTGTCTAACCTTGTGGGTTTTCTTTGGCTCCTCCGGTTTCCTCCCACAGCCACAGACCCCGACGAACTGCAAATTGATGAATTAAAATTGAACCAAATTACTGGTCCCAAAATCACAAAGTTTTTGTTGAGTGGATGTTAAGCCTGCTTTCTTTCCCCCCCCCCCCCCTACTTCTTGTTTCGGAATCTATAGACTGCAATTTTTAGCCTATTTTTCGTGTTAATTGAGAAATATTATTTTTCTCGTTGATAGGTAGGACACAAAAATGAAGCTCGGTCTGAAAAAAATGAAGAATTTATAATGTTATCTGAAGAAACGGTCATCAGCATTGAAAATCTTTTAACAGAACCAACCAATGTAACTGGATATCCAATTGACGAAATCAAAACCACGGTCAACAATTTCAGTGAAAAACAAAAAACGACCAGTGAAGCAGAATTAAAGAGTTTCGGGGGGAAATATAAACACACCTGGGGGAAAATTCAAATAGGTGAAGCATGTTTGAATACATGTAGTTTCGGGGTTGCATCTTCACAAACCGAAGGGGGGAATACAACTGAAGAAAAAATCTGTGAAACCGATTTGAACAGTACTTTTAAATCTAAACAAAAGAAACGTGACAAATCGTATAAAAGAAAACAAAGGCCCAGGGAACCTTTAAATATCAACAAAGGAGTTAGATCGTATAAATGTGACCATTGTGACAAGTCCTTCCCTTCGTCCTCTAAGAGAAGTGAGCATGTTTACGCCGATCACGTTCCACCACGGTTTGCTTGCGATATCTGTGGAAAGTGCTACAAGACTAAACGAAGACTCGCGGTTCATTATCGTACTCATACTGGTGAAAAACCATACATGTGTGAAGTCTGTGGCAAGGCTTTCAGTTCAAATGAAACGTTAATAAAACATGTTAAAATACACAGTGATCCGTCAAGACAAGGTGACAATTATGTCTGCAACCTTTGTGATCAGACCTACCAATTAAAGCATTTGTTGAACGCACATTTAAGATGTCATGAAAGTACGGAATTATACCAATGCCATCAGTGTGATAAGACATTCCGATCTAAGCTTGTGTTGAACGCACATTTAAAACGTCACGAAAATACGGAATTCCGATGTATCCACTGTGATAAGACATATAGCGATAAAGTGATATTACAAGGTCATTTAAACTGGCATATGGGTGTTAAACCATACAAATGTTCAACATGTGACGAATCTTTTGCTTCAGCACAGTTAAGAAGTGCTCATAAATTCCTACGGCATGTCCCACCACGGTATATTTGCGATGTTTGTAATAAAAGCTACAAGACTAAAAGAAAGCTCACCGTTCATTACCGTACCCATACCGGTGAGAAACCTTACGTCTGTAAAGTCTGCAGCAAAGCGTTCAGTTCAAACGACACGCTAATCGAACACATTAAAATTCACAACGATGTGCACGATCATACTTGTCCCGTGTGTAACAAAGGCTTTTATCAAAAATCCAATATGTTAGCACACCAGAAAATCCATTTGAAACCAAAACAACTAGCTCGATCATCTAAAAGAACTAAAGTGCAAGTTGAGCATGTAGATTAATTAACAGGTACATTTACGCTATTCTTTTATATTAACGATACATTACTGTGGGTCCTTCCAACCTCGTGGGTTTTCTCCGGGTCCTCCAGTTCCCCCTACTGCTAAAAACTCCTACAGGTACATTACATTTATGCTTTTCCTTTATTAACGATACATTACTGTGGGCCCTTCCAGCCTCGTGCGTTATCTCCGGGTCTTCCGGTTTCCTCACACTGCTGAAGACCCCTACGCTCACACAAATTATTGAAATAAAATTGAACCATAAGTTAGTCCTGAAATGACCTAGTTTGTGTCGAGTGGACGTTAAACCTCATGTCTCCCTCTCTCTGTATGTTTTAACATTTACTTCGCTAGGCCATCTGATGACTCAGATTGTATGTAAATTAGAACTTTCAGTCATTTAATAATTTAGTTAAAAAATAGAGAAGCTAGGCAAAGTTTCGAATAACAAGTGCTTGTGTTACGATAATAAACAATTGATACACATATTTTGTCAAAACTACAAACAGTGATAACTTTGCTTAGAATAAAGTAATTTGAATGAAAATTTCAATGTACACATTATTTTTAAGTGTTATAGTGAAAACTGTCTGCTCTTGATCTAAATGTAGATGATGTAAAGGTAATATGCTGACAATTTCAGCTAAACAGATTCACTATAAGCCATGGAAACCTTATTTCAATATCACTTTTGCCTCGATTGTCATCGTTACCGCTGTCACGATAATTAACAAAGTCTTGATTATCCATGATTACGGTTAATAATCAATGGGCGTTTATAAACAGCAGACTGGATTCAAATTCATTGAAAATCGGATAAATCAGATGATTTTTAGATTTAATTATGGTCTGCAATATCAGTCAGACACTAAATCTCTTATTGACATCATGTGCTTTTTATATTCTTAAAATGGGGGTTGGATCCTAGTCGTCTAGAGTGCCGCGCTTCGACCTCTAGCTGGCCGGTCACCACGGGCTTGCAGCTGTGGTTTAGAGCCCTGGTGTGAGCGTATGTGGCATGGAGATAGGGGCGCCTTCTCAACCTCGTGGGTTTCCTCTGGGCACTCTGGTTTCCTCCCACTGCTAAAGACCCCTATGCGCAAGTGAATTATTGAAATAAAAAATTAAAACCATATGTTAGTCCCGAAATGACCTAGTTGTGTTGAGTGGACGTTAAACCCCATTTCTCTCCCCTCTTTTTAAACAAAAGTTCTAAACGTCTTCTCCTTCTTGTTGATAGGTGGGACACACAAGTGAAGTTGGAGAAATTGAAGATTTTCCATTGATATCCGAAGGTACCACCTATCACGTTAGAAATATCCATGTGGCGTTGGTAGACACCATCGTGGTGGGAAGTTCACCTCACAAAATGAAAGCCAGCGTTGAAAATTTAACAGGAGAAAAACAACTCTGTGGTGAATTTACACAAACAAAAAGAAGCAAACATACAAAGAAAGCTGGTTGTAGCGTTACAGAGCCCAAAGGGGACAACTCCATATCAACAGATATAAAGGGATACAGACCACCAAATTTAATAAAAAGCAGACCGACGAACAGTGGCTTTAAGTTCATATGTCATATTTGTGGGAATTCATTCGAGAAAAACTATTTACTCACTGCGCATTTAAAGCGTCACGAACATACGGCTTACCGGTGTGACATGTGTGACAAAGTCTACAAGGAAAAGATAACTCTGCAACAGCATGTTAACAGGCACATGGGTGTTAAACCATACAAATGTTCAAAGTGTGACGAATCCTTTTCTTCACTACAGTTACGAAGTGATCATAATTTCCGAAGTCATGTCCCACCACGGTATTGCTGTGATGTTTGTGGCAAGACATATAGAAGAAAGAGCGACTATGTGACTCACTGCCGTTCTCATACTGGAGAGAAACCATTTGAGTGTGAAATCTGTCAAAAAGCCTTCAGTTCAAATATATTTTTAATAAGACATCGAAAAACACACATTGGTGCATTGAAACCGGATGAATTGAAACCTGGCGTTGATGCATTAAAGCCCCATGGCATCAATGTCTGTCATGTTTGTGGTGGGGTATTTAAGTTCAAGCACATTTTACAAGCACATTTGAAACGGCACAATAATACGGACTACAGATGTGATTATTGCAATAAGACTTACAAAGATAAACAGACCTTACAGGCACATTTAAACGTCCACATGGGCGTTAAACCGTATAAATGTTCAAAATGTGACGAATCTTTCTTTTCAGCGCATCTCAGAAGCACGCACAACATTCGACGTCACATGCCACCAAGATTTACTTGTGACGTATGCAACAAGAGTTTTTTACAAAAAAGAAGGCTGGCGGTTCATTATCGTAGTCATACTGGTGAAAAACCATACGTGTGTGAAGTCTGTAGCAAGGCTTTCAGTTCAAATGAAACTCTGGTTCAACATCACAAAATTCACAACAGCGATTACGATCATTTTTGTCCCATGTGTAACAAAGGTTTTATTCAAAGATCTAACATGACGGCACATTACAACACACACCTGAAACCTCAAAAATTAACAAAAAAGAATAAAAAACCAAAGTGAATCATTCATGAATATTTAGTTAGAAATTTGTGGTAAAATGTTAAATTTTCATAACTTAGAAAGGGTGGGGGAGGTTGTATGTGAATGTATATATATAGATTTTGTTATTATATATTTTGTTGTTTTACATGATTTAAAAAAAATGTTCTCGTATATGGTTGTCAGGCGTACTTTACGCTGGTATCTTGGCGCCATTTTGGGTATCCCTGAATCCTAGTCGATAAAAAAAATATATTTAATAGCTGGCTAATAGTTAGGCCTTCATCCAAAAGGGGGAACAGGCAATTCTTCATACAACATGACAGGAACAGGGAATTTGTAGTGGCAAATATAAGGTCTTCAATCAACAACGTGGGGACAGGGAATTCTTAGGCTGTCATCCAGAACTGTGGAAACTAGGAATTAAAACTTTGTTGTGAACATATAGCAATATTTTTGTTATTGATCATTGGTTTTGTTAAGCATAATTAGATATTTGTCATGTAGCCTACATATACAGTACACATCAGGCGGAAATATGAAATTAGTCCTTAGTCCGACCTGGGCGGAAATGAAAAATCTTGGGCCTCGGTTTTTTACTCAGCTCTGCCCCGGGAATTTGAGTAAATCACCGACCACCTACATGCAAAACATTATCGGTGAGGAATTGGTAAAAAGTCCTTTTGAACCTTCATTGTGAAGAATTTGTTCGTTTGTATGGACATATTTTTTTGTGCAGTAAGAGAAGAAATCATTATTGGGTATAGGCCTATTTCAAATACAAAAGACTTATATGTTATCAGTATGTTAAGAAAGCCGTGTTGTCGATTATATTTACAACTATTGTTATTGTTTATACAGGTTACATTGAAGGAAGATGATAAAATGTTAACTTCTCATCAAGGCCACTCAACAAACTCTGTTCATGATCAAATATTGGTGTCGACGGTGCGCATTCAATCAAAAATCCTAAACGAAGAAACCACAGAAACAAGCGAGCAGAAGCCTAAACTTAAACCTGGAGTAACAAAAGGAAGGAAGCCGGCCATTGGCCCTTTCATATGTCCGCATTGCAACGTACAAGTTACGAAGAAGGCGAGCCTCACTTCTCATATTGCTCGATGTATCAAAAACGACAACAGAAAAGACCAAGTTTGTAAAATCTGTAATGAGACAGTGCAATATGATAATTACAAGAGTCACATGGAATCACACGAGCCACATTTAATAAGACCCCAGTGTGACATATGTCAAAAACAATTCAAGGGCAACAAGTATCTTAAACGACATAAACAAGTGGTTCATAGTACAAGCATCGAACAACTCATCTGCCCAACTTGTGGATTAATTTGTAAAAATGCGGCCTCTCTTCATCAACATTTAAAACGACACGAGAACTTAGAATATGAATGTCATATTTGCGATAAATCATATAAAGATAAGGCATCACTAGAGGCTCATTTAAATATCCACATGGGCGTTAACCCGTATAAATGCGACCACTGCGAAGAGTGGTTTCCTTCAGCTCAAAAACGGAGTAATCATTGGTTTAGTGTTCATGTGCCTTGCCGTTTCACGTGCGAGGTATGCAACAAGTCGTACAAATCAAAGAAGAATTTTATGGCGCATACAAGAATCCACACTGGTGAACTACCGTATCCGTGCAAGGGGTGCGAAAAGAGGTTTCGTTCGGCTGATTTATTACGTGCACATGCTAAAATACATAAATGTAAGACTGGCGTTGATGCATTAAAGCCCCATGGCATCTATGTCTGTCATGTTTGTGGTGGGGTATTTAAGTTTAAACACATTTTACAAGCACATTTGAAACGGCACAATAATACGGAATACAGATGTGATCATTGCAATAAGACTTACAAAGATAAACAGACCTTACAGGCACATTTAAACGTCCACATGGGCGTAAAACCGTATAAATGTTCAAAATGTGACGAATCGTTTGTTTCCGCGCATCTCAGAAGCACGCACAACATTCGACGTCACATGCCACCAAGATTTACTTGTGACGTGTGCAACAAGAGTTTTCTACAAAAAAGAAGGCTGGCGGTTCATTATCGTAGTCATACTGGTGAAAAACCATACGTGTGTGAAGTCTGTAGCAAGGCTTTCAGTTCAAATGAAACTCTGGTTCAACATCACAAAATTCATAGCAGCGTTTACGATCATTTTTGTCCCATGTGTAACAAAGGTTTTATTCAAAGATCTAACATGACGGCACATTACAACACACACCTGAAACCTCAAAAATTAACGAAACGGGATAAAAAACCAAAGTGAATTATTCATGAATGTTCAGTTAGAAAATTTGTGGTAAAATGTTAAATTATCATAACTTAGAAAGGGTGGAGGGGGTTGTATGTGCATGTATAAATATAGATTTTATCAATATATATTTTGTTTAAAAAAATGTTCTCGTATATGGTTGTCGGACATACTTTACGCTGGTATCTTGGCGCCATTTTGGGTATCCCTGAATCCTAGTTGATAAAATAAATATTTTTAATACGGACCAATAGTTAGGCCTTTATCCTACAAAGCGGGAACTGGCAATTCTTAATGACATATAGGAGGCCTTCATCCAAGATGACGGGAATAATGAATTTGTAGTGGCGAATATAAGGTTTTCATTTGACAACGTAGAGACAAGGAATTCTTAGGCCGTCATCCAGAACTGTGGAAACTAGGAATTAAAACTTTGTTGTGAACATACATGTATAGCAATATTTTTGTTATTGGTCATTGGTTTTGTTAAGCATAATTAGATATTTGTCATGAAGCCTACATATACAGTACACATCAGACGGAAGTATGAAATTAGTCCTTAGTCAGAACTGGGCAGAAATAAAAAATACCGGGCCTCAGTTTATTAATCCGCTCTAAATTTCCCCCACAAATTTGTGTAAATAGCTGACCACCTATATGCAAAATAAAATTGGTGAGGAATTGGTGATTGGTCCTTTTGAACCTACATTGTGAAGAGTTGTTCGTTTGTATGGACGTATGTTTTTGTACAGTAAAAGAAGAATTAATTATTGGGTATAGGCCTATTTCAAATACAAAAGACTTATATGTTATTAGTATGTTAAGAAATCTGTTTCGTCGATTATAGGGGGGTTGGGATGGCCTAGTGGTCTAGAGTGCCGAGCTTCGACCTCTAGCTGGCCGGTCACCTCTGGCTTTCGGCTGTGGTTTTGAGCCCTGGTTTGAGCGTATGTGACATGGAGATAGGGTCTCTTTCTCAACCTCCGGTTTCCTCCCACTGCTAAAGACCACTACGTGCAAGCGAATTAATAAAATTAAAAATTGAAAACCATACGTTTGTCCCAAAATGACCTAGTTTGTGTCGAGTGGACGTTAAACCCCATTTCTCTCTCTCTTTCGTCGATTATATTTACAACTATTGTTATTGTTTATGCAGGTCAAACTGGAGGTAGATGATAATCCGTTAACTTCTTATCAAGGCCACTCAACAAACTCTGTACTTCACGATCAAATATTGGTGTCGACAGTGCGCATTCGATCAAAAATCCGAAACGAAGAAACCATCAAAGAACCAAGCGAGCTGAAGCCTAAACTTAAACCCGGAGTAACAAAAGGAAGGAAGCCGGCAATTGGCCCTTTTATATGTCCGCATTGCAACGTACAAGTTACGAAGAAGGCGAGCCTCACTTCTCATATTGCTCGATGTATCAAAAACGACAACAGAAAAGACCAAGTTTGTAAAATCTGTAATGAGGCGGTGCATTATTATAAATATAAAAGTCACATGGAATCACACGAGCCACATTTAATAAAACCCCAGTGTGACATATGTCAAAAACAATTCAAGGACCAGAAATATCTTAAACAGCATAAGCAAGTGGTTCATAGTACAAGCATCGAACCACTCATCTGTCCAACTTGTGGATTAATTTGTAAAAATGCGGCCTCTCTTTATCAACATTTAAAACGACACGAGAACTTAGAATTTGAATGTCATGTTTGCGATAAATCGTATAAAGATAAGGCAACACTACAGGCTCATTTAAATATCCACATGGGCGTTAACCCGTACAAATGCGACCACTGCGAAGAGTGGTTTCCTTCAGCTCAAAAATGGAGTAATCATTGGTTTAGTGTTCATGTGCCTAGTCGTTTCACGTGCGAGGTATGCAACAAGTCGTACAAATCAAATAGGAATTTTATGGCGCATACGAGAATCCACACTGGGGAACTACCTTATGCATGCAAGGAATGTGAAAAGAGATTTCGTTCAGCTGAATTATTACTTGTACATTCTAAAATACATAAAGGGTATGGACATTTCTGTCCAGTCTGTGGAAAGGGTTTTTGTCAAAAGGGTAATATGAGAGCCCATTACACAACACACCTGAAAACCCCAAAATTGACTAAATCACCAAAAAAACAAAAAAACAAAAAAAATCTTGACGAATAAAACCATGATAGTAATCATTCCTGAATGCTTAGTTAGAAATTTATGGTAAATTGTGAAATTATAAAAACTTTGACAGTTTTGTTGTATGTGCATGTATTAAATATAGATTTCATCAATACAATGTATATATTTTTTATTTTTTTTTACATGATTTTAAAACGTGTTCTCCTATGACTGTTGGGCGTACTTTGCGCTGGCATGTTGGCGCCATTTAAGATATCCCAGAATCCTATATATTGGGGTTTTTTAAAATGATTTTGAAACATGATATCTTGGCGCCATTTTAAATATCCTTGAATCCTACATGTAGTAAGTTGATACATGAAATATTTATAATGGGAAACTAATGGTTAGAACGCCTCCATCCAACATGGCGGGTACAGGGAATTCTTAGTTGCGGATGGTAGGCCTTCATCCAACATGGCAGGTACAGGGAATTCGTAGTGGCCAAAATAAGGCATTCATCCAACAGGGAATTCTGCAAATATTCCTGAATGAATGAATGAATGTAATGGGGTTTAACGTCCTACGCTTCTGCACCTAACCTAGGCTACATGTAATTGAAGAAGGGCTTACACCATACAGTGTGCTACATGTATGAGGGACATTTTTGCCTGGGCAGCAACTGAATTCCAACTGCCAAGGGATCCTTTACATGCATGCCAATGTGTACATGGGACCTCAGTTTTTTTGTCTCATCCGAACGACTAGGCGGTTGTCCTTGTCCGGTCGACCGTCTGCATCACTGACAAGGGGAAACCACGCCGGAAAATCGAGATGAACTTTCTCGGCCAATGCAGGGATCGAACACCCGACCTCCATGCTAACAAGCCAGCACCTTACCCATTTAGCCACCGTGATCCCAACAATCATTCCTGAAGCAATGACCCAAGAAATCCCTCTCTGATACTTAAGCTTTTGAGGGAGTGTGTCTATTCCTCCCCTCCAATCAAATCTATCCCAAGTACAGCAAAATGACAGCCCTTCGTCTCCCCTTAAACTTTGGGCAGTGTTTTTAAGGAATTAAAAACGATGAAAGTACATTTTTAGTCTCCAAACAGTAGTGTTTACTTTATGTCAATGTTGGTAGCCTTGTTTGTCATGCAATTAGTTTTTCTGCAATATTCTGGTATGAACTGGTTAATCTTGTGTAAATATTTCGTGGGTCATGACGTAACGTTTTGTAAACAATGTGGAGCTCTCTTTTAACCTGATGGGCATTGTTATGCAGTAAGGCATTGGTTGGTAATCGGACTATTGACCAGTCATAATTTGGAACAGAAATTTGCTTTCGATGCAGCATTGCTTGGGTGGAATTACATGTAGGTATGTTGAAACAAAACGCTGCAAGGTGTATGGGAATTCTTAGTGACGAATATAACCTAACCCCTTAATCCAGCAAGGCGGGAACAGGACATTCTTAATATAGACAGACGTGAAACAGGAATGAAAAGTTTATTGTGAACATATAGAGATAGTCTTAATATTGGTCTTAATTAAACATTTTTCGTGTACATATACTCACCTATATACAAAACATTATCGGTGAGGAATTGGTCAAAAGTGTATTTGGACTTACATTGTGTACTGCCAGTGAAGAATTTGTTCGTTTTTTGTACAGTGTTTTGGAAAAACGTTTCGATGGAGTGCGCCTCCTCTCCCTGGGCCCAGATTTTGGAATACCAAAGTGTCGAAACCATTATTCTCGTTCCATGCCACATTGGTCAGAATAACGCTGGCCACGTCGATGCCATATTTTGGTTCTGTCATCTGCAGTTGATACACAATACTGACTCTCAAAAACAGTTCTCAATTGCCTGTGTCGGAAGTTCTGTTGTTGTTTGGCAAACTAGACGTTCACGTCGATGGCGAGGAATGGTCCACGCCCACGGTAAGCTGTACGGCAATGGATGTTCTCTCTGGTGAGACGTCGGCGCACTGTATTAGTACTGATGTGTCTTCCGTGGGATCCCACTGTCTGAAGTTCTGTCTCTGGTGCCTGGTGGTCTTCTCACCTTGTTGTAACCCTTGGTCTACCAGTTCGGGGCTGATCATCCGTTGTTTTGGTGGCCAGCGTCAGGTCTGCAAAGCGTCTGCTTCCTCTAAGCTGCTGATGTCGTTGGAGTGTGATTATATTCAACCAGGTATGGGGGTGCATTTTATAGGGCTGGTCCCGTTGAACAGCACGTGCAGCATGAGTTACATAAAAATCATTGAGAACACATTGTCATTACCATCTCAGAAGTTTTTGAGAACATTTCCTGGGTTCAATTCTGTGTTTTGGAAGTAGCCTTATTGCTCATGCAAAGTTGGAGATGTGGTTACAAACTCACAAATATACAATAAAAACAGTTGGCAATTTTTATGCAATGCGTCTATTCTTAGTTGAATACCAAAAAATTTCCCTGTTGATCGGCCTTGGGGAAAAATTTTAGGGGGCTTTTTTGTTTTGACCCCCAAAATCGCCCTTAAATCCGTTAATGGCTATGATAACTTGCTTAATATTCATATTTAGGGTAAATAATGTACTAGGAGCCTATAGGAAATCGAAACCAAGGAATTCCAAAAATTATATTTACAAATATATTATTGTTTATACAGGTAACATTGAAGGTAGATGATCACCCTTTACCCTGTGACCAAGACAGCTCAACAAACTCCGTCCTAAAACTGGAGGTAGATGATGACCCTTCAACTCCTGATCAAGACCACTCAACAAGCTCTGTCCTAAAACCTGCTCATGATAAAATATTGATGTCGGAGGTGCAAATGAAACCAGAAATCCCAAATGAAGAAACAGCCAAAGAACCAAGCATTCTCAAACCTAAATCTGGTGCAAAAACAGGAAGGAAGCCGGCCATTGGCCCTTTTACATGTCCTCATTGCAAGGTACAAGTTCAGAAAAAGAAAAACCTTAGTACACATATTGCTCGATGTAGCAAAAACGAAAATAGAAAAGATCCAGTTTGTGAAATCTGTAACACAGCGGTGCGTTATCATAAATACAAAAGTCACATGGAGTCACACAATCCACACGTAATCAAATACGAATGTGACATATGCCAAAAACAATTTCGGAGCCACAAGTACATTAAAAGCCACAAGCAACTAGTTCATAGCGGAAGCGTCGAACATGTCCTCTGCCCAACTTGTGGGTTAAAATTCAAAACACGGTCTTCTCTAACTCTCCATTTAAAACGCCACGAGAATATAGAATACAAATGTGATGTTTGCGATAAATCATATAAAGATAAAGGAACACTTCAGGAACATTTAAATATCCACAAGGGGGTTAACCCGTATAAATGTGACGACTGCGAGGAGTGGTTTCCTTCAGCTCAAAGACGCAGTGCGCATGGCTTTCGTTGCCATGTGCCTAAACGTTTCTCGTGCGAGATGTGCGACAAGTCGTACAAAACGAAGAGGAATATGTTGTCACATATGAGAATCCACACTGGTGAACTACCGTATGCATGCAAGGAATGTGAAAAGAGATTTCGTTCAGCCGAATTATTGCAAGTACATTCTAAAATACATAAAGATGAGTATGACCATCTCTGTCCAGAGTGTGGAAAGGGTTTTAGTCAAAAGGGTAATATGAGAGCCCATTACAAAACACACCTAAAACCGCCCAAATTGACTAAATCAAAAAAAAAAAAAAAAAAGGTCACGAGAGAAAAAAAAAACCGGCACGAGAAAAAAAAAGGAAAGTGAAACATTTGTAAATGCTAATTTAGATATTTATGGTAAAATGTTAAAGGGACAATAACACTCTTGCTGGCTTGACAGGTCAAGAAAAAAAAATAGCCTTATTCTAACTACTAGAAGTTTAGGGATAATAACACTCTTGCTGGCTTGACAGGTCCGGAAAAAAATAGCCTTATTCTAACTACAAGATGTTTAGGTGTCCTACCTGTTGTGTAAATTATCCATTACAACCTATCTTACTTGTCGAGAGGGTTCGAAAATATGTTTAAATCCAATTTGCATTTGAAAGTGTTTACGTAAGGCTTTTCAACCCTTGTTACGGCATGTACATGTAGTTGAATTTTTCCAATTTTTAAAATAAGGTGTGTTAAGATGAAATTTGTATCTTTTTTTAATCGAAATATTGTAAAATAGTACAAATTGTTGACCAAAATAAATTTTGGAACATATTATTCAGTTACAACAAGAGTGGTATTGGGGCTTTAAATTATCATAACTTAGAAAGGGTGGGTGGGGTTTTTTTTGTATGTGCATGTATAATTATAAATCTTATTAAAATATATTTTGCTCTGTTTTACATGATTTTAAAAAAATGTTCTTGTATGTTGCTGTTGGGGGTACTTCGCAATGGTATCTTGGCGCCATTTTGGGGGACATGGGTAAGACGCTGGCTGACAAGGATAACTGTCTAGTCTTTCGGTTGGGACAAAAAAACGAGGACCCGTGTCCACATTGGCTTGTACGTATGGGATCCCTTGACAGTTGGAATTCGATATATTAGAGTAGGCCGTAGTGCCGCTGTCCGATCAAAATTTCCCTAATAGCACACTTAAGGCGCATGCCCGTCTTCATTAGCATAGTTTGGAGGACTATTGGTTACAACGCCTTCATCCAACATGACAGGAACAAGAAATTGGTAGTGGCCAATAGAAGGCCTGCATCCTAGAGGGCGGAAACAGACAGAAAATTTGTAGTGGCCAATAGAAGGCCTTCATCCAACATGGCGGTAACAGGGAATTTCTAGGGGCTAAAAGAAGGTCATTTTCAAACATGGCGTGAAAGGGTGTCTTGGTAGGGTCTAGATGGTCTTCTCTCTTGAACATGTTGTGAACAAGGCCGCTCTTTATTTGCAATAAAAATTTTCAGCACATAAGAAACACAGATATGGGTGCCAGTGCTACGCAATGATCACTAATCCAGTAGAACCTTAAAATCTCCGAACAAGTCATTATTAGTTATTCTTACTGTCAAACTTCAACGGACAAACGATCTTTTCACTTTACAGCAACTTTTCAAAAGAATCCAAAACTCTAGACATCTCCAAGTCATGCTTGAAGACACATCTGCTTGACGAAAATAAACACTAAAAGAATCCACAAAAAACAACTTTTAAAGCATAAGGAAAATGTATCAAAGTATTATTTTTTTAATATAAACAATGTTTATTCAGAAACTGAGGGATTGGGGAACAGGCAAAGCCTATATAAACCTCTCTCCCGCATTGTTTGGGGAACAGGTAAAGCCTATATAAACCCCTCTCCCGTATTGTTTGCCCTATACAAATCCAAATCTGTGTTAATTGATTGATTGACAAACGTTTCAATGATTGCTCATTGAAATTTTATGCTGATAATGGGGATAATAATGAAAATCAAATATAATTGATATTAAAATCAATGTTTTCTTTTATTACAAAACAAAATTCAGCGGACAATTTCGGCAAGGTCGTGTTACAACAGTGGACCACCTACAAGTTGACTCCCAGCATTACAATAAATCCGATAAAAGCGTAACTCACTTTTTTCTATTAATACTATGCCATGTTAACCTTTAACGCAATGGTAGAGCATACTCAATTTATGTATATTATAATAAATAAAATAAAAACCAAGTACGAACAATCCAAATCATAAGACAGAATTCGAAGTCCTAAAAACGTTATAGACAAAATACGATGTTATCAGCGCATCGTGTTAATCATAACCGGTAGGCAACCACTAAAAGATTACACGAAACCAATTGGTGCACGTTGCGTAAATCCTGCTTTCATATAGTGAAGCACCATCTTTGTTCATATATGGAAAGAGAACCTGACCAAAAATTCACCACAACCAACGTCTGGCCCTGAGTTTGCAAATCATTTACTCAACTTTTAATCACTGTTTATGCAAAATACCTTTGATCCAAAAACGCAAAGCTTTACACATAGTTTCTTATTGATTTATTTGATACATTAAAACAACAAAATTTGTACAAAGGCTTATCTGAGCCACGCCCATTTCCTGTAATTGTTTGTATCATATTAAAACATATTCCCCATACACTAAGGATCATCCCTATTGATTGTGGTGCATGACCCCCGCGAAATTGACCAGTTTTTTTCCTTAATCGGATTGGGCAGTCGCACAGAAGCTACCTTAGATCTAAACACAATGTTCTAATATGAGCACCGTGCGGAGGGTGGGGGGGGGGGTACGCGTTGGATTCCATATTTGGATAAATGTTTTATTAACCCTTTATTTATAAAAAAAAATGAGCTAATCTGTACGGGAGATGTTAATCGTAGGCCGGTCGGGCGGTTTCGGAAGTTCCGGAGTCCAAAATGGCCGCTTTTAGTGAACCTCCCTAACAGGCCTACAATTAGTATCTCCAAATCTGTGATTCATCCCTATCGCTATATCCAGCACGATGGCTAATTGGGTAAGACGCTAGCTCGCTAGTCTGGAGGTTGGGTGTTCCATCCCCTCATTGGCCGAGAAAGTTCATCCAGATTTTTGCATGTTTCAACTCGCCTGTCCAACCACGTGGGTTTGCTACGCGTAAGCGAATTATTAAATAAAATTGAACCATATGTTAGTCCCTAAATGACCTAGTTTGTGTCGAGTGGACGTTAAACCCCATTACTCTTTCTTTTTAAAATAGCATATTTATAGCCTGTAAAATGACCGACACTTTAATTGTCCAGTAGGACAATTTAAATATCAATCGGTCAAGACTTGCAAATATGACCCAAACCACATCTCTAGTTTTGTGCTTCATATATTCTCATAATAATTTTGTTTTTGTTCCATTTCTTGTTGGTAGGTAGGGCACACAAGTAAAGTTGGAGTAATTGAAGAATTTCCATTGAAATCCGAAGGTACCAGCATATCTGTAGAGCGAAGCATTGAGATTAAAAGTTCGGTTCAAGAAGTGATATCAAGAGTTGATAACGTACAAGCAGAAAAATTAACACCAAAGAAAATCCGTGTTAAATCTAAAAACAGAAAAACGAGCGTTGAAACATCACAAGGAGGAAAATTCACATCACAAAAAATATGTGCCGAATCCGTGAAAAACAGACCGACAAATAATTATGCCAAAGAGTTAAAGTGCCACATTTGTGGGAATTCGTTCTGGAGCAAGCTGCTGCTCTTAGCACATTTAAAACGTCATGGAAATATGGAATTTCGATGTATCCACTGTGATAAAACGTATAAAGATAACTCGAAATTACAAGCTCATTTAAACAGGCATATGGGTGTTAAACCATACAAATGTTCAACATGCGAGGAGTATTTTGTTTCACCACAGTTAAGAAGCGCTCACCATTTCCTACGGCATGTCCCTCCACGGTATTGCTGTGACGTTTGTAACAAGAGATACAGAAGAAAAGGCGAATATGTGATTCACTGCCGTACTCACACTGGAGAGAAACCATTCGAGTGTGACATCTGTCAAAAAGCCTTCAGTTCAAATCCACAGTTGAAAGAACATAGGAAAGTACATGTTGATTTGCCCAAGAACCCTGAACATGTTGATCTGCCTAAGAACCCAGAACACGTTGATTTGCAGAAGAAACCCGAACCATATGTCACCCATACTTGTGATATTTGTGGCATGGTATTGAAATCTAAGGGTTATTTACGCACACATTTAAAACGCCACGAAAGTATGGAATACCCATGTGGTCAGTGCGACAAAGTATACAAAGATCAGCAAACTTTACAGGAGCATTTAAATGTCCACAATGGTGTGTATCCATACAAATGTTCAAATTGTGATGAGTCATTCGCTTCAGCACATCTTAGAAGCAATCACAATATGCAGCGTCATGTTCCACCACGATTCACGTGCGATGTTTGCAATAAGCGCTTTAAGGACAAACGAGGGTTAACGGTTCACTGCCGTTCACATACTGGTGAGAAACCATTCTTGTGTGAAATCTGTAGCAAAACTTTCAGATCTAATGAATCTTTAAGCCAACACAAGAGAATTCATAGCGTTGTACCCTATCGTACTTGTCCCGTGTGTAACAAAGGATTTTCTCAAATGTATAGTATGAAAATACATCTCAGAACACATCAGAAACCGCCTAATTTAACAAAATCATCAACAACAAAAAAACGTTTAAAGAGAACAAACCAAGACAGTGAATAATTACTGAATGTTTAGTCCAGATACTTTTATCCAAGATGGTGGCAACATGAATTAAGATTATTAAATTCTCAGCTGTGTCTGATAGTTACTTCACATGACCAGGGGTCGGTTGCTCAAAACTAAGTTATTTTAACGGTCCGTTCAACTTTAACGGACATATTTTGTTAACGTGTTGTTTGTTAACTTTCCGTTAAATTTACTACAGAAAACACTAAAGAATACTTTATTTTGTATATAAGAATAAATCTGTAGGAAAAATTTTCACCACAAAATGTTCGAGGCCTTTATTTCCAGCAACAATCTTTCTCTCCGTTAAAGTTAACGGATCGTTAAAAGATAATGGAGCTTTGAGCAACCAGCCCCAGACCATGAACCTTTTTTTTATTATCTAAAGTGAACATTTTCAGTAATTCCTTGCTGCACCATTATCACTTACATTCTTGGTTTTATTAAATATGTCAATATTTCTGATTAAAACATATCATATCATATTAACATCAAATTGTATGTAGTACTATTGTTTAGACAATTCATTTTTAGAAAGTATCCAAAGAGAATTTGGGGAACACTGTACTGTAGTACAACTTTATGACAACGTCATTTCAGTGTTGTTAAAATGTAAAAGAAATAAACGTTATAATAACGTTAACTCCACGCAATGTGTTGGCTGGGTATTTTGTGTAAAACTGATATTAGGGAGTAAAGATGCCTTTATATGGAAATCGGGATATAGCCAATTAATAGGAAAAATGGTTTTTGTAAATAAAGGTATATATATAGTTTTCACCAATATATATTTCTTCTGTTTTTTCATGATTTTTATGTTAAATCAACTTGGATATTACTGCCAGTCCTTACCTTGCAAGTCATCTTAGGATCATCTTCAGTATCAATGAATCCAAGTCGATAAATGAAACATTTTAAAATGGAGGTCTAGGGCAGGGAATTATAGTGGCTGTTTAACAGGCCTGTGTACAACATGCCAGTCATCTTCGGTATCGGTATCATGTCGATAAATGAAACATTTTATAATGGAAGTTCAGAGCCTGGAATTATTGTGGCTGCTTAATGGGCCTGTGTACACCATTGTAGGAGAAAAGAATTCTTGGTGGAATTTTGGAGACCCTCGTCCAATATGGTGGAAGAAGGGGTAGCGTATAGAAAACCTTCATCTTTCAAAAACGTGAGTTCGAGGAGGTTTTGGTGTCCTTTAGAGGGCCGTGGTCAAACATGGTGGCAACATGTATTGAGATTATGAAATGAACGGCTAAGTGTGAGTGTTACTCCACATCGCCAGACCACGAACCTTTTTTATAACCCCAAATCGTATTGATACTATCTCCCTGATTATATATGTGTACTACATCGTTACACTGTTCATCACGTGTATTTTGCATACCGATAGTTCATTGGTCTATCACGCTATTTTACCGAGATTTCGCCTAATAGATTGGATGCTGCTATGGCGGGTGTCGCGCGCCAGGCAGGGTAAGCTTACTCTTCCTAGGACACCTGTTACCACTGTTCGTCGTGTATTTTGTACACGGTGAACAGTCCATATGCTGATTACACTATTTTGCGTTTTTACACATTTTTGCCTATACCGTTTTAAGGACTTCGAATTTTGTCTAATGGTTTGGATTGTTCGTACTTGGTTTTATTTTATTTTATTGATATCCAGTCTTCACAACGTTCTGTTTCAGAATAATCCCCTTTCAGAAATCTTTGGAAATCTGATATAGGCTACAGTTTTTAACAGAATTATTATCAAATTTTGTAAACATCAAGTCTTTCTTTCGTATAAAGTGCATGCTGTCGAGACATGTTTCCGCCATCCTTCCATGCCTTGTGCAGGCTTTGGTTTTGCTTTACCTAAGAATATAAAATCTTTGAAATGGCTTGTTTAATAGCCTGTAAAATGACCGACACTTGAATTGTCGAGTAGGACAATTTAAAAATCAATCGGTCAAGACTTGCAAATATGACCCAAACCACATCTCTGATTGACACCGGTGTGCTTTTTATACGCCCACATTGAAATGTGGTCGTAAATGTCAGTCCGTCGGTCCGGCGTCCGCAATTTTCGATAATAACTGTCAGAGTTATGGCCCCTTGATCTCTTCGAAATTTCTTGTGGATGCTTTAGATACCATTGTTATCATCTGATGCAATTTATATATATATATATATATACATGTACACTGTGTAACGCCTACATATAATCGTTTCGGTTGACTTTAGATTAACACACAAAGTTGAGGATCTTTACAGAGGCGGATCCAGGGGGGGGGGGCTTAGGGGCTTAGGTGCCCCCCCCCCCCTAAATCTCTAAAAAAACAGTATAAAAAAATAGATATGCGCCACAAATCACCACTGACACTCTGATTTTTTTTAAAAATTTATCAGGGCCACCCCCCCCCCCCCTAACTGGATTTCCTTGATCCACCTCTGGATCTTTAGACGGACAAGTATATTCATTTTCAAAATATTTAATTTCTTGTTGATAGGTAGGACACACGGGTGAAATTGGAGTATATGAAGAACTTCGATTAATATCCAAAGATACCAGCATTCCCATTAGAAATATATCTGTAGAACCCAGCATTGTGATTGGAAGTCATGTCCAACCACGGTATTGCTGTGATGTTTGTGACAAGACATATAGAAAAAAGCGCGACTATGTGATTCACTGCCGTTCTCATACTGGAGAGAAACCATTCGAGTGTGAAATCTGTCAAAAAGCCTTCAGTTCAAATGCAAACTTAACAAAACATAGGAAAGTACATGTTGAACTGCCCAAGAACCCTGAACATGTTGATTTGCCCAAGAAACCCGAACACGTTGATTTGCCCAAGAAACCCGAACACGTTGATTTGCCCAAGAAACGCGAACATGTTGATTTGCCCAAGAAACCGGAACACGTTGAACTGCCCAAGAACCCGGAACACGTTGATTTGCCCAAGAAACCCGAACACGTTGATTTGCCCAAGAAACCCGAACCCTATGGCACATATATTTGTCATATTTGTGGCATGGTATTGAAATCTGGGAGTGTTTTAAGCACACATTTAAAACGCCACAAAAATATGGAATACCCATGTGACAAGTGCGACAAAGTATACAAAGATCAGCAAACTTTACAGGAGCATTTAAATATCCACAATGGCGTGTATCCCTACAAATGTTCAAATTGTGATGAGTTATTCGCTTCAGCACATCTCAGAAGCCGTCACAAAATGCAGCGTCATGTTCCTCCACGATTCACGTGCGATGTTTGCAATAAGCGGTTTAAGGACAAACGGGGATTAAGGGTTCACTACCGTTCACATACTGGTGAGAAACCATTCAAATTAACACCAAGGAGAAAAAAAAGACCGAGAATTGATAATGCCTTAGAGTTTAAGTGCCACATATGTGAGAATTCGTTCCGGAACAAGAAGTTGCTCTCCACACATCTAAGACTTCATGAAGATACGGAATACCAAAGTGACCAGTGTGATGAGGCATATAAAGAGGAACGAAAACTTACGGTTCATTACCGTAGTCATACTGGTGAAAAACCATATGTGTGTGAAGTTTGTAGAAAAGCTTTTAGTTCAGATGAATCGTTAATAAAACACGTTAAAACACACAATGATCAACCAAGCCCTCAAGAAAATCATGTCTGTGTCTGTCACCTGTGTGGTCTGACATGCCGATCTAAAGGTGTGTTGAACGCACATTTAAAACGACATGAAAATACGGAATACCCGTGTGACAAGTGTGACAAAGTATACAAAGATCAGCATACTTTACAGGAGCATTTGAATGTCCACAATGGTGTGTATCCATACAAATGTTCAAATTGTGATGAGTCATTCGCTTCAGCACATCTTAGAAGCAATCACAATATGCAGCGTCATGTTCCACCACGATTCACGTGCGATGTTTGCAACAAGCGCTTTAAGGACAAACGAGGGTTAACGGTTCACTGCCGTTCACATACTGGTGAGAAACCATTCATGTGTGAAATCTGTAGCAAAACTTTCGCATCTAAGGATTGTTTAAGCCAACACAAGAGAATTCATAGCGTTGTACCCTATCGTACCTGTCCCGTGTGTAACAAAGGATTTTCTCAAATGTGCAGTTTGAAAATACATCTCAGAACACATCAGAAACCGCCTAAATTAACAAAATCGTCAACAACAACAAAACGTTCACAGAAAACAAACCAAGACAGTGAATAATTACTGATTGTTTAGTCCAGAGTCTTTTATCCAACATGGTGGCAACATGAATTAAGGTTATTACATGGTCAGGTGTGTGAGAGAGTTAATTCACTCTGTTTAGTCCAGAGACTTTGATCCAACATGGTGGCAACATGAGATTAAGATTATTAAATACTCAGCTGTGTCTTATAGTTACTTTACATGACCAAACCACGAACCTTTTTTTTATTATTTAAAGTGAACATTTGCAGTAATTCGTTGCTGCCACATAGTCACTTACACTCTTGGCTTTGTTAAATATGTCAATATTTCGGATTAATACATATCATATCATATTAACATCAAATTGTGTGTAGTACTATTGTTTAGAGAATTCATTTTTAGAAAATATCTGAAAAGACTTTTGGGAACACTATAGTACAACGTTATGACAACGTCATTTCAGTGTTGTTAAAATGTAAAAGAAATAAACGTTATAATAACGTTAACTCCACGTAATGTGTTGGCTGGGTATTTTGTGTAAAACTGATATTAGGGAGTAAAGATGCCTTTATATCGAAATCGGGATATAGCCAATCTTTAGGAAAAATGATTTTTGTAGATAAAAGTATATATATAGTTTTCACCAATTCATATTTCTTCTGTTTTTTCATGATTTTTATGTTAAATCATCTTGTCTATTACTGCCAGTCCTTACCTTGCGCATGCAAGTCGTCTTAGGATCATCTTCGGTATCAAAAATGAAACATTTTAAAATGGAGGCCCAGGGCAGGGAATTATAGTGGCTGTTTAACGGTACTGTGTACAGCATGTCAGTCATCTTCAGTATCAATGAATCCAAGTCGATAAATAAAACATTTTAAAATGGAGGCCCAGGGCAGGGAATTATTATGGCTGTTTAACAGGCCTGTGTACAACATGCCAGTCATCTTCATTATCGGTGAATCCATGTCGACAAATGAAACATTTTATAATGGAAGTTCAGAGCCTAGAATTATTGTGGCTGCTTAATGGGCCTATGTACAACATGGTGGGAGAAAAGAATTCTTGGTGGAGTTTAGGAGACCCTCGTCCAATATGGTGGAAGTAGGGGTAGCGTTTAGAAAACCTAAATCTTTCAAAAACGTGAGTTCGAGGAGGTTTTTGTGTCCTTTAGAGGGTCATGGTCAAACATGGTGGCAACATGTATTTAGATTATGAAATGAACGGCTAAGTGTGAGTGTTACTCCACATCGCCAGACCACGAACCTTTTTTATAACCCCCAATCGTATTGATATCCAGTCTTCACAACGTTCTGTTTCAGAATACATTTGTAATCCCCTTTCAGAGAAATCTGGAAATCTGATATAGGCTACAGTAGTTTTTAACAGAATTATTATCAAATTTAGTAAACATCAAGTCGAGACATGTTCCCGCCATCCTTCCATGTTTTGCTTTACCTAAGAATATAAAATCATTGAAATGGCTTGTTTTATAGCCTGTAAAATGACCGACACTTGAATTGTCCATTAGGACAATTTAAATATCAATCGGTCAAGACTTGCAAATATGACCCAAACCACATCTGTGCTTTTTATACGCCCACATTGAAATGTGGTCGTAAATGTCAGTCCGTCGGTCCGGCGTCCGCAATTTCCGATTTTAACTATGGGAGTTATGGCCCCTTGATGTTTTTAAATTTCTTGTGGACGCCTGGGCTGCTAAAGTTAATATCCAATTGACTTTTATACACAGTGTTAATAAAGGCCATGAGACGAAGAAACCCGCTGATTTTCAACGATATCAAATAATTACTACCGGAGTTATGACCCTTGATCACTTTGAAAATATTGTGGATGCTTTAGATACCATTGTTATCATCTGATTAAATTTATATATATATATATACATGTACACTGTGTAACGCCTACATATAATCGTTTCGGTTGACTTTAGATTAACACACAAAAGTTGAAGATCTTAAGACGAACAAGTGTATTCATTTTCAATGATTTTTGATAAATTGAACAGCCAAATCCTTGATATTAAATATTTCTTATAAATAACGTTAGCATGGGCCAAACAAAAGCTTATAATTTTCTGAGTTGTTTCTCTTTCTTAGTCAGATTTAAGTATATTATAAATGTTTCATTACCAACCAAATGTAAATATGTGACAACATTTGTTGACGGCCTGGACGATTTAATTGCTGTGGGCCAATGTTTCGTTGTCTGACAACCTATGTTTGTGCTTTTCACATTGTTATATTATTTTTATACGCCCACATTGAAATGTGGTCGTATATTGCCGTCGCCCCCGTCCGTCCGTCCGTCCGTCCGTCCGTCGGTCCGTCCGTCCGTCCGTCCGTCGGTCCGGCGTCCACAATTGCTTGTGGACGCTCTAGAGGCCAAAGTAAATATTCGATTGACTTTAAATTTATACACAGTGTTTAAGGTCATGAGACGAAGAAGCCTATTGATTTTCAGCGATTTCCGATAATAACTGTCAGAGTTATGGCCCTTGATCACTCAAAAAAATCTTGTGGACGCTCTAGAGGCTAAACTTAATAACTGATTGACTTTAAATTTATACACAGTGTTTAAGGTCATAAAATGAAGAAGCCTATCGATTTTCAGCGATTTCCGATAATTACTGTCAGAGTTATGGCCCTTTATCACTTAAAAAAATCTTGTGGACGCTCTAGAGGCTAAAGTTAATAACCGATTGACTTTAAATTTATACACAGTGTTTAAGGTCATGAGACGAAAAAGCCTATTGATTTCCGATAATTACTGTCAGAGTTATGTCCCTTGATCTCTTTAAAAAATCTTGTTGACGCTCTAGAGGCTAAAGTTAATAACCGATTGACTTTAAATTTATACACAGTGTTTAATGTCATAAAATGAAGAATCCTATGGATTTTCAGCAATTTCTGATAATTACTGTCAGAGTTATGGCCCTTTATCACTTAAAAAAATCTTGTGGACGCTCTAGAGGCTAAAGTTAATAACTGATTGACTTTAGATTCATACACAGTGTTTAAGGTCATGAGACGAAGAAGTCTATTGATTTTCAGCAATTTACGATAATTAGTCAGAGTTATGGCCCTTGATCTCTTAAAAAAATCTTGTTGACGCTCCAGAGGCTAAAGTTAATAAGCGATGGACTTTAGATTTATACACAGTGTTTAAGGTCATGAAACAAAGAAGCCTATTGATTTTCAGCAATTTCCAATAATTACTGTCAGAGTTATGGCCCTTGATCACTTTAAAAATACTTGTGGATGCTCTAGAGGCCAAAGTTAATATCCGATTGACTTTAAATTCATACACTGTGTTTAAGGTCATGAGACGAAGAAGCCTTTTGATTTTCAGCAATATCCAATAATTACTGTCAGAGTTATGGCCCTTGATCACTTTCAAAATTTTGTGGACGCTCTAGAGGCTAAAGTTAATATCCGATTGACTTTAAATTTATACAAATTGTTGAAGGTCATGAGACGAACAAGTATATTGAGTTTCAATGAATTTAGATAACTTAAACAGCATGGAGGAGAACTTTATCAAAGCCAAACAAATTCTGATAATTACATAATGAGTTGTTACTTTTAATCAGATTTTAGTGTTTTATAAATGTTTCATTATCGAAAAAAATTAAATATGCGACAACTCTTGTTGACTGCCCGGACGATTTAGCTGCTGTGGGCGTATGTTTCGTTGCCTGGCAACCTATGTTTGTATTTATTAAGAAAATATTTAATTTCTTGTTGATAGGTAGGACACACGGGTGAAATTGGAGCAATTGAAGAAATTCCATTAATATCCGAAGATTCCAGCATTCCCATTAGAAATATATCTGTAGAACCCAGCAGTTTGATTGGAAGTTTATTTCAAGAAATGAAAAACGGGCCGACAAAAAATAATAACTTAGATTTTAAATGTGATGTTTGTGGGAATTTGTTCCGGAGCCGGCAGGTGCTTTTACGTCATTTAAAACGTCATGAAGATACGGAATACCAATGTCGCTACTGTGATAAAACGTATAGAGAAAGAGCGAAATTACAAGCTCACTTAAACAGCCACATGGGTGTTAAACCATACAAATGTTCAACATGTGACGAATCATTTTCTTCACCGGATTTAAGAAGCGCTCATCATTTCCGAAGCCATGTCCCACCACGGTATTGCTGTGATGTCTGTGGCAAGAAATATAAAAAAAGGTACGAATATGGGATTCACTGCCGTACTCATACTGGCGAGAAACCATTCGTGTGTGACATCTGTCAAAAAGCCTTCGGTTCAAATATATCTTTAATAAGACATAGAAAAATACATTTTGATCTGCCCAAGACACCTGAATCCGATGGTTCCCATCCTTGTCATACTTGTTGCATGGCATTTAATTCTGAAAAAGCTTTACGCACACATTTAAAACGCCACGAAAATATGGAATACCCTTGTGATCAATGTGACAAAGTATACAAAGATATGCCTACTTTACAGGAGCATTTAAATATTCACAATGGTGTGTATCCATACAAATGTTCAAATTGTGATGAGTCATTCGCTTCAGCACATCTGAGAAGCAATCACAATATGCAGCGTCATGTTCCACCACGATTCACGTGCGATGTTTGCAATAAGCGCTTTAAGGACAAACGAGGTTTGACGATTCACTGTCGGTCACACACTGGTGAGAAACCATTCTTGTGTGAAATATGTAGCAAAACTTTCAGATCTAATGAATCTTTAATTCAACACAAGAGAATCCACAGCGATGTACCCCACCATACTTGTCCCGTGTGTAACAAAGGATTTGCTCAAATAAATAATATGAAAAAACATTTGAGAACACATCTGAATCCCCCAAAATTAACAAAATCATCAAAAGAAACACGTTCACAGAAAACAAACCAAGACGGTGAATAATTATAGATTGTTTAGTCCAGAGACTTTTATCCAACATGGTGGCAACATGAATTAAGGTTATCAAATGGTCAGGTGTGTACGAGAGTTAATTCACTCTGTTTGGTCCAGAGACTTTGATCCAAGATGGTGGAAACATGAGATTAAGATTATTAAATGCTCAGCTGTGTCTGATAGTTACTTTACATGACCAAACCACGAACCTTTTTTTTTTTAACTATTGTGAACGTTTTTAGCAAATTAAAGGCATGATTTTGGATGCCGTTGCAATCTGATTAAAAAACAGATCCTTTTTCGTTTCGTTTTTATAGTTTAAAATTTCGTTCTACTTGTATTAACATTGAACTACTACACTAGGATCTGGAAGATTTTTTTTATCATTGACGTGTTCTGAATGGTATAAAGTACATGTATTAGCCAATGAAACGGTCTGTTACGACGAGCTTTAGGCGTCTTTTGCACTGAACTGTGGATAATCCACTACTAAGCCATGCTGTACGGTAGACGGTAGTACTAGTGACCCGTATGGATGTCGTCAACTTTGACCTCTCCGGCATTGCTCGAGCAAGAATGTTTTTACTGTCCTGACGAGGTTAATAAATACTGTTTGTCAATCGGTCGCTACCTATAACTCATGGGGTCATCTCATGTTTGGAAGAATGATTACAAATGACAAGTGCAATATGAAGTACATATTATCATATAGCTCTACAATGCCTGTGTCATGCAGTATACTAAATATAGTAACTTTGGGCTATGTTATTATTATGCACATGCCGTTATTATTATGCACATCTAGTAACATCAATGCCGATTGGTTAATAAAATGTCGGACGTCATAGGGTCAAAAGCTGATCGTATGACCTATCGCAGCAAACGGTCAGACCTTCATGTAGTGTAGGCCATCAAAAGAAAAAAACCGAAACGAAATATAGATCTGTGTCCGTATTCAAAGGTTTTCTAAAAGTTAAGAAAAATACTAAATTTTGCAACTTAACCAAGTGTCTTACCTTAAATCGGTATTCAAAGGCTCTATTTTACATATACTTGGTTATGTGAAAATTTAACTCCACACTTAAATTATGGAAAACTCTTATTCGCCAAATAGGATGACTTTTCAGTTTATGGAATGCCCTCCAACGGCCAAAAATCATGAATTTCTAACATTGCAAGCATCACTATACGTATATTTAAGTAAAAGCTACGGACCCTGTATTTTAATCAGATTGGATCCCGTTGCTGTGCCATTATCACTTATATTCTTCTGACTTGGGGAAATGATTTTTATGTATGTATGTATATATATATATATATATACACAAAAATATAAAAGTTTTCGAAAAAAGAACTACATTATTTGTCGATTATTAGTACTTTCGCTTATTTTATTAAGCTCTTCAGATAATCTACATCTTGTTAATACAACAATGACTATGTTAGAAGCCAAAGAGGCATATTTTATTGACAAATATCGGCCAGCTTTAAATGCAAAATTATAGTATAGTTTCATTGCATATAGGCCGAGTTTTGTTGTCTGATTTGATATTTTATTTATGTCCCCTTTTTTGTACTACTGTGTAACTATGGCGCTATGACGTCATAGTCATTGTTGTATTAACAAGATGTAGATTATCTGAAGAGCTTAATAAAATAAGCGAAAGTACTAATAATCGACAAATAATGTAGTTCTTTTTTCGAAAACTTTTATATTTTTGTGTATTTAATACCTAAGAGTAGTTATCTTTAACTTTTCATATATATATATATATTTGTTCTGTTTTTCGTGATTTTTTTATTAATTCATGGTGGCAACTGCATTTAGATTATTACCCCTTTCTTTATAGCAGCGTAAACAAGGGTAGTTTACCTGTTATAGTTTCTACGGCAGGAGCATGAAGTAAGTTTTAGCAGTAGAGCGCAGAAAGGTTCAAAGCTACAAGTATTTAATAAATCTATTTCACAATATAGCCGAGATCGGGCCTCTAAAGTTACATTATTCAAGATATAGATAAAGAACGAGCCATTGTTGCCATAATAGTTCGAAAGTAGATAATGTAAAATGAATAATTAGAAAATTTCATTAAATTACTTTATTGCAAGCGAAGATATTGGCATTCAAAAGTTTGGCAGACGTGTGCAATAATTTCAATCACGGTCCTGGTTGATCGAAGCTAAGTGTCGAAACGCCTGGAAGCCGCCATATTGATTAAATCAGAGTATCGCTGAAACGTTTTAATCTGTTTAATATCAGAGAAATCTGATGCTATCCAAAGTTGATTAAGGCCTGTATCAGTTAATTAATGTCTAAGTAATACTTTAGAAAACATTTCAGGCCCAGAGACAGACCTGCTATAGGCAGATTTAGCTCTTGAATAATGTATCTTTAATGAACGGATGATGTTGCATTTTTATGTTTACTCACAGAAGAGTCGTTTGATATATATTCCATGTATGGTCCTTAAATAAAGCCATAATCTAAAGTATCATGTAAAACAGAAAGAGTCTTTGTCGAGTGTTGATATTTATTGATATGAAAGCGAATTATTGAAATGAAATTGAAAACCATAAGTTCGTCCCGAAATGGCCTAGTTTTGTCGAGTGGACGTCTCTCTCTCTCTCTCTCTCTCTCTCTCTCAACTCTCTCTGTCAAAAAATAGGATATCCTGTTTTGAAAATGTCTTCATTGCGACGAGGGGGGGGGGGTATTTCCTCTCAAACAAGGTCGAGTCAGAACTGTAAATCTCAAACACAATTTATACAAATATGCTCGAGGAATAAAATTTATAAAAAAAACACCATCGTCTATTCTTTGTTTAAGTGGCAGTATTATTATTAATTATTTTTAAAAAATTAATTCACATCCAGTATATTCACTAAGTTAAAGGGAGTATAACCCTACTTTTTGAAACCTTGAAATCGACAAAATTGGTTCTAAAAGCACATATGAATCTAACATCAGACTTTACTAATTACTTTCACATTGTGTTGTGCGATATGATTTTATTTGGTCATCACAAAATGGCACCCGAAATGTAAGCAAAATAAGAATATCCCAGAATTCCAGTAAGAAAATCCTTAATTTATCATGTTTTCTTATGGGAAAAAAAACTTACATTGAAGAATAACCCGTTACAGGTTCAAAGAAAAAAATTCAGAAGAATAACCCCAAATTCTCCTGTATTGTACATTGTATCTGTTCAAAGCTGCCCCTGACTTTCAGACCACAAGTTATTCCAGGCATAGATAGAGAAATGTGGTTTAACGTCCACTCAACACAACTAGGTCATTTTTGGGACTTACATATGGTTTAATTTTTTTTCAATAATTCGCTTGCGCGTAGGGGTCTTTAGCAGTGGAAGGAAACCGGAGTGCCCGGAGGAAACCCACGAGGTTAAGAAGGCTCCCCTATCTCCATGCCACATACGCTCACACCAGGGCTCGAAACCACAGCCACAAGCCAGAGGTGGTCGGCCAGCTAGAGGTTGAAGCGCGGCACTCTAGACCACTAGGTCATCCCACCCCCCTCCAGGCATGGGATATACCCCAAAGATAAACGAGTTTTACTATTATAAGTTTATTTATAAGGAATAGAAATATCCCATTGCGACAATATTCTGCTCATTAAGGTGCAAACATATTGGGTTAGACCCACTCAGCAAATCTCGACAGATTCCGGTACCCTACATGAAATCTCGGCTGTAGGACAGTAAGTGAATGATATATACCTACGCCCATACATTTGCGAAGCGGCTACCAGTTTACTTTAAACGGGAAAACGTGTCGCTTTTACAAAGGCTGCTGGTTTGATAAAAATTCCCTCGTAATTTCCTAAACCCAATGCCAAACGTGACGTTTGTTGATATAATACACTCTCCACAGAAATCTCCATGGGGGCAGCAATTTTTCATTCGGAACCTTTGAAATATGGCGGCAATGGTCATACATCCGAGATGTATGCGTAGAATCTGTCGAGGTTTGCTGAATGGGGTTAGACCTTTAGAGTGACGTGTGTTTGTTCCACGTGATTTCAATGTCTGTAGAAGATACCATAACGTTCAAATCAGATTCGCTTTCAAAATTTAAAAGGGAGATCATTTCATATTTTAAAAAGTTACAAGCCAGTCCTACCTTGTTCGTATGAACCATGACGTTCAAATCAGATTCGCTTTCAAAATTTAAAAGAGAACGATTCATATTTTAAAAAGTTACAAGCCAGTCCTACCTTGTTCGCAAAAACTACCTCGCCATCCTGTCTCGCATCCTCCTGTACAGCTCCCGGTTCTGCTATCACAAGGTTCATTTCTGCACCGTCCGCATTTACGATCACATCTTCGGCCATAGAATCCTTCCAGACAACCTTCAGAACATGCCCCATTGGTGGAATTACATACGTTATTTATACAGCCCTCCGAACAATCTGCAAAAATAATATGGACAATATCTACGACATTCTGCTCACAGAGATCCATCTACTTCGAGGATAAATCTCTGTCCTGGGTGGCCGCCATATCTAAAAAATAGTATATTGTTTTCGATTGCGCTGCTACTCAGTTTCACATCTGGTACACACACAAAGTCTAAATAAACCTATTACATTCCAATAAATAGAAGCAGAATAAACAATTCTAAAAAGTTTACTTAGTGTTTTCAACTAAAATCGTCGATTTATGACTTAAATCGGTCAACTAGCTTAGTGTCTGTTTTCAAGCGGAGCTAACTGTAGACAGACAGCCTGGGTTTAGTATGTATCTACGATTGTAAATTAAAGATTGATGATAACTCTGCCTATTGCAGGTCTTTATTTTTGTTGAAAATGTCATATAAACTGCGGGGGGGGGGGGGGGAGATCGCCAAATCGTTAGCACGTGCGCGCTGTATCATAAAGCCTGTTATGTTGGCTGTCATTGGGACAACTGGCGTGGTTTCGAATCACCTGTTGTACGTGAAAAGAAGTAGGGTCCTCCAGTTCCCCCCCCCCCCCACTGCTAAATACCCGTACGCGCAAGGGAATTGTCGAAATGAAATTAAACCATATTATGTTAGTCCCGAAATGACCAAGTTTGGGTCGAGTGGACGTTGAACCTCATTTCGCTCTCTCTCTCTCTCTCTCTCTCTCTCTCTCTCTCGCGCGCGCGCTCTCTCTCATATAAATATTATGTATTATTTATTTAGACGTTTAGTAACATGGTATGCAATTTTAAGTGGATTAGAACGGCCATCGCCTTACCCACTTAGCCACGTGATCCCCCAAGTAGATTAGAACGACTTGGTCATTTAATGATTTAATATAAAACTGGATTTTACAACTGGGGTTCCCCTTTTCGTCAATATCCCGATTGGAACAAAAAACATAAAACTAGGACTTTAGACACTATCTAATTTTTATCGACCAGTCACCCTTTTAAATATAGGAGCCACGTTGGCTAAATAATTAAGACGCTTTCAGATCGGCGTGCACGCGAAATATCCACTGGAAGTTGGAATTTAATGTGAGAATAGCTCGTAGCGGCGCTGTGTGGGCAAAATTTCCTTTCTAGCACGCTGCATGGCGTTTACCCGTAGTCATTAGCCCAATCGGAGCAAAACAGTAGGGCGTTAAACCCTATTTCATTTTATTTCACCGGTTAGATATATTTGTGTTATTTACCAATCGTCGCCTCCGGTTTCGTCCCACTGCTAAAGACTCATGCGCGCAAGCGAATTATTGAAATAAAATTAAACCATGTTAGTCCCGCTATCGCTCTGTATAAATAAACTAAACCTATAAATATAATAAATACGGTATATTTACTCTATTGGGTTTTAAAACATACACACAATACGAGCTCTGTGGTACTTTTCTTATTGAGTATATTATACGATACACAATCAACTAATATTCCTTTAATGAACGAAATGACTCATTTTACAAACACTTATGACATGTCTTAATTAGCACTAGTTGACATGACGTGGCTTCATTTAAAATACTTAAAGGAGCTAAATTGACATCTAGAAATGAACACAAATGGGTCACAACACATATAATAATGTAATATGAATGTATATATAAACTGATTTATATACATGTTCGGCGAAATATCCAAATTAAATGGCAATCTTTGGCGTCTGGTTATTACAGTCTACACCGGTAGTGTTCTCCTGAAGGATATGTAAAGCCTCGTTCTTTACAAATGGTGCTCGAAAGCAATCTGGCACGCGATTCGTGTGCATCTTTGAAAATTTTAACTGTGTCTTAAATAATGGATACCAGAAGCCCATCTTTTCATGGTAAGATAACAGAGCCTCAATGTTGATTTGGTGTTTTCAATGTCGAATAATATGGGTGACACTGGGTTAAAGATTTCGCTACTTTAAACTTTTGTTATGGTGAAGTTAAACCTATTGATATTAATAACTAGTGTTTAAAACATTAAAATATTTCCAGACAAACTCCTCCAGGCACCTAATATTTCCACAGAAAACTTCCAGGGCACCTAACATTTCCACAGACAAACTCCCAGGCACCTAATATTCTCACAGACAAACTTCCAGGATCCTAATATTCTCACAGACAAACTTCCAGGATCCTAACATTTTCACAACATGTTGCTGTGGAGCATCTATCCGGTAAAAATACAGATTCTGTTTCGTTTCGTGTTTTATAGTTCTAAATCACGTTTAACTCGTCTTCACAACACTCGAAAGTATTCTTTTAGAGGCATTTAGTAACTGGATAGAGCAATACACAAAAACAGCTACTTAATTTATTTAGAATGAATGAATGAAATGGGGTTTAACGTCCTACTGTTATGCACTTAACCTGGGCTAATTGAAGACGGGCATACGCCATACAGTGTGCTATGAGGGAAATTTTGCCCGGGCAGCGGCACTACGGCCTACTCTTTTATCGAATTCCAACTGCCAAGGGATCTTTTACGTGCACTTTAATGTGTGCACGGGACCTCGGTTTTTCGTCCCATCCAAACGACTAGACAGCTGTCCTTGTCAGGCCCTCCTTCTGCATCACTGACAAGGGGAAATCACATCGGAAAATCGAGATGAACTTTCTCGGCCAATGCAGAGATCGAACACTCGACCTCCAGGCTAGCGAACCAGCGCCTTATCCACTTAGCCACCGTGATCTCCTAATTTATTTAGGTGACGTTATCAAGCTAATATATTAAAAGTATTAAAACGAAACGAAACGAAATATAGATCTGTATTTTAAACAGACACTGTGTAAAGCGTCGTCGGATTTAGATACACATGTAACCTTGTCAGTGATATCACTCTAGGTGGAAGCGAGCGTTAAGCATAATAATGAATGAAATGGGGTTTAACGTCCTACTTTTATGCACCTAACCTGGGCTAATGGAAGACGGACATACGCCATACATTGTGCTATGAGAAAAATATTTTGCCCTTGCAGCGGCTCTATGGCCTACTCTACATCTGCAGGGGATAGTTGTAAAAGTCAAGGTCCGCTGCAGATTTGATAAAAGGTCGTGAGGGCTAGAACTAACCCTAGACCTAACCTTTAACCCTAATCAACAAACGCGGCAACTGTCACGTGTCGTCCTCATTCGGCAAACCTCGACAGATTCCGGTACTCTCCGTAACCTTCATCTAGACTCGGATGTATGATAGTCATTGATATGTACCTACGACCATACATTTGCGATGCGGCTTATCGACTACCGATTTACTCTAACAGGAAAACGTTCCGCTTTTACAAAAAAGCCCCAAAATCTGGTTAAGCTGTCCACACCCGTTGGTGGAGTCGTCCACACGACTTAGTATAACTTCTGGACACATAATGTATTTTTAAATAGTATAGTTTTTCTGCGTGGTCACCCTTTCTATCGGTAAATAAACAACAAAGTAAATAATTTCTGGATATTGTAATTGTAATACGTTTTTTGGAGTCGTCCACACGATGTATTTTTAATTAGTATAGTTTTTTCTGCGTGGTCACCCTTTCTCCCGGCAAATAAACAACAAAGTAAATCGTTTTATTCCATAAATAACAAATTCATTAACAAATTCATAAACATATTTAGTTGTGGACGACATCACTAATAGTTGCTGACGACATCACCAATGCCTTGTGGACGACTCCACCAACGGTTGTGGACGACTTCGCTTTTGGACGACTTGACTGGCACCCATCTCCTGGGGGCAACCTTGTTTATCCGGGTTCTTTAAAATAGTTCCAAAATGGCGGACTTCAGTATACAGCCGAGTCTAGATATAGGGCACCGGAATCTGTCGAGGTTTGCCGAATGGTGTCGTCCTAACCATATTTACATCTCACGACCTTCACGAAATATGTACTGAGTGTTAACTTTCAGACATAGACGCCGTTCCTTCGGTTTCTTTGCCCTTTAAGATGGGGTGGAGTGGTTTGCAGAATGTTTAGCACGTGCGCACTGTATCATAATGTCTATCATAGAGTCGCCTGTCCAATCTCGTGGGGTTTTGCCGGGTCCTCCGGTTTCCCCCCACTGCTAAAGAACCCTACGCGCAAGCGAATTCTTGAAATAAAATTTAACCATATGTTAGTCTCGAAATTACCTAATTTGTATCAAGTGGACGTTAAGCTCTCTCTATCTCTCTTTTCTAGATAATATGGGTGGACCCTTTCTATTACCGAAATGACATAGTTTGTGTCGAGTAGACATTAAACTTCTGTCGAGTGGACATTAAACCCCATTCCCCCCTCTCTCTCTCTCCCTCCCTATCTCTCTCTCTCTCTCTCTCTCTCTGAATGTGGAATGAGTTCTTTTTCAATGATTAAACTCCAGTCGTGCTTGTGTAAAAAAAAACAACAACCCCAAAACAGTGAGCGTTATCCCATATATAATAGTGTAACAGTTCATATAACATCACCGATTCGATAAACTTCTGGTAGCACACTGTATGGTGTATGCTTATTCTTAATTAGACCAGTCGGCGCTGAACGCTAGGACGTTTAAAGGGACAATCCCGGTAAGAACGGAGTCTCAAAAATTAAAGTCCGAGTATTTGTGAAATTCATGGACCAAAATATCAAAGCATGGTGTATTTACATTGTCTGAAAATTTCAGCTGAAAATAGTGAGTCGTTTGGACGTGAACGTCAACACTGCTTATCCGGACACGTAACCCTTTTAAGATTTCGGGTCATTTTTTTCATTGGGTGACCTGATAATCGATTTACGTTTCTTGAGAGGTCTATACAGTGAATGACCCATGTACTGTACTTGATAACAAAAGGTAAATTTCACCTACATATTATTTTTATAGAAAAAGTCTGGTTTTATCCAGATACTGTATAATACAAAGGTCTCAATTTCCAGATGCAGACTGTCAGGTTTAAGTTATTTACAAGCATATCACAAATATCGGGTTAGTTGATCGGCCTTAGTTAATGGGTTTTAAATGATTTTAACACAAAATTAAGCAGTTTTATTCTCCAAAAAGTTATCGGGATTGGCCCTTTAACTCCATTTCATTTCACTTCTGGAAGCGATAATCTTACCTCGCTGGGCTGCTGCTAATCCTATCAAACATAAGACGAAGAAAACGATTAATCCTACGGGTAACTCCATCGATCAGAATTTGTCTGTATAGATAAATCACAAGTATATATAAGACTTATTATTACTTATACACCATGTTATGGTGAACCAAATTTAACACCCGTACAGTACGACGTTTACTCATTAATTGTTCCCTCATAACATCCGTTCCACGTTCAATGAAGCGCCCTAGTCAAGATGCGCAATAACGAGATTAAATCATCTAAACCATGTGTCATTAAGTCTCGTTGTTATTCAATTTTATTTAATAAGAAATTTTGATGTTTTTCGGTGTTTTCTCGAGGGATATGAAAAACCATTATGGGTGAACTAAGAATTATAATATAAGGATTTATTTTCTTCGGCTTTAGAACATGTAGATGTAAATATGTTTAGATAGCATATACATGAATTAATTATTTAATTATAGATGTTTAATTGTCTAGTAAATATAGATAGACGAAGTATGGGAAGTAACTCTTATCAAAGCGGAAGTCACGTCTTCCGATCTCTTGTAATTGGTAGAAATGAGTCACATCTTGCTTATTTGGCTGTGTTGTAGTTAATAAATCTATTGTTTACAGTGGAACACTTGATATGTAATGATGGTTAGCGACTTATTTTTAAGACAGACATACGGCTAGATCTATTTCACATGCACAACTGCAGATTTCCCCGAGATAGCCTAGAGTGCCGCGATCGACCTCTAGGTGGTCAGTCACCTCTGGCTTGCGGCTGTGGTTTAGAGCCCTAGGTGAGCGTATGGGACATAGGGGCGATTTCTCAACCGCGTGGGTTTCCTCCGGGCACTCCGGTTTCCTACCACTGCTAAATACCCCTACGCGCAAGCGAATTATTGAAATAAAAATTGAAAATCATGCGTTAGTCCCGAATTGACCTAGTTTGTGTCGAATGGACGTTAAACCCCATTTCTCCCTGTCTCTCTTTTTCCCAAGGTCACGATATCTAGACAAGGTTAGGGTACGTGATTGTTGCCGTGTTGTGGGCTAGGGTTAGAGTAAGGCCTTGGGCTGACCCTGTTTCCTTCTCGTAGTCGTAACCAATGACAAAATCTGCATGTTGTGTGCTATGATGGATATTGGTCCCTGACTGAGGTGCTACGATTATTTATGTTCCAACTGCCAAGTTTTTTTTTAAATGTAGGCCTAATGTCAGTAGGAAAAATCTAAATATTAAGATCACCTGCAGATTTCGGAAAGGTCACGGGATGTAAACATTATTAGGGCATGTTGTTTCCGAGGATTGTGTGTTGGCATTAGGGCTAGCTCTATTTACATCTCGTAACCTTGACGAAATCTACAGGTGGCCTTGCTATTTAGATATAACCACTGTCTGTCAGTGGTAGGCCTATATCCGATAGGATTTGCCTATATGGGCAAATTTAATAAATAACAATATGCGACAGTCGTTAACATGTTAAAAGAAAATAAGTTCTTTTTCATGTGTTAGCGTCAGCGTGATTCACCACAACTATGTTATCCCCGAATAATGACCTAGTTGGTGTCGAGTGGGCGTTAAATCCCATTTCTCTCTCTTGTCTAGGTGCTATGGGCGAACCCGTCTATTATAAAACGAACATGTTCTGGTAGTATGCATCGTGTAAGCTGGCCACAAACTGAAATCAAACTTGGTGGGTAGTCAAATGAAATCAAGCTTGACATATAGTCAAACTAAAATCAAACTTGACATATAGACAAACTGAAATCAAGCTTGGCATATAGTCAAACTAAAATCACGCTTGACATAATATAGTCAAACTGAAATCAAGCTTGGTATATAATCAAACAATCCTTTTTTGTTTTAGATGAATTTGAGACACGAACAGAAACAGGATTCGCATTATTCACGTTCCATATTATCTTAACCCCACCCCTTCCGGATTTAAACAGAACTCATTTCTGAGAACCAGGACTTCTAAATACGTTCTCTGATTTACTCACCAACTGTTTATTCATAATGGCCGGGAATGATGCTCGTGAAATTTATGGACAAATGTGCAATTACAATTAATTCTTGGTTTTTGATTAACAGGGCGATCATTGTATTTAAACTTCGAACATTTCTTCATTTCTTTAATACAGCAATTTGATTAAAACACAGATCCTATTTCGTTTCGTTTTTGTAGTACAAAATGTCGCTTCACTTATCAATACCACACTAGGATCTGGAAGAGTTTTTATAGTACCTGCATAAACAATTTTAGATGTGCTTTTTACGATCCTCCAACTTTCCGGCCATAGGTCCAACGCTGTAAGAAAATTCATTCACTTTGATTCACTCACTCCGTTCGTTTGATAAATCCCAGGCCCGGTGGAGTGGGGACCTGGCCACTCGCCTATAGGGACCTAGGATGGAAGGCCCCCCAAATAAGAATTGCTTCCGCCTGCCCTGCATTCCCCTCTCTTCGGATGAACTGGTGATTCGGTGCCAAACAGTATCTGGTCAACTCTATTTATCTCGACGACCAGTGTCTGGTATACTGCTAGGCTACCTTTACGGCAATCTAATTCTAAAAATATAGTGGCGATATATTTATTCAGTTTGTTCGTTTGACACTTTCCTCCCTGGTCCGATAAACTGGTGATTTGGCGACAGCCCGTATCTGGTAAGCTCTATTTTGTATTTTCGACAGCCTACTGTTCATAATATTCTAGGGTAGGTCCCCCATAAACTCCGTATGGGCTCGCTACTCTGGCGCTCATGGTGGGGGGGGGGCTTCGTTGGGTTTGGCATTTCAAACAGTCTGTATTACACACATTTCTGGAGAGGCCCCATATACCCTTAGTTAAAGCTGACGCCTATGCGCCCTTCCAGGTGTGCACCTCCAACCAATGCTGGCTGGCGTTGCCACTGCCTGAAGTAATAATACATATATTACAAAACAAGATTTTAATTTCTTTGTATAAAAAATACAAAATAATTTTAATTTAACAATGTTTTCATCAAAAATAAATAAACAAACCTATAATTTTTGATTTAGACCAATCAAATATCATGACATCGTGCTTCCGTCTTGACGGACAGCGCATGCGTTTTAAACATTTTAATGTCGCTTTGAACAGACATATTGGAATATCCTCGGTTTATGGTTAGATTAATTGGATGGTCGAGTCAACAATAATTTACGTTTTCTTTCAGGATATTTGCTTGTTACATAACCAATACATATAAACATGTATTTATGGGGTGTTCTCATCCAGCTCAAAATATTGATTAAGGGGATTAAGGGTTTAGGGCTGGGGGATTATGGTCTGGTCTGTAGCTGAAATGTGTTCACCTAATTAGATATGGATTAACCGTTTAATAAATGTCATGTGAAATGGTAGTTTTCTTGCCCAATTGATATATATATTTTTAATGTTGATGCTCATTTCATAGTGTTATTTGTTATTTATTTTTTACATTAAGTTTTTCCATTTACATTAAAAGTGTTAAAATAAACATGTTTTACTATAATAAATGTTGAATAAAACATTATCAAGTGATTTTGTTTTACTATTTGGTTTAACCTTATGAAATAAACACTGCCCAATGTAAAACAGACTACAGCTAATACGTCTTTAGAAATTCCAATTAACACCTTAGTCACGCTAACATAATTATTTAAGGTTTGAGCTGGGTGAGAATGAACCGTATTTATATACTCGCAACATACGCAACAGACCATTACCCCATGCATGTCGGGCTATCCACCATTACAGGAAAAGATAACTCTACTTTGGAGAATGGTCTGGGCCTAAATAACAGCCATTATAATTATATAAACATTGCATTAAAGGACAATATTGGTGTCAGTAATTATCACATATGTGATCTCCGTGTTTAAAGTATATTTGGAATGTGTTTAACCAGCTCAATCACATATGTGATAATGACTGGCACCAATTATTTTCCCTTGAACACTAAACAAATTTATATAAGAAAGCAAGTATGGACAAAATTCTCAAGTGTCACCATGGAATCTGACAGTGGTTCGTTTCTACACAAAATTAAATACACAAGCATGTCCTGCCTAGCAACACACGTGCAACCATATAAACTGATATTACTGGTGCTGTATTAACTGTCTTAGTTATCAGATGTCAGAAATTGTCTAATTAATTTATTAACACGATCAGGTCGATCCATTTGAACCCAATGCGATGCGTCTTCAACATATTCTATTTTTAAATTCTCCACCATTGGTTGTGCTAGTGGCGCCATCCCCTTCTCTAGAGCGCCATCTTGACAACCCCAGATTAGTAAGGTAGGGCTGGTTATTTTCTGGAAATCTGCTCGAGTGGCTTTGTCATGGAACATGGCCCGGATGTAGTTTATACTACCTGTGTCACAACCTAGACAGAAACAAAAGAATGTTAGAAATGGTCCATGGCATGGATCGTAAGGCAAGGTATTCCGGGTTCGATCCGCGATGGCTCGTAAACCAGGGGTTGCGGGTTCGATCCCTGGATATTCAAGTTAATACTACCAGTATCATAATGAGAGAATATTAGACAATGAATTTACGAGTGGTCCTTCGGATGGGAAGAAAAATCCTAGTCCCAGTGTATACATTAGTGTACACGTAAAAGATTCCATAGCAGTTGCCCATAGTGTTGCTGCCTGGGCAAGCTTTTCCTCATACTACACTGTATGGCGTATTCCGGTCGTCGTTAGCCTTGTTTGTAGCAGAACAGTAGGACGTTTAAACCCCATTTCATTTCATTTCAAGGAATTTACATAATTAACAATATTTCTCATGTTCCTACTTTCTGTTTCAACCGGACTTATGAAGATATTCATACGCCAAGCAACGAATGTTGGCCAACCAGTGACTAATCGCTTGGCCAGTACAATCACTGATAAGGATGACATCGATGCGACTTAATGACCACCATATATTAACTTTTTTCCTCCGACAAATTAAATTTAAGCAAATAAATAAAGACGTTTGAAGTATTGTAGGCAAATTATTTCCCATTCTGCCCGAACCAGTAACGTTTTATGTAAACAAAGCAAGTGCCATTGAGCCAATGAATGACGCCGCTTAATATGACGTCAGGTGCTTAAGGCGGCCATCTTTTACAGAGACATTAGAAGACATTCCTAATCATCTGTGAGAAACAGATTGTGTCTATGCTTCATTTATTACGACCAGATGGTCGGGGATTATTTACAAAAATACGGCTGAAGAACCCTTAATCTCTATAATATGCCGACCTAGTAAATGAAAGATGCCTGGATCAGGCCCAAAGTTCACAAAGCATTCTCAGACTTAAGTTGAGAATTTACTCTACTTTCAATTACTGTTTCTGAGAAATATATTTGATCCAGAAACACAAAACTTTGCACATAGTATCTTATTTATATATTTGATACATTAAAAAAACAAGAGTTTTATAAAGGGCTTTATCTAAGTTAAAATAAGCCAAACAATTTTGAGTAAATTCTCAACTTAAGTTATTCGAATATACCCTGTCTGCTACTGAATAAACCTGCAGTAAAAATAAGTTACCTGGTCGGGAGAAGGCATATTTATAGGCTTCCATATCTTCATCTGTCATTCTAGATTTATCAACCACGCCCATTCTCGTACTACGAAATGTACCATTTAACATCTTATAATCCGTCATACGAAAATAAAACTCGGGTACAAATGGTATCAAGAATAGGAACATATACCTGAAAATAAAACTCGGGTACAAATGGTATCAAGAATAGGAACATATACCTGAAAATAGAACTCGGGTACAAATGGTATCAAGAATAGGAACATATACCTGAAAATAGAACTCGGGTACAAATGGTATCAAGAATAGGAACATATACCTGAAAATGAAAATAAAACTCGGGTACAAATGGTATTAGGAATAGGAACATATACCTGAAAATAAAACTCAGGTACAAATGGTATCAGGAATAGGAACATATACCTGGAAATGATAGTAGAAATATATATCGATTCTGGTTGGACCAGGAACCTTTACGGGGCAGCGCTCTTCGGAAAAGGCCCAAGGCTCTGCCAATTCAAGAACGATCGGCATGCATCTTGACATTGGACAATTGTGCGTCAACAAAAATATATCTCAGGTAAGAATGGTATCAACAACATATACTCAATACAGAAGAATATCCCCAGATGTCAATTTAATCGTCATACGTTCAGTAATCCTTTTGTTGACAGAACAATAAACGGCAGAGATTAACGTCATAAGGGATATAAGCATGTAAAAACAGGTAAGTAATATTATTACTGGCAAACTACTGGCGATCGACGATGCGCTATGACAACTAGAAATATCATGTTTATATTCTATCAATCTGCACACAGAGGTCCATCTACTTCATACTTCGAGAATAAATCTCTGTTCTGAATGGCCGCCATATCCAATGCAGATCTTCTCCGTTTCACACAACGAATAACTAAACCTTTTCAACTTCATTAAATGGAAGTGGAATAAATGCTTCTAAGAATTCTCGAAGTATACTTAATATTTTCAAATAAAATTCTCGATTTAGGGCTAAAAATGTCGACTAACTAGCTTAGTGTCTGTTCTCAAGGGGTGCCTAAGTTTAGTATGATTTTCTATTTACCAGGATTTTTTAAACTGTGCCAGATGAGAACTCATGTATTTCCGGAACACGGCTGGATGAGGGCAGTTCATTATAATTAATTTGTCCACCATATCCGGATATTTAGCTGCGAACATCCAGGATATTGCTCCTCCCCAATCATGTCCTACCAACACGCATGACCTGTACCCTGTAATATAATATTGCTTCAACGGCATACGTTATTGATCACAATCTGTGACAAGAGAGAGATAAGGAGAGAGAGAGATGGAGAGAGAGGGAGTTTAACGTCCATTGACAAAAACTATGTCATTTCGAATTTCGGGACTAAAATATGGTTCCGCTTTTTTTCAATAAATCGTCTGCGCGTAGGGTTCATTTGCAATGGAAGGAACCCGGAGGTTGAACATGCGACCCTACTCCTTGTCATGTACAACCGGGGAATGGAAAGCGCACCAGTTAACTCCATGACATACCGTATGATACAGCGCGCACCATTCGGCCATTGTTTAATTACTAACGAGAAGAAGTGTTTGATTGTGGAATGTGTTATTTTATGTAATATACTCAGGGATTGTGATAAGTCTCCATACGAATTCTGTTACAAAATGAAAGTAGATTTTACCTAAAGCTGGTATCAGTTGTTTTACGTCATCTACCATGTTAGCTATTTTATAACTGCCGATTCCACTCGGTTTATCCGAGTCTGAATAACCCCTCTGATCCACTGCAACTACACTGTAATATAAATATACAATGTGAATATGCATGACTGTTACTAAAATAATTTCTGCTAAAGTCTTTACCTCGATATCATCCAAAGTCTTCGACATTGAAAACACAATTTATTTGTCAATTTAAATCAACACAGATGGTGTGATCTTACCAGGAAAAGAAAAAAAGATGGGTTTCTGATATCCAATATTTTAGACAAAATAAACATTTTACCTTTCGTAAACGAATCGTGTTCAATGAAGCGTTTCAGACCTATTTGTAACAAGGGACTTGAAGAACACTCGGGGCTATAGAAATGAAATGAAATTCAATGGGGTTTAACGTCCCACTGTTCTGTTAAGCACCTAACCTGGGCTAATGGAAGACGGGCATACGCCACACAGTGTGCTATGATGGAAATTTTGCCCGGGCAGCGGCGCTACAGCCTACTCTTATATCGAATTCCAACTGCCGAGGGATCTTTTACGTGCACTCCAATGTGTACACGGGACCTAGGTTTTTCGTCCCATCCGAACGACTAGGCAGATTTCCTTGTCAGGCCCTCCTTCTGCATCACTGACAAGGGGAAATCACGCCAGAAAATGTGGATGAACTTTCTCGGCCAATGCAGGGATCGAACATGCGACCTCCAGGCTAGCGAACCAGCGCCGTATCCACTTAGGCTATAGACATATTCTACAATTATTGTGCAATAAATACTATCGGCTCATACTGGAATAACCAGACGCTAGAGCTTGCCATTCAATTATAACTTTACAAAAGAAAACAAATATTATATACGTTATGAAGTAAGAATGACCTACCGATAATCTTTTGAAAATTCTCTCAACTGGTGTCTCCATGAATACCAGAACTCTGGGAATCCATGAAGCAGTAACATCAACGGCTTCCCTTCCTCGCCATTCACCACGTAATGAAGACGAACATTCTGAGAAATAACACAAACAAAATGGAAGTTAAGAGAGAGAGAGAGAGAGGGGGAGAGAGGGGAAGGGAGGGAGGGAGAGAGGGAGAGAAAGAAATGGGCTTTAACGTCCACTTGACACAAACTAGGTTATTTCGGGACTTACATATGGTATCAATTTTATTTCAATAATTCGTTTGCGTGTAGCCCATAGGGGTCTTTTGCAGTGAGAGGAAACCGTTTGACAGGCGACCCTACTCATTGTCACGTACAACCGGGGACTCGAAACCACGCCAGTTGACCCGGAGAAAACCCACGAGGTTGGACAGGCGACACAATTGGGGTTAACGTCCTCCTACCGGGATAACGACAATCTGATTAAAACACAGATCCTATTCGTTTCATTTTTCAAAGATCAAAATTTTGTCTTATTTGTCAATACTACACTAGGATCTGGAAGAGTTGTTATTTAACCTGCGTTCTGGATGGCGTGTGGGATTAACCACTAGAAACGTCATGGAACATGTTACGAGTCGATTTATAGCATATCTGACCCACGATATAGGCTACGTTTGACATATGGTTGGGCATTATGATTATAATGTTGGAGCCGCGTGATTTTTTGCCATTTCTGAGGGGGCGCAAAACTCAAAACCATGACGCAAAGCTCATCATTTTGTCCCTCTCACTTAGCCCCCATAGGCCATACAGTGTGCTATCAGAATAAGACACTACTATGGCCTCCTCGTACATCAAGGGCTATTGTACGTGCAAACCAATGTGGTCAGTGGTGGAACCACGGCTGGAAATCTCGAAGAATTTTCTTTGCCAACACCGCGGGAGCGTACCCGACACCTCCACGTTGCTAAAGACCCCTACGCGCAAGCGAATTATTGAAAAAAAAATTTGAAAACCATACGTTAGTCTTAAATTAATGACCTTGTTTGTGTCGAGTAGATCTTAAACCCCATTTCTCTCTCTCTCTCTCCTCTCTATCTCTCTCTATCTCTCTCTATCTCTCTCTATCTCTCTCTCTCTCTCTATCTCTCTCTCTCTCTCTCTTTTTTCTTTGAATTTATTTCCAGCTGCTATATCCCAGAGAACATTCTCGCCCAACATCGGGCCCATAATTCACAAAGCATTCTCAGACTTAAGTAAAGAATTTACTCAACTGTCAATCACTGTCTATGAGAAATATATTTGATCCAGAAACACAAAACTTTGCACGTATATAGTAGGACTTTATTCTTGGTGTATTTGATACATTAAAGCAACGGCAACAGTTTTATAACTTAAGGGTTATAAGGCAAACAATTTTGAGCAAATTCTTAACTTAATTCTGAGAATGCTTTGTGAACTCGGGGCCGGGGGCGGGGATCAAACCCCGGACCGCCTGATCATCGACTTACTCACTGAATCCACGCGGCACCTGCGTGACCTACACAAACGACTAGACAGCACTTAATTTTTATTGTGTATAATATAATATAACTATATGACTTATTTATGAAAAGTAAGCTCTTTAGATATTTATTTATGACGGACGGGGTATGACATTGTGTGTTGTTCTTTAGGTCGAAGTCCATTCAACGTTAGATCATGTGACATGATGTGATATATAGAATACCTCAATATACACTCACCTCTAAATGTATATACCCATGTGTACCTAAACTCTCGTCTGTCAAGCATGGCGGCATTTCTTTTCGTTCTTTGTTGTAAAATGCATCGTTCGGGTTTCGTATGATGTACCATAATGCCCGAATAGAGACGACAGTTGCGAAGAACAGGCCTACGATGTAGGAGAGGATTAGCCTCACGTATTGATTACTTAACACCGACATCTTTGTTTATCTAAGATCAGTTGACTGTGAGCGGCCTACATTCGGCAAACCTCGACAGATTCCGGTGCCCTATATCTAGACTCGGCTGTATGATGAAGTCCGCCATTTTGGAACTATTTTAAAGGACTCGGATAAACAAGGTTGCCCCTAGGAGATGGGTGCCAGTCAAGTCGTCCACAAGCGAAGTCGTCCACAACCGTTGGTGGAGTCGTCCACAACCGTTGGTGGAGTCGTCCACAAGGCATTGGTGATGTCGTCAACAACTATTAGTGATGTCGTCCACAACCAAATATGTTTATGAATTTGTTAATGAATTTGTTATTTATGGAATAAAATGATTTACTTTGTTGTTTATTTGCCGGGAGAAATGGTGACCACGCAGAAAAAAACTATACTAATTAAAAATACATCATGTAAACGACTCCAAAGAACGTATTACAATATCCAAAAATTAGTTACTTTGTTGTTTATTTACCGATAGAAAGGGTGACCACGCAGAAAAACTATACTATTTACAAATACATTATGTGTCCAGACATTAGACTAAGTCGTGTGGACGACCCCACCAACGGGTGTGGACAGCTTAACGAGATTTTGGGACTTTTTTTGTAAAAGTGGAACGTTTTCCTGTTAGAGTAAATCGGTAGTCGATAAGCCGCATCGCAAATGTATGGTCGTAGGTACATATCAATGACTATCATACATCCGAGTCTAGATGTAGGTTACGGAGAGTACCGGAATCTGTCGAGGTTTGCCGAATGAGCGGCCTAGTTACATTATCACTGGGTAATCGCGACTTCCTAAATGCACGCGATAATATAGGGGCGGCGTGGAGATTTTTTTTAAAATATGGTTGTGGGGGTGAGAGGGTGAAGGGCACCTGCAATTATTTTTTTTCAAAATGCCGGCGAACAACGTGATTTGGCTGCGAAAGATTCCACTATCACCAGTACTAATTTCATCTTGTCAGACATGGAGGGAATCGGGGGGGGGGATGCATAGAAACACCCTTTCTCCCTCATGTGTCCCCTTTGCAATAGTTGGGGTTTTTTTATAATTTTTCGGCGAACTACGCGATTTGGCAGCGAAAGGGGGGGGGGGGGGTAACGTCCACTCGACACAAACTAGGTCGTTTCGTGACTATCATATGGTTCAATTTTATTTCAATAATTCGCTTGCGCGCAGGGGTTTAGTAGGGAGAACCGGGGTACCCGAAGAAAATCCGCGTGATTGGACAGACCACCCTACTCCTCGTTACGTACAACCGGGAAATCGACCAGAATCGACACAATGACAGTTGACTCAATAGCAGACCTTATGATACAGCACGCAAGTGATTGATCTTAAGATACAAAAGTTTCTGTTGGAAGCCACCAATCTGTTTAACAGTAATGTTCGGCACGAATATTCGAATATTCGCTCGTCGAATATAATATTCGAATATTCGAATAGCAATCACCATATTCGAATAATTTCGAATATCGACATTTTTTTTTCTATTTGCGTTCAAATATTATTAAAGGCGACTCCTTTGTCACATTTACATTGAAAGCTTATTTCGATTATCCACAGTATATATTCCTATGGATTACCTAACTGCAGAGTATATGTAAGGTTGGCGTGTGCGCGATGTATCATAAGATTTGTCATTGGTTCAACTGTCATTGTTTCGATTCGCCGGTTGCACGTGACAAGGAGTAGGATTACCAGACCAACCTCGTGGGTTTTCTCCGGGTCATCTTGTTTAATCCCACTGCTATAGACCTCTACGCGCAAGCCAAATATTGAAAATAAATTGAACCACATGTTAGTCCCGAAATGACCTGGTTTGTGTCGAGTGGACGTTAAACCCCATCTCTCTCTCTTTCTTTCTCTCTCTCTCCCTCTGCTTGTAAGGGTGCTACCCCTTCAGAGACAGTTATTCGGTAACTAGCCAGGGACCCCGATGCTGAATTCTGATTCTGGGTGAAAGTTAATTATAAGTGTGTGACATACTTGAAAAACTTTACATTATATCTGAACACATGTGTAGCGAAACTAACTATACGACGTCATATGTATGACATTGTTGTGAATTTGCTTAAACCCCATTTCTTTTCATTTCATGTCATTCCAAGTGGAATGGGAAGTAGCTCTAGTTCAGCGGGCACCTATATATCCGGAGTGAGACAACTGAATATTGTAAAACTTATTTTCTCCACAAACTGATGAAACAAAACCTCTTTGTTTATATAAAAATATATTTTATTTTAATTGGAATCATCATCCGCCACTCTCTGTTCACTACAACACAGTGCATATTAATATACATGTAAATGGTTCTAAACGATAACATGATGAATTAAGTTAATTACTGTATAATACAGTATCCAATACAATTAAATTAATAAGTGCAGATAATACATGAAACATACAGTATCAAAATACAATTATGTTAATAAGTGCACATAATACATTAAACACACATTATGCAAGAGCTAAATCTGCCTATTGTAGGTCTTTCTTCAGGCATGAAATGTTATATAAATTATTAATTACACATTACTTAACTTATCCAGACTATAATCAACTCTCGATGCCATCGCTAGCCTGCGATATTTACTGGCATCACAAATGAATTTAACTTTATATGTCGTGGAAACATGATTAAGCAATATGATAAATGATATCCTTGACTATCTCGATGGTAATAACCTTATACTCTATTTTAGCACTACAACATCCAGCTGGTGACGGACATATAATATTTGAGACCAGCTACGCTCGGCGACATTGTCTTTGCTTCAATCTGAGTCGCCATTACGGGACTGCTACTACAGCGTGAAAAGAAGTTATTATATAATCTCAATTAACTTTAAGGTTTTTTACACCTAAACGGCCTTTTGAATACCACTGAAAGACTAACACTTTAAATGGAAAATTTGATACTTAACAGTGCCTTTGAATACCACTTGCCCTTAACTTACAGGAAGTTACGTATATTTAAGTGATAGCTAGTAGTTAAGCATCTTCAATAGAAGGCTTAATCTCGCTTTAACTATTTACATCTTATCAACCTCTGCTTATTTCGGCACTAAGTTTGATTGGGTATTAGCCCAGCTTGTGAGCATATCAGATTCCTTGGTCGTCGCGAATACCAAGACTCTCGCTTTCAAGCTAAAATGTCTACCTGTGATAGGTTCGTCCAATGTCAAGGTTTCCGTGGGGTTCGCTATGTCACAATCTCTGATTGGGTGTCACTGTTCACGCGTCTGCTGATAACGTAGCTATAATTTCGGGAATTGTGAAATAAACCAGCAACGGCCAGATGTGGTAAAACTCGCAGTCGTTACTTCAGGAACATGGTAGTTAAGTTATCTTAGATTTAAGATATCCTTTGAATACGGACCTTGTTCTTTGGATTAAGCTTGGTAGAATTATTCCAATATAAGATAATGATTAACATATAAAATATATATGAAATATAAAAAAAACACATGCAAGGGCTTGATTCATAAAAATACAAGCATTTTATGATAGGATGGAATAAATATTTACAGGACTACGGACCTGTAGCCACGGGCGGAAGGGGGGGGGGGCTATGGAGGCCCCCCCCCAATATTTCGCTAACAATAATGGTTTCTTAGAAGCGTTCTAAGCCGGCCACATCTCCAGCCCCTCCAAAAATTTCCGTAGCCCATCAGATTTTATGAGCTGGCTACGGGCCCGTGGTACTAACACCATTTGTTATATTTAGTTTAAGAATTGTCGCATGAACTTGTTGACCTTCTCTGGTTCATCCATCATAACCCAATGAGAAGCTTCCGGTATGTAACTAATGGTCATGTTAGTAACACAAGATTTTGTAGCTTCGGCAAGCCCCGTATCCAAGGCGCCATCTTTACAGCCCCAGATTAACCGCGTGGGCACTTCCACTAGTCTTTTATCTCGGTTAACAGTCTTCATGGCGGCTCTATAATAATTAATGGCTGAAGTTGCGGAACCTAAAAGACAAAGTATACTTAATATTTTCTTTGATTGGCATTTAGTAATTGAACATAATAAAATTGTACCTTAAAAATTCCGTAGCCCACCAGATTTTATGAGCTGGCTACGGGCCCGCGGGACTAGTACTGGGTTTGATACCAAGCGACGTTTCGCTTGACAAGACGAGAGTATCCTCGTCGAAACATCGCTTGGTATCAAACCCAGTAATTGTTTATCAATAAAATTATACCTTGTCATATACTAAATATTAGTTATCAAAAGACAGGTTGCCGGGCAACAAAACAAACACCCAAATCCGCTAAAGTCGTCCTGAAAGTCGACACTGCTAGCAATCCCAATCTCAATTATCAAAAACAAAACAATAGTGGTCCTTTAACTATTTGAATTATCTAATTGGTAGTCGTATATTTGATTTAAATGACATTTATCAATTTTTGGTGCATTTGATATATTTCTCGTTTCCCCCATTTTTATTTTTTTTATATCAATCCAATAATTTAAATTGACATCAAATAAGGAAAATAAAAGAAAAAGCTGCTAAAATAGCCGTGAAAAAAATTAATTGGTGATGAGCTAATCATTGTATGGTTAAATATTCGATTGGTGATGATCTAAACATTGTATGGATAAATATTCGATTGGTGATGAGCATGAATAATTATTTCCAAATTGTAAGATCTGACTGAAGTGGGTTTGTCATTTTTCCTCTCATTTTCGGCTGGTTATTAAAAACACAGGCTTTATCTTTGGATGCTAAAATCTAAACGAATACAGCACAAAAACAAATCAATACACCCCACCCCACCCCTCCCTAGCACATCATTAAAATATTCAAAACATTGTTCCATACCTGGTTTTGAGAAGGCATGTTTATACGCCTCTAAATCTTTCTCTGTGAACCGTCCTGATTTTACTCCCAGTTCCTCACCCTTAAAAGCCGATGCTAGAACTTCAAAATCATTCATACTCCAGTACAATTCCGGTAACCATGGTAATTGAAAGAAATACATGTACCTGAATTTAAAATATAAGTTAATACAATCAGTTTTAACAGATAATCAACAAGTAAGATTCAATTGATTACATCCACTAAAGGCGGCTACAGATCGACCTTGCGACGCGACTCAACTGTCGGCGACTATCGTAGATTACTCAGTTCGAATTCAGCAATGATCACCGACTAGTTGCTTTCGGTCGTACGATTGAGCGCGAGTGCGCTTACATCGACACCGATACACCGACTTGTGGCGTCCTCACGAATAGATCATGTGACTCGTTCAAAATGGCGCCACACAAAATATGCCTAATTATTCCAAAATCTCTCCATCTAATTAGCGAAACTATTTTGAGAAAGTAATTTAAATTAACTCGAGGGATTCAAATTTTGTTTATGATTCTATTTGATATGATTTATATTCCTAAATATTAGATTTATCAACAAAGGCTTTATGTCAACATATTACAAAAACGTCGTAGACAGGCAGCTATAGCAGACGCGTTAGCCGTTTATCTAGGCTTAGAAGAGAAGCAAAAATAAAAAACGAATTCGGAAGAAGGATTGGCAATCAGGCTTTCTTCTTCTTCGGTCGTCCACGAGGTCGCCATTTTGATTTTTCATTCGCCGCTCTGATTGGCTAAAATTTATAGCGCAGTCGGCAACCGATCGTAGAAACGCACGCATCGACGATGACGAGTCGGCGACTGGTTCCGTCGCGTCGTAGAAGTAGAACATGTTCAACTCCTGCGACTCAGTCGCCGATCGTGAAAAACTGTCGCACGACGGTCGTAGCTAGACTCAGATCGACTAGAATTGGCGACTGAAATCGTGCGACGATCGGCGGCAGTCGCCGGGAAACCAGTCGGCGACCAGTTAAGTCGCGTCGTAAGATCGATCTGTAGCCGCCTTTAGGTATAGCTTGGTCGTCGCCCTCGTCGGGGAGACATTCCTCACGGGGTTGATCACTTGAATTGCACAAGACGTTAGAATTTTGGGACCAAACCCAACCCTAACCCTAACCCTTACCCTAGCACGTGGTGCCTGTCAGGGTCGCTAAAAATAAACAATCAAGTTTATAAACGCGAGATTTCGTCAATTCACCATAGCCTGTGTTTGGACTATTGCGGGGAATGTCTCCCTTGTGCAAAATTTCTGAGGTATGATATAAAATCCGGAAGTTACTAGGAGCCATTGGGACGTTTATTATTTTCATACACCCCCCCCCCCCCAAAAAAAAATACCCCACAGATAAGCGAACATTAAATAAATAAATAGAAAATGTGTCTTTAAATGTCATTTAAAATGGACGCCTTCTCGTACTTTCAATAAATGACATTTTTTCCGTTCGTTGTTGACTTTCCAGTAGCATGATATAAAATACACGGGAAATAAAATGATCTCGATCGTCAAGTCGCATTATTCCTATTTATGGCGTTCGCAGTTCGCACGTGCTAGAGAATGAATCAAAGACACCGAAAGGAGAGAGAGAGAGAGAGAGAGAGAGATGGGGTTTAACGTCAACTCGACACAAACTATATCATTTCGGGACTAACATATGGTTCAATTTTATTTCAAATTTTCGCTCGTGCGTAGAGATCTTTACCAGGAGCCTACTCTCATCTCGATTTTCCGTGGTGATTTCCCCTTGTCATTGATGCAGATGGACGGCCTAACAAGTACAGCTGCCTAGTCGTTCGGATGGGGCGAAAAACCGAGGTCCCATGTACACATAGGCGTGCACGTAAAAGAACCCTTGGCAGTTGGAAGTCAGTTGCTGCCCGGGCAAAATTTCCATCATAGCACACTGTATGGCGTATGCCCGTCTTCAATTAGCCCAGGTTAGGTGCTTAAGCGTAGGACATTAAACCCCATTTCATTCATTCATTCATTAGCCCAGTTCTGAACAGAACCGTAGGACATTAAACCCCATTTCATTCATTCATTCATTCAGTAGCCTACTCACCATGATTTCATAAATTGTGATCTATGACTTCTAAGAAATTTAAACATCGCCCTCCGATGTGGACAATTCATAACTATTAATTTATCAACCATTTCTTTATGAGCCGTTGCAAACTCCCAACAAACAGCTCCTCCCCAATCATGGCCGACTAGCACACACGATCTATAACCTGAAAGTGAAAGTAAGAGGCTAGCACACGGGCAAAATATTTGGGGGGGGGGGGGGTTAGCCCATGGCTACGGACCCGTATCACACACAACTTATAAAATTTGGGGATGTACTACAGAATATTTGGGAAGGGGGCTATTTAAAAAAAAATTGGGGGGGGGCTGAGGAATGTGGCCAGCTAAAGAATCACTATTGCTGGCAAAATATAGGGGGGGCGGGCTTAGCCCCCCCCCATAGCCCCACCCAACTCCCACCCCGTGGCTACGGACCCGTATCACACACAACTTATAACCTGAAATCAGGGCTAAACAAATCAAAACTGGTCTTTATTACTATCAGCAAATTCTTGAAGATTCTTGCAGTCGGTATTTTATAATATGGGCCTATATGAAATGAAATGGGGTTTAATGTCCTACTTTTCTGCACCAACTGGGCCAATGAAGACGTGGAGGGAAGTATTATATAACACATAACTATAGATTATTATCAAAAAATTTCTTTCCACTAGGCCTCAAAGTTGAAATTCTTGTTAACATTGTAGGGGAAATGAACAAATGACATGAAATGGGGTTTAACGTCCTACTGTTCTGTCCTAAACTGGGCTAATGATGACGGGCATACACCATACATTGTGCTATGAGGGAAATTTAGGGGATTGTCTTATGCATGCAATATAATCATTCACTATAATAAATACCTAAAGCTGGAATCAATTGTCTTAAATCTTCAACCATCATAGGCACCTTATAATTCATCATTCCACTTGGTTTCTCGGAATCATTATAACCTCTCTGATCTATGGCTACACACCTGTAATATACACAGTTTATAATTATTATAACCTCTCTGGCCTATAGCTAATTATTATAACCTCTATGGCCTATAGCTTATTATTATAACCTCCCTGGTCTTTAGCTCATTATTATAACCTTTCTGGTCTTTAGCTAATTATTATAACCTCTCTGGCCTATAGCTTATTATTATAACCTCCCTGGTCTTTAGCTCATTATTATAACCTTTCTGGTCTTTAGCTAATTATTATAACCTCTCTGGCCTATAGCTTATTATTATAACCTCCCTGGTCTTTAGCTCATTATTATAACCTTTCTGGTCTTTAGCTAATTATTATAACCTCTCTGGTCTTTAGCTAATTATTATACCCTCTCTGGTCTTTAGCTAATTAGTATACCCTCTCTGGTCTTTAGCTAATTATTATAACCTCTCTGGTCTATAGCTTATTATTATAACCTCCCTGGTCTTTAGCTCATTATTATAACCTCTCTGGTCTTTAGCTAATTATTATAACCTCTCTGGTCTTTAGCTAAATATTATAACCTCTCCCATATATATCTACACAACTATAACCTCTCTGATCTATAACTAATTATTATAACCTCTCTGGTCTATAGCTAATTATTATAACCTCTCTGGTCTATAGCTAATTATTATAACCTCTCTGGTCTTTAACTTATTATTATAACCTCTCTGGTCTGTAGCTAATTATTATAACCTCTCTGGCCTATAGCTTAATATTATAACCTCTCTGGTCTATAGCTAATTATTATAACCTCTCTGGTCTATAACTAATTATTATAACCTCTCTGGTCTATAGTTAATTATTATAACCTCTCTGATCTATAGCTAATTATTATAACCTCTCTAATTAACTCCCCGTTATCAATAATTATCATAATATCTTACCGATAATCCTTTGAGAATTCCTTTAACTGATATCGCCAAGAATACCAGAATTCTGGGAAGCCATGCACAAACAACATAAGGGGTTTATTCTCGTCGCCATTGGCAACATAATGTAGACGAATATTCTAAAAAAAAAAAAAAAAATTGCAAAACATACCAGCGAAACATCCCCTTTAATTCACTGGCAGACGCCGTATTAAACAAGACTACAAGAAATATTTTTGAAATTTGAATGACTACAAATGACTGTAACAGTGTCGATAATAATAATATAGTCTATCTACGCAGAGGGGGTGGATGGGGTTTAACGCCCACTCAACACAACTAGGTCATTTAGGGACTAACATGTGGTTCAATTTTTATTTCAATAATTCGCTTGCGCGTAGAGGTCTTTAGTAGTTGGAGGAAACCGGAGTGCCCGGAGGAAACCCACCAGGTTGAGAAGGCGCCACTATCTTCATGCCACTTTCGCTTACACCAGGGCTCGAAACGACAGCCGCAAGCCAGAGGTGGCCGGCCAGCTAGAGTTCGAAGCGCGGCACTCTAGACCACTAGGCCATCCCAACCCCCGATCACAGACTAAGAAGATGCGAAGCGGAGAATATAACCGACATCGGATGTGGTCCAACAACTACAATAGAACTAAATGAAATGGGGTTTAACGTCCTACTGTTCTGCTCCGACTGGACTAATGAAGGAGGATGCACGCCATACAGTATGTTAAGAAAGAAATGTTGCCTAAACAGCGTCGGGAACGGTCTACTCTTATATTGATATCGAGAGGGGGGGGGGGGAGAGATGAGGTGGTTTAACGTCCATTCGACAAAAACTATATTTTTTCGGGACTAACGCATAATTCAATTTTATTTCAATAATTCGAACGCGCGTTGGGTTCTTTAACAGTGGGAGGGAACACTGAGAAAACCCACGAGGTTGGAGAGGCAACCCTACTTCTTGCCACGTACAACCAGGGATTCGAAACCACAGACCTTACAATACAACGCGCACGCGCTGATCATTCGGTCATCAGTTTTCTCCAACTGCTAAAGACCTCTACGCGCAAGCAAATTATTGAAATAAAAATTAAAAACCATATGTTAGTCCCGAAATGACCTAGTTGTGTTTAGTGGAGGTTAAACCCCATTTCTCTCTCTCTCTCTCCTAACTGTCAAGAGTTCGTTTACGATCACGCCAATTGGCAATGTATGCAGCGTACTTTGGTTTTTCGTCCTATCTTCTGACCTCACATATGACAACCCCAATTTACCGTTGTTTGTAGTTAGAACGACACACCCGTTTTGTCGAATCATTTATTGTTTAACTAAGAGCAAAGTCTACGCATGCTTTTGAATTGATAACACAGTCAACAGTTGTAGGGGTTATATAAATTATAGTTTAACCGACTTCACTTGACAATACCCGGCAATGCAATTTTATTTTATGCTGCGTAAGCTATGATGGACATTTTGCCGAGGCAGCCCCGTTTCCGTCCACTCTGTCAAACATGAACGCCAACTAGACACTATTTCTTGTCAGGCTATGCATTCCGAGGATCGTTCTCGGCTAACACCTGGTTCGAACTCCAGAAACCCTCGTTACCGTGGCCCCCAATACATGGAGAATGGATGGGGTTTATCGTCCCATCCCTAAAACTAAACACTGTTTCTTGCCAGGTTATATATTCCTAGACCAATACCGGGATGAACTCCAGACACCCTGGTTGCCGTGTCCCCCAATACATAGAGTATGGATGGGGTTTATCGTCCCATCCCAACAACTAAACACTGTTTCTTGCCAGGTCATCTATTTCTAGGATCTTTCTGGATCAATAACGGGATCGAGCCCCAGAACCGTTGTAACCGTGGCCCCAAATACATATGGGTGGGGTTTATCGTCCCATCCCAAAAACTAGGCACTGTTTCTTGTCAGGCCATCTATCCCGAGGATCTTTCACGGCCAATACCGGGATCTAACCCAGATACCCTCGTTATCGAGACACCAAAGAGATAAAATACCCTACGTCTGTATATAAATGTTTTGACCTACCTTCAGCTGGATATAATTATGTGTCCCTAGACTTGGATCATTCAAACAAGATGGCGGAACACTTCTATCTTTCACAGAAAAAGCCTTGGTTGGATTCCTGATGAATCCCCAGAGCATTTTCAGGACGACAAAATTAGCAAAGAAACATCCCAGGCTAAAAGTAACTACGGTCTGTATAACGTCTGCTACTGCCATGATTATGTGTGACGTATTGGCGCGTGTGTAGGGTCCTCGCCACACCACCGTTATGAATACTTGTCACTTGTCGTCTACCAGATTTAGCTTATTCACTGTGTAAATAGGGGTAGCTATTGGTAATACTATTGGAGTTTGGACCGGGGAGAAATACAATGCTATGCAATGTGATTTACCGTCCTACTTCAGCAATGCAGTTAAATGGAGTTGAACGTCCTACTCTACTGCACCTAAACAGGGGCCAGTTGCTCAAAGCTCCGTTATCTTTTAACGATCCGTTAACTTTAACATTCCGTGGTGGAAATTACCAAGGTCCTTTAGAGTTGAACGGATCGTTACAATAACTTAGTTTTGAGCAACCGACCCCTGAACTAATTAAAGACAGCCATACAGTGTGCTATGAGGGAAAATTTTGCCCCGGCAGCGGCGCTACGGCCTACTCTTATATCGAATTCAACTGCGAAGGGATCTTTTACGTGCACACCAATGTGTACACGGACCCTCGGTCCTCACTGACAAGAGGAAACCACACCGGAAAATCAAGATCAACTTTCTTGGCCAATGCAGGCGGTCCCCGACCAAAACTGTCCTGATATTCACCGATACACCGAGGAAAGGTGCTAATAACTGACTTACATCACATTTCTATCGAGTATTGTGAAGGAAAATGTGAAAATAGTATTTATTATCGAGTCGTTTCAACCGAAAAGTGACAAATGCTCTTTCATTTATCCCTTTTTGAGCCTCACGTTACATTTCATGGTAGAATGATTGCGCAGTGGAGAGACGACATGAATAGTATTTACACGTGCGTATTGCTATACCGCTGGAAATTTTTTTTTCACGTGTTTGCTTAGACCACATCGTCAAAACAACTTGTCTATGTCGAAGAGGACTGCGATATTAATAATATTATTATTAAATGTAGTATAAAGGAAATGCGAAACGTGGGTCATTCCTGGTGAAAGTATGCATCAACGAATTATTTGTAATAAAGTGTATGTCTTTCTAGGCGTTACTTTTTCATCCTGCTTATTTTTAATGCCTGTGAAGTGTCCACCAAGAGAACTGCGCCTTCTATCATCACAATTGATATAATTATTCAGTATTCTAATTTATATGTTTTGCATATTAATATAAATCAAACCAAATTGTGGAATAGCTGCCATTTATGTATAATAATTGATTTTTGTAATATGTTTTTATTTTAATTTAATGTCATTGTATATATTTTTGAACTGCCAGTTTGTTCCACCCGGTTTGTTTTGTTACTGTGATTTTGACTACTTGTTTGGTGTGATTTATCCGGCTGCATTGAATAGAGCCATCGTTATCATTGCTTGAATGGTATCTTAAACGGTGCAGAAGTGTTCGTTTTAAAAAGTGTACTGTTCATTTCTGATACACTGATACTTTTAAGCCGGTATTGGAAATAAACAGGCCACTTTTATCAAAGGTTCCCACTGGCAACGAGGTATAAGTGGGATGTAATGAAATAAAGACTTAAAATACATGGTATCTATAAACAGCCCTACCTTGTTTTAAGAATAATCCTATTAATCCTATAATTCACTATTGCCAGTTGAGAAATTGGTAAAAATATCATTTTCAAATTCAAACGTTTGTCATTAGATAGTACCCCCTTCCTTCCCCCATGATGTCATTAGATAGTACCCCCACCCCACCCACTTCTCACAAGTTGTGATCAGATAGTACCCTGTCGCATATGACAAGATCTTTATGAGATAAAGATAGTTAAACATGCATTATTCAAGAGCTAAATCTGCCTAGTGCAGGTCTTTATTTGGGCATTAAATGTTTTCTAAAGTATTAATTAGACATTAAATAACAGATCCAGGCCTTAATCAACTATGGATGGCATCAGATTGCTCCGATATTAAACAGATTAAAACTTTTCTGTGATAAATCAAATATGGTGCGCCAAGACGCTTCGAGTTTTAGCTTTGATCAACCAGGACCGTGGTTGAAGTTATTGCACTGATCGGCCAAATCTTAAAATGCCAATATCTTCGCTTGTAATAGAGTAATTTGAATGAAATTTTTAAAGTTATTCAATTTAGATCATCTACTTTCGAACTAGGATAGCAAGAATGGCTAGTTCTTATCTATATCTTGAATAATGTAACTTTAACTATAGAGTTTGCCGTGGATCTACCAGATAATAGATATATATTCACGCTGGTATTGCTGAATGTTTCAAGGTCACAAGTATTTGTACATTAGGGGGATCACGGTGGCTAAGTGGATAAGGCGCTGGTTCGCTAGCCTGGAGGTTGAGTGTTCGATCCCTGCATTGGCCGAGAAAGTTCATCTCGATTTTCCGGCGTGATTTCCCCTTGTCAGTGATGCAGAAGGAGGGCCTGACAAGGACAGCTGCCTAGTCGTTCGGATGGGACGAAAAACCGAGGTCCCGTGTACAAATTGGAGTGCACGTAAAAGATCCCTTGGCAGTTGGAATTCGATATAAGAGTAGGCCGTAGCGCCGCTGCCCGGGAAAAATTTCCCTCATTGCACACTGTGGCGTATGCCCGTCTTCAATTAGCCCAGGTACGGTGCTTAAGCGTAGGACGTTAAACCCCATTTCATTCATTCATTCATTTGTACATTATTAAATATTGTATATATGTTATTGTTGTTTATTACAGTTTATGATAACTGGCGATTATGTTTTCAGATTGTGGTAATAAAGTTTGATTTATAAACATTTGATTTTATTGTTTATTTGTAAGATGTATGATAGTTAATATATGCAAAGGTGGAGTAATCCACATGTCTGGTTGTAGGTATGATTGCATTGAACGCATGTGGACTGCCTGTTTTGTTGTCGTGGTTTGATTGTTTGTGAGTGAAACTGTAGTTTACGTTGTGGTAGATATGAATTTATATAGTCACTCTAATAATGGATTTTGGGAGAATCACACGTAACCATTGATCATATTATTCATTCGTATATAGCTGCGTTCACACTAGGGCTTTAACCTGCATTGAATTCAGAATAAAGTCTTATTCCGGACTTTGGCGTCACACTCAATTCAATAAAAACCGAAGTGAATCTGAATTAACGAATCCGTATATTTTCCCGAATTCAACCCGGAACAATTATTCCGAATGGGTTATTCGCAGACAAGATTTGAGTGTGTCACGCTCGATTCCGATCAACAGTTTTACCAGGAACGATAACTTTGCGCGCATGGTCACTTCTACTTCCTTCTTATCGCGGGAAATCGTGTATTTATGAAACCGAGGTGCAGTTTAGGCTAAGGAGGAGAGGCTTCTCCTTCTACAACTTTTGAGAGATGGTGATGTTAAGGCACAACTGCAGGCCTCACATCGCAACCAGCATGTATATAAACGGTTAGGGATGCCAGAGAACGGCCGATCAGTGTCGTAATAATCTTATGAAGCAGGATTGGACTAATAAAAGAAAGAATCTAAACAAATCTGGCACCTCTTGGCGGAATATATCAGATGATGCAGAGACGGTAATATTGGACAATGTATTGGCGACTAGACCAGTGCACAATCCACCGTATCTATGGCGATGGTGGGATGGGTGCGACCACAGGCATAGGAGGACGATTACCAACCTGGATATATACATGATGCTGATGACGATGATGATGATGATGAGGATGATGATGACGTAGTCCGTAACATTTCAGCAGGCAAGTTACTTTTCATGTAGTCTCGCTTGGTAAATTAAACACAAGCAACATAAGATCTATGGAAGACCAAATGGGACAATATTCATGATTCGTGTTTCTACATTCCAGTTTGAACATTTTAGACACGAACGCAACATTCTAAACTAATGATTCTCGTTTCTACATTCCAGTTTGAACATTTTAGACATGAACACACCATTCTAAACTAATGATTCTCGTTTCTACATTCTTATGTCAACACTTCATTCACAAAATCAACATTTTAAACAAAAAATTGACGTTTATGTTTCATTTTCGCCGTTTTATCGGTAACTTTTATATATCATTAAATATTAAAATTATAAAATAATTTCTTAATTTTACACGACAAAGAAATCAATTCAATGGTTTCTGAAAGTGTTTAATAAAAAAAATCTGAAATTTGAACTCTTGTGAAAATATCTCCTACGTTTCAAAAAGTCTTGAAGTTAAAATCTTGAAATGAAAATGTCCAGAAAAATAATGAATTATTAACATTATTACACCAGAGGGCGCTAACCGAAAACAATTTGGCGATCTATTCGGCTAGCGACCTATTCGACAGATCCAGCTGGTAGGTAACCTGTTCGTTGGCAACCTTTTCAGAATAAATTCAACAGTGGACCAAACTCATCTTTTTTTTATCAATCAATCAAATTCGTTGCGTCTATCAAATGAAAGTAGAATATATTATTATTTATCCATTCCTTTAGTTCAGAATAGCGATGTAATTTCGCATTATCTTACAAAATTCTGGACATCCAACTAAATATATTCCGAACGGTATTTAAATAAGCTTTTTCCAAATAGTATTAGTAAAAGTTGGCACAGTCATATTAAAGGGGTGCACTCTCATCCTAAACATGGCCAATTTTGAAAATAAAAAGATTTAAAGGGAAATACTGTTAATGTTAATATGCCGTGTCAAAATTCGGACCATCGTACAAAATTCTAATGATTCAACTAAATATATTCTAAAGGGTAATTGAACAAGCTTTCCAAATATTATTAGTAGAACAAGCTTTCCAAATATTATTAGTAGAAGTTGGCACAATCTTATTAAAGGGGCGCGCTTTCAATTTGAAAGTGAAAGAACAGTGATATTCCGAGTCAAAATTCTGATCATCGTACAAAATTCTGAGCATCCTGCTATATACATTCTAAAAGGTAAATTAGACAAGCTTTCTAAATATTATTAGTAAAAGTTGACAAAATAATATTAAAGGGGCACGCTCTCAGCCTGAATATAGCCATTTTTTCAATATTCTAAATGTAAAGATAGGCCGGTATTTATTCGAAGTCGAAATTCGGATTATCGTACAAAATTCTGAGCAACCAGCTATATATATTCTGAAAGGTAATTGAATAAGCTTTCCAAATATTATTAGTAAGAGTGGACACAATCAAACATAGCCAATTTTTCAATATTCTAAACGTAAATATAGGCCGGTACAAAATTCTGAGCATCCAGCTATATATATCCCGAAAGGTGATTAAACAAGATTTATTAAAGTGCTGTGAAAAATTTGCGACGTTTAGGATGAGAGCGCATCCCTTTAACATGATTGTGCCAACTTTTACTAATATTATGTAGAAAGCTTATTCAATTACATGTACCTTTCAGAATATACATAGCCAGATGCTCAGAATTTTGTAGGAATCAGGATAATCCTAATTTGGACTTCGAAAAAAAAACACAGGCCTATCTTTACATTTAGAATATTGAAAAATTGGCTATGCCCAGGTTGAGGGCGCACCCCTCCAATATGATTGTGCCAACGTTTACTAATAATATTTGGAAAGCTCATTCAATTACCTTTTCCAATATATTTAGTTGGATCGCCAGAATTGTGTACGATGGTCCGAATTTTGACACGGCATATTAACATTAAAATTAACAGTCTTTGCCTTTAAATCTTTTTATTTTCAAAATTGGCCATGTTTAGGATGAGAGTGCACCCCTTTAATATGACTGTGCCAAATTTTACTAATAATATTTGGGAAAGCTTATTTAAATACCGTTCGGAATATATTTAGTTGGATGTCCAGAATTTTGTAAGATAATGCGAAATTACATCGCTATTCTGAGCTAAAGGAATGGATAAATAATAATATATTCTACTTTCATTTGATAGACGTAACGTTGAATTTGATTGATTGATAAAAAAGATGAGTTTGGTCGACTGTTGAATTTATTCTGAATAGGTTGCCAACGATCAGGTTACCTACCAACTGGATCTGTCGAATAGGTCGCTAGCCGAATAGGTCGCCAAATTGTTTTCGGTTAGCGCCCTCTGGTGTAATAATGTTGATAATTCATTATTTTTCTGGACATTTTCATTTCAAGATTTTAACTTCAAGACTTTTTGAAACGTAGAAGATATTTTCACAAGAGTTCAAATTTCAGATTTTTTTATTAGACACTTTCAGAAACCATTGAATTGATTTCTTTGTCGTGTAAAATTAAGAAATTATTTTATAATTTTAATATTTAATGATGTATAAAAGTTACCGATAAAACGGCGAAAATGAAACATAAAGTCAATTTTTTGTTTAAAATGTTGATTTTGTGCATGAAGTGTTGACATAAGAATGTAGAAACGAGAATCATTAGTTTAGAATGTTGCGTTCGAGTCTAAAATGTTCAAACTGGAATGTAGAAACGAGAATCATTAGTTTAGAATGTTGCGTTCGTGTCTAAAATGTTCAAACTGGAATGTAGAAACACGAATCATGAATATTGTCCCATTTGGTCTTCTATAAAGATCACCTATGCGATTGTCTGGCGCATCCATCTTGGATATGAATGACCTTCCCTGCGCATTCAGTGTGGTGCCTTTCATTCTGAATTCAATCCGAATAAACTGTAATGTGACGCACCACTTTGAATGCGGGAAAACCATTCCGAATTCCGGAGGCCGGTGTCAGGAATTCGCATCGAATACGCATGCAGGGCCGGATTAACCTTGTGGGGGGCCCGGGACATACCAACTATACGGGGCCCCGTTTTTGTTTGTTCAAAATGTTCGTACTGAACGTGGATCGCACTCGTATGTACATGTACCCCCCCACCCCACCCCCCTTGTATGTTTTCTTCCAGGATTTTTTTTTTAAAATTAGGATTAATTTCAGTGCATCTGAGACAATTTAAACAGCGATTTTATTGACGTTTAGAATTCGTTGACAATTTGATTATTTTAAACAAACCCCTTCTCTCATGATGTTTTCATTTACTTCATATTAGTGAAATTGTTTTAGGTTATATAAAACATTAGACTCCATTGTCTGAACTACTATACTGCTATGATTACGTTAATTTCCCGGGTCTGGTTGGGCACCAGCAATCATGGGCGCAGATCCCGATGGGGACACCGGGACGTGTCCCCACCAATATTTTTAGTGGTGGGGACATGATATACTGTGTCCCCTCCACTTATTTCCGATGTTTTGCTTACTGTTTTTTTTTTAAATTGAAAAGATTCCAGGGCTTTTATTGACATTTCGGAAAGTGTTGGTCCCAGGCACTTGAGGCCAGGGTCCATAAAGTTGTACAGCTGCATGGTGGCCGATTTTCATTTAACAGGGAATATGTGATAATTCATATTATAACAGTAAATAATTAAAATATTCCGTAGGGATTATATTAATATGTATATCATGTTGGTTTGCATATCTGATACGCTGGATATTGAAGGGCTAAAACGTGTTGCCAATTTCCGTATTACACGGTAGACTTTATCTTTTAATATAAACAATTGGTATATTATTTTACAGGTATACAAAATGTTTCTGTATTATTCAATAAACAATTTATTGCCAATTCGCGTGGAGAATTATGGTGTTAAATGTGTTACAAATGAACAATTGGTATATTAATCTAGCTTTTAACAGCTACATGAACATTTATGTTTAATCGAAAATTCTAATAAACAATTTGAAAGGAGAGTGATACAGCTGGTAGGCCATCGGGTAGGCCATAATTAAATGTTGTTGACATTGAAAACACGACTTATTGGTTAATTCAAATCATCAACATTGCAGTTGCTATATTACCGTGAAAAGATGGACTTTGAATATTCAATATTTAAGGCAATTGAACATTTTAAATTGGCACCCGATTCGTGTGCCAGAATGATTTTGTATGAAACCATTCGATGAACGAGGCTAAACATATTCTATGTAGGAGAATACTCAGTGCCCAGATAAGGCATGGGTCTGGTGGGCCCAGGCCCAGGGTCCCGCGGCTCATGTCAAAAAGACGAAAGTTTCATGGTAATCGATCTAGCGGCGCGAGGGTGGAGTCTGGGCTATCCTGCAACCTTCTGTGTGAAGTTCCACTTGGTGATTGGTCTACTCTTCTAGTGGAAACTGGGTAAGTCTGCATTGGTCATGGGCCCTTGCATCAACAGTGAAAAACGGACATATTTTGGCTAATGTCTGTCAGTATGATTGTTCCATTTAGTTGGTACAACAGAACTATAATGTTTAGGACCCTGTAACATTGGCACCTTCTGTCGTTACCTTGGTAACATCCCGCTTAATCTACGACTGGTGAAAATGAATTGGATGTTGGCTCCTGAAATGAAATTTAAAAACTCTAGTTTGTGTTGACTTGGCGTCACCCCCCCCTCTCTCTCTCTCTCTCTCTCTCTCTCATTTTCTTATCAGTATTACACAGTATTTTAAACTCAGTTTTATTTTAATGTTCTTATCAATATCATTGTCATGACAAATTAATTTTTCATCACGTCAAATTAATTTTTGGTATATTGCAACTTTTAATTTTAGTTAAATGTTTTCGTTAAAGCAGTTTTGTTTTCACGATAAATTGATTTATTCATGTATATTGAAACGGCTCTTGTCATTTTAATTGATTTTCTCTCCTCGTTGAAGTTGGGTTCCCAGCAAAGTATTTATCGGCTGGTTATTTCCAATAAAAGTATGTCAAATTTGGTATATATGGAAAGTATAGACACCCAATCTAACTAGAAAAATACTGGATTACGCGAAAAACGCCCATGGGGCAAGCACTGGGCAATATTGTCAGGGAATCACTAACTAGCAACCCATCAGGTTTTGCTGGCTTAATGTCTGCCAGCTTAGGTCGGGGAGCAGTTGTTATTTCTTGCTCAAATGGTTAGGCGGTTTGGGGGACATTGAGTGTTGTCAACGTACAAAAGACTCTGCGATTAAAAGATCTAAAAAGAAGTAGACAGAAATAACTAATAATTTACTTAGGCCTCAGTAAGAATGGTAAATATACAGTAAGTAAAAAGGATACATTCTGAAAAATGGACCCTCCAACAATGAAGTTAAGTTGGCAGACATTGTGTCTAACAATAGCTTACTTATAGCTATGGGTATCCACGACGAAAGCAAAGTTTTGAAAGGGAATTGAAGCAAATTTTTGATAGATTGGTTACTTTGAATATGTTTTTGGTCCACATATATCGTCAATTCACAAAGTTTGTACCCGGGAAGGCATCTTTAAATTTAGGGGTTTTTTTATTGATATTTATGTTGATAGGCGAGGATACATACATATTGTAGCGTTTTACAATAACTGCAACAAGTCGAATAAATTATAAAATGATAATATGACATATAAAATGAAATATAAAGTGACAGCCAATTAAACTATAAATTTACAAACAAATAAAATGACAAATAAAATAATAAAAATGAGCATGTAAATTTATCACAGACTAATAAGCTAATTAAAAGCTATTTTAAAAGATTGGTCTTAAGCAGAAGTTTCAAATGGGGTGGAGATCACCACAATTACTCGACTATTGCGATTGTAGCACGAATCGTTCCTTAACAAATCTTGATACTAAGGAACTTATTAAATCTATCATATATTTTCACATGAATTGAATATGTGGTTTATCAGTGAGAGAGATAAAAACAACGGGTATGGCGTCCACTCGACACAAACTAGGTCATTTCTGGGCTGACACATGGTTCAATTTCATTTTGATAATTTACTTGCACGTAGGGGTCTTTAACAGTGGAGGAAACCCGAAGGACCCGGATAAACCCAACGTACAACCGGGGAATAGAAATCACGCCATTTGTCTCAATGACAGACATTACGATATAGCGCGCTTGCGTTAACAATCCGGCCATCAAACCCCATGGCCAAATCACAAACAGGAAGGGAGGGAAATGGGGTTTAACGTCGACTCGACACAAACTAGATCATTTTGCGCGTGTGGGCCTTTAGCAGTGGGAGGAAACCTGAGTGCCCGGAGGAAACCCACGAGCTTGAGAAGGTGCCCCTATTTCCATGTCACATACGCTCAAACTAGGGCTCGAAACCACAGCAGCAAGCCAGAGGTGACCGGTCAATTAGAGGTCGAAGCGCGGCACTCTAGACCACTAGGCCATCCCAACCCCCCAAATCACAAACAAGACCAACTTTTTTCACTTAAGGTAAATTGACTGTTACTATCTTTCTCTAGCTGGTATAATGTTATAAGAATATAGAACCGTCATCACCCTTTCAGTGCTGTTTGTTTCTTCAATTAAATATTCAACCCTTCTGCGTATACAGGGGGTATTTTGGAACCCCACCACCATCCGGGCATATCCTTAACATTTGTGGGGAACTGGTTCATAATTGTCTAGCGAGAATTTTATAGATTGTCAGCTACAGGGGCGCCGGAACGACGCGAGGGCCAGGGTACCAAAACATAGGGAATGCCCCCCCCCCCAGCCTCTAGAAAATTTTGAATTTTGTCAATTCCGAGCATGCTGTTAAGAGCGCCTCTAGCATTCCAAATTTCAACCTAAAACCCTTTAAAATAAATGACAGTGAAAGAGACAAATACCTGATTATTCACAATTTTTGTATTATGAGTGCGAGATCCGGTTAAAATGAATAGACTAGTAAAAAGGTTGAAAACTTTTATCGTTAGGGCATGGGTATACATGTATACCCCAGAAAAGGGCAGGGTACCATTTGTATACCCTGGTACCCGGGTTCCGGCGCCCCTGGTCAGCTACTTTATGTCATTTGACAAGAAACTACGAGTATTACATTATCTGACAAAATAAACATTTTACCATTGGTACATGAATCGTGTAGCATAATGCGTTTCAGCCCCATTTGTAACAAGGGACTCCAAGAAAGAGGCTAGACCTATTCCACAAATCATGTCAAACGATGATGTCATATTGCTGGGGATGGGTGGACCTTTTACAGTTTTTTGAATGTTTGTTACAAAATGGTGTCTAAATATGCATTCTCGGTGATTTTGGGGAGGTTTTACCAATAACAAAATAGTTCAGAGAGCAATTTTTTAAAATTAAACACTTTATTGATTGGTTTTTGTCGATTAAAATATCTAAAACTAAAGAACAGAACACTTATATCCACTCTGTCCGTTTCCTTTCCCTTTGTCTTCTTTCTGGACGGCCCATGGACTGGCGATCTGCGGGATGGGATCCCCGGAACTGGTTAGAACCCATTGATTGGTAGAACCTCTTAGTTATGTAATTTAGTTAATTTTAGGGCCTAACCGATCTCTGCCTCCCTCCCCCAGAAAATCTGTTGGTACCTACCAGTCCCGCCGGATCCTCCAATATCCCTTACTGCCCAGGGCCCCAATCCTCGCCCCCACAGCCCAGTTACTGGCTAGCTGCGTCCGGATAAAATATTAGTATGACCCAGAATTGTGGGGGCCCCTTAATGTGGGGGGCCCGGGACATTTGTCCCACTTTGCCCCCCCCCCCTAGATCCAGCACTGTGCGCATGCAGTGTGAACGTAGCTTATTTCAACTAAATTGGTGTTAGACTGTGTGTCTCCTTGGTTTTGACTGTGTGTCGTTATAATGGTAATCTGTGTGATTAAAATACGAGTAATAATTAGTACATATGCTTGTGGCCTGATTCAGGTTTTGATGGTGACATGATTATGTCCATTCTGAACATCCGGATTCGGATTCTGTTTCCGATATTGGTAATTTGCTACAGATAGTGTTACCGATATTGTTACTATGATCGTTACTATTCAGGTTATTTCACGGTGTTGAAAATAATGTAAAGATCTACATGAAAGAACTATCCCTTCCAAATCCCATGCAGTGCCATTATCTGTTATCTACCAAGACATTGAATATACATCTTCAAATGACATTGAAAATGCCTTTAATGATCACTTCACAACAGTAGCATCTAAACTCCTCGGCAACCAGAGAAACTCCACAAATACGTCATCATTTACAAGACTCAAGAAACATATCGAACAGAAAAACATTGATAAACAGTTCCAGATACCATGCATTTATGCGAATGAAGTCCTCAAGGCTCTAAACTCTCTGGATTCCAACAAAGCAACAGGCAGTGATCAAATTAGTGCTTCTATTCTTAAGCTATCAGCACCCCTAATTACAAGCCATATAACTAGACTTATAAATCTAAGTATTGTAACAAATTCATTCCCAACACAATGGAAGACAGCTAAAGTTCATGTAATACATAAAGGAAATGATCTAGCTAATCCTAACAATTTTAGGCCAATATCAATACTCCCAATATTGTCAAAAATCATAGAAAAACATGTGCAGCAATCTCTGTATGGTTACCTTAATAAACATAATCTTTTGTCTATTTACCAGTCAGGCTTTAGATCCCACCACAGTTGTCAAACTAGTTTAACATTTTTAATAGACCAATGTTTAAGTGCAATTAATGCTGGTGAACATAATGGATTAATATTCCTTGATTTTAAAAAGGCGTTTGACATGGTCAACTATGATATACTGTTAGAAAAATTGGCTGTTTACAAGTGCTCAGCTGATACAATATATTGGTTCTATTCTTATTTGTTTGGAAGATCACAACGTGTTGTTTTTAAGAATAAGTCATCTGAATCTAAAAATGTGTCTATAGGTGTACCCCAGGGGTCCATTTTAGGACCAGTACTTTTTCTTATTTACATAAATGATCTAGAATTACACCTACAGAATTCTATTAATATGTTTGCCGATGACACTACTCTAAAGTCTACATCAAAAAATATGCAAGACATTGTTTCAACATTGAATCAGGATTTGTTAGCAGTAGAAAATTGCTATTTTTATTGTCCAATCAAGAGGGCAAAGGGAAGTAACTCACATTTTATTACAACTAGGATTTTCGGGGTGAGAGAGATGGGGTTCAACATCCACTCGACACAAACTAGGTCATTTCGGGACTAACATATGGTTTAACTTTATTTCACTAATTTGCTTGCGCGTAGGGGTCTTTAGCAGTGGTAGGAAACCAGAGTACCTGGAGAAAACCCAAGAGGTATGACAGGCGACCTTTCTCCTTGTCACGTACAACCGTAAATTCAAAACCACTTCAGTTGACTAAATGACAGGCTTTATAATACAGCGTTCACATGCTAACCATACGGCCATCCAACTCCCATTTTTGGGGTGAATGAAAACAATGCTGCTAAGGCTGGTATGTAAGAGGTTAGTTGGGAGAAGGGATCGATAAGACAGAGGATATCAGCGATAATCCCATAGGTTAGTTGAGTAGAAGGGAGCCATACCACTGGGGATACCAGCAGTTATCACTGAGGTTAGCTGAGTAGAAGGGAACCATAACACAGAGGATACCTGCAGTTAACACAGAGGTTAGTGGTGTAGAAGGGAGCCATACCACTGGGGATACCAGTGGTGTAGAAGGGAACCATAATACTGAAGATACCAGCAGTTAACACAGAGGTTAGTGGAGTAGAAGGGAGCGATAACACTGAAGATGAACCAAGAGGTTAGTTGAGTAGAAGGAAACCATAATACTGGAGATACCGGCGGTTAACACAGAGGTTAGTGGTGTAGAAGGGAACAATAACACTGAAGATACCAGAGGTTATCACAGAGGTTAGTGGAACAGAAGGGAACAATATCATTGGGGATACCAGAGGTTAGTGGTGTAGAACGGAACTATACTCAGACCGGTCAACTCTACTGCTGGGGATGCCGCGGACACACCCAGAGTTTAGTGGCTTAGAAAGAAACCATACTCAGACCTGTCAACTCTACTGCTGGGGATGCCGTGGACACACCAAGAGGTTAGTGGCATAGAAGGGAACTATACTCAGACCGGTCAACTGTACTGCTGTGGGTACAGTGGACACACCAAGAGGTTAGTGGCATAGAAAGGAACCATATCACTCAGACCCGTTAACTCTACAGCACAATTATCAAGTGCGGATAAATTGACTGTGTCTCCCCTGTGGCTGGACCCAGAAGTTAGTGAAGTATAACAGAACGATATATCACTGGGGATATCCCAGAATGCAATCAACCATGTAAATTATTTAAATAAACCTTAACAAATATATTATTAACAATAAGCACGTAACATATACAATAAATTTAAAGAATTTGGCAAATGTCATTAAATCACAAAAAATTCATTAAAGGATTTAATTTAAAAATATTGACAGTAAAGAATTTGGCAAATAGCATTAAATCATAAAAATAAAAATTCATTAAAGGATTGACAATAAAAACCAATATGTTATTATAAGTTTCTTTTTGATCTGAAATTTACTAGATAAGTCGTTTACTTAAAGGGTTATTGACTTTAATTTGGTGTTATATAATTTATGTATATGGTTTCATATGGCTTCTTAATTATTATGATATATTGACTGTTACTAGGTTTTTGTATAGGTTTTTGGCTTTAATTGGGTGTTATATATTTTATGTAAATGGCTTCATATGGTTTCTCAATTATTAAGATTATTTACTGTTACTTGTTTTTGTATATAAACCCTCTGTATATTAATTTTATTATCATTAGCTTGAAAACGTTGAGAGAATCCTCAACGAAACGTCGCTTTAATTAAAATAGTAATTGTGTTCCATATTAAGTGTTTGTGTTTATTATCTATGTCAATTGCTAAATGCCGCTCAAAGAAGAAAAAAAACCCAATTTAGTAAGATTATACAAATGGTCAATAACATTCAAAACACACAATGGAAGTAAAGAATATTAAGTCACAAAAATAAAAATTCATTCAAGCTTTTAATTCAAAACTATTGATAGTAAAAACAAATTATGTATAATTATACAAATAGTCAATAACATTCATAACACACAATTGAAGTAAACAATTTGGCAAATAGCATTAATTCATAAAAAAATTCATTAAATCTTTTAAAGGACCCTAAGTCCGTACCTCAAAATCCTCAAAAATCTTTGGACATCGAAAAACGCGAATTATTGGTCAATTTAAATCAACATTGATGCTGTTAACTTATCGGAAAAAATTAACTGCTGATATTTGATATTTAAGATAAAATAAATTTGTTATCATTGGTATTTGTGTACTATAGTGCGTCTATCAGCATCAATTGTAATAAGGCACTGGGAGAACGAGGCTAAAATATCCCACAAGTCAATGCGATTGTTCATATCCTGGACGCGGATTCTACACAAATGCTGTAGTAAAGAAGTCCACACCAAACATGACACTTCCTGTGTAGACTGGAATAACCAGACGCAAGCAATCGCTCGTCAAAAAAATAACTGATTTAATTCAAAACTATTGATAGCAAAAACAAATATTTAAAAATTATACAAATGGTCAATGACATTCATAACACACAATCGAAGTAGAGAATTTGGCAAGTAAAAATTATACATATGGTCAATCCAAGGCTTCCATTTCGGCCGTATATGCCGGTCGGGACCTACGGCTCTGGAAATGGTGGGTGGTTATAAATGTCGATGTGAGATTGAATTTTTGTTTGACTGTCCTTGACCCAATTAAAGCTGATTGACATTCCGATAGCATGAAGTTTTTGGCTTCTTATTATGTGCTAAAAAAGCACCACTTTCTACGTGAGAAAAATGACCGTTTGGGAAAATTTTGAAGTGGAAGCCCTGGGTCAATCACAATCAAAACACACAATTAAAGTTGCTGGTCGTCAGGGCATTTTACAGACAATATTTCATTTTCCAAGGCTTAAAGATGCATTTTGTTTGATTTAGGAATAGGAAAAGACCATTCTTGTGATAATAGTTCAAAAATAGATAATGTAAAATTAATATATTGAAAATTTAATTCAAATTACTTTATTCCTGGTGAAGTGGCAAGAGGATTCAAACGTTTCAAAAGTTTGAAAGTTGTTCGGCAAGACTCCGCGACCCCAGGGTCAAACAGATCAACATTAGAACAAATAATGGATTATTGTCCCCATAGACTGCCTTAGTCTAGCCTTTAAATCACATTAACTAAACCTATTCCTAATGAAAACTATGACATTAATAATAAATCATATCTATCAAAAATAATTACAGTAATAGACAATATTTCAAATCCCTTGATCCTGAGTCTTGAGGATATTAATTATCTAATCTTTCACAAGTTTACAAGATACATCATGTAAGATTTAGTTGTAAGAGAACAGGAATGCTTTGTGAACTTGGGGCCAGATTTTCTCATAAACAATTGATTCATACATACAATACTGTCATTTGGAAAAATAATTTAATTTTTGGTTTCTTCCGCGGTTATAATAATCATAAATAGGCACTCAATTCTTGTGAAACAAAACTCAAAATTTAAATATTTGAACTACAACTACCAACTACATTTTGTTTTCAAATTATTGTTCTTATATCCGACATCAATTCAAATTGATCCGGCATTTAGAATTCTCTTCAAGAATTTTGATCAAAGCAAACCAAGTGCTTTTTGTTTTTGAATTATTTTTTTCCTCTCTTTGAGAAATAGCAACCAAAATTTAAATAGGTATTAGTAAAGGACAAAAATTCAAAAAGGGTTGGCATTTTGATTTCTTTTCAGAAGAATTTGATCAGGGTAAATCAAGTAAATTATTTTTTTCATCTCTTTGAGAAATAGTAATCAAAATTTAAATACGTATTCTTGAAGAACAAAAATTCAGATTGGTCTGGGGCCTGTTTCATGAAATTTAAACTAAGATAAAATCCAAATTTTAATATTTGATTGGACAAGATTTAGTTCTAAGCCAATCCAAATTGAAATATCAACTAAAATTTGGATTTTATCTTTAGTTAAAACTTCGTGAAACAGGGCCCTGGCCTTAGGATTTTTCTTCCAGGAATTTTCTCATTAATTTGTTGACTTGATCTGGCTGATCCATCTGAACCCAATGAGACGCTTCTTCAATATAACTAATAGATACATCCTTGGTGAACTCCCTACACACTTCGGCTAAACCTCGCTCTAACGCTGCATCTACGCAACCCCAAATAATCTGGGTTGGTTTTTCAATAACTCTATTGTCAGGTGATGCACTTCTAACGGCTGCTCTGTAGTAGTTAATAGCAGCGGTGGCTGCGCCTACAACAAATGAAATAAAATGGGGTTTAACGTCTTACTATTCTGCACAAGCATGAGCGAGAGAGAGAGATTGAGATGGGGTTAAACGTCCACTCATCACAAACTGGGTCATTTCAGGACTAAAATATGGTTTAATTTTATTTTAATAATTCACTAGCGCATAGAGGTCTTTAGGAGTGGGAGGAAACCGGAGAAAACCCACGTACAACCGGGGATTCGAAACCACGCCAGTTGACTAAATGATACAGTGTGCCAAGTTAATCATTCAGCAATCCCGCCCCCCTTTCACCATCTCAAGTAGATACAAATCATTTTGATAAGTTTGTTCGTTTCTACGTTAACTTCCCCAAGGGTAGACAAATTTGGCAAGTCGATAAACACGCCTTATGTTTAGTCCAATATAACCCAATAAATACCCATCCACGCCACACCTTACAATATTTAACTGTGGACTCTGTAATAAATGAAATAAAATGGGGTTTAACGTCCTACTCTCATACTCCAAATGGGATTATGAAGATAGGCATACTCCAGGTTGTGTGCTATGCCAGAAATGTTGCTCGGACAGAGGGGCGACAGTCTAGTCTTGTGTCAAATTCCAACTGTCAAAAGGATCTTTTATGGACACACCAATGTGTACACAAGACCTGTTTATCATACCATCTAAATGACAAGGAGAAAACCACGCTGGAAATGCTACTAAAATTGGTGTTAATGATAACACATCTGACAGAACGGACATCAGGCAAGTTGGACAAACACCCCATGTCAATCAAGCGCACACATGTCATCCTTTCTACCATCTCCAATGTGATACTTTAATACTTGTACCAGGAGCTACACCTCTGGATGAAACATATTTGGTCATGAAGAATACCCTGGGCGCTACTCAAGAGACATAATCGCTCACCCATCACCAATCTGTGCCAGACGAGCCTCTCATTTAGCTCCTGTTAAAGATATCTAAGTGCAGGCACAGAAATTAAGCCTCAAGGAAGAGTATTGTGTTTAACACCTTAGCTGCACTAATTGGACTGAGAACGATGAGCACATGTCATGCAGTGGGCTGAGAGGGAATTTAAAGGCCAACAGAGAAACCACAGCGTACTTAAATTTGGAGTTCCAACTGTCAGTGGCATAAACAGGATCTAGGGACAAGGAATATCCAGACTGTAAAATTCTGAGGAACTTTATCAGCCAAAACAGGATGGTACCCGGAACCACCTTGTAAACTAACACTCATGTGTTGAATCATTGGGCCATCAACCCCCCCCCCTCCTTCCTATTTAGTATCAATAAATACCTTGTCTACTAAAAGCCAGAATCGTACCCAGAACCACTCATGTCCACTCATGATACACCAATTGCGGCCATCACCCCCGCCCCCCCCCCCCCCCAATTAGTATGAATAAATACCTTGTCTACTAAAAGCATATTTATAAGCTTCTATATCTTCATCTGTCATGATTCCAGACTGAACCCCCATTTTCTTTCCTTTAAAAGCCATTACAATATTCTGATAATCATTCAAGCGGAAAACTAATTCTGGTAACCATGGCAATTGAAAGAAATAGATATACCTAAAAAAACAATGATATAACAATGGAGATTGTACATTTCGGAATTCCCCACCACTTTACTATTTCTAATTAGAATTCCATATTGGAAATCGCTGAAAATCAATAGCCTTCTTTGTACAATTATTTGTATCTTAACATTTCTACTTGCATATCAGCCTTCTCAATGATTTGATGGCTTTTTTGGAGGGTGCACAACAGGGTCTATTTCCTAATAGGATAATACATGCTTGTTCTCTCTGGAGGGCTTACTAAATTGACAGTCAATCAGATATTAAATTTAGTCTCTTGGAGCGCTCACAAGAAATTGTGGACGATTGACCAATGGACAGACGGACCGACATACATTTAGGGCCACGACAATATACGACCATATTTCCATGTGGGCGTATAAAAATAAAACAGAAAATTAAAAAACAAACCAAGATTTAAGTAATTGTGAAGGGTGGCTCATTCCGTAAGTAAAAAAAGATCCAGGATGCGGACAGTTCATAACAATAAGTCTGTCGATCAGATTCTGATGTCGTGTAGCAAACGCCCAACAAACAGCTCCTCCCCAATCATGGCCGACCAAAACACAGGATTTATAACCTGAAATAAAAACATGTACATGAAAATAAAACATCTCTAAGGCCTATTTTGCATGAGTTTTCGCCGGCGAAAGAGGTAGACAGAAACAAGAGAGAGAGAGAGAGAGAAAGACAGAGAGAGAGAGAGAAAGACAGAGAGAGACAGAGAGAGAGAGAGATGGCCAGGTAAAATGCAATCTGATTAAAACACAGGCAGAGAGAGTGAGAAATGGGGTTTAACGTCCACTCAACACAAATAGATAATTTCGGGACTAACATATGGTTTTTAATTTTATTTTAATAATTATTAGCTTGCGTGTAGGGGTCTTTAGCAGTGGAAGGAAACTGGAGTGCCTGGAGGAAACCAACGAGGTTGAGAAGGCGACCCTATCTCCATGCCACATACGCTCACACCAGGGCTCGAAACCACAGCCGCAAGCCAGAAGTCTAGAGGTCGAAGCGTGGCACTCTAGACCACTAGGCCGTCCCAACCCCCCATTTGTTGATGTTTATTGCTTGCAATTCCTGTGTATATCCTGTGTCTTGTCTGCAGATTTGTTCATTATGTGAAGTGTGGTCCCATCAAACTTGCTATCATAGCCTACATGTTAATCAAACTTTCAGCCATTGGTATTCACCTTACCTAAAGCAGGAATAAGTTGTTTTAAATCATCTACCATCATCGACATATTATAATTACTGACACCGCTAGGTTTATCTGAATCATTATAACCTCTCTGGTCTATGGCTACACAACTGTAATATACACAGTTTATAATTATTATAACCTCTCTGGTCTTTGGCTAATTATTATAACCTCTCTGGTCTTTAGCTAATTAATATAACCTCTCTGGTCTTTAGCTAATTAATATAACCTCTCTGGTCTTTAGCTAATTATTATAACCTCTCTGATCTATAGCTAATTATTATAACCTCTCCCATATATAGCTACAAAACTGTAATATATCACACATAATTGTAAAGTAACCAGTGAGGGTTATGATTGTTAAGTTACCAATGAGGATATGATTGTAAAGTTACCAACAAGGATATAATTGTAAAGTTACCAATGCAGGTATGATTGTAAAGTTACTAGTGTGGATATAATTATAATTGTAAAGTCACCAAAGATGATGGTAAAGTTACCAATGAGGATATAATTGTAAAGTTACCAATGAGAGTATGATTGTAAAGTTACCAATGAGGATATGGTTGTAAAGTCACCAAAGAGGATATAATTATAATTGTAAAGTCACCAAAGATGATGGTAAAGTTACCAATGAGGATATAATTGTAAAGTTACCAATGAGGATATGATTGTAAAGTTACCAATGAGGATATGGTTGTAAAGTTACCAATGAGGATATGATTGTAAAGTCACCAAAGATGATGGTAAAGTTACCAATGAGGATATAATTGTAAAGTTACCAATGAGGATATGATTGTAAAGTTACCAATGAGGATATGGTTGTAAAGTTATCAATGAGAGTATGATTGTAAAGTTACCAATGAGGATATGATTGTAAAGTTACCAATGAGGATATGATTGTAAAGTTACCAATGAGGATATGATTGTAAAGTTACCAAAGATGACGGTAAAGTTACCAATGAGGATATAATTGGAAAGTTACCAATAATGATATGATTGTAAAGTCACTACTGTTGGTATGATTGTAAAGTCACTAATAAGGATATTCTTGATTAAATTCCAAACTGTCAACAGTTCTTTCATGTGCAGGACAAGACCACAATATGTAGGCTATAGAGGACCTCATTTTTTGTTCCAACTAGATTATGTTGCCTGTCAGGCCATCTCTCCTACACACAGACAAGGGGAAGCAATTCTGGCTAAACCCTTAGGAACTTTTTCTGTCAACAACGGGATCAAACCCACATGGTTAGTGAGAAAGAGAGAGAAATGGGGTTTAACGTCCACTTAACATAACTAGGTCATCTTGGGACTAACATATGGTTTAATTTTATTTCAATAATTCGCGGAGTGCCCGGAGACTGGTTAGTGAGCCAGTGCCTACCTCAATAAGCTACTATAGCTTCCAACATAGCTTCTAATATTTAGCAAATATGAGGAATCTTAAGAGAGGGAGAGAGAAATAGGGTTTAAAATCCACAAACTAGGTAATTTTGGGACTAACATACGGTTCAATTTTTTTTCAATAAATAGTTTAAAATTGAAGTGAAACAAACTAGGTCACTTTGGGACTAATATTGTGGTTCAATTATTTTTCAACAATTTACTTGTGCAAAGTGGTCTTTAGCAGTGGGAAGAAACCGGGAAACCAGTTGGACAAGTGACTCTACCCCTTGGCACGTACAAGCGGGGAATCAAAACAACACCAATGATCCTTTGCCATGCATTAACTGTTTGGTCCTCCAACAGTGGGAAGAAATGGGGGGACCAGTAGAAGACCCACAAGTTTGGACAAATGACTCTACTCCTTGTCACATACAAGCGGGGAATTGATTGTCACGTACAAGCGGGGAATTGAAACAACACCAATGATCCTTTGCCACGCATTAACTGTTGGGTCCTCCAACCCCCTAGGACTTATAAAACTAATTAAATTACCGATAATCTTTGGCAAATTCCCTCAACTGATATCTCCAGGAGTACCAAAATTCGGGAAATCCGTGGACAAACAACATCAGGGGTTTCCCTTCGTCTCCATTTGCCACATAGTGTAGACGTACTTTCTGTAAAATAAAACATGAAATAAAGAGAAAATGAAATGGGGTTTGACGCCTTCCAGAATATCGAGCTAACGTCTTAAACACTGAGTCACCCCTGCTCCTTGGGATAAAGAGCAATGGATTATGCCTGGTCCGAATTTAATCGGTGAAAAAGTACAGATGAATGGTTCTGTACAGTGTGCTTTGAGGGAAATTTAACCCACAGCCTACTCTAATTTCAAATCCAAATTGTCGAGGGTTCTTTTATGTTCCATCCGAAAGACTATAGACACTTCCCTGCCAAGCCCTCCATCCTGCAATCAATGTAACAAGGGGATCTCAACCCTGTCTGTCCAAACTAGAAAAACCAATGAACTAATTAAGAAGGGCTGGTCAACTGGTTATTCAAATCAAGTGAAGTTAAGAGAATACAATTCCAGAACTATCACTCGCACCCTGTATAATCTTTTAGAAGAAAAGTTAAGGGAAGTAAAGAACCCATAGAATCATTCGTTCGTTCGTGGAGAGAGAGCGAGATAGAGATGGGGTTTAACGTCCACTCCACACAAACTAGGTCATTTTGGGACTAACGTATGGTTTTCAATTTTTATTTCAATAATTAGGTTGCGCATAGGGGTCTTTAGCAGTGGGAGGAAACAGGAGTGCCAGGACGAAACCCAAGAGGTTGAAAAGACGCCCCTATCTCCATGTCATATAAGCTCACAATAGGGCTCGAAACAACAGCCGCAAGTCAGAGGTGACCGGCCAGCTAGAGGTCGAATTGCGGCACTCTAGACCACTAGGCAATCCCAACTCCCGTTCGTTCGTGGGGTTTTACATCCGCTTCCCCTTGGGTGATATCACAGACGAGAGAGAAAGAGAAATGGGGTTTAACATTCGACACAAACTAGGACTAGGCATTGTTGTGCTATTATTAATTAGCTTTACATAAAAAAGCCCCCCCCCCCTCCCGGTACTGGACACCCACCCGACATCCTTTCACTTAGGGACATCCGTCCAGCAGAAGCCCTCTGGACAATCACTTATGGATCCCTTCTGTTGAGTCTTCAAAGAGTAGCCTTATAAATTATTATAAGCCTATAGGATATATCGGGGGAATATATTTCACATTGACATTGCATAGGAATCATCATATTCATTGGGTCAAAGTCCTTCACACTTGCCTCCAAGTGTATGTAGCCGTGTGTGCCAAGACTCGAATCACCTAAGCAAGCTGGTGGTTCCCTTCTGTCTTTCACATAGAAGGCCCTTTTGGGTTGCCGAACAATTCCCCACAGTGCACGAAGCATGACAAGACTTCCGAAGAAGCAGCCAAAGGTAAACGTTACGGCAGTTTGGACTAGTGCTGTCACAGACATTTCGGGATTTAGGTCAGTGGGTTGTTACGTATTCTGGATTATTTTAAACGAAATACAAATTCAAATTTTTTTATGACTTAACAACATCCTTATCAAATATCCAAAACCGCTTTTGAAGAATATAATTAAAATTTATAATTCAATACAACATAAGGGCAATCCAATATTTTATATTTTATATTTGGTCGATTTCTTTCCGTTCGCTTCTATGGTTTGAAATTTTATTATGTACGAAAGATTCGCAGAAGAATATATACTTTCTTTGAAAAAAATAATATCTTATTTTCATATCCTTATGTTGGATTATTGTGTACTATTGTGCTCATTTCCAGTATAATTAGTCCTAAATAATTTAAATGAATTAATATTGACCAATGGCCTTCCACAGACATCGTAGCGGGAAGAAATAAATATTGTAGACTCGGTTGACAGGAACAAAATGATTGAATAGGGAAATTATTGAAAGCACTGGTTAACCGTGTTGTACTAAAATGGCGTCAACATCAAATGATAGTTCTTGGTACAGTTCACTTATTGGTTTAGCGGAATATTTCAGGACTTCTAACCCTCCTAATATTCGCCTTTGCATTCACTGTTTACAGGCGATTCTTGGTTTTCAACCTTCGCCAGAAATTGAAGCCCGCACGCACCTGCAATTGGGGAATATATTGTTGGCACACACAAAAAACATTGACACTTCTCAGACTCATTTGGAAAAGGCGGTAGGTGTATTTATTCTTTGTTGCTCTAACCTTTTATTACAAACAACACAATTTTATAATAATAATAAATTCTAATGATCATTGCTGATATATAAATCGCCATTTATTTTCATAATAATTTTTTTAATGATGAAAATAATCTTTCTTTTCAGTGGTCCATATCTTCTGGAGTATCCTTTTTGTAAATAATGTTTAAATGAATTCCCGAACTCACACAGAAGTTAATTGATAATCTGCAATATCATAGCTATTTTTAGATTTTTTTAGTTTGACCAATTATTCCCTAAATTGATTAAAATGATATATTTATTGTCAAACACAGGCTTATTGAAATAGAATTGAAATGATTTTATAATTCAAAATATGGATGGATACAGGATTCAGGATAAGGCCTACAAAATGGCTGTTCTTGTTGTGCTTTCTATAATTGACAGTATATATTTCGGACAGACGAAAGAACATTTTCCCTATAATTGTTGACTTCAAATAACCAAATAATTGTCTTTCATATTGAAATGTTTCTCGAAAGATTAATGTAAAAATATTCCTGTCTTATTTAGAGAACAAATATTGAAATGATATGTATGCTTGTTTAAGTTGTTACCTCCCTTTAACCAGTACTGCCAGTAGGTCAAACAAAACAAAGCCATGTGAAATTGTCAAGGATGGTTGAACAAGTTAAGCCTTCAAGATGATTGAGGCAAAACTGATTTTTTTTTTAATTTTTATTAATTGTATCTACATTTAACACAAATGTTAACCTGAAGTTTTAACACTTATATGTTACAGACATCGCCTAAGTAGAGAGAAGCTGTTGTGATTGTTGTTAAATATAATTTATAAAACCTTCATAATTAAGTTTCTTATCTGATACAAATAATGTTAAATAATTTCGTTTTTCCAAATTGAATTTAATTTTGGTCAAAGAAAAATTGTATGGTTAAGTTTTATTCGTTCAAAAATAAAGAGCAAAACAGAATTATTTTCTTTTGAGTCAAAAATATGTGATGTCATTGATTGGACGTGTCTTAGAAATAGTTCTATGAGATGCGTAATCTCGCTTGGGCTAAATTTGGTAAGTTGGCATGCACATTGCCAGTTTTGCTCAGTGTATACGGTTCCAGTCTGAATTTTTATAATCAACACCAGTCTGTGGGTGACAGTTTCCGTTATGTTACCGAAAAAGAGCTTTGCTCAAGCACCACACTTCGCTCTATGATACTAATAGACTGCGAGTGCAGAAAATTAGATTTTATTAATGACAAGTAGATTAAGGGCCTTAACCTATATCAGACATATCTTGATGATGTCAGGTTTGAGACGGCTAGTGTTTTGTCCCAGTTATATGAAAGACAGGTAAAGTAATATTTGCATATTTTATTTTGCATAATTAGATACTCTTATTTTACCATATTTATCAGGATTCTTTTCTACATAAATATTAAAGGGCAATATGGAAGACAATCTGATTAAAACATAGATTCTATTTCGTTTTGTTATTTATAGTTCAAAATTTCGTTTTGTTTTTTTTATAGTTCAAAATTTCGTTTTTACTTGTCTTTACTACGCTTGGATCTGGAAGACTTGTTATTTAACTCATGTTCTGCTTCTGATGAGGGGTCAGCCAATCAAATTGTCTGTTGAAACTAGCATTAGACCTTTTTTGCACGAAACTGTGGATAGACAATACCACAATACCAACGACAGAAATCAAAACAAAGCAAAAGTAGATTTTAAAAAGCATGGCGGTCGCTAATTGGTTAACCAAATGACTGACGTTATCAGGTCAAATGTCACTTGCTTGGTACCTGACGCCATAGAAAGTGAACTCCCACTATAACTTGTTAGATCTACATGTAGTGTAGGCCATCGAAAGTATGATGAACGAAACGAAATATAGATCTATATTTTATTTAGATTGTATGGATGATTACATAAAAGTCTGACAGTTCTCGCTACAATACTAATAATTTAAAAAATTGATAATATAAAGGGAATATGCTGAGCTGAGAAGTCCTCATTTTGATATGCATGTAGTCTTGATGGTCATTGTTACAATAATAAACACAGTCTTGATTATCCAGCCTTATGGCAGACCAAGTTCATAGCTAATGAAAATTGGACCGATCAGATTGCATCCATCAAGAGTTGATGTCATGTTAATAAATGTCTAATAGATCATACAACATTTCAAGCAATATGAAGATTTAGCTCTTTCATAATGTATGTTTAACATCTTGGAAAATGTTGATTTACATAATGGAAAAGTTTTTTTGACAGGCAGTTCGTGTATTCACGTAATATTTTATAGCTGCCTGTCGAGTAAATCTCTTTAATTGCATCTGAATGACTTTGCCCCTGGCAAGTTATCAACAAATTTGCATGTTTGATTGTTGATCCCCTTAAAAGGTGAGAGCCACAGTGGCAGGGAGAGTTCCGAATGTGGCATGCATGTATAATATATGTAATATACCCCCAACCCCAATAAAAATCTTCCCTTTTGGAAAGAAGATGAAAATCCCCCTAAAGAATTTGACCAAGATCAATTTGTTTTGTTTTCCTCCCAAACTGCAAACATGAAATATAAACATCAAAACACACAAATAAAATAAATTATGTTTTGTCATGAAAACATTTTTATTAAGATTTAATTGATTTTTTTGACATTCCCTGACTTTTTTATAAAAAATGTGATAAGACAAATTTTATTACGATGAAGTCATAGCCTGTAGGCCAATAATATTTGTAAACAGAAAAAGTTACAAGTTACCTGAAGTAGGCACCAAAATCGTGTTCCTCAATTGTCCAATAACGGTTTTAGATGTACATTACCTGACAAAATGTCAGACACTAATGATAGGACCCTTGATATTTTCAACTTAGTGCCGGACATGTATTGAAAATATCAATAAAATAAAGACAAATCAGTGCGAGACAAAATGACAGGCACCATATGGTTTGTGTCTGATAAAGCCTGAATCTGTGTCTGACATTGTCTGTGACACAGCTGCCTTATTTCCAGGCTTTTTTCATGGCACAGAAATACCAATTGTGAAAGCACAGATAAACACCGTTCAGCAATTAATTGTCCATTTTTCTTTCAACTACAAACTGCTAATTTATCCAATTTGCAACTAAAGCGCGGAACTGCTGTGTAGTATTTTGATTATTTTTTATTAAAAATTTAAAAACGGTAATATCTTGGCCACATTCTTTTTGAATTTAAAAAAAAATATATTAGGAAAAATATTTAATGATTGGCCTCGAATTTTATACAAATCATAAATTAGATATTTATTTACATACAACATGTACATGTACCAAGCCAATAATCAACTGTCTAGAGGATCAGGTGGTTTTGATTTTCAACATAATTTAGAAATGGATACTCAATGCTATTTGAGGGGGTTGGGATGGCCTAGTGGTCTAGAGTGCCGTGATTCGACCTCTAGCTGGCAGGCCACCCCTGGCTTGCGACTGTGGTTTCGAGCCCTGGTGTGAGCGTATGTGGCATGGAGATAGAGGCGCCTTCTCGAGTTTCCTCAGGCACTGTTCCTCCCACTGCTAAAGACTGCTAAAGACTCCTACGTGCAAGCGAATTATTGAAATAAAATTAAACCAAAGTCCATATTTTTGTCCCGAAATGACAAAGATAACAATGACAATTGAGACTACACTATTCTGTACTGTAATCACAGTAGCCCTGCCCAGTAACTCTTAAGTAATTTGTCTGACTAAAATTTCAACTTGTTCCATTTTCATTATCTAATTTGTAACTATCATAGTGAGAACTGTCAACTCTTTATCTAAATCTTAAATCTTGGGAGGTTGGATGGCATAATGGTTAGCATGTGCACGTTGTGTCATATAAGGTCTGTCATTGAGTCAACTGACGTTTCTATTCCCCGGTTGTATGTGACAAGGAGTAGGGTCGCCTGTCCAACCTTGTGAGTTTAACTGGGTCCTCCTGTTTTCTCCCACTGCTAAAGACCCCCATGCTCAGGCAAATTATTGAAATAAAATAAAACCATATGTTAGTCCCAAAATGACCTAATTTTGTGTGGAGTGGATGTTAAACCCCAATTTTCTCCCTCTCTCTTTCTTTATTTCTTTCTCTCTCTTTCAGGAAGTAAGAGGTGGTAAATCTTAGAACCCCTCTTTCTGTCTCTCTCTTTCTCTCTTGCATCTTTAAAGCAGAAAAGTGTGATTTAAAACCCATTTCATGACATTTCCATTACAATCTATGTTTCAGAACCAAACAAGCAAGGCAAAACCACTGCTACTTCGAGCCATTGAATTGTCTAAACAAGCTCCATACTGGCATTGTCGATTATTATTTCAGCTGGCAGTAAGTTATTTTGCGGAATTGGTTTGAATTTTTTAATAACAATATTTAAAAAATAAATGATGATTTTTTTTATGCTCTTCTAGTGTTCATACAAATGTTCCAATATGGCCGTGGGGTTCATGGTTTGGTTCATGGGTTCCTTTCAATCAATAATTGTGCATGAGTTACTCTGATGTCTAAAACAACCCCTCAAATGACACTAGATTCAACTGTTTTAAAGAAAAGAACAATAATAAAAAAAAATCGATATGGCCGTAGGGCTCATAATTGATTTCACTTTTTCTTTTCTATCATTCATTTCAATATTTTAGATACGTCTTATGGGATACACAAAACTGACCAAAACCATACACTAGATTAACGTCAACTTAACAATATTAATTTTATTGATTGTTATTGATTATTTATTTTTTTCAGCAAATCCATGCCCAAGAAAGAGATTTCCCATTAGCATGTAATTTATTATCTCTGGGAACAGATTTTGCCATCGTTTCCCGATCAGAGTATACCAGATTACTATTTGTCCTTAGTAAAGCTATGGTAAGTCTAGCTAACCTATCCTCAGCCCACCCCCATTGAGTGAGTATTTGTCCTCAGTAAAGCTATGGTAAGTATAGCTAACCAATCCACAGCCAACCTCCATTGAGTGAGTGTTTGTCCTTAGTAAAGCTATGGTAAGTTGAGCTAACCCTTCCCCAGCCCACCCCCATTGAGTGAGTATTTGTCCTTAGTAAAGCTATGGTAAGTCTAGCTAACCCATCCACAGCCCACTGTCATTGAACGACAGGCCTGGAAATAAACAGTTTTCAATGTACCTGACAAAATACAGTACGGTCATCGCGAAGGTTTGACGAAACACGATATTACCGTGTTTTTTATCGTGGAATTCCGTGAATTACCGAGTGAACACCGAGTGAATATCGAGTGACATGATAGTACTGCCTCGGTGTTGGAAACACGGTGTGACTCGGTGTTTATATTAATCCATGCCTCTGATACTCTGATCGCTTATTATTGTCGTTAAGTACATGTCTAACGATAAATTAGTGCGTACAAGGCACAGTTTTTTGTGGAAAATATAAGAAATGGCAACAATCAAAGTGGGGTAATTTATTAGAAATAGGACCATTCAAAACAGGAAAGAAAATATTTATTAACATGAAACACGTGGTTAGTAAAAGGCTCAACCAAACGATAAATCATTAGTTGCACTTACGCCTACGGTTCTTTTATAATCATCCTTTCTCATAAAAGTTATATATTTATTGAAATCGAATAATATGCTGATGAATTTATTTGAAAATGACCTTGACAAAAACAAAATAAATATTAACACGACACGCAATCTTTTTACAAGCACCTAGAAATTGTGAACTGCACGTTGACATGCATGTCTCAACAAGCTTGTCAATACAAATCGAAAAAGTCTTACCAGGGGAGTAGTTGTATCCATCTAAAGTAATTCACATACTGATATATCTTTTCTGGTTTAAATCACAAATGAATTCACATAATGACAAATAAGTCACACTTGACATAAAATATCGGTAAATCACATCTCAATTAATATGTTTTTCTGGTTTAAATCACAAATGAATTAAAAGAATTTGTCTCCTGGTGTAATCACACAAAATCAGAATTAAACGTCAACAAGTTTATAGAACTTGCTGAATGGAATGTTCTCGGGACAGAATTTAGATTATTAATAGTAACAGAGGCGACAAGACAATTACTCACATCAAAGAGAACACACATCAAAGAGTACTTGCCGATCAAAAAAAGCATGCATTAGACAAGGAATATTAGAGATGATGTTTGTGCCAGATTAAAAGAAAATATCATCACCGGTTCAACGAGTGATTTTAACAGAATATGTCAACTGTAGTCGTGTAGACCATTGTAAATCCCGGCTTTGTTAATTTGTATTTTAAATTTCAAACCAATTCCGACGCGAGCTTGGAATAAATACATGTCGACTGGGTGACACCAGTATTGTGATTATACATGTAGCTTCAGTCCATTCAATAACCAGTATTTATTACTCAAATGGTTTCCCAATCAGCAGAATGTCAAAATAAAGAAAACAAACGCCATTCCTTACAACATAGAAAGCATGAATTTTCTGTTAGAAATTTCATTCTACGCTGTTTGATGTGCCTTAATTAACATCAGTTTAAGTGTCCTCCAGACCTGTTGTGTGTAAATTATCCATTACAACCTATCTTACCTGTCCAGAAGGTTCGGAAATAAGTTTAAATCCAAGTTGCATTTGAAAGTGCTTACGTGAGGCTTTTTAAACCATGTTACGGCATGTAGTTGAATTTTTCCAATTTTTGAAATTAGGTGGGTTAGGATGAAATTTGTATCATTTATTAATTGGAATATTGTAAAATAGTACAATTTGTTGACCAGATTAAAGATTGGGACAAATTATTCAGTCACAACAAGAGTGGTTTTGGGGCTTTAAATAGCTTCGGAGCCCCTTTTAGATAAACCGAATTTGCGTAATAACATCAAAGAGTGGCCACGTGCGGTTATATTCTTTGATCTTTTATACACGGGACATTTCTGTTATTCAAACAGATCTTGCACGAGAAAGACAACACGTAATACAAGTTGACATTATGTACCATTGATTTGGGGTACACGTGGAATGCAGTTATTCTTTTCTAAAATAAAATGAGTGCCTTGGATTTTTATGTGGATTTGATTACGGTTATAATTTACTAATATTCTATGACATCGGACACATGTCTTGTGTCGCGATCATTTAATTTTTACGGTAAGTACAAGCTTATGTCTGATTTGAAATCGCTTTCGACTCCCGTTGCAAGTTCTATTTGTCTTATTTCTATTTGTAAGACCGGTAACCTAAATACCGTTATAGTTTGCAATTTAAAAGTCTATCTTTGTCGTGATTCGAGAGTAATTCTTAATTACACACTCATAGTACAGAAATATGCAAAACAATTTGAACACAGCATGAATATTGAAACATGTATCGTCTTATGCATACGTGTCCTTCAAAATGTACTAGACATGCAGCTTTACGTGTGACTGGTCGGAAATGTAACCGCATATATCGTGCAGAATATGTGAACACGCGTGTTCTTGCTATATAAATTTACCTTACGCGTCCGTATTATATTAACGAAAATATTCAAATTCATAACATCGTAGCAGTATATCGTTTTGACATAGATTTTTTATGACAAATATAACCGTTAATTTTGCATGTAAATTAACACCGAGGCCTATCGCGTCCCGCGACTATCGTGGGACACGATAGCGTCTGCTACACCGAGTTATTTATCGTGGCAATATCGTGCCGTTATCGTGGCAATTTTCAACAAAAAACGACACGATAATCGAGTTTCATCAAACCTCCGCGATGGGCGTACTGTACATGTATCAGACACTTCTGAAATAGTACCTGACATTTTCAACTTAGTGCCGGAAATGTATTGACAATATCAATAAAAGAGACAAATCAGTGCTGGATAAAATCAGAGGCACCAGAGGTTTAGTGCCTGACAAACCCTGAATCTGTGCCTGACATCGTCTGTGACGACAGGTGCCTTATTCTAAAAGAAAGTATTCTTTTGTTCTTTCTAAATCCACGACACTCTTATTTTGATCCACATCAATATTGTGATACAAAAACAGTTTTATTTCTTCCACATCAACAGGACTATAAATATCAATTATTTATTTAACCTGTTGTTTTCTTGGTAAATATTGACCTGGTTATAAATCGTGATACGAATTGTATCAGAGTACCTGTTCAATCGCGATAAGTTTTCCATCGTATCGTGACTGCTGTGGCAATACCCAGCACTACAACATATGGTATAGACAATGTTTTAGAACTAATGTTGTATTCCCGGTTGTATGTGACAAGGAGTAGGGTTGCCTGTCCAACCTCGTGGGTTTCCTCGGGCCCTCTGGTTCCTCCCACTGCTAAAGATCCCTACACGTAAGCAACTTTTGAAATAAAATTGAACCATGTGTTAGTCCCGAAATGACCTAATTTGTGGCAAATGGACATTAAACCCATTTCTCTCTCCCTCTCTTTTTAAAGTGACCGAACTGTTGTATTAACAAGTTTTTAAACTCCATTCTTGGCCTTTCCAGCCATAATATGATTCACTATTGATATATTTTTTTCTGTTGTAGATTTTGTTGATGGATAAACAGATGAGTGAAGTGCATAAAGTTTTAGTAGAAGCGAGTCAATTGATAGAAAATTATCATGGGTCACATGTTCATAAAGAATCTTTACGTGTGTTTTTTCTTGTTTTACAAGTCTATCATTTTCTAACAGCTGGTCAGGTACGTATCATTTTAGTCATTTTCAAGTCTCTAACTCAATATCTTCCAAGGGGGTTGGGATGGCCTAGTGGTCTAAAGTGTCGCGGTTCGACCTCTGGCTTGCGGGTCTGGTTTCGAGCCCTGGTGTGAGCGTATGTGACATGGAGATAGGGGCGCCTTCTCAATCTCGTAGGTTTCCTCCCGACACTCCGGTTTCCTCCAACTGCTAAAGACCCCTATGCGCAAGCGAATTATTGAAAATTGAAAACCATACGTTAGTCCCAAAATGATCTAGTTTGTGTCAAGTGGACATTAAACCCCATCTCTCTCTCTCTCTCAATATCTTCCAAATTCTTCGGCATTGAAAATACAAATTATATGTCAATTTAAATCAACATTGATGTTGTGATCTTAGCGAATAAAGATGGAATCTGATATTTAATTAGAGTAAACCAAGACACGATTGAATATCGGCCAGTTTATATACATTTGTAATACATTATTATATGCATTGCGACCCATTTGTGTCAGAGGGGTTGGGATGGCCTAGTGGTCAAGAGTGCCGCGCTTCGACCTCTAGCTGGCCGGCCACCTCTGGCTTGCGGCTGTGGTTTCGAGCCCTGGTGTGAGCGTATGTGGCCTGGAGATAGTGGCACCTTTTCAACCTTGTGGGTTTCCTCAAGGTGCTCCGGTTTATTCCCACTGCTAAAAGACCCCTACGCGTAAGCAAATTATTGAAATAAAATTAAACCATATGTTAGTCCCGAAATGACCTAGTTGTGTTAAGTGGACGTTAAACTCTCTCTCTCTCCATTTGTGTCAATTTCTAGGTACCAAATAAATATAAGAGATATAGCTCCTTTAAGTCAATATATTGGCAAGGGTGAAATTATTTTTTTGAAGTACAAGCTGAAATATTAGTCTGCATGTATAATAAAACTTGATAAATGGAATGATGGAGGAAGAGTAGGTGGCAATGCTGAAGTCTACTGTAGAATGTGTTTATTGGGTGATAAATATGTTTATAATATGTGACCCTCCATTACAAAACAGTACACTTGGGTCAACTTGAAGAAATGGAGATAATGGTGTCAAATGAAAGAGTATTAAAACTTTAAACTCCCATATCTCTGCCAATTTTTGTCCGATTCTTAGAATTTAGGTACCAATGAAAAGAGGTTTATTATAACAATTGCTATTGCATGATAAATATGTTTATCATATTAAATTGTTTTTTATTTTAGGTTAAAACAGTGAAACCCTTTTTAAAACAATTACAACAGAGTATACAAACAATTACACAAATACAACCAGAAGATGGTAAGATATATCACTTATCCTATTATAGGGGTGGGGGAGGGGTGGAGTATACAAACAATTACACAAATACAACCAGAAGATGGTAAGATATATCACTTATCCTATTATAGGGGTGGGGGAGGGGTGGAGTATACAAACAATTACACAAATACAACCGGAATATGGTAAGATATATCACTTATATCCTATTATAGGGGGGGAGGGGGGATACAAACTATTACAACCAGAAAATGGAAAGATACATCCTGTTATAGGGTGGGGGAGGCTGAGTCGTCTTAACATGTCCAATTTAGATCACAAGGTCTGTTGTAGAGTCACATGGCATGATATATTACTAATATCCTTTTATACGTTACCGGGGGGGGGGGGGGTAAATGGTCCTAACATGTCCACTTTAGATCACAAGGTCTGCCATAGAGTCACATGGCGTGATAGAGTACTCATATCCTGTTATAGGAGGGCGGGAGGGGTGTGTGGATGAATGGTCCTAACATGTCCACTTTAGATCATAATGTTTGTTGTAAGTCACTTGGCATGATATATGACTTATATCCTATTATATGTGGGAGGGGGGGGATGAATGGTCCTAACACATTCACTTGAGATTATAATGTCTGTCAATGATTCAAGAGGCATGATTTCAATTCCACGCTTGTACGTGACACATTACAGACTCAGCTCTCCAACTTCATAGATTTTCTTCCGAGGCTAAAGACCTTTAAAATTGAACCATATGTTAGTTCTGAAATGACCTTGTGGATATTAAACCCCATCTCTCTCTCTTAAACCTCATTTCTCTCTCCCTCTCTCTCTCTTTCTGTTATATTTGATTATGGTCTTGAAGTCACTGCCAATGATTTTATAGTATAACCTTAGGGTTACTGATGCAGTATTTAATTTATATTACTGTTTGTTTTCCAGAGCCTGTATCAAATAATCCTGTTGATTTATTTCAATGGTTACCTAAAGAACATATGTGTGTATTAGTGTATCTTGTAAGTATAGAAATATACGGTGTATTTTGTAAGATATTTGTTTATGTCCTAGTGTGGGCTTCTGATATCTAGTATTTTTTAAAATACTGAATCCTTTCGATCACTTGTTTGCATTATCACTTCCGTGGAAGCTGACGTTAAATAAAGCTATCTCACACTCAATCACCATTTGTAATGAAGTGACTCAATGAACGCTGCTAACATACCACACAGGAGAATACTACATGTATAGACTGGAATAACCAGACTTAACAGTATAGACTAGAACAACCACATGCCAAAGACTGCCATTAAATTTGGACTATTCACTTACTTGCGTCCAAACATAACTGATTTGAAATGTCAGTAAAAAACAGAAACATTCCGTTAATATACATTCATATTACAATACTATATGCGTTGTAACCCATTTGTGTCCATTTCTAGGTGCCAAATATAGCGATTTAGCTCCTTTTATATTACATTATTATATGCATTGCGACACATTTGTGTCCATTTCTAGGTGTCAAAGAGTAGAGATTTAGTACTTTAATGGTTATATTATATGTATATTTTAGGTTACTGTGATGCACTCAATGCAAGCAGGTTATATGGATAAAGCACAGAAATACACAGATAAAGCTTTAATGCAGATTGAAAAATTGAAAAGTATGTAAACTTTCAGTCTTATTAAAACACAGATCCACTTTCAATCTGATCTTATTTCGTTTCTTTTTTTAAATTTCATTTTACTTGTCTTCACTACACTAGGATCTGTCTATGACCTTCCAATGTAACTTGTCAGATCTTCATGTAGTTGTAGGCCATCGAAAGTATAAAAAACAAAATGAAAATGAAATATAGATCTGTATTTTGATCAGATTGGTGAACTTTTACTTTGTCTTTATGAAGAATCTAGTTTCAATTAGATTTATTACTTCATGTATTAGAATCATTTTTTTGTGCTAAGGCCCTCTGCATTGAACTCAAGCTCTCTTTGTTAGTGATGGACAATGTATAGATGTTCGGATGGCTGGAAAAGTTATGGTCCAATTTACACATTGGCATCATCCCTTAACAGTTCGTACTCGAAAAAAAAGTAGGCTGTGCTCAAGCACACGGTATTGAGTTACACCCTTTCATCCTTCCTCAGCCTGGTTTGTACAGAAAAGCAGGAAGTAAAATCTCATTTTATTGTACCTTAAATTATTGAGCTTTTTTACTATCACTGTTTTTGTGGCTTCCTCTGGCAAAGTTCTTAGGAAACACTGGTCTACGATATCATCCTTTTGGGAAAGTGGATGTAAAACTCCAGAATCAATCGAACGAAGCCACTTTAATTTTCTCAGACAACGTTAATGGTTTAGTTTGAAGGGTTCGTACTATAAATTATTAACCAGAAACTATTTAATTTCAGTGTTGGATAATCATCCCCTTCTCTCGTCCTTCCAACTAATGTTAATAGAACATATCGTCATGTGTCGATTGATCATGGGCAATAAATCATCCGCTATCCAGGAGATATTTCAAGCCTGTCATGTCTGCCAACAACAACCAAGATTATTTACCACACACGGAGCACAAATACACACATTACTGGTGAGTATGGGATGATAACCAATCAGACGCATTGATTTCATTTTAGTCCCGTCGAGTTGCGTTGAAATTGTTTAAGGGGCACTTAGTTACTGAATGGGATGAAAATCCTAAGGTCCCGTGTACACATTGGCACCCAGGGAAATGAACAGTTGGAAATCGAAATAAGAGTAGGCTGTGTTGATAGACAACTGTAACTCATGTTTATAGCACACTGTAACTCATGTATTGATAGACAACTGTAACTTATTTTGATAGGACACTGTAACTCATGTGTTAATAGCACACTGTAACTGATGTGTTGATAGCACACTGTAACTGATGTGTTGATAGCACACTGTAACTCATGTTGATAGCACACTGTAACTTATGTTGATAGCACACTGTAACTCATGCTGATAGCACACTGTAACTCATGTTGATAGCACACTGTAACTCAAGTTGATAGCACACTGTAACTCATGTTTTAATAGCACACTGTAACTTAAGTGTTGATAGCACACTGTAACTCATGTGTTGGTAGCACACTGTAACTCATGTTGATAGCACACTGTAACTCATATGTTGGTAGCACACAGTAACTCATGTTTATAGCACACTGTAACTTAAGTGTTGATAGCACACTGTAACTCATGTGTTGGTAGCACACTGTAACTTGTGTTGAAAGCACACTGTAACCTGTGTTGATAGCACACTGTAACTCATCTGTTAATAGCACACTGTAACTCATGTGTTGATAGCACACTGTAACCTGTGTTGATAGCACACTGTAACTCATCTGTTAATAGCACACTGTAACTCATGTGTTGATAGCACACTGTAACCTGTGTTGATAGCACACTGTAACTCATCTGTTTATAGCATATTGTAACTCATCTGTTAATAGCATATTGTAACTCAAGTTGATAGCACACTGTAACTCATGTTGAAAGCACACTGTAACTCATGTTGAAAGCACACTGTAACTCATCTGTTAATAGCACACTGTAACTCATGTGTTGATAGCACACTGTAACCCATGTGTTAATAGCACACTGTAACTGATGTGTTAATAGCATATTGAAACTCATCTGTTAATAGCATATTGTAACTCAAGTTGATAGCACACTGTAACTCAAGTTGATAGCACAGTGTAACTCATGTTGAAAGCACACTGTAACTTAAGTGTTGATAACACACTGTAACTCATGTGTTGATAGCACACTGTAACTTAAGTGTTGATAGCACACTGTAACACATGTGTTGATAGCACACTGTAACACATGTGTTAATAGCACTCTGTTACTGATGTGTTGATAGCACACTGTAACACATGTTGATAGCACACTGTAACTCATGTGTTGATAGCACACTGTAACTCATGTGTCAATGAATCACAATTCTTTTTTATATTTTTTCGCTGCAGTAAGTCACTCTTAATTATATACGTCACACATTATCCAAAGGTACACAAGCACTCTTAAAATTGTTTTAGTCCTTATTTTGATCCACATCAAGATCGTGATATAAAACAGTTTTATTTCTACGACATCAGCAGGACTAAAAATATCAATTATTTATTTATCCTGTTGTTTTCTTGGTAAATATTCACCTGGTTATAAATCGTGATACGAATCGTATCAAAGCACCTGAATCGCGATATGTATTGCATCGTGACTGCCGTGGCAATACCAAGCAGTACTACCATATATTTTCATACCAACATATATTTTTTGTCTTTTTACAGGGTTTATATGTATATATGGGGTTTTTTTTTTACAGGGTTTATATGCTATGTCTATGAATTGTATGGGTTTTTTTTACAGGGTTTATATGCTATGTCTATGAATTGTATTGGTTTTTTTTACAGGGTTTATATGCTATGTCTATATATATGTTTTGTCTTTTTACAGGGTTTATATGCTATGTCTATATATATGTTTTGTCTTTTTACAGGGTTTATATGCTATGTCTATATATATGTTTTGTTTTTTTACAGGGTTTATATGCTATGTCTATGAATTGTATGGTTTGTTTTACAGGGTTTATATGCTATGTCTATGAATATATGTTTGTTTTACAGGGTTTATATGCTATGTCTATGAATTGTATGGAATCTGCTGAATTACAGTTTAAAACAGCTTGTAAGGTAAAACTTCATTCAGTGAATTATTTACATTTGTTGGAAGGCCGAATGGTTAGCATGTGCATGCTGTATCATCAGGTCTGTCATTGAGTCAATTGGTGACGAGTAGGATCGCCTGTCCAACCTCGTGGGTTTTTCTCCTGGTCCTGCTGTTTCCTCCCACTGATAAATACTCCTAGCTGCAAGCGAATTATTGAAGTAAAATTGAACCATATGTCAGTCCCATAAAGACATAGTTTGTGTCGGTGGTCTTAAACCCTCTCTCTCTCCATCTCTCTATCTAATAGTCGGTCTTAAACTCTATCTTTCTCTCCATCTCTCTATCTAATAGTTGGTGGTCTTAAACTCTCTCTCTCCATCTCTCTATCTAATATTCGGTGGTCTTAAACTCTCTCTCTCTCCATCTCTCTATCTAATAGTCGTGGTCTTAAACTCTCTCTCTCTCTCCATCTCTCTATCTAATAGTCGGTGGTCTTAAACTCTCTCTCTCTCCATCTCTCTATCTAATAGTCTTGATAATCCATTTGTTCTGCTTTAAACTTGGTTACATTTCTGTTAACTCTACGAAAATATTTTTACCACCTTGTTATGAAGAAACATATTTAGTTTAATATATATTATTATCTTTCCATTATTTCAGTTATCTACGTCTAATGAAGTTCGATTGTTTGTAAATTTAAACCTTGCTATAGTGTATTTACGGACCAATAGACAAACAGAATTATTAGGTTTGATGGAAGCCATCAATCCAGAGACAGTTCCCCAACAGTAAGTAAATACTCGTACATTTCAATTTAACAACAAAATTACGTTTAGACTGTTTGTATTCCTTTTGTATTTTATATTCAAGAATGATTAGCGAGGTTGAGTGGTAGGGTTCTCAATTCGTACCCTTTAGAACATAAGGTCTGTCATTGATTGTGAGGGTTGGGATAAAAATTGAAAACCATACGTTAGTCCCAAAATGACCTTGTTTGTGTCGAGTGGAGGTTAAACCCCATTCCCCCCTCTCTCTCTCTCTCTCTCTCATTTCTATCTCTCTCTCATTGATTGAACATGCCCCAGAACTGTTCAACCTCATGTGTTTTCTCCTGTTTCCACAAACTACTAAAGACCCCAGTGCACAAGCGAATTATTGAAATAAAAATGAACCATGATCAATATAGTTTGTGTCAAATGGACGTTAAACCCCATTTCTGCAACCATTCATCCAGCAGTATTGATTTGCATAATTCAAAATTTCTCAATGAAACTTATTACACACATCAACTCATCAACCTATTATTGTAATTGTGCCTTTTAATAAATTTTGTATTTCCATGGAAGCTGGAGGGGTCAGGAGTTTGTGGAATTAGACTCAGTTTTTTGGTATACAAGCATGTGCGATTTTGATAACTGAGTCTTCTTGTTAAACTTCTTGTATATTATTCATCAAGATTTTCTGGCGTGGTTTCCCCTTGTCAGTGATGCCAGATGCAGTCTAGTCTTTCAAATGGGACAAAAAACAAGGACCCATGAATGCGTTGGGGTGGATGTTAAAGATCCCTTGGCTGTTGGAATTCTATGTTAGAGTAAGTCACAGATAGATCCACTGCCGGGACAAAATTACACACATAGTACACTGTATGACATATGCCCGTCTTCATTAGCACAGTCGGAGCAGAACAGTAAGACGTTACACCTCATTTCATTTCATTGTTTATTATTCTGTTTATTTTCAGCTCTTATAGTTTAAAGGCAGCAGCATTCTATGTCCAGGGTCTTCAGGCTTTTTTCCAATCCAGATTCAATGAAGCTAAGTGAGTTATCTTCCCTTGTTTTTATCTTTTATTCGGTAATAACCTGGGATGGGTGTGGTCGAGTGGTCTTGCACGTCATGCACTTAAGATCATAAGGTCTGTCATTGAGTCAAGAGACATGGCTTCGATCTCATTACTGATTGTGACAAGGAGTATGGTCACCTGCCTAACCTTGTGGGTTTTCTCCGGGTCCTCCCTTTCCATCCCACAGATAAAAGGTTGAATGGTCTCTCATTGAGTCAAGGGGCATGGATTCGATTCCATGCTTAAACGTGACAAAGAATAGGGTCGTCCAGTTTCTTACAAATGCTAAAGACCCCTAAAGATCTACATGTAGTGAATGGCCATTGAAAGTATAAAAAAATAAAATGAAATATAGATCTGTATTTTAAATGATCTTGTTAGTATTGAGTTAACCCCATTTCTTGGTCTCTTTTTTACCCTTGACCTATCCTGATAGTTAATGACTGGTTCCTGAAACCAAGATGTGTCTTGCCCGTAAACAAGTGTTTTTATTTGACAGGCATTATTCAAGAACTAAATTTTCCTATTGCAGGTCTTTCTTTAGGCCATAAATGTTATAAAAACTATTAATTAGACATTATTAACAGACAAGACCATTAACAACTATCGATGGCATTGGATGCTCAATATTTTATCTAAATTAGAACATGCATTGTTTTTTATTTTTCAGACGCTACCTCAGAGAAACGCTAAAGATGGCGAATGCTGAAGATTTAAATCGGTTAACGTCCTGTTCTCTAGTGCTGTTAGGTCATATATTTTTATCGTTGGGCAATCACAGAGTAAGTTTATACTTAATGTAGTTTTATTATTTTGGTGAGCTACAGTGGCTAAGTGGGTAAGACACTGGCACGCTCCCGGTGTTGGCCGAGAAAGTTCATCAAGATTTTCTGACGTGGCTTCCCCTTACTTGTCAGGAGTGCAGGATGGAAGGCCTAACGAAAATCCTAGGACCTGTGTTTAAATTTGATAGAAGAGTAGGCTGTATTGTCGCTTCCCAGGCAAAATTTCCCTCATAGCACACTGTATGATGTATGCCCTCTTCATTAGCAGAGTTTGGAGCAGAACAGTGGGACGTTAAACCCCATTTTATTTATTATTACACAATCACATAACATTTTTTATTATTGGGCAGTCATTGATTCTCGACAAAATAAAAAGTAATGGGGTTTAATGTATGACTGGGCTAATGAAGAAGGTAAGCATTTGTTTCCATCCACCGGAGCCTGATGTGATGACGTCACATGTGGATTCTGGGTAAGAATAAGGGTTAGGGTAAGGGTTGTGGCCTGCAGATTTCGTCAGAGTCTCGAGATGTAGACATGGTTAGCCCTAACCCTTACCCTGGGCTAAGCCTAACCCTTATTCTAACCCAGAATCAACATGTGACGTCATTACATCAGGCTCCGGTGGATGGAAACAAATGCTTACCAATGAAGAAGGGCATACACCATGATGGAAATTTTTGCCCGAGCAGCCGCACTATGGTATATTCTTGTAGGAATGTAATGAATATATATGTTTATACATTGTATAACTATGTGGGGGGCTGGATGGTCAGCACGTGTGTGCTGTATCATAAAGCCTGTCATTGAGTCAACTCGCGTGGTTTTCGATTTCCCAGTTGTACATGACAAGGAGTAGGGTCGTCTGTCCAACCTCATGGGTTTTCTCCAGGTAGCCCGGTTTTCTCCCCAACATACAAGTGAATTATTGACATCAAATAAAACCATATATGTTAGTCCCAAAATGACCTAGTTTGTATCGAGTGGATGTTAAACCCCATTTTTCTCTGTCTATTTACAGGAAGCAATGAATATGGTGACACCAGCCATGCAGCTAGCAGGTAAAATACCTGATGTACATGTACAGCTATGGGCTTCATCATTATTAAAAGGTAAATTCCTCTCCTTTTTTTTACACCTACAATTTCTACAATTTGTCTAAAATACAGATCTATATTGCATTATTTATTTTTTACTTTTTATGGTCTACACCCTATCTTCAGAGGTCATATGAGCGACTTTGACCCTATGACATTGGACATGTTATATTATGATGGTTGTTTTATTATTATTATTATTATTATTTATTATTATTATAGATTTATATAGATTATCTGGTGATAATGATGGTTGTTGTTGTATTATTATTATTATTATTATAGATTTATATAGACTATCAGGTGATAATGTAAATGCTGAAGAAGGTTATATGATGCACACTAACTTCTCCCAGTCGTTACTTAAAGATCATTTTCAATCATCACAATTATCGGAACATGGACTAATACAGGTAATATACTTATATATATATATATATGTTCTACAGATTAATCGGCTCCTATTCATAAAGGCGCCTTCTCAACCTCATGGGTTTCCTCCGGGCACGTCGGTTTCCTCCCACTGCTAAAGACTCCTACGCGCAAGCGACTTATTGAAATGAGATTGAAAACCATATGTTAGTCCAAAAATGACCTAGTTGTGTTGAGTGGATGTTAAACCCCATTTCTCTCTCTCTCTCCCTATTCATAAAGGGGCGTGTCTGCTTAGGTCGAGATAGTTTCTCATGATTTTCCAGCATTGTTTCCCCTTGTCAGTGGTGAAGGACGGAAGGGCCTGACAAAAAACCTGAGGTCTCATACACACATTGGCATGCACCTTTAAGATTCCTTGGCAGCTGGGGTTTGATATAAGAATAATAATAATAATAATTGTGTCATTTTACAAAGGTAGCAAATTAGGCCTGAGGCCTTTTTCCATTTTTGCCCTGCGCACAGATCCTGCGAATGATTTATAAGCCATAGTGTCGCTGTCCAAGGCAAAGTTTCCCTCATAGTACACTGTATGGCGTACGCCCATCTTCATTAGCCCAATTTAGGATGTTACACTCGCATTTTATTTTAATTCATTCTCTATTTAATTTTACCTTTCAGTGGACTGATGGTGAATGTCCGTTTCATCTGAGTAGTAGTGCTGTTGGTACGAGTGGAATGCTATAACAACCAACATCTATCCCTCTTTAAAACCAATTAGCTGATTGGCTAATGAGACTCACTGCCCGAGCTCTTCGGCGTCGCATTAACAGACAATCAGGAGTGGTAAACCTGATGTACTAAACGGACAAATTGTGGCGCTTCACGTAAACAGACGATAATAATGTGTATTTGTGTAATCTGTGCACTGGACTGATATACATAAGGTTTACGGAGCTGCGTTGATGCGCGGTGAGGAGGCTGTTAGTTACAGTGAGTGGTTAATATCCATGGCAACAAGGTGACACGATGGCAAGATAAGGAATAGTGCTTAAAATGAAACTAAGAAGAGCTGGAGAGAAATAAAATTTACCGAGATAATTAAATGATGCAATGAATTCGTTGCCATGGTGAATATAACTTCCTGATTACTTTTTTAGAAAACAAAGAAAATGTGGAATCCGAAGGATTTTTGTCAGGAAATATGTAAAACAAAGAGAAAGTAAAGATCGTCAAAATTTGTGGTTGTGACTTTTACTAAGTGGGAATTTCTTCACGTACATTGACTGTGATGTTTTCCTTTTGTAACACACAAAATTCATACCAGACATATTATCGTAGCACGTGCGTGCGTTCGTGTGTGTGTATCATCATTCTTAATGCATGTGTACTCGTCACTGAGGATATTTTTAATTTTTGAGGTATTTGTGGTGACTATTTATTGGCTGGAAATTTACATTCAAATAATTCGACCTGATATTTTTGGGGAGGGTTTTGGGGGGCGTTATGTTATTCAATGTCAGAATTAATGAAATTTAACGATTATTCAGTAAAATAAACTAATATTAAATATATATTAACAATTTCTAAAAAATCTGAAAAAGCACCCAAAAGAATCCAAAAATTGATAATGTTAATATCATTCAGATTTTGAAAACTAGATACGGTCTTATTTTCTGTTTTTTGGAATAAAAACTGATCATGTACCCCTGGTAAGTTATAATGGGAAACCCAGAATGTTTTTTTATAAGACCCTAATAATATGGACATTTATAGAGTGTGTAGTTTCGTAGTCATGCCACATGTTGATAAACTAATGTACAAACTGACAGTGAATTCTCTACCCATAGTGCTATTTTAAGATAATTATGTTTCTTGGTGTTTTAGCTTTTGTAGGATAACAATCTAAATTTTATCAAGCAGTCTTTTTTTAACGCTTTTCCTCAACGGCATGGGGTGGCCATCCTGGATTATGGAAATAGGCGTGGTCCGAAATGCAATTCTTTCAGAGCATTATCTTTAATAGTTACAGTGCAATTAATTGGAGCCACCCCCCTTAACCTTAATTCATCTTCATCAGCCGGGTCAGTTCCGAACAGTTAAACGTTAAACCACATTTTAGTTCATTTCTTTTCTATTTAATCTTTATTCAAATCTGTAGTTTGTAATCTCTGGTTGAACGTGACAAGGAGAAGGGTCACCTGTCCAACCTCGTGGGGTTTCTCCCACTGCTAATAAAGACCCCTACCTGCAAGCGAATTATAGAAATGATATTAAAAACCATATGTTAGTCTTGAAATGACCTAGTTTGTGTTGAGTGGGCATTAAACTGCCATTTCTCTCACTCTCTATTTAATCTTTTTTAAAATCCAAGACCGATGAATGAACTCCTTACTAAAAGTAAATTGAAATTAACTTATATAAACGTATTGGTGACTTTTTTAAAAACAACACGAGGTGACTGGGTTTCATTTATTTGTAGTTTGTGTACATTTGTAATTTGTTGTTAATCAACCGTGAAAAAAGCAGCATTATTGAATGGTTCATAAAGTCAAGTTATAGAATTTTCCTTCACACTTTAATAATAACAAAGTGGGGGTTATGTTACAGGAAGGGTGCTATCTGTTTTCAAAGGAGGGCAGAATGGACAAAGGCATGCACTTTATATTTATGAGGTCTGTGATTGAGTCGAAGTGACTCGGTTACGATTCCAAGCTTGCATATTGTATGTGACATGGAGTTGTCAACTGTCGAACCTCATCGGTTTTCTGTGGGTCCGCCCAGTTGGAACAGAACAGTAGGACGTTAAACCCCATTTCATACTTATTTCATTTCTGTGGGTCCTCCCAATTTCCTCCCACTACTAAAGAACCCTACTCTAGCTCTTGTGTTTTTAAAGGTTTGTAAACTTATAAATGTTTTAATGATTCTATTTGTATGGATTTTGAACAATTTATGAAAGTACTAAGAACAAAAGATTGTTAAATTTATTATTATTATACATCTTTTTATAGCACACAACTTCCAGGAATATGGTACAAAAATTATATTTACAAATACAATATTTCAACTAAAATACAAATGAGACATATAAATGTAAACATTAGATATTAAAGATGCTTTATCGGAGATTAGATAAAGAGCTGGCAGTTCTCACTATTATAGTTAAAACAAAATAATGTAAAGGCAATTTGCTGTAAATTTCAGTCAAATTGATTCAGTCTGAACCTAGATTTTAGCTTTAGAAGTTTAGACATAGCCTCGATCATCATAATTAAAGTTGCTACGATAAAAAAAAAAGTCTAGATTATCCATTTTATGATTTAATTATGAATTTAAGTTGAACAGTTAAACGGATTCCAATCCAGTAAATATTGCAGGCTAGAGATGATATGGCAATTGACTATGGTCTGGATAAGTTGTTGCCTAATTGAAAATTTAGATAACATTTAAGGCCTAAAGAAAGACCTGCAATAAGCAGATTTAATTCTTGCATAATGTATGATTAAGCCTGTTCCCTGATAAAAATATTCTTGTTTAACATTGGATTTTGTAGCTCATTTTTAAAACTGGCCGAAATTACCACTCCCCAGATTGTCTCATACTGTCCAAGTCACAGAGTTTGTATACAGCCCTTATATGGTTCACAGTTAATCATGTGACTCAGACAGTTTGAAGTATCATTGGGGAGCATTAATTTTAGACAGTGCTATATTTCTTGTTAGTAATTAATTGATTCATTTGATTTGAATTTTTGATGATTTTATTTCTATCACGAATCGACTCAGTCAGTTTTATTTACGATCGAATCAAAACAAATTTTCTATTTAATTTCGTTTTTATATAATCTGAATGTTTTATTTGTCTTCACTACCCAGGACCTGGAAGAGTTGTACATTGAAAACGGGCCTTAGACTGCAGAGATATTAAGTATAAAGTATTAGGGGCCCTTCCGAGAGAAATGGCATATATTTTCTTACTCGGGAATAGCCCATGCCGTAGCCTACATCCTCCGAAAAGCCCAATCAAGAAGGCTGATGTGTTCAAAATGAACGAAACTAGTAGCTTTTTAAGAGAAATCTGGGACGGCTACTCGCTACTCATAGATTTCTAATTTTGCAGATATTAAGGTTTAAACATCTTTGTTAAGAATGTGTTGCTTTAAACAGGATATATTTTGTCTATAATTTTAACTGCTTGTATATGAGAATTTTAATGTTGAGAATGCTGACGTTGTTTTTATGATCATCATCAAGCTGTCCGCTGTTAGTTCGGTATATCTGTAAATAGTAAGACAGATTTAATTTTGTACTTTTAAAATCTGTAATGCAAGGTTCAATCTGATGAAAACACAGATTTTATATCGTTTCATTTATTATAATTCAAAATTTCGTTTTATTTGTCTTTACTACACTAGGGGGGTTTGGATGGTCGAATGGTTACCATGTGCTCGCTTTATCCGAATGTCTGTCAGTGAGTCAACTGCCGTGTACGTGACAAGGAGTGTGGTTGCCTGTCCAACCTTGTGGGTTTTCTGCAGGTCCTACGGTTTCCTCCCAATGCTAAAGACCACTACGCGCAAGGGAATTATTGAAATAAAATTAAAAACCATATGTTAGTCCCGAAATTACCTAGTTTGTGTCAAGTGGACGTTAAACCCCATTTCTCTCTCTATCTCTTCACTACACTAGGATCTGGAAGAGGATCTTCATGTAGTGTAGGCCATGGAAAGTATATAAAAACGAAACGAAATATAGATGTGTATTTTAATCAGATTGTGCTACATGTAGTTTCCCACTAACATGATTCACGCTACAATAAATTGTGGTTTTAATCATCAAGTAATTTTAGTGATCCTACCAGGGCTTATCAATCTTAGCAATCATGTTGATTGTATTGAATGCGCAAGCGAATTATTGAAATTTAATTAAACCATATGTTGGTCCCGAAATGACATAATTTCGTTGAGTGGACGTTAAACCCCATTTCTCGCTCTCTCTTGATCGTATCAAAACGTAACTGATTATATCTGATCGTGGACTCAATAGGGACAATCCGATAGTGATGCATCACACGACAGTGAGAACCTACCATTACCAAAACAATTCTGTGCAATTTTTATTTTTAAATGAAAAATGTAAACTCTTTATTCAATTCTACACTAAAATAAATGCAATTATATACCACAGGTTGCTGATAAAACAAATACAGTGGACTCTGTCACATCAGATCCTTGATCACTCCAGATCTCTGTTACATCCGGACACCATTTTCATCTCCCGACATATTGTAACGATCCCGTTCGATGTCAGATGTGACAGAGTCCACTGTATATCTATTATACCTTGGTTAATGTTTGGTTTGGGTTTTTTTATCTAAAGGTAAAAGGATGTTGTTTTACATATGCATTAAGATAACCGTGTATCAAATATAAGGATAGCTCTACATATTAAATAATAAAGATAGCTCTATACATTAAATAATAAGGATTGCTCTACCTTGAATAAGGATTGTCCTACTTATTAAATACTAAGGATAGCTCTACATTAAATAATAAGGATAGCTCTACATTAAATAATAAGGATAGCTCTACATTAAATAATAAGGATAGCTCTACTTTAAATAATAAGGATAATTCATTGTATTAGTTATTAGGTTACTCTATGTTTATTTGAAGAATATATCAGTTATATGTATTTATATGTAAGTTCACCTTTTTTATATCAAGTTGTTTACAAACCTATCTCTACAAAATGATAATAGAAGACAAATAATTACCGGTATGTTTCCAGGCAAATTAGGTCTAATCTAGGCACTGATATTAAAGATAAATTACACAAATGCATAATAAAGTGATTTAATTAGGTGTTATTTAGAAAAGAAATCCTACTTGTACATGAAAAGGGGCAGAGTAGCCTGTCCATGGGTTTTTGTGGGTCATTCATAGGATTTGTGACATTTAGCATGCTTTATAGAGATATCCCCATCTGTAAGTATTGTGTAAAATCCTTCGATGAGCCTCTTTTAAAATTCTTAAATGCAAGAAGAGATAATATCTACTCTTAAAGGGCATATCACTCTATTCTTCAAAACTCTTAAAATAGACGAAATGGGTGTGAAAGCACCTATTAATAATTAACATAATATGAATGTTGATTTATATTCCGTAAACTAAGTATACAATCTAAATCGAACAGTCATTTACGTTTACTTTGTCCATTTTTCACAGTAATTTTGTTTTATTTTGTCATTTGTCAATCAGTCATTGCATTGTCTTGTGTGATATTTTTTTCTTTGTTCATTTCACATGGCACCCAAAACAATAGAATACACGGCTCGTGTACAGGAACCTGTTTCACGAAATTTTAACTAAGATAAAATTAAAATTTTAGTAATTTGTTTCGGAAAAGGTTCATAATTTTTTATAAATTGTCATAATCTCTTTGTAAATTATTTGCAATAAAATATGTTTAAACTATAATATTAGATTGATTTTAGTGCTTAGCCAATCAAAATTGAAGTATCCACTAAAATTTGGATTTTTATCTTTAGTTGAAATTTCGAGAAACAGGGCCCTGATTATAAAATGTTCATTGTCACCTAAATATTGGATATTAGGATTCCATATTTTTTACATGACATCAATATTGATTAAACCTTGAATTACCAGAAATACATTTGAAATCTTATAAAACCTGATTTGGTCAATCTGATTAAAACACAGATCCTATTTCGTTTTGGTTTTTATATTTCAAATTTTGTTTTACTTGTCTTACGTTGTAGGCCATTGAAAGTTTAAAAAAAACAAACAAATTATTGATCTGTGTTTTAATCGGATTGTATTTTTGTTTAAGCTACTTTATATTAAATTGTGAAACTTGAATGATCGGAAATAGGTTTGATAGCAAATGTTCCTTTATTGTTTATCTTTTAAGAAGACACATGACACTGTAAGAATTAGTATAATATATATTAATATCCGTGGGTGTCTGGTTTGGCGTCTATATTAGGGGCTAAATTTGGGCTGTCCTTCCTCTCGGGTTGGCGGGTACAATAGGGCTGTCCCATGGGTTTGGTGGCTAATCTTGAGCAGTATTGTGGGTTGACGGCTAAACTAGGCCTGTACCGAGGCTGAAATCTTGGGTATAAGGGGCAACTTTAAGTGTGACATTAGTCAGGTGGCTTTGTACTACCAATTTCTCCCTGTGAAACACAAGTTAAAAAGGTAATAATTTATAATATTATTATCACCCCCCCACCCCAAAAGAAAACCCCAAAACAACCATTCATAATATATACCGTGTACAAAGTAATCTGTGTAAATTTTGTTAATTTTTATTAATGAAAAGTCCTATATACATGTATTTACATATATATGTGTGTAGGTCTCTCTGTAATATATCATCTCTTCATCTCATATATAAATATGTTTGTTAGTCTATCACCTCATCTTGTGGTGGGCATTTGTTTCCATCCACCGGAGCCTGGTGTTATGATCTCATATGTGGATTGTGGGTTAGGATAAGGGTTAGGCTTGGCCCAGGGTTAGGGTTAGGGCTAGCCCTGTCTCCGTCTCGAGACTTTGACGAAATCTGCAGGCCACAACCCTTATCCTAACCCACAATCCACATATGACGTCGTAACACCAGGCTCCGTTGGATGGAAACAAATGCCCACCTCATCTCGTCATCTCATATAAATATGTGTGTGTAGGTCTATGTAATATATGATCATCTCATCTCATTCATATCATCACGTTTCTAGGAACCACCGAATCTGATCTATATTTAAGTATTGAGAATTATGTATTGAGAAATTTATACTCTGTTGTTACTGTATCTTTGTGGCCATAAAATAATAAAACTAATTTAAATGACGTCCAGTGTTCTAATGTTTATATATGAAATATTAAATCATAAATAAATATTGGTATTTCATGGCCACAAAGATAACAACAGGGTATAAATTTCTCAATACATAATTCTCAATACTTAAATATAGATCAGATCTGTCGGTTCGCGAGAAACGTGACGATATGTGTGTAGGTCTATGTAATATATAATCATCTTCATCTCTTCATCTCATGTTGTAAATATTATCATCATTATATAAAGTATAAACCATATTAGATCTTAATACTACTGTACAGATTTGATTTCAATGTAGGCGTGTACAAATGGATTTCTATGTATTTTATTCTCTGATGTTGTTTATAAAGAATGAATTAAGTTTGCTGGTCGCCTTTTCTGTTCAGATCTCCCCCCCCCCCCTTATAGAGTTCTCAATACTTAAGTTATAAAGAATGAATTAGTTTTCTTTTCGCCTTTTCTGGAGGTCGAGTGTTCGATCCCTGCATTGGCCGTAAAAGTTTATCTCAATATTCCGTCTTGGTTTCCCCTTGTCAGTTTGGGGGGGGGGGGGGGGGTAGCCGAATCGATTGAACGTGCACAAACAATTTTGAGTAAATGTCATTTTGGGTGACTGGGAGTGGGCTAATAGCATTTGCTTTAGATGGAAATAAAGTAAGTTATTGAAACAAGGCAAAACTCCTAACAAAGGTGAACCAAGCTTGGAAAATCCTGAAGATTCTTTTTTGTTCATACCAGGATTTGATTTAATGTGGCTTTAAATGAGCTCTTCAACGTGCCTAAGCCTCACCGCTATCAACCGGATCACCTCCTCAACCAACCTGACCACCTTCTACTACTGGATAGATCTCCAGCAACTGGTCTGGTCTCCTCTCCAGCTGGCCTGACAACCTCCCCAACTGGACTTCTCCTCCCCAACTGGACTTCTCCTCCCCAACTTGACCTCTCCTCCCCAGCTGGTCTGACCACCTCCCCAACAAACCTGACCTACTTCCCAAATGGACTGATCTCGTTCTCCAACTGGACTGACCTCCTTCCCAACCGGCCTGGTCTCCCCCAACTGACTGACCACATCCCCAACCAGCCTGGTCTCCAACTGGACTGACCACCTTCAAAACCAGCCTGGTCTCCTCCAACTGACTGACCACCTTCAAAACCAGCCTGGTCTCCCCCAACTGACTGACCACATCCCCAACCAGCCTGGTCTCCAACTGGACTGACCACCTTCAAAACCAGCCTGGTCTCCTCAAACTAACTGACCACCTTCAAAACCAGCCTGGTCTCCTCAAACTAACTGACCACCTCCCTAACTAGCCTGGTCTCCGACTGGACTGACCACCTCCTCAATTGTCCTGACCACCTCCCCAACCAAACTAGTCTCCAACAACTGGACTGACCACCTCCCCGACCTGCCTGATCTCCACCAGCTGACCATACCGCATCCTCTCCCCAACCGGACTGTTCTCCTCTAACAAGCTTGATCCTTCCCAAGCTGGCCTGATCTTTCCCCAACTGTCCTGATCCCATACCCCAACCATTCTGATTCCATTATAAATTTTTGTCAGATGTGTGGAGATATGATTCATTTCGGTCAACAGAAGAGCCACGGTGAAAAATAGTCGGTAAGGAATCCAAAATAGTCGGAAAGGAATCCAAAATAGTCGGAAAGGAATCCAAAATAGTCTGTAAGGGTGGGGAAGACGGGTATTTTCATACTGCAGCTATGGGGACAGATTGGATCGGTCAGCGGACAGGGTCCTATCAGACACCTCCCTAAAGGAACTATTTTAATAAATCTCCATTTGATCAGTTACGGTCGAAAATCAATCTCAGATTGAGGAAACCTCCTCTGGGTACTGAAAGTGTATGGGAGAAATAATCTGTTTCTAAATTCTCTCACCGTATCCATGCAAGCTTTGAAAAGTATATATGACATACGACCACAGTTTCACATTAAAATGTGCCCCAATTTTTTGGCCGTCTTAGATGTTGGGGATCAAAAGATCTTGGTGGACTTCAATTTTGTTGCAACTGCTTGGGTTATAGCCTTACATTTACAGAGCGTAACAAAGTTTGTGAGCTTTCTGCTTCTAGCGTTATGACTTGGGAACATGCGAGATAAAGGTTCATATTCGATGTGGGACAATGAGAGGATGAGCGCTATCGATTTTCCCTGTTCCCTGTCTGTCTCTTAAAAAAATCTCAACGTATACATAAATCACCCATTCGGAAAAAAACATGTGCATTGTGGAAGATCTGTGAGTAAACTTACGAGTAGGCGACCATTGCTTTGCATGGGATTTCTCTGACCAAATTTTGAAAAACGCCGATTTTACGTTAATTTTAGTAATGGGGAATATTTCATAATAATATGATGGGATAGAGACACAGATGTTTGATGCACTAAAATTAACAATTCAGAAAGGTTTTACTCTACGTCTGTTGAACCTTTGCTTTGGTCACGTCTAATTTAACGTCCTACTGCTCCGAACTTGTCTAAATGAAGATGAGCATACGCCCAACAATGTGCTATGAGGGTAATTTTGTCCGGACTGTGTCACTACGGCCTGCTCTTACATCGAATTCCAACATGTCAAGGGATCTTTTACATGCATGCCAATGTGTACACGGGACATCGTTTTTTTTTCGTACCCTCGCCCTCCGTCCTGCATCACTGACAAGGGGTATCACACCGCAAAATCTGGATGAACTTTCTCGGCCAGTGCAGGAATTGAACACCCGACCTCCAGGAGATGCCCCCCCCCCCCCCCCGGTTACAGAAAGTAATTCTAACATAATAAAGTTGATGGAAGAAGGTAAATTGAGCATACCAAGTTCTGTATAAGTGTATGGGAAATCGTGAGTCTTGTTTTGGAAATTTTATCCAAGAGGGGGAATACCAATAAAAAAAACATCTCCGGAAACCGTGCTTCCTCCATAATAGTCAATAAAACCTTGAAGTAGACCATCGGCCATCCAACCCACCTCTTGTATTTAGGAGAGTTTATCACTTGATTGAACCTTTAAATGTACTCCCCCTTTTTTTTTTAATCGCAGCAAGTAGGTCGTTAACTTGATAAACTATCGGTTACACAGAGAATAAAGAAAGTCTTTTGATATCCCTGGTAAAGATGACTGCATTCAACACGTGCCGTCACAGCACGCGACGTCAATGTCGCGTGCATTGTTTACATAAGACGTACTTGCTTCGGGCAGAATGCTGCCTTGTAGTCATTTTAATACCCATTTATAATAATAATAATGTGAATATTTGTATAGCGCTATTCCACACTGACTGTATGCTCGTAACGCAAGAGTTCAGTTTTCTACAATTCTAGCAACATTGAAAGCCCTGTTTATACAGAGCGCGAACCCGAACCCGAACGCGAACGCGGCTTTTCGTTCTGGAATGCTTTGGTTACTTATAGAGGCCCCGTCCATACAGAGCGCGACCCGAACAAATATTAGTTTGCGCGCACGACCGCCTTGATTGTCGCCCGAGCGAATTTTTCAGAAGTTCGCGCGAACTTTTTCCCAATGAACCAATCAGCGGGCACTTCACATGACATCATTTCCACGAAAAGAAACCGCAGGCGCTAGGACTCATACTACAGTGTGCAATATTCACAGTCAACTTGTAAGAATGGACAAGATCAAAGAAATGATCCTTCTTCGGATGAAAATATGGTTCACTTCTTCTCTGTAAAATTTTATGCACAGCTATTCGCCTGTTTCTCTTCCTTTGTTGTTTTATGTACGAATACAGTGCCAAGATCTCATCTGTGTCCGATTGCACCTGATGAGCCATGATAGAAAATGCCAAAATTTATCTATCACAGTTATAAAAAAGACAAGCAATCACTAAAACCGTCGACGGTTTTCCGCGTTCAGGTTCGCGCCCCATTTGAACGGTGAAACTGGTCGCGATGGACGCGTTCGAGTTCGCACTCTGTATAAACAGGGCTTAACACACAGTTTTAAATCAGTGAAGATTTGAAAGTTGATAGGGTTGGGCACTGTTTCAAATGAGTAGGCAGATTATTCCAATGTGAAGCTGCCAAATATAAAAATTATTTTGCTCTAAAAGTTTTTAAATTGTAAGATGGTAACTTACACTAAATTGGAAATAAGTTTTACCTACAAATACGTCAAACGTCTTTATTTATATTTCTAATACATAAAAATGTTTAGGTCTACATTTTCTTTGCTTCTTTGTGTTCGGTTGTTTGTGCGTTTTCTTGTACGAGTGAAATATTTTCAATTTGAGTGACGTCTGTGTTGCTTCAAACCCGGGACTGTACAGCGCAGTGGACGCTTACGGCTAGCCCCCGGATCCATTCACTCTTTTTTGAATTGTTTTTTTTGTTTGTTTTGTTTGCTGTTTCGGAGTATGATGTCTTGTCGTTATATTTGTCCTTTATGTAAATTATATGTGGCGCAGTCCCCCTGCACTAACTATTAGAATTTAATTTGTCAGTGGAAAAGGTTAATATTTGAAGATGTGGTGACCGAGACTACACTTTGAATTTCTATGGGATATACGAAACACACACACAAAACCGATGTATATTACTCTCTATAATCCACACTTTGAAATATCGTAAGGTGTGATATAAATGTGTATTTACTGGGAGTTTATTGTATACTACATATATTATTCGATACAGTAGTTACCTACTTACAGGCTAAAGACCACTACGCGCAAGCGAAAGTGATATCTTTTTTTTTCTTGAAAGTTTACACATCACTGCCAAATTTTGAGTTTTATATACTGTGGTACAACTACAAGATATTCATTTTAAAATGAATAATTGAAACCATTTAGTCATGAAATGACCTAGTTGTGTTGAGTGGACGTTAAGCCCCATTTCTCTCTCTCTCTCTCTCTCTCTCTCTCTCACACACCTACTTAAAGTTAGAGGGAATACACGCACAAATGAACATTGTATATTGCAAGATGTGATATAAATGTATATTGACTCGGGGTTTATATAATAAAATAAAATAAAACCAAGTACGAACAATCCAAACCATTAGACAAAATTCGATTTATACTGCAGATATTATTTATCATTTACCCACCTGAAGTTACGGGGAATGAACACACATAAAACTGATGAATATTGCTCGTTATACAGCTTTAAACGTTGTATGCAAGGTGTGGCTTGGGTGTGAATTTGCTCAATCTAATTAAAGTACTACTCTATATTTCGAAACGAAATTGGATCTGTTTTGCCTATAACGTTTTTTAGGACTGTGAATTCTGTCTTATGGTTTGGATTGTTCGTACTTGATTATATTTTATTTACTCAGATTGGTATTTACTGGGTTATATTGGACTAAATATATGGCCTTTTTATCCACTTGCAAAACTTGTCTACGATATCACTCTTGGTGGAGATGGACGTAAAACCCCATAAAAACGAACGAAAGAACTTTGCCATATCGATTTGTATTATGGTAGGCTATGTGCCAACATGAGTCACTATGACTCCCGAGTTAATGAAGAAGGCCAAGGGAGTACGCAATACGGTGTTATGAGAGACATTTTGCCCGAACAGCGGCACTTCGGCCTTTTCTTATTTCGAATTCCAACTGTCATGGGTTCTTTTACATGTACACCGGACTTCCGAAACTATATACAACGGCATTGCCACTTGTCACTACGTCCTGCACCACTAAGTGTCAGGAACGAACCACGCCAGAAAACCCGATGAACATTCTCGGCAAACATCAAAATCGAACACGGGATCTCCAATTTAACAAGCCATCGTCTTACGCCTACACACCGAGCATCCGCGTGACTCCCTCCCTTGTATACCATAGGCGAAAGTGATATAACCCCTTTTCATTAAATTCTAGACATCACTGCCAAATTTTGGGTTTTATATACTGTTGTACAAGATATTCATTTTAAAATGAATCACGCGCAATAAAAATAAATAACAGTATACCGAACAGGGCAAAACCGGCTCTTCTTTAGCACGTTAAAGGAGCTAAATCGCTAATATTTAGGACCTAAAAATTGACCCTAATGAGTCGCAACGCATATACTAATGAAATCTGTTTGTATATAAACTGATTTACATTCAATTGTTTCCGTTTTGACTGTGTCCAATGAAATACGGCATGAGTCTCAACCGAATTTCAATCTAACGTCTGGTTCATCCAGTCTATTGCGCAAGCTCTCCAGATAAGATATGGTGTTAAATTTGACAGAAGTTGTGGAATATGTATATAGCCTCGTTCTTTCTGGTCACTTGTTACAAGTAACGATGAAACAAACTACGGTGCACGATTCTTGTGCCAATGGCTAAATGTTTATTTTGTCTTAAATATTGGATATCAGAAGTCTACATTTTCCCGGTGAGATCACAACATCAATGTTGATTTGAATTGACAAACAATTCGTGTTTTCAACGTGTACGACTTTGAATTCTATTGAGTTAGAGACTTGGCACTTTAAAATGCTTAGAGGGTCTAACAGCACATATTAAAATACGTGAACAATCCAAATTAATTGACATTCGTTTACGCCTGCTTAGTCCGTCATTCTACACTGGTGTTTTTTACTAGAATTTTGCCGTTTGTGAATCAGCCATTCCACACTTTCTCGTAGGCTATGTTTTGCTTTGTTCATTACAAAATGGCAGCCGAAATATCGGTTATTGGGATCCCGTATTTTCACTGTACGATAACAACATCAATATTGATTGAACTGGATCAATACTGAATTATAAATCGTGTTTTTAATTTCGAAGGTTATTGAAATTACTGATTTATAAGAGGTTAAGTTTCTTTAAAGTCATGTATAATGATGATTAACTGGGAATGTGTATTATAGGTGCGAAAGAGAAATGGGGTTTAAAGGCAATTAGCCTAAGTACACAATACACATTAAACATAACCGGATATAGATCAAAAACTATTTCCGTGGTTTAAAAATTGTTTCGTGGTTTAAAAACTACTGTTTTCGTTGAAAAATCAGGCGTCTTGTGTATCCTACTGTTCCGGCAGTTTAAACAACTTAATTTCAGTTCAACGGACCAAAAGAACCGACCCAAAAAGTGTATCTGGTGACGTCGCTGATACCATGACGTTATTTAGATCTGTTTAAACAGAGAGAGAAATAGGGTTTAACGTCCACTCGACACAAACTATATATTATATAGGTCATTTCGGGACTAACATATGGTTTAATTTATTTCAATAATTCCTTGCGCGTAGAAGTCTTTAGAAGTTGGAGGAAACCGGAGGACCCGGAGAAAACCCACGAGGCTGGACAGGCGACCCTACTCCTTGTCACGTACAACCGGGGAATCGAAAACACGCCAGTTGACTCAATGACCGGCTTTATGATACAGCGCGCACGTGCTAACCATTCGGCCATCTGTAAAACAACTGGTATTTCAAATACGTTTTAATGTAGGCGTCAAGTGCGCGTGTACTAAATAAATGATAAAAATATAGAATTATTGTATCAGTTTCATCCAGGGGCGTGGTGACCCATGATTTTGAAGGAGGAACACGATCCAGTCCGCCCCCCCCCCCCCAAAAAAAAAACAGCCCCACAATATTTATATGTATGTGGGGCATGCGTGTGGGGGCGGGTGTTGGTGGCAGTCCCTCTCGATGCCATCGAGTAATACTGGGCTGTGGGGAACATGTTAGAAACGATTTGTAGCATAATTTGACCCACGGCGGGTTTGGGTATTATGATTATAATGTTTAGAACCGCGTGATTTTTTGACATTTGTATTTGCAAGCGGCGCACAAACTCAAGAGGCGCAAAAATTCAAAACCATGACGCAAAGCTCGTCATTGCGTCCTTCTCGCTTAGCCGTAGGTTTCATCCAATATTTTGTTTTTATAAGCAACATTTTATTCAGATTTGTATCTGAATGGGGGGGGGGGGCTTTATGATACAGCATGCAGGTGCTAACTATACGGCCACCCCCAGCGGGTTTCGGTATTATACGATCGGCGCGCAAAAACTCAATGGAGCGCAAAAACTCAAAACCATGATGCAAAGAAGCGCATCATTGCGTCCTTCTCACTTAGTCGCAGTGTTCGTCTGATATTTAATATGGACAAGACACTTTTTTTTATCACATTCATGGTTATTTATTTTCTCTTAAATTGTGCATATTTTAATTACCAGTCGTCAAAGCGTTGTTTTAACTTCGGTCGAGTTCGAATATAAGGCAAAGTTATGGCAAAGTCATACTTTTTCCGCAGTTAAAACTGTACATGTATAAATTTACTCACAAAGCTATCATTCGATTCTTTTGTAAACAGAAAAAAAGGGTGATTTTATTTTATTAATCAAAAAAAATATCGATCATTATTTTTATTTATTACAAAACAAAAAAGTTAAAATTTACATATTTATTATATAGTCCCGTTATTATAAGAAAAAGGTATTTTCCGCCAATCAGAATTGTTTTGAAGTGTGCATGACTATTATTGTGCATGAACACCCACTATCAGCTAAGATCCCGTCAAAGTTATGTTAAATGGAAAAAGGAGATGTCTATTTTTAGAATAAGGTCAACAGACTTCGGTCACACATAATGCGTGGTAGCGGTTTCCTCGAGGATCACGTGACTTTTCAATCCAATCATTAGTTCTAAGTTGTTTATCTGTAAACAATTTGTTTGTTTGCTCCCTGATGAACTAGTTGAGACCCCCGTACATGAAGATGATCTGAAGGCAGCCATATTTGAAGGATAGACGGAAGAATGGAACAATGACAAAAATTTGAGAGATCGAATATGCATTCAAGTCGGAAACCAATTACCTAATCAAAGCCTTCATAAAAACGAGACAACTGCTCTTACATTGAAGTCTATAAACTTGATGTCCATTAGGAAGAAATAAGAACAGTTTGCTTATCGCACCTTATTCACCCTTCTCGAAGTGGATTCATCTGGCTGAGTAAGTGCCCTTTCCGCTCGCTTATTAAATATTAAAGAATGTGTACATAATACTTGACAGTTTTCTTCTAACACGATATTTGTATTGGATTTCCATGTCGGCATTGGAAGCTGAGAAATGCATGTGATTTCTTATTTTACCGATAACTTATCTAAATAAAACAGACAGATTTATCTGCTCGGCAGAACTCGAGCCAGAGGCAAATCCAGACGGTGGAAATTATGTGATTCTAAACATAGAATTGGGGGGAATTTCCTAGCTTCACGTGTTGTTATTCTGACGTTATTATCGTAAGAAATCCCTCTAAAAGTTTGTATTATTTCTGCTTTTATCATCTTCAGTTTTGTAGCGTTATCGTCTAGCATTAGACTCAGTATTTGCATGATTCCCTGACTATATGGTCGATGCACAATCGCCTGCGCCCTGACCTTTTTTTGGTTTACTGATACCGATATAACTATATAAGTAAACTTTGATTGGACTTTATTTTAATGTTTCCTTTACTATGCTAAAACAATTAATGCAGTTTTAGGTAAAGATATGTTCACGGAAATATTGATGCAGTGAATTTTCTGGCGGATTGACTAGATTTGCCAGTCTTTGTTGAAATTGACCTAATTATTTTATCATCATAGCGTGTCATTCATTGTGCATAGTTGCCGTTATACATTAACAACCTCGATTTGAACATTTCTATTTTTAGTAACCATACATGTATTACTATTAAATCAGACAGACATGGCTTCTTAATACCAATGTTTTATTTGAAGAAGGATGTATAAAAATTAAGCCATGAATTAATTTCATGTTTAAGTATCTCGGTACTCGGTGGGCCTATGTGAATTTATTTCTTCCTTTTTATATAGATTTACTTGTGTATACTATAATAATTGAAATATTTGATTGAAATTATTTTTTTTATTATTTGACTTTATAATTTGAAAAGGTTCTGCATGGATTATGAACATATTTTGGTGCCAGTACTTTCGTAGTTGTTTTGAAATGACCTTTTTAAGTTAAATCAAAATCTTATTTCAATTTGGGCGAAAATCAGTATTGCATAGATAGAGTTAATGTTAATCTGATGTAATATTTCTTTTACTTTACTGATGTGGTGATTTCTCGTTGTCAGTGATGCAGACGGAGGGCCTGACAAGGACAGTTGCCTAGTCGTTCGGATGGGGGAAAAAAATGAGGTCCTGTGTACACATTGGCGTGCACGTAAAAGAACCCTTGGCAGTTGGAATTCAGTAGCTTCCCGGGCAAAAGTTCTCTCATAGCACACTGTATCATGGCGTATGCCTGTCTTCAATTAGCCCAGGTTAGGTGCTTAAGCGTAGGACCGTTTGAAAAAAATATTGTAAGCTAATAACGTCTATAAAAAATTTGATGAGACTTCTTTTCTCTCTTTAATCGGATTGAATCACTTGATTTAATATTTTTTGTTTTTTTCTTGAAATGTCTGTGTAGTTTGGCTTGTACACACCTTCTATTAGTTTAGGAAAGCAATTTTGCAGATCTTATCTATATATTTGTTGTTCTCAAGAACATTATTTTGAATAAAAGACGTGTTAGATTTGGATACAAAGTTGACCGTTGTTCAAGAAAATATTGAAAATTTCATTCAAATTACATTATACTCGGAGCCAAGTTATCACTGTTTGTATTTTGGACACGGTTATAAAAAATAATTTTATTCTGGATGTCTGAATGAGATTGGGGAACAGGCTTGGCCTTTGTAAAAACCCTCTCTCTAGATAATATGGAGAACGCTAGATCAAAGACGGTCCTTAGAATTTTATGACCTCATATATATGTGGTTAAGGGTTAGGCTTGGCCCAGGGTTAGGACTAGCCCTGTCTACATCTCTAGACTGACTAAATCTGCAGGTCATAATCCTAGTGATCTTATCCCAACCCACAATCCACATGTGACGTCATAAAATGCTAAGGACCATATTTGATATAGCGTTCTCCAGATAATATACATACATATCTGATCCCATAGCGAGTTGATTATGGTCTTGTCATGTTAATGTCTAAATAGTTTATATACATGTAGTTGTAATAACATTAAGGCTTAATACATGTACCTGCAATAGGTAGATTTAGCTCTTGATTTATGTATCTTTATTTGAAAAAGAAAAAATCCCAACCCATCTAGTATGTACAGTGTGTTGTTTTATATTTTTAGGTGTCAGAATGGCTGACAACTCTAACGATGAACCGAATGACAGGAAACGTCCTCTACCAGAAGAAGATGAAGACATGGATAATACTGGTACTGAAAAGAGGTAAGATATAACTCTTATTTTAAACCAGGGACTCCTCCATACACTTGCTAATCTTTTTCCTTTCTTGGGGCGGTCAAATGGTAAGTGCATGTGTGTTGCATCAAAAGTTCTGTCATTGAGTCAACTGGTATGGTTTTAATTCTCCGGTTGTATGTGACAAGGATTAGAGTTGCCTGTCCAACCTCGCGGGTTTCTTCCTGGTCCAACGGTTTCTTCCTATTGACCCCTGTTTATTGAAATAAAATTGAACCATGTGTTTGTCTGTCCGAAAATGACCTTGTTTGTGTTGAGTAGATGTTCAACCTATTTTCTCTCTCTCCATTTCAACAAGTTTCTAGCTTTTGCTATTTGAACCTGAAATACATGACACAATTCTATAAAATAAAACTACTGTAATATTGGTGACGAGTTGATATGTTGCTCCATATAAACAATAATTGTATGCATCTTGCACTGTACATGTACATTGTATGTACTAAATGCCATGGAAACCATTTTTATTGATAATTTTTTTTCACTCCATGCATACTCATTCGTCATTTTTGTAGAATAATAAATAATTGTCAGCCACCTGATTGCAATTAAAGCTTCAACTTGACACAGCATGGTTACAAACCAGTGCATGTCCTCCGGGCACTCCAGTTTCCTCCCACTGCTAAAGACCCCTACGCGCATGCGAATTATTGAAATAAAAAATTGAAAACCATACTTAGCTCCGATGTGACCTAGTTTGTGTTGGACGTTAAACCCCATCTCTCTCTCTCTCTCTCTTGTAACTATGTCACTGTTTACAAAAATATATATTTATCTTTCAGGAGTAAATTAGATGAGAGTAGTGAAAGCTCCATGGATTCCTCTTCCCTTGATAGTAAAAATGGTGAAAGAATTGAGACAAATGGTCTTCCGCCGGAGTCCGTACAGAATGTGTCTAATGGTATTAAATCTGATGACAGCGAGAAGGAAAATAATGCGGGATCGCCCAACGCCATGGATTTAACGTATAAAACAAGTGGTGATGTAATAACTTTATCGGATAATGAGGAAGAGGAGGACGTAGATTTTGATGTTAACGGATATTTGGACGAAGAATCGGAAGAAACGATCCGAGTGAATAAAAAATTGATCAAACAGTTACAATCCCAGTTACGAAACGAAGAGGCGAAACTCGTTCTCCTGAAAAAATTACAGCAGAGTCAGTTGACGCATTCACTTCAAGAACGCGACCGCAACAATAAAAACTCTGTGCCGAGACAAAATGGTGGACCGCCTCCGCTTGTTCGGGGGAGCCAGCAACATCAGCAGCAGATGCATGCGTCGAAACCGGTTAATAGTAATAATGTGCAGCAGTCTCAATCGATACGGGGTTCGACACAGGTGTCTCATTCAAGACCCGGCGGTATGCAGGGCCCCCCTCCGCTAGTCATGGCTCCTAGACAGGGTAATAACCAGTCTTCACGAGATAGTCACCTGAGAAACATGATGCCTGGATCGTCTCCTAGCAACAGTATCATGCAAAATTACCGACAGGCGCATCAACAGTCCTCCCAATCCCAGCAGATGGCACGCGATCGTGATCGAGAGACGTTGAGGGAAAGAGAACGGCAACAGAACGCGACCCCACCCCAGCCAGAGCAGACGCCACAACAGCGTCAAGCTGCTGCGAAGTTAGCTTTAAGGAAACAGTTAGAGAAGACTTTGTTACAGATTCCACCGCCCAAACCTCCACCGCCAGAGATGAATTTTATCCCCAGCTTGGCGTGTCCAGATTTCATCATGATGCTGGGATTGGAGGAGGTTGTTAATCATATTATCGACAGTCAGCTGATCGCCAAGGGACAGAAGAATCCGGACGAGAAGTTCGTGTGTAACCCGTTTACGTGTATACAGTGTCACGCTGATTATACGCCCGTTTGGAAACGAGAGAAACCCGGATCCAAAAATGTTATTTGCGAGTTGTGTGTGACCACCAATCAAAAGAAGGCTTTGAAACAGGAGCATACGAACCGACTGAAGAGCGCTTTCGTTAAAGCTCTTCAACAGGAGCAGGAGATTGAAAGAATGCAGGCGCAGAGTTTAGCCCAGGCACCACCCGCAACACCAACGACGACGTCAACAAACTCTCCTGCACCCCCGACACCATCACAGTCGTCACACAGTATGTCCTCGTCTTCCTCCTCCTCGCTGAATATACCCTCGGCTTACAAACCTAGTCCAGAACAAATACGACAACATCAAAACTTTCTTCAGGCCCACCAGGCCCAACTACGAGCCGCTCCTCTCGGTCTTCAGGCTTTCTTTCCCAGACATCCTTACTCTTACCAGCTTCCATTCGCGAAGCCCACTGATTTACAACGACAATATTTGTTAGATCTAATTCCATCGAGGGGCAATATGTCGTGGAAAACGTGATTTGATGATTGACGACTCCTCGGCAAAGTGGTATTGACAGACTTGCGTAGAGACATGTGCTGAATCTAGTGTTGTTTTATAGTGTACAATATAATAAACCAAGGAAGTTAATATATACATATATATATATCCGCGATATGACATATCTCATCAGCTTGTCTATGGCTTAACGTTTATACATGTTGAATTTAAATAACTGTTAATTTATTCTCGAAACTTTTTTAACAAATGTAAGAATATTAGAACAGTGCTTGTTCAATTGACGATGTTAACCTCTCTGCCCCCCAGTATGTGCCAATAATGGAGACTACGACGAAACTACGACGATATATAATATAATATACTTGATGTTGTATAGTTATTATAGACCATCGTGATACACAGTGTAATAATAAAAATAACGGACTGAGCACAAACATGGCTAATACAATAATTCTGTTTGGCGATAAATTGGACTTAACATGCTTTGTTCAATGTCATTTTTCATTTAAAATCCCTCATGGTGGACATTGTTGGTTTAATATAATCATTATACATGTAGATCAGTTGAATTGAACAACAATGTGACTTAGAAAGAAAAACATTAATAATAATAATAACTGAGTACCAACATGGCTTTAACATTAATTCTGTTTGGGGTTTATATTGGACTTTACATTACATGCTTTGTTCATGTCATTTTTCATTGTGGACACCTTAGTCTAATATAATCATTATGGTTTAATTGAAATGAACGGCAATGTGACTATGAAAGACAGAATACTAAAAAAAATATTACATGTATGTTTGGCGTTAAGTACGACTCACGCTTTGTTCAATGTTATTTTTCATTTAATTAAACCTCTCATGGTGGACACTGTTTTCTAATATAATCATTATAGTTCAGTTGAATTGAACAACAATAACAAAAAAAAATTGAATTATGTTTGGCTATAAGTACGACTCACGCTTTGTTCAATGTGTTTGTTGTTCATGTAAATCCCATCATACACGGTATTATAATTATTATGGTTCAGTTGAATTGAACAGCAATGTGACTGAATGACAGAAAGAAAAATCAAATTTGAATAATGTTTGGCAATAATGTCTATTTTTCATTTAAAGCCCATTATGTACACTGTGGTGTAATATGAATAATGATAATTGTGGTTCAGTTCAATTGAACAGCATGATTCGAGTATCAGACTGGAAAAAAAATCTCTAAAATTCTGTTTGTCGAGATCAAATGCTGTTTGGCGACATGTACGACTTTACGATTTGTTAAAGGTCTTTTTTCATAAATTTTCTTTTGTAAATACAAGAGCTCTCTGTTGAACAGAAATAAGTTAACATTATAAATATATAGACTGACACAATCTCACTTCAGAGTTAAACAAAAGTTTAATTTTGTGGCACAAGAAACATGATATGCACATAATTCTTGGTCGGGCCTGGAAATAACGGTTTTAGTACCTGACATTTTCAACTTATTGCCGGACAAAATGACAGGCACCAGAAATTTTGTGCATGACAAAGTCTGAATCTGTGCCGGACATTGTCAGTGACCGGTGTCTTGTTTCCAGGCTTGAATCTTGATACGAAGTCTTTGAAAATTAAGCGATTGTTGAAATGTAAAACAAGTGAAGTGTATTATAACTACAGGTGTTGAAGTTTGGACAGATTGTATTAAAGTGTATATTGTACCTAAAAATAAAAAGCAAAGAAATGATGGAAGTGTTTTATTAAGTGTTTTATTTTAAACGTCTTTTGAATGAAGAAAATAGTTGCAAGGTCAAACATGTATGTGACCCACTCACACGAAACCTGGGCCCTTTCTCGAAAGGTAAAATCCATATTTTAGTAGATACATGTACATCAATTTTTATTGGCTGAGCACTAACTACATGTACATGTAAAATCAATCTAATATTATCCAATCAAATTACTAAAATCTGGATTTTGTGAAAGAGACCCCAGGTGCTTTCCCTTCAACATCATTTTGTACTTCGGACACAAAAGCATAAATCGTATGCCTTCTTGTTGTGAATGATCTGAACTCCAGATGCTACATGTAGCTCTGTTTTCATAAAATTGATCAAGAGCCTGGTATTGTGGGAGCAGCTTGCATATAAAAGATATGTTTCTCAGTTACACCAAGTAGTGTAGAAGATATTCTCGTTGATGGATAATGTTTTATTACTTGCTTCATGACAAGATTTATTTTTAATTAATGCATTAATATCCCCCCCCCCCATTACAGGAAATGGAAAAAATTGGAAGACACAGATAGTTGGGTCTATATACATGGCCAAATGCACAATTTCCACAAGGTCACAATATGTAAATGTGGCCAGCACTAACCCCAACAGAAGAATTAGCCTGTCCAACAATTACATGTACATGTATGTGCACTATCTCGTAACCTTAGGAAAATATGCATTTGGCCTTGTTAAAAAGATTTAAATGGACACAGAATGTGTATGATAGCTTCTTTTATCAAGTATGCAACCCTGATAATGAAACTAGATTCATTGTTATAAACATATGATTTGAAATGAGAAGTAATTTGAATGGCGTTCAGCGTGCTAATAAAGACGGGCATACATGTACGTCATACAGTGTGCTATGAAGGAAATTTTGCTCGGGCAGTGGCTCTATTGCCTACTCTTAAATCGAATTCCAACTACAAAGGGATCTTTTACATACAAGCAAATGTGTATAGTCAGGCAGATATGACAGTTTAAATTTCCTGCAAACTAGCCCAGATCTCTCGAGAGGGAAATGGGCTTTACCATCCAGTCCGACACAGATTTTTGGTAGACCGGTAACATGATTTAATTTTATATCAACAATTCGGTTGCACGTACATGTTGAGGTCTTTATCAGTGAGAGGATCTGGGGAAAAATTGCAGGGTTGGACTCTTGGACTGGCTCATTATCGCAAAACCACACGACTTGACTTAATGACATACCTTATGATTTAAAGTACATGCATTAGATCATTTGCCCCTCTCCTCAACTCCCCCCCCCCCCCCCCCCCCTGCTGTCATGAACATAAACGAAATTTAAAGCATTAACGAAAATAAAATTCAGATCTATGTTTTATTAAGACTGGCAAACCATAAATGATGAAGTTGTGATAACCAATTTGATAAATATTTTAATAGTTTTAACCGTTTACGGTCCTTGTCTCCATGCTGGTATAGCCCTGAAATAGATATCACAATCAAGTTAAGTTCAAACTAAAAACTTATAAATTGGGCAGCATTTTTCCCTCAAGGGTGGATCCAGGGGAGGTACACTTGTCAGAATAATTCTTCAACGTGTAGAAGCTTGACAAAGACTTGAAAATCCTGATGAACTTAATCTGGATTGATATGATATGGTGGTACAATGTCCTAATGTTCATACTGAGCTAATGAAGATGGGCATATGCCATAGGTTGAGCTATGAGGGAGAATTTGCCTGTACAGCGGCACCTACTCATATATATTCAATTTCAACTGTCATCAAGGGTTCTTTTACATGTACACAAAACCTCTGTTTTTTGTACCATCCGAATGACTAGACATCCCTTGCCATGAGGCCCTCCATCCTACACCACTGACAGGGAAACCACTTTTTTGGCCAACGCTGGATTGAAACAAGGGATCCAGGGCTAGCGAGCCAAACATCCTGCTCACTGTGCAAAAGTTGGCTCCCCACTCTGGATTGGACTTGGTACTTCCTGCTGTGTGAGACCAGTATAATTGGGTGTGAGACAAACCCATTATTATTACCTGTGAGGCATGTGTAAAACAGGGCCTGTATTATTACCTGTGAGGCATGTGTAAAACAGGGCTTGTATTATTACCTGTGAGGCATGTGTAAAACAGGGCCTGTATTATTACCTGTGAGGCATGTGTAAAACAGGACCAGTATTATTACCTGTGTGGCATGTGTAAAACAGGACCTATATTATTACCTGTGAGGCATGTGTAAAACAGGACCCGTATTATTACCTGTGAGGCATGTGTAAAACAGGACCCATATTATTACCTGTGTGGCATGTGTAAAACAGGACCTGTATTATTACCTGTGTGGCATGTGTAAAACAGGACCCGTATTATTACCTGTGAGGCATGTGTAAAACAGGACCCGTATTATTACCTGTGAGGCATGTGTAAAACAGGACCCATATTATTACCTGTGTGGCATGTGTAAAACAGGACCTATATTATTACCTGTGAGGCATGTGTAAAACAGGACCTATATTATTACCTGTGAGGCATGTGTAAAACAGGACCCGTATTATTACCTGTGAGGCATGTGTAAAACAGGACCCATATTATTACCTGTGTGGCATGTGTAAAACAGGACCTGTATTATTACCTGTGTGGCATGTGTAAAACAGGACCCATATTATTACCTGTGAGGCATGTGTAAAACAGGACCTATATTATTACCTGTGAGGCATGTGTAAAACAGGGCCTGTATTATTACCTGTGAGGCATGTGTAAAACAGGACCTATATTATTACCTGTGAGGCATGTGTAAAACAGGACCCATATTATTACCTGTGAGGCATGTGTAAAACAGGACCTGTATTATTACCTGTGTGGCATGTGTAAAACAGGACCTGTATTATTAGGGGTGTTGTCCTTTAATCGTTGTTTCCATCCGCTCGTTGGTTTCAACAATCTACTCGGATCTCTACGTACATTATACTCTGTCTAAAAAAACAAAACAATATAATACTAGAACAGCGATGCAGTGACGACAGGTTTCACCGGTGCCACGTTACTCTTGAACTGACAAGATCGAAATAGCTTTAATCTTTAAGTCACACCCACTTTCTCAGTAAAACCGAAGACATCGAATCGATCCGACATATAGTTTCTGAGAAATGCTCAAGTGGAAAAAAAAGTAATAATAAGAAGAATTTTTAAAAAAAACCCCCAAAAAGTGAGAGAGAGAAATGGGGTTTAACATCCACTCAAAACAAATTAGGTCAATAATTTGCTTGCGCATAGGGATCTTTAGCAGTGGGAGGAAATCGGAGAAAACCCACAAGGTTGGACAGGCGACCATACTCCTTGTCACGTACAACCTTGGATTCGAGACCACGCCAGTTGACTCAATGACTGACCATTCGGCCATCTATCCCCCCCACGGAAAAGAAATGAAAATGGGTATACCAGTAGTGTCATGGCTGAATGACCCAGGCTCCTTTAAATACTGTACATAGATGTTTATCCTGGTGGCAGGAAGTAAATTTATAAATAAACCCTGGTAAGTGTCAAGAAAATTGGCCTTTACTGCAAAATCCATGCAGATGCCCATGCTAGTTGGCCCTCCTGAAAACATCTTTGCCCCCCCCAAAACCACTTCCTGGCTACGGGCCTGGTAAGTGTTATTGACAATCATAAATAATAGTAGATAATCATACATTATATAAACAACAATCTGATGTGTAAAGATATCATTTAGTCCAGTAGTGGTGAGTCTTGAAAAAAAACCCCACAAAAATGAATACATCCGACCTGTCTCCGATTTCTGGTTAGGATCAGAACATTTATTTTGTATGGCCATACTTTATTATCTTACTTTCGGTCCCCAACCATTCCACTTAGATTTAATCTTGCCTGCACTGTACAGGGATTCTTCCACCCATCGTCGGTACTTCCAGTAAGGTGTCCATTAGTTTTTATATGAAATAACTTACATTTTGTTTGATTCTCTCCTTCAATAATTCTTTTTCTATTCTCTCCTCCTCTTTTAATCTTTCTTTAAAAAGTTTTTCTTCTAATTTTTGCTGATCCTACAAATCATTGTTAATTCAAATTTATAGCGCAAATATAAAATAGCACAAATATACAATACCCTTCATTCTGATTGGCTGAAACTAATCTTCTATTGGAGAGAGAGAGAAATGGGGTTTAAGGTCCACTTGACACAAACTCGGTCTATTCGAGAATAACATGTGGTTAAATTTAATTTCAAGAATTTGCTTGTATGTTGGGATCTTTAGCAGTGGGAGGAAACCGGAGGAGCAGAAACAACCCACGAGGTTGGACAGACGACCCTACTCCTTTCCATGCACAACCGGGGTTTCAAAACCACACCAGTTGACTCAATGACAGGCTTTATGATACAGCTTGCCAACCATAGTTTCTAACTAAGCATTAAAAACAGAAACTCCTTCTAAAACAACACAACTACATAGTGATCGATCGATATACTGTATACCTACTCTGTTTCTAAATTTAGGTATTTGTTTTGCCGCTATTCTTTGTTTTATTTCTAATTCTTCCTGTTCTTGTAATTTCTGTTTTTCTTTCTTTATTTCTTCTTCTTCATCTCTCTGTTGTTTCATCTCCATCACTTTCTGTTTTATATCTTGCTGTAATTAAAAATGAAGGGAAATGAAATGGGGGTTTAATGTCCTACTTTTCTGCTCTGACTGGGCTTATGAAGACAGGCATATGACATACAGTTAGCTATATAACTTGCTGTAATTTAAAATGAAAGGAAAAGAAATGGGGTTCATTTAAATTCTTTATTTCTTTAAGTCTACTGACTCATCAGATAATATATATACACAACATTGTAGTAACATACAAACAATATAGCGAGTGAATACAGACAGACAAAAAGTATGGGGATGGGGTGTGAATAAATTGTATTAAAGTCCTACTGTTCTGAACCAACTGGGCTAATAAAGATGGGAATACGCCATACAGTGTGCTACGAGGGAAATTTTCTCGGACAACAGCGCTATAGCCAACTATTATTATTAAATCGAATTCCAACTGTCAAGGGTTCTTTAAAATGCACGCCATGCCACTATGCAGTGTGCACATAGGACCTCGGTTTTCCATCCCTTCCTAATGACTTGACAGCAGTCTTTGTCGGGCCCTCCGACCTGCACCACTGACAAGGGGAAACCATGCAATAAAATCCAGACAAAATTTCTATAATTATATCATTCACTTTCATTAGTACGTAGGATTTGACTATATAAAGTGTTAAAATAATAGAACATTGCAGACAGGTTGTGGTATTCTATTATGCTAAGCATGCGTGCAGTTGCCTTGTCTGTTGGATGAATCTTGAGTATCCGGAGTAAACCCACGAGGATGATGACACAAACCTGGTCTTTTCGGGACTAATATATGGTTTAATTTTATTTCAATAACTCGCTTGCGCGTAGGGGTCTTTAGCAGTGAGAGAATACTGGTGGACCCAGAGAAAACCCACGAGGTTGAGAAGGCGCCCCCTATCTCAATGCCACATACGCTCACGGCATGGCTCGAAACCACAGCCGCAACCCAGAGGTGGCCGGCCAGCTAGCGGTCGAAGCACGGCACTCTAGACCACTAGGCCATCCCAACCCCCATTATGCTCTGGAGTACTAAGAGTAAACCCACGAGGATGAGAAAATGAACATATCTTCAAGCCACATCTAAATTAGTTTTATTCGACATTTCGTACCTGTCTTTTCCTTTCTTCTTCTTTCTTCCTTTGTTTCATCATTTCTCCCTGTAAACGTCTTTCTTCTCCTTGGGCCTTTTCTAATTCCTTTTGAACCTAAAACACAAAATATAGCTTAACAGGGAAATTCCAGTGAAAAAAACCTTTTAATTCTGTTCAGAAGTTTCTTTGAACCCTTTATTCAAGTTTGGCACATCCTTCTGTTACCTTTGGGTATCGAAGGCCCTTTGAATCTTTTATTTCAGTTACTAAGCAACAATATGAAACACTGTAGAGTTTGACACAACTTCTGTTAACTTTGTTTATGTAAAGGAAAAATCTCAAATATATTTCAGACAATCTGATTAAAAAACAGACCTATATTTTGTTTTGTTTCATTGGCTAATTCCTAACACCAAGCAGAACGCAGGTTATATAACAACTCTTCCAGATCCTAGCGCACTTAAGACAAGTAAAACAGAATTTTGATTTATAAAAAAACGAAACGAAATAAGATCTGTGTTTTAATTAGATTTTAATTTAGCGAATCAAAATGGTTAATCCTGTTGTTGTTTATTTCAAATTCAATACATTATTCTCTGAGTACCAGTATATTTATTTTAATATGACTTTGTATCACTACATCCTACTAACCTTCCAAGCATTAACTTGCGTATAGCGAATCGATTTCTCCTCTTGTAATTTTTCTAAATATTTTTGTTGTTTTATCTTTTCTGTTTCTATTTCTGTTTCTTCATCTTGACCCGCTTTTGATAAAACATCTTCTTTTTCATCCTGTAATAATATTCGATCAAACTAGGTTTAACGTCCTAAATCTTGGCATCAAATGTGTTCATTTAATGAAGATGGGATGCACCATGCAGTGGTCTATGACAAAAATTTGGATCAGCGTTTCTGACAGCTCTTCATCATCTTCTGACTGTCACAAGACTGCATTTTCGGAATGGAATGAAATGGGTTTTGCCCTGGCAGTGGCACTATGACTTACTCTTATATCAAATTCTAACTGTCAAGGGATCTTTTATGTGCAGGCCAATGTGTCAGGTCCTCCGTCCTGTGTATCACTGACAAGGGGAAACCATGACAAAAGCACAATGAACTTTACAGGCAAAATTCCCCTCATAACATACTGTATGACATATGCCTGTCTTCATTAGCCGAGACAGAGCTGAACAGTCGATATTAAACCCCATTTCATTTCATTTCATTCCTTTAAATCAAATAAACCCATGAAAATTTTTTTTTAATTCAAACCTCTTTTTTCTCTCTCCATTTTTTGATGGCATATTTTTTATTATCTTGTAAAAAAAGATATTCTTGATACCAACTTTCGTGTTCTCGTATTTCTGTTTCCGTTTTAGTTGGAATGGCGGACGGCAGTTGATCCAAAAACACAATCCTTCCCTGAAAATTGAAGTTTATTGGTGAATATTATGGATAATTCAAGAATTCTTCGCAGAATGATCAAAAAAATTATCTAATGGAGTACTTTATATTTAGAGACATTGTCTAAGGGATTATCTTATATTTAGAGTTAAGAAGGGGGGTTGGGATGGCCTAGTGGTCGACCTTTAGCTGGCCGACCACCTCTGGCTAGCGGCTGTGGTTTCAAGCCCTGATGTGTGCGTATGTGGCATAGAGAAAGGGGTGCCTTCTCAATCTCGTGGGTTTCCTCCGGGCACTCCGGTTTCCCTTCCACTGCTAAAGACCCCTACGCGCAAACGAACTATTGAAATAAAAAATTAAACCATATGTTAGTCCTGAAATGACCTAGTTGTATTGAGTGGATGTTAAACCCCATTTCTCTCTCTCTCTCTCTCTCTCTCTCTCTCTCCCTCCCTCCCTCCCTCTCTCTCTCTCTTGAGAGAGAGATTAGAAATTGATTACGGGCACCTTGTATTTAGAGATTATTAGTTTATTACCTTGTATTTAGAGATTATAAATATATTACCTTGTATTTCTGTCTAAACTTGAGAAATGTTTGATGATCGTATTCATCCCACCCTCCTCGTACTCCACCCGTCTGCTGTAAAAACCTCTAAATAAAACAAATATGTCATAATTTTAAAACAACATAATAAATAAAGTCATGATTATCCACTTTATCCTTTAAATGGTGAAAGTGTTCTAATTTAATCAATATCTAACCGATCAGATTGCATCGAGAGTTGATTATGGAATTGTAATGTTAATAATTAATAGTTTGTTGAAATGAAATTGGGTTTAACGTCCTACCGTTCTGCTTCTGCTCCTGACTGGGCTCATGAAGACGGGCATACACCATACGGTGTGCTATGAGGGAAATTTTGCCGCAAGGTGGGTGTATTGCCTATTCTTATATCGAATTCCAACAACCAAGTGATCTTTTACGTGCACGCCAATGTGTACACATAGGACCTCGGTTTTTCATCCCATCATGTACTACTGACAAGAAGAAACCACGTCCGAAAATATAATTTATATAACATTTGAAGCCAAAAGAAAGATCTGTAATCGGCTGATTTAGTTCTTATAAATTACCTCGAATGCAGCAACTTCTGGGGGTAAATCCTTAGTAATATCTCTAGCACTAGTCACTGGTCGACCTGAAACTGGACGGGACGATATAGAACCTGATGATTGGGACCACGTTTCAAATCTTTTCTCAAGATTCTTGATCTCTAATAACGTACTTCTCTCCTCCTTCAATAACTCTTCATATCTATAAATAGATAACAGATTAGTAAAATGGATTCAGACCAGTAATTATCTTCTCTTATGTAGGTAGTATCTACTAGGTACCAATGAGAGCAAGAGAGAGAGAAACAGCGAACCAGAGGGTTTAACAGGAATTGAAGAATTTGAAATGAAATGAAATGGGATTTAATGTCCTACTGTTCTACTCCTAAACTGGGCTAATGAAGACAGGCATGCGCTATACAGTGTGCTATGAGGGAAATTTTGCCCGGGCAGTGGCACTACGGCCTTCTCTTGTATTCCAACTGCCAAGGGATATTTTACATGCATGCTAATGTGTGCACAGGACCTTGGTTTTTTGTCCTACCCGAGGAATTGAGGAATTTGAAGGGGGGCTAGATTTTTCAAGCAAGTTTCCCCACTTGTTAGGAACAGTACCAATAATATTTAAACTTACTTGTATCTTTGTTGTTCTTTAAAAGAATTGATTGTTCCTTCAATGTCTTCCATTATTAATTTTAATTTTTCTACAACTAAATACAATTAAACATATCATCTTTTAACATATGCATTCACTACAAAGCTATGGAAAGTAATAAAGAGAGAGAGACAACACACAGGGTTGACCGGGGCTACACGGATCATGTTGACTGAGACTGTGAGGATACACAGATCATGTGACTGTGAGACTAGGGATACACAGATCATGTTGACTGTGAGACCGGGGCTACACAGATCATGTTAACTGTGAGACAGGGGATACACAGATCATGTTGACTGTGAGACTAGGGATACACAGATCATGTTGACTGTGAGACTAGGGATACACAGATCATGTTGACTGTGAGACTGGGGGATACACAGATCATGTTGACTGAGGGACTGGGGATACACGGATCATGTTGACTGTGAGACTGGGGCTACACGGATCATGTTGACTGTGAGATTGGGGCTACACAGATCATGTTGACTGTGAGACTGGGGATACACGGATCATGTTGACTGTGAGACTGGGGCTACACAGATCACGTTGACTGTGAGACTGGGGCTACATAGATCATGTTGACTGAGACTAGGGATACATAGATCATGTTTTGACTGTGAGACTAGGGATACATAGATCATGTTGACTGTGAGACTAGGGATACATAGATCATGTTGACTGTGAGACGGAGGCTTTACTGAATATTTGTTTTGAATAAATCAATACTTACATTCTGGTGTAGGTTTAACATCTTTTAATTCTCTATGAAATCGTTTCACCATGTGGGATATTTTCTCTAATTGTTGTCGCACTTTTATTTCTAAATAAATAAAAAATATACTGATACAGGTATTAAAATTTATAAAGTTTTTTTTTGAGAATATATGGAAAACTTTAAATAACATTTGATTAGTTCCATTTTGTTAAAAGTCTCAATTTTATTTCAATAATTCGCCTGCGTGTAGGGGTATTTAGCAGTGGATGGAAAACTGAAGGATGTGGAGAAAACCTGCGAGGTTGGACAGGCGACCCTACTCCTTGTCATGTACAAGTGTGAAATCAAAACCCACGCCAGTTGCCTGAATGACAGACCGTATGATACAATATTTTGTGTGATTTAATATTTATCATTACAAAAAGTGAAGGTGATGTGAACTATGTCATTTATTATTTTACTAAAATTGTTTTATCGAAAAAAAAAAGGGGGGGGGTTGATGGTTGAATGGTTAGCGTGCGCATGCTGTATCATAAGGTCTGTCATTGAGTAAATTGGAGTAGTTCTGATTCTCCGCTTGTACATGACAAAGAGTAGGGTCACCTGGTCAACAGAGTGGGTTTTCTGTGATTTCTCCGGTTTCCTCCCACTGTTAACAGTGCAAGCAAATTATTGAAGTAAAATTGAACTATGTGTTAGTCCTGAAATGACCTAGTTTGTATTGAGTGGATGTAAAATCCCATTTCTATCAACTACTTACTTTCGGTTTTCCGCTCAGTTGTAGAATTTGTATCCAGTTCTTCTAACTGAAGAAAATCTGCACGAAAATCGCTTCTTTTACTGAAGATATGTGTTGATTTTTCTCTTTCCATTGCTTGTATTCTATAAATAAAAATAAAAACAATTATCTTGATATGAAACATTGTTTAATTCAAATCCTCCTACTATCTCGGGACCAAATCAGGCAACGAAGGCAACAGACAGTGTGCCGTGAAATATTGACTTAACAGTGGCACCTAATTCTACTCTTTTCCTACAAATTATAACACAACGTTTTTTTTATAACATATACATTGTGTAATTATTTTTGCCTGACAATGTTACTGTGACAGATGCCTTATGTCTGTGTTTGTTTTGTTTATAAGTTGTGTGATAATTTGTGCCTAACAAAGACTGTGACATGTGCCTTATGTTTAGGATTGCCTCAGTTTTTCATTTGTTTTTTTCCTTTCCATGCTTTCTGTCCTACACCATTGACAAGGCATGAAAATGTGCAGGAACACCAGACTCAAATGTGAGATTCTAGATAGTGAGCAGGTAACAATCTTGCCGAACCACTGTGGCCGCGCATTATCTTGAGAGGGGTTTACGGTCCACCCGACACAAACTAGCTAATTTCGGGCTAAACCTATAGTTCAAATTTATTTCAATAATTCGCTAGCCCTTAGGGGTCTTTAGCAGTGGGAGGAAACTGAAGGACTCTGAGAAAACCCAGGTGACTCTACTCCTTGTCACGTACAAGCGGGGAATCAAAACCACACCACATGATAGACCTTATTATCAAACACGCACTCTTTAAAGATATATTATGTAAGATTTAGATAAAGAACTGGCCATTCTTTATATAATAAAATTTCGAAAGTAGATGATGTAAAATGAATATTTTGAAAATTTCATTCAAATTACTATATTGCAAGCGAAATTTTTGGCCTTTGAAGGTTCGACAGACGTGTGCAATGATTTCAACGACAGTCCTGGTTGATCAAAGCGAAGTCTGGGTCCGCCATATTTGATTAAATCAAAGTATTGCTGAACTGTTTTAATCTGTTTAATATAGGAGAAATCTGATGTCAACGAGAGTTGATTAAGGCCTGGATCAGTTAATTAATGTCTAATTAATACTTAAGAAAACATTTCAGGCCCAAAGAAAGACCTGCAATAGGCAGATTTAGCTCTTGCAAAATACATGTTTAACCATTTTGTTTTATAATGCTTTCAACACAAATATATATTATCCATAAATTTAAGCATTTTATCGATACTTACTGAACTTCCAGTTTGTGAATCTCTCTAACGAGTTCCGATTTTTTAGCTCGGTCTGACTTTGAATTCTTTGTTTCATCATGATCATCAGTAGTAGACTAACGAAAAAAAAATATTGATTAATAACGTTTTAAATACAACATGATAAATAAGACTATAACACATACTTATGGCAAAAATGCTACTTCTGTAAGGGGATATTAACAATAACATCCCCTGAAAATTTAAAGTCTATGACCATCTGGTAGAGCCGATGTGCAAAAGAAATGGAGTTTAACGTCCTACTATCATGCATCTAACCTGAGCTAATAGAAGACGGGCATGCGACATACAGTGTGCTATGAGGGAAATTTTGCCTGGGGAGCAGCGTAATGGCCTACTCTTATAGTTGAGTAGGCCTACATGTACATGGCAATCGTGCTCTACAAGGGTTGTGTTATAATTTGTGGAAGGACTATTTATTATTAATTTATTTGGACGCTGATTTGAAGAGTATACAAGCTGTTTAAAAGTTCAGCTCTGATTCTGAACGTGGTGTCATTTACACTCCTCCTGTACGTTCAGGAACCGTCTTATTGATTATTGAATTCTTGTTGTCGAAAAAGTATTGTGTACTCTACAGGTGTAATGAGACCAAAATCAGTGCTGAACTTGTATGTTACTATTCTATTGATGAATTATTCAATCATGTCTATTTGACCGTGGGGGATCACGGTGGCTAGGTGGATAAGGTGCTAGTTCGCTAGCCTGGAGGTCGGGGGCTCGATCTCTGCATTGGCCAAGAAAGTTCATTTCGATTTTTCGGCGTGATTTCCCCTTGTCAGTAATTCAAAAGGAGGGCCTGACAAGGACAGCTGCATAGTCATTTGGATGGTACGAAAAACTGAGGTCCCTTGTACACATTGGAGTGCACGTAAAAGAGATCCCTTGGCAGTTGGAATTCGATATAAGACTAAGAGTAGGCCGTAGCGCCGCTGCCCGGGCAAAATTTCCCTTATCATAGCACACTGCTGGCGTATGCCAATCTTCCATTAGCCCAGGTTTAGATGCATAATAGTAGGACGTTAAACCCAATTTCATTCATTCAATCTATTTGACCATGACTGTCATCACTCATCACCATACTCATCATTCATTCATAATTCATGACAGCATCAATAATAATGATCAAATCAACTAATCAACAAATTGAAATTCTCTTTCAGTCTTTGACTTTGAGATGATTTTAAATAAAATAAAAAAAAGTATAAAGTCTCTCAAACAAGAAAGCATTCACAAATGCACATACAGGGCATGGGTGAATTTATAACTCAATTCAGGCAATTCTTTTTGTTTAAATAGCAAATTCTATCAATAATCAATTTCTAAGAAGTACCTGCATAACTTTGGACGCCATGATGTAAACAACAACTATCGACGAATTTGATTGGTCAAATTGTTGCCGTCCTGTATATTCGAGGATAATGGGAAGATAACTGTCGCAGTATTATCATCGAAATAAAAATGACGTGGGACTCTGTTCTACAAATTGCGACAGAAAATGAATCAAAATCGGCATTTGAAGCGATTGACATTCTTCTGAAATTTTGTAATAATATCATTAAGAATCCCTCCGAACAAAAGTATCGAAGAATTCGGCTGAAGAACCCTATTATTGAGAACAAATTACTTCCTGTTGTTGGTGCAATGGAATGTTTATTTGATATGGGGTTCCTTGAGGTGATGATCCAATGTTTAATGTCACTCCCCTATTTTAACTGCAGTATATGCTAACCTTAAATTTAACCCCAGGACCGTATCTATAGTGGGGGTACATTGCACCCCCAGAAAACTAATGCCCCCACCCTACCCCTCCTCAAAACAAATTCACTGTCTTTCAATTATAAAATGATAGGCCTACGTACACTTGATCAATATCAGTAACTTAGGCATTATATTGGCACCCCACCACTCTGCTGCACCCCCACTTTTTAAATCCTACATACGGCCCTGACCCTAACCTGAACCTGATTATTATATACCTTAAATCAACGATTTACCCTAGTTCAGTTCAGAATGTAGGTCTCATTCATTAGGGCCTATAAATTACAATCGCCCAATACGCTCAGGAACCGCCCTATTATTAAATCCTTGGCGAAAAAGTATTTGGCCCTTCAGTCAATTTTACTGGGCAATGTGTGTCAGTCTCTGTGACATATTTTAGACTTTGCATATTTCCCTCTTAAACTTTGCTTTCAAAAATATGTCTGATTCTAAACAGATTGGCAGAAGCCATTACAATCTAAATATAGAGTATGCCTAACGCACAAATTTACGTAACTCCGCCATATAAGACGAAATGAAATTTTAATTTTTGATATAAACAACAATATGTTCTTATTTCAGTTTATATTCTTGAACAAATATCATAATTGTCATTCCTAGTAATTCAATGAAAGTATGTATTTCTTCGAAAAAGAATCCTGAGCTACACATTTATTTGCCTACCGTATAGCTTGATAACACTCTTTGAAACCAGGCCCATTGCCTTTACCGCAAATACCAGTAGCTGCAAAAAAATTCATGCAGATTCCCAAGCTAGTTTGCCCTCCCGAAAAGATCTTTTCCCCAAAAAAAATAACTTCCTGGCTGCGGGCCTGTTTGAAACGTCTCCCAAATAAATTACCAGTAGATTTTCCATAAGTATGTGTTATAGTTTAGACCTTTAAATAGTTGCAAAGGAATGCGTGTTGGATAAAGGTTTTCAGAGACTTCAAATATAATTAACCAATTTTATTCACTAAAGATTTAAGTTTATATTTTTAATACATTTTGTACTTAATAGGTTGTAAAATATTAACACAATTTTACGGATGCACAATTACTGGGTTAAATACTAATACAATGTATTTGCAATGGAGTTTTAATTGTATTTGATTATTATTTTTGTTGCATATTCTGTATATATCCGTTGATAAAGACTAGACTATCCTTGTTGAAGCTTTGCTTTATATTAAACTCAGTAATTGTGTATCCATAAAATTGTACCTTGTTAATATGTTCAATAAGTAAATGCCAATAAAAGAAGGTGTAAAATATCTTGAAATATGTCAAACAATTTCTATTTTACAGGATGGTGAATTTCTGACGATGCCTAGGAATTGTAGTTTATCTGTGTTAACTGTCATACGTAATGAATTAACAGAAGTGAAAGATGCCCTTCGTGAATCGGATAACATGGAAGTAGTTCCGTCAGTTCCTCTTGTTCCAGCGCCGACCTCTCCGCAAGCAGCATCAACCAATCGGCAGGCAGCGCCGACCACTCCACAGGCAGCACCAACGACTCTGCCAACTCTACCTACAAATATTATAGTTAGTTTTATTTTGTAAAAATATTGTAATGCTGTCTGTTTTGTGTCACTATGGCAATAATTATCATACGTCTGGATGATCCCATAAAATCATGGCTGTTTGAAGTCAACGCAAAGCAGGATACAACGCCACTGTCCAGGCAAAATTTCCCTCATAGCCCACTGTTTGACTTATGCCTGTCTTCATTAGGGGGGGGGGGGCGCTGAATGGTTAGCGTGTGCACCTTGAATCATAAGGTCTGTCATTGAATCAACTGGAATGGTTTCACTTCCCCAACTGTATGTGGGTTTTCTCCAGGTCTTTTGGTTTCCTCCCACTGCTAAAAAAACCTACGCGCAAGCAAATCATTGAAATAGAATTGAAAAATATGTTAGTCCCAAAATGACCTAGTTGGTGTCAAGTGGATGTTAAACCCCATTTCCATCTCTCTCTCTCTTACATGCAAGCAAATTATAGAAATAAAATAGTACCATGTTAGTCCCGAAATGACCTAGTCGAATAGAATGTTAAACCACATTTCTCTCTTTCTCCCAGGCTAGGTGCATAATAGTTGGACTTTAAACCCCATGTCATTCATTCATTCATTCCATCTCTCTCTCTCTTTCTCTCTTAACAGATGTCTGAAGCTAAATTTTATTCTAAGTTAGACAGTAGTTTACAGCATGTGTTGATGTATGAGAACTCGAGCCTACAAGATAAAGCCAGATCGGTTATACCTATAGGAAGTTTACAGACGGAAGCGCTGGAGAAATTAGAAAACATACTATCAGCTGACCGATCTCTACCAATAGATATTCACGATTGTCTTCTCCTGTGTTTGTTGAATTGGTTTAAAACATCGTTCTTCTCGTGGGTTGATTCCCCACCTTGTGAAAGATGTACTGGACCAACGACTAATAATGGTAAATATAGGTATATTGGGATAGGGGGGTTGATTCCCCAGCTTGTGAAAGATGTACCAGACCAACAACTAATAATGGTAAATATAGGTATATTAATTAGGATAGGGGGGTTGATTCCCCAGCTTGTGAAAGATGTACCGGACCAACAACTAATAATGGTAAATATAGGTATATTAATTAGGATAGGGGGGTTGATTCCCCAGCTTATGAAAGATGTACCGGACCAACAACTAATAATGGTAAATATAGGTATATTAGGATAGGGGGGTTGATTCCCCAGCTTGTGAAAGATGTACCGGACCAACAGCTAATAATGGTAAATATAGGTATATTAGGATAGGGGGGTTGATTCCCCAGTTTGTGAAAGATGTACTGGAACAACAACTAATAATGGTAAATATAGGTATATTAGGATAGGGGGGTTGATTCCCCAGCTTGTGAAAGATGTACTGGACCAACAGCTAATAATGGTAAATATAGGTATATTAGGATAGGGGGGTTGATTCCCCAGTTTGTGAAAGATGTACTGGAACAACAACTAATAATGGTAAATATAGGTATATTAGGATAGGGGGGTTGATTCCCCAGCTTGTGAAAGATGTACCGGACCAACAACTAATAATGGTAAATATAGGTATATTAGGATAGGGGGGTTGATTCCCCAGCTTGTGAAATATGTACTGGACCAACAACTAATAATGGTAAATATAGGTATATTAGGAAAGGGGGGTTGATTCCCCAGCTTGTGAAAGATGTACCGGACCAACAACTAATAATGGTAAATATATATACAGTGGACTCTGTCACATCCGATGTCCGATCACTCCAGATTGCTGTTGCATCCGACATGATTTTTATGGCAGGATAGGGACTCTGGATAGCCGAATGGTTAGCATGTGGGGGCGCTGTGTCATAAGGTCTGTCGATCCAACCTCGTAGGTTTTATTCGGGTCCTCCCACTGCTAAAGATTCCTACGTGCAACAAATCATTAAAAAAAAATTGAACCATATTATGTTAGTCCTAAATGACTTTTTTTTTGGATGTTAAACCTCTCTCTCTCTCTCTCTCTCTCTCTCTCTCTCATATGGTAATTATATAGATCAGGATAGTTGTTAATTCCTTGACTTGAAATAAAAAAGGTGGCATGCAATTATTGAAATTTTATCTGGACTATTCTTCTTGTTTCGGATATTGCATCATTGGTAAAGACCGCCACGTGATAAAGAGTTATTGAAATAAAATTGAACCATATGTTAGTCCCGAAATGTCCCAGTCTGTTTATTACGTACATCAGCAATAAAGAATGACGCTTGATTGAATCTTTCTAAAATGTTTCAAAAATGTAATAACAAATCTTTTTTTTTGTTTGAAGGAATGTTGCCACCAAATTCTGATGATGAGAGATGGCAGGCAGGACGTGTTGAATCGTATCGATGTTATGTGTGTGCTTCCATAACCAGATTTCCACGATATAACCACCCGGGCAAGTTGTTGGAAACCAGACGAGGACGCTGTGGAGAGTGGGCGAACTGTTTTACGTTATGCTGCCGAGCTGTCGGCTTCGAGGCTAGATACGTTCTCGATTGGACGGATCATGTGTGGACCGAAGTTTATTCTCAAAGTCAACAAAGATGGCTGCATTGCGATCCGTGCGAGAACGTATGTGATAAACCGTTATCGTATGAAGCCGGTTGGGGGAAAGCGTTAACTTACATTATTGCCTTCTCGAAGGACGAAATCATGGATGTTACTTGGAGATATTCTGCGAAGCATGCCGAGGTACGATCTAGACGGAACGAGTGTCGAGAAGACTGGTTAGTTAGCACAATTTATAAAATCAATAAAACGAAACGATCAGCTATGGCCCCAGCCAGACAAGGAGTTATGCTGAATAGAACAATAGTGGAATTGGTGGAGTTTTTAACCGTGAAGACGGCCGATAACTCAGAACTATCTGGTCGAACTACGGGCTCGTTGGCGTGGCGATTAGCTCGGGGTGAAACTGGTGGCGGTATGAATAACGAACCATTTATATTTACGTTAACCGAACGAGAGAAACAGTTGAAGAAAATCCACGTTAAGTATAACTGTGCAAAAAATCATTATGTTCGAATTTCTAATAACAATGAAGAGAAAAAAGACTGGTCGAGTTTATGTTTTCAGTCTACATCATTAGCACGTAAAGAGGAAAAGGACTGGAAGATGGTGTATATAGCAAGAGCCGAGGGTTCGGACAAGGCATCTGTTTCCTGGAAGTTTGACTTCAGTGGTATGTTATCCTTGTTTTGTTTTTTTTATTTTTGTGAGAAAATTTATGACCCATGAATGATAGGTTTAATTATTATTAGCAAGTCTGGAAATACCGAACAAATAAGGGTTTTGTCTGCCACAAATCTAGGTTTCGTCTAACAGAAATCAAGATTTTGGCTGACATAAATCAAGATTTCGTCCGACATAAATCAAGATTTCGTCCGACAGAAATCGAGATTTTGTCCGACAGAAATCAAGATTTTGTCAGAAATCGAGATTTTGTCTGACAGAAATCGAGATTTTGTCTGACATAAATCGAGATTTAGTCGGACACAAATGGAGGTTTCGTCGGACAGAAATCGAGATTTCGTCGGACAGAAATCGAGATTTCGTCGGGCAGAAATCGAGATTTTGTCGGACAGAAATCGAGATTTCGTCGGACAGAAATCCATATTTCGTCGGACAGAAATCAAGATTTCGTCGACAGAAATCAAGATTTCGTCGACAGAAATCAAGATTTCGTCGACAGAAATCAAGATTTTGTCTGGCACAAATTGAGGTTTTGTCTGACACAAATATCATCTTATTCTTGAATGAGTATAATTATTTCAATTACAGAGAGTAGTCTAAAGATCGATAAAGTTATAATAAAAGCTGAATCGTGTGTTTATGAGAATGGTATAATAAAATGGAAGATATGTGGTGACGATCAGTGTATTATGCTCAATGGTAAGACCACAACAATAATATATTTCACTTCAACTCAAATATCATATCATGTAGTTGTGCTGTTTTGATGGGGGCGCCATGGTGGCTTAGAGAGGAGGCATGAGTTCAAAGTCAAAGGGCAAGGTCAAACAGATCTGCCTGGATTTTTTCTGTCAAGTTCACACTTCTGGTCATTAGAACGATCCCTGTTTTCTGAACAATTTGATACCAATTTCATTGGAGTAAGATTACTGGGGGCGAAGTTATGGATTTTCAAAGTTTGAAAGTTTATTTATAAAAATGGGGTTCAACGTCCTACTGCTCCTATCAGGCTAACAATGACATCGATAATTATATTAATTATTTGAATGGGTTTTTTTTCAGGTAAAGACCTGAATTTGTCCACACCTGTAGACGTTAAAGGTAGTAGTAGTTTAACTATAACAGGTAGTTTAACTAAAGGTATTGGTAACGTTGCCTGGCAACATACTCAACTATTCCGACAATCGTCAACTGACTTTAACAACTTTCCTTTTGAAATAGAAATATGTTTAATGTAATATAGTTTCCGATGATTTTAATGTATTTATATAATGTCATGAATTATATTGTACATTCTATTTATACTTAAACTGTAATAAATCTTCAAAATATATTTTAAAATGAAGACGTGCAGCGTCTAAGCATACATTATGCAAGAGCTAAATCTACCTATTGTAGGTCTTTCTTTATTAATTAGACATTAATTAACTTATCCAGACCGTTATCAACTCTTGATGCCAGAAAAGTAACATCATTGTACAATTATTGCGACATGAATTTATTGCGAATTTCTAAAGTGGGGATATGAAAGGGGGGTAAATTCAATATGGCCGACATTTTAAAAAAATTTCACAAAATTATTGCGAGAGCGCTTCGACAGCAATTGTTGCAATAATTTCATGTTTTACAGTAGTTTGGAATTAATGGGCAGGTCACATCAGTGGATGTATGATGATGAACAGTAGGACGTTAAACCCCATTTTATTCATTCATTCATTATTGTTATTGTTCTGAAAACGTTGAAAACAATACAGCTTCTTTTTTAAAAACTTTTTTAAGATTGGCAGCCATTTTGGAATTTGTTCTAAACTTTGCTCAATCTTGTCGTAACAATAGCCACTCTGTTACTGAATACCTGAAGGATATTTGATTTCTAACCATGAACATCGACATCAAGATGGTATCTGGTGATCAATATCAACATCACAATGGTGTCTTTAATGAATTCTCTAAAAAAACACTATTCAGCTCTTTTTTTGTTGTTAACTTTGAACAAGGGCTTTAACTCTGACAGCAATTATCAGAAATCGCTGAAAATCAATAGACTTCTTCGTCTCATGACCTTAAACACAGCACTGTCTATAAATTTAAAGTCAATTGGATATCAACTTTAGCCTCTAGAGGCTTGTAAACGATGGACGGACGGAGACGACGGCATTATTCGCATTTGGCGTATAAAAAGAAGAATATATATTGACCTTCTGGCGCTGTAAAAAACAATATATTATTGTGATACTTACAATGGGAAATAAAATCAAAATTTTCATAACATACAAAACCACAGTTGTTTTCTGTTCTGGTGGTCGAATCGTCTAACAATTTACATCATCAGGTCTGTCATCGAGTCAAGTGGCACAGTTTCGACCTAAATAGGACCTGTGTTTGAATCAGATTGCATTTTATCTGGCTGTCTTTTTTCCCAGTGAAGCACTTGGTCCCCATGAAAGATTTTGACTTCATGGTCTTAATGGAAGCTTCATGGGACCCCAAAGATTTCGACTGTTTCCAGATAACTAACAGGCGTAGGGGTCTTTAGCAGTGGTAGGAAACTGGCGTAGGGGTCTTTAGCAGTGGTAGGAAACTTGGAGTACCCGGAGAAAACCCACAAGTTGGACAGGCAACCCTTTGCCTTGTCACTAACATGCTGGGAATCAAACCCATGCCAAATGCTGGTTGTTATTACCCTAATGAAATGAAGCCAACACTGATGCCAATGTCCCCCAGCTACAATTCCAACAGGGGATCAGGATGGCTAAGTGGATAAGGCGCTGGTTCGCTAACCTGGAGGTCGGGTGTTCGATCCCTGCATTGGCCGAGAAAGTTAATCTCAATTTTCCAGCGTGATTTGCCCTTGTCAATTATGCAAAAGGAGTGCCTGACCAGGACAGCTGCCTAGTTGTTCGGTTGGTACAAAAAAACGAGGTCCCGTGTACGTGTACACATTTGAGTGCACGTAAAAGATCCCTTGGCAGTTTGAATTTGATATAAGAGAAGGTTGTAGCGCCGCAGCCCAGGCAAAAATTTCCTTCATAGCACACTGTATGGCGTATGCCCGTCTTCCATTAGCCCAGGTTTGGTGCATAATAGTAGGACATTAAACCCCATTTCATTCATTCATTCAATTCCAACAAAAATAGATGACAATCATTATTAATTACTTGTGCATTTATCTTTTGAGCGAGAGAGAGAGAAATGGAGTTTAAGGTCCACTCAGACACAAACTAGGTCATTTCAGGGGTCTTCAGGAAGAAACCGGAAAACCCCACAGTTGAACAGGCAACCATACTCCTTGTCACGTACAACCGGGGAAATCAAAACCACGTCAGTTGAATCAATGACAGACCTTATGATACAGTGTACACAAGCTATCCATTCGGCCATCCAAGCCCCGGTTATCTTTTTTAGCATTGAGTAATCAAATTGCTCATTTCTCCCCAGCCTCAGCTGAAAATGCTCATCAACGTACTTAAAGTTGTCCAGTGAAACTGACTCAATTAGAATCTGAGTTGTCCTGTGCCAAAACATTAACCAATCAAATCTTTTATTCGTGCTTAGCCCGATTTGAAAAAGTTCCCCCCGACAAAGACAGCTGTCTAGTCGTTTGGATGGTATGAAAAACCAAGGTCCTGTGTATACATTGGCATACATGTAAAAGATCCGACAGTTAGAATTTGATAAAAGGGTAGGCCATAGTGCAGCTGCCCGGTACAATTCCCCTCACAGAACACTGTATGGTGTATGGACCTCTTCAGTAGCCCAGTTGGAGCAGAACAGTGTAATCTGTGATGTGAATTTAGCAATTATTCAATCGAAATACATCAATTGAATTTGACGAAACTACAATGGGAATGCGTAACCGTCTCACAAAATGCACGATCTTCAAGATTTCCAATTCAAGCTAAACATCTGGCCAGCTCAAAAACATACATTGTCTTACACAAGTAGGACATTAACCCCACTTCATTTTATTTTGAAAATGCCTCTCAAAACATTCTCATAATAAACACCAATATAGTGTCCTGTTTCTTCGAAAGGCTAGAGACAAAAAATGAACACGATTGTATTTTTAATTATTATCTTTAATGTTAATAAAATCTATTTCAACTAAAAGGTAAATTAAAATATAATATCAGTAAGATAAAACAAATTTTCTACACAGTTTAAGATATCCTGCGATCAGGTATAATCGACGCAGCGCTTTAAGATATCCTGCGATCAGGAATACTTGGCGCTACACAGTTTAAGTTATCCTGCGATCAGGTATAATCGACGCAGCGCTTTAAGATATCCTGCGATCAAGAATACTAAGCCCTACACAGTTTAATATTTCCTGTAAACAAGAATAATCCACGCAATCTATCAAAAATAAGTTATAGTATCTTAATAGTTGTCATTTTTGGACTGGACTATTAGCATGCCCCTTGCATGGATATTGCGGACTTCACACGGACTATTATTATAATTTAAAATACAGATATGACGTCATCCTTTTATTTCCAATAATGTACGGGCATCTTGCCAATAGTACATTATCTGAAATAGTGAACTGTTGTGACGTATTTCATTATTTCATTGAAATGCACGTGTGAGATAGTGTCTATATTTTTCGCTATCGACCATTAAACCACACGTAATGTAAATAATTACCTTGAAGTATGTCTCATGATTTACACATAATTTGTGTTTTTTTGTATTAAAAGGTTTTGACAATTTAATGATTAACAACCCAATAACAAAACAAAATATTTTAAAATTCCAAAAAAAAGAAAACCTGAAATTACTGAAGATTTAGTCTTATACATTTTATCAAATTAACACAATGCAAAATTATCAAGTTATACTGGAACAATACAATTTTCAAATTTAGACTATCAAAAAATATTCGAAATAGTCAAAACAGCTAGCTCCACCTATAAAAAATGTTTGATGGGCCTTAGTCTTTCAGAAGCAGTAACATTATTTAACGCTGATAATTTGATTTAAACAGTAAATAATCAATTTTGTCGTGGAAAATTGGATACTTTCCAATAAATAAGAATATCGCACAGTGACTTTGATAAAGAAATTACACAAATAAAGAGAAGGCGTTGTAATTAATTGACTTCTTTCCAAAACTAAACTTAAATCCAATTCTGTGCAATCTGATTAAAATACAGATCTATATTTCGTTTCGTTTCCTACACTACATGAAGATATGACCAGTTGTACTGGAAGGTCACGACTGGGATCGTACAAGCGATATTTGATCCTATGTCGTCAGACATTGATTAATCAATCAGCGTTGACATTTCTTGTGGACTACCCACAGTACAGTGCATCGCCTCCTGCTAAGAAGTTGCGTAACAGATGGTATCATTCGCGAATTCATAGTGTCATCCGCAACACAGGTTATATAACAACTCTTCCAGGTCCTAGTGTAGTACGGACAAATAAAACAAAATTTTGAACTAGAAAAAAGGAAACGAAATAGGATCAAAGTTTCAATCAGATTGCATTCAGTGAAACGCTTCTCCCGTACTTAAAATGTAAATCATTTTTCATCTACACTTTCCGAGACTGGATATGCTTATCTAAAAGTCTGGATAAACCTATCTAATAGTCTATAGCACTTCATTCTCTATATCAAAAGATCAAAAAGTAAAATAAGCTTGAACGTGTACTAAGCAGGTGCTGTATCTACATATTCACATTAAAAACAAAATAATTGATAAACACTTTGAAAAATTAGAGAGGATTTTCAAAGCACTACATGTACACAAATCTAAAACAATCTATTGAAGAGGCCAAAGGGCCTTAAGCCCCCATGGGTTGAGTGTGCTTGGAGGATTTTCCCCATTAGGAATTCAATAAAATTGAACATATCCGTCAATTTGATTTTTAAGAAAATAAATACAACAATAATTCAATTAATTTACACGATTTTACGTGAGTGTGGCTAAGCCTTAAAGACAATTAAATCTCTCTCCATTACAAACAAAAAGGTTTCTTATATTATTAAACAAAGAGAGGGAGACACAAACTAGGTAATTTCAAGACTTAATTTTGGCTCAATTTTCTTTCAATGTGAATATGGGTCTTTAACTGTGGGTGTACACTGGAGACAACCCACAAGGTTGGACAGACGACCCTACTCCACATTAATGGTTTTGTACCTCAAGAAAATCCCTACAACAATAATATAAATCTACATCACACTCCCCCCAGCCCAATCCAACCCACCATACAAATTACCTCCCTTTATTCATACCAAATATACAAGACAAATCTTAATCTTCATGTATTGTGCCTCAAGGAAAGCCCTACAACAATAATGTACATATACATCACACTCCCCCCAACCCATCCCATCACACATAATTACCTCCCTTTATTCATTTATTCATATAAAATATACAAGACGAATCTTAATCTTCACGTGTTGTAGATTAAAATTGGTTTCAAATGCTATTTTTAAACAAAGTATATCATCATAACACAAAATATGTCCCGAAGCAATCAGAATTTAAATTCATTAGGCAAGACATTCTATCTCCGATTAATATTCAGTTACCTCATTTAAAACAAATAAACAAATAAAAATAGAAAAAATAAACATCTTTTAAATCAAATATTCAAATTAAATTAATTTCATAAAATCAGGTTCCACGTCTAACGGACCTGTCATGATATTATGCCATCCAATAATAATAATATACAATGGGCAAATACATGTAATTGTTTTCTTTTAATGTTAAACATACATTATTAAAAAGATCAGCCTAATCGCAGGTCTTTCTTTAGCTCTGAAATTTTATCTAAATCATTAGACAATAAATTAACTTATCCAGACCATAATCAACTCTCAATGTCAACGCTAGCTTGCGTTATTTACTGGATTAGAATACGATCTGCTGCTCAACGCTAATTGATAATTAAATCAAAACAATGGATAATGAGACTATGCTTGAGTCTAAGCTTAAAACTCAGTCGCTAAATTCTTGGTTCAAAGTGGATTTATTTGACTGAAATTATCAGCAAATTCCCAAACACATTATCTATTTGTTAACTATTATAGTTAGAACTGCCAGCTCTTTATCTGATCTCCCCATAATGCATCTTTAAGTAGAGAAGACCCTTTTTAATCTGAATAATCCAGAAATCAAGTTCCAAATATTCTAGATTAATATACATTTTGATTTTTATCAAAAATAAAGTAATCTCATGGCCGAGATTCCTATTATATCTCCTATTGAACGTAATCTAATTAAAATACAGATCTATATTTCATTTCAATTTTAAATTTCGATGGCATACACTAGGTCGTATCAGGGGTCATATGAGTGGCTTTTGACCCAATGACATTTCTAGCTGTTTACCCACACTTCTGTGCACAGCATGCTGAGAACGCACCACCATAACAAACCGTTTCATTGACTAATTCCTTACATCAACTTGCGAAGACAAGTAAAACAAAAAAACAAAACAAAATAGGATCTGTGTCTTAATTAGATTGCTATCAAACATTGCTCTTCTGTTGACAATATGGAATATAATAATGTATTAACCAAAATGGAGACAATAACAAATTCAACTCTCGTAATACAGACAAAATAATATACATATAATAAAATTTCATCAAATGGGACACAAATTGTACCGGTCATACTTCACACACACAATACAACATGGAACATTTAAAATCTCATCTTCTCAGATACAGCACAAATATCACAATACATCTCAAGTATTATTACAAGCCTGGAAATAAGGCACCTGTCACAGACAATGTCAGGCACTCATTCAGGCTTTGTCAGGCATGAAACCTCTGGTGCCTGTCATTTTGTCTTTTTTAATCATATTATCAATACATGTCCGGCACTAAGTTGAAAATGTCAGGTAATATTATCATTAGTGCCTGACATTTTTTTTAAAATGGTATTATTTCATTAGTCTCTGACATTTTGTTAAAATGGTAATATTATCATTAGTGCCTGACATTTTGTTTAAATGGTATTATTTCATTAGTGCCTGATATTGTCAGGTACCTCTAAAACCTTTATTTCCAGGCCTGCAAGTATTAATAAATTTACCATAATACACAATACAATAGACAAAAATAGTTATACATATACACACTTAACTTTAAGGCTTTCAATTCAAAATTTTTAGCCAACTGACATATTTTATTTACCCTGGGTATTGTTTTATCAATGTCTCAATTTTTAAAAACATTTTTCAGTAATTACTCACATAAAAAGTCTAATGGATTTTAAGGTTTAATTATTTAAAATTCTGATTTAATGGCATGTATTTATTGACCTACAAGTCATTTTTCTATGTGGTTATTTTTACTATCTGTCGGTCAAAACTAGCAAAAATAAATGAAAGGAGAGCCTTTAACCCTTTTAACATATAAAAACAAAAATATACTCAAATTAATTCTACCAAATGGGCATAGTCTTCGACCCTAACTTGCCTTTAAAAGGGTTTATTTCTTAAAAATAATTATCTAGATGAATTCTTTAAATGACATCCAGAAGCAGGATTTAAACCCTAACTTGCCTTTAAAAGGGGTAATTGCTTTCAAATAATTACTATATGAATTCTTTAAACGACATCTGGAAGCAGGATTTAAAAGGTCCACAACAAAGAATACAGGATATAGCTGGATGTAACTTGAAACTATGACCTGAATATATTATGTAAACATATTGGTAGTTATATCCATATATATACCTTGAGTTGTTAGGATGAACCATTTTAGTTCTTGTTTTTCACAATACACAAAACATAAACATAAACAAGGCACATATAAAATTGTGTTTAATATCCTACTATATTTCTACTGTAACCGGTATATGCTATGCACTGTTCAATTTGGGAAATTTTGTCCGCACAATGCCTTTTCTGTCTGTCAACAGTTTTTCTATGTGCACAACAATGAGTGCACGGGTGGTCATAAGGTATAAATATAATCGATTGTTTTAATTCCAGGTCATTATACATACATATGTTCGATCATTGAATCTGTCTAAAACTATAAATTATCTATTCAATGTTTATCTTTAGTTAAAACAAACGTATCTAAATCCAGAATAAAGAATACCTTATTTACAACTAACACTTTAGAATTCACAAACATACATCAATCTCACTGGGAAAACAAAAAAAACAACAACTTCAGACAGGTAATCAATCTCTTCAGTTGAAAGCCTAAGTGTAATAATTAGATCGAACTTGTAAGATAAGTGATATAGTAGGCCTTATTGTCCAGATTAACAATCATGTCCTCTAGATGTGAATCACTCCCACTTAACCAGGCGCTTGTTGCACAACTTCATTTTGCATTACGGGCACAAAAGCATAAACTGTATGTTTTCTTGTTGCTGTGAAAGAATCCCAGGTGATACGACAAATTTAAAAAGAATTGCATTTTGGGAAAGCTTGGAGGCTGTGGACTATTCTAGTATGCAGCTGCCAGCTCTATTTATATAAAAATGATCAAGAGCCTGGTTTTGTGGGAGCAGCTCACTAGGTACCAGTGGATAAAATCAATATAGTCAATTTGTGTTAAAAACACCTATACATAAATATCAAATTAATTATGAAAAATATATGTTGACTTAAACTATGATGAGAAGACTTTTAGACATTTCAGATGAATGGCGTATAAAATATATAATTGTGGCCGTTATTTAGATCATGAGCCAGTAGTACGATGCTATTAAGACCTGTTGTGAAATTGATATAACAATATATGGATGGAGCAGTCTTTATACAGAGCTGGAATCTCATTTTAAACAGAATTGATGATACATGTCAATAGCCAGACAGTTGTATATGTCATCCGCCTGACAGTAGTGTATGTGAATCGCCTAACAGTTGTAAGGGCGCGTGAACTGTAATACTGAGTTCGTTGTCAAGCAGGATTTCATTGTACATACAGAAGTGAATGAGAAAACTAATAAATTTTCTTTTTACAGAAAAGTTACAGTATATTATTCAAAATGGAATATTTTTTACTGTTAAAATTTGCGTAGTTTTAAGGATTTTCGATCATGTGACTTATGAATTGAATCATCATCCAACAAATAATAAAATAATCGAAATTGTGATTAACATGATAATTTTGATAATATTAAAATATAGAAAATTACTTCAATGATCGTACGATTGTTATGAAAATAAATTAAAATAATTTCTAAAATAATCATGTAATAAACAACAAACCAATCTAAAATAGTCAATGAATGACATGAATGTCTAAACTAAAAGATGCATTATGTTAGACAAAGAGCTAGTTATTGCTGCTATAACACATATTGGAAAATGAATAAATTGAATATTTAAGTCAATTTATTTCATTTTGAACAAAGTTTTGACAAGATGTGGCATAGATTGTTAATTTATAGCAACAGTACTTGTTATTTCAGACTGAGACTTAAATCAAATCATTAAATAGCTTTAACGTTTTAATTCATTTAAATCTCTGCCATCCGAGGGCCTAGATAGTTAATTATAAGCTTGTCGTAATTCACCATTTCTAAATTAAATCATTAAATAGCTATCTCGTTTAATTCATTTAAATCTTAGCCATTTGAGCCTCCAGAGAGTAGATTACCAGCCTGTCTAAAGAATAATTTATACAAAACAATAGGCCTATTTATCTCTTACACAATGCATCTTTGGTGGATAAATTGATGAATGTTCATGCCTTAAAACAATTTTGACACATACTAACACAATTATTCTCAATAGAAGAAACGTCCATCTTTGTTTGGGGAGATTTAAAAAAATGAAATTGATTTTGAATGAATTTATAAAATGTGCAAATAATACGTTACAACAAGTGAATTTATAAAAAATAAAATAAATTCTAACTTGTATGACCCTATACCACACACGACATTAACAAAACAATATAAATATTTACTAGGCACTATCCTCACATGGTTCATTATTATCTCAAATTTATCCACATTTTAAAAACTAATAATAAATGTGTATGGATGTTGTAACAATGGGTTTTTTTTTTGTTAGAAAGTCAAATCACTTTAGTGTATCTGCCAACACATCACTGTGCAGTCTTATAACCCAATCTGATTAAAATACAGATCTATTTTCCGTTTTTTTTTATACTTTCGATGGTCTACACTGCATGAAGATCTGACCTGAGCGGCTTTTGGTCCTATGACGTAAGACATTGATTAATCAATCAGTGTTGCCGTTACGGTTTCCCAACACTTACGTGCAGAGCATGCCAAGATCTTGTCGTAACCGAACATTTCATTGGATAATTCCTCACATCACCTAGAACGCATTTTATATAATAATAATAATAATAATAATGTATATTTATAAAGCGCATATATCCATCCATAAATGCATGCTCAAAGCGCTACACAATTATTAACCCGGTCTCTAGGATACAGGTAAAGCCTGATTACCTCCCTTTACCCCCGAACTCTTAGAAAGAGTCCCAACACATGCAGCATCAACTTGAAATTCAAGGAGCGCATTAGTTTTTTGTAGCAGCGACAAGAAGGCCTACCTGACATTTATTCAGATACAACTAAAATCCAGGTCTTGGTATTACAACAAAATTTAAAGTGATTTACCATTTGTCGACAAAAAACACAACCTCAACCCTTTTACACATGGAAATAAACATTAATGTTTGAGGAATTTAAAAACATACAGAATTAAGCCACATCTACTCCAAAAGCTGGAATAATAATACATGTACAATACAGAAATGAAATCTGATGATAGTGATAGCCATATTCATGTACAGTAACTGAGATCCAAATAAAAATAACTCCTAGAATACAGCAGACTTTTCTTATCTCAAAAATATCCCACTCTATGAACTGCACATACACAATTAAGATATTTGAAAATAGACAATGATTAGTACTGTATTAGCATTGTCCCCTATTGACTCCTACACTCTACAACATTTATGTCGAGTATCGCCATCGGGGAAATAAAATTCCTTGAATACCTCTCTCTTATCTTTAAACAACTAAAATACAAAGAAACAAGATAACTGAAGCCAAGTTACAATATATTGATGCCATAGTTCTGAAAGGTTAAAAGCGCCACTTACAACCCAAATAGCTTTTTTTCGCATAGGAACACTAATCCCTCTGGGGGGCTTCTCTATGCAAAATTTCAGAACTGTAAGGTCGTAATATCCACAAAAATTGCTTTAAAAAGTGTTGATATCCTAATTGCGTTATTTTCTTATCTCAAAAACTAAATCCGACAATTTTTGAGAATTTAACGCCTTTCAAAACTATGACATCGATATTTATATATATATCTACAAGACAAGATTATCTCTCTCTATATATACACATTACACTATCAGTAAGGAATTCTTAAAGCACATGGATTATTAGACTTGTTAGAGTCAATATTATAAGTGACCAGTACCAAGATCAATGAAATGGTACGATATACAAGAACAATGTATGCATTTATATACAAATATATGACATGATCGCATTATTAAACTTTGATTACCTCCAGATCACACGTATTAACCTTTGTTCAACTCTAGAGCACCGTATTTAACATTTTGATGACCTCTACATCACCCCAATTTAACTTCTGTTCACCTGTAGGTCATCCTAATTAACCCTTGATGACCCCTAGATCACCCCAATTAACCTCTGATGACCCCCAGATCACCCCAATTAACCTCTGATGACCCCCAGATCACCCCAATTAACCTCTGATGAACACCAGATCACATCAATTAACCTCTGATGACCCCCAGATCACCCCAATTAACCTCTGATGACCCCCAGATCACCCCAATTAACCTCTGATGAACACCAGATCACATCAATTAACCTCTGATGACCCCCAGATCACCCCAATTAACATCTGATGACCCCCAGATCATCCCAATTACCCATTGGTGACAATTAGATCCTCTTATTAACCTTTAATCTTTGACTGATGATAACTAGAGCACCACAATTAACCTCTATGATGACCTCTAGGTCACTGTATCAATCTATGTTGACCTCTACATCACCCTATATTAAAATTTGCTAACATTAAGGTCACCATAGTAACTTCTTATGACCTCTGGGGTACAGTATTACCCCCTAATGACTTCTGTTTGACCTTTGGTAATCTCTATATTACGATATTAACCTTTGATGACCTTGTGATCACAAAAATTAGCCTTTGATGACCTTGTGATCACCACAATTAACCTTTGATGACCTTGTGATCACCGCTACGTATTGCAAACAGAGTTTTGATTATCTACATGATGATGTTATTTACAACCATGAAACATGATAATTTACATAAAATAAACATTTTCAAAACAAAATAATGATCAACCTATCACTAAGCGACCTATCACTAAGCAACCTATCACTAAGCAACCTATCACTAAGCAACCTATCACTAAGCAACCAATTTGTTCTACAGCCGGCAATAAGATTCTACATATTCTGATGATTACGAGATGAGGAAACAAATATTAAAGTCAGGGAATTGGGATTTTTTACATAGGCTAAGTTTATTTCCCACTCCTGAATAAAAATATTGTTTTTAAAAAAACAACAAAACTATCAAGTCACAAATTAAAAGAACGATAGGCACTAAAAATAGTTAGAATTAAGGACAATTAAAAACATGTCCTTAACAACTCTAAAATGTTAAAAGATATTAATTAATTATTTAATTAATTTATAAGTAGGCGAGGTTAAAATACGTTTTAAAAACATTTTTAAAATGGTTTAATAATATCGCCTTGGCGATAAAAGACCTGAATGTGAACGTTTAAACGTCTCAATGCGCTATGAATCTATTTAGAATGATAAACAATATCTAGTTGATGATAACAGACCTCGATGTAATCGTTTCAAGGCCCAATATCCCTACGATTTAATCCTGATTCGATAAATAATATCGCGTCGACGCTAAAAGACCTGAATGTAAACATTTAAACGTCTCGATGCGCTATGAATATGATTACATTTCGAATGATAAACAATATCTAGTTGATGATAACAGGCCTAGATGTAATCGTTTCAACGCCCAAAAGCTCCACGATTCAAAAAACAATATGGCATTGACGATAAGGGGCCTGAATGTAAACGTTTAAGTTTAAACGTCCGAATGCACTAAGAATCTATTAGGAATGGATTAACATACATGTGAAATAAAAATTGGATTTACATATCTACATATCAACATTAACTGTACTTCCTTCCGCAACATGTGTCAATCTCTCTTAAAACATTTTATTTTATTTAAATGATATTATTTGATATTTATATAAAACAATAGATTCCTGTATTAATTAATTGACTAGACCTTCGATAAATTCTTTAAGAATACGAATACTGTATAGACTTAGCTTTATTTGCTTGATAGCTTTGAGAGAATACTCTTCGAATTGTCGCCCTAAAAAAATATGAAGCCGTTTTATAGTTTATTTCTGTATCCAGTAACTAAATGCCATTACAAGATTACACAAGCTGTAGTTTAAATGTCGGAATGTCGCCCTAAATAAATAAGTAACATGTATGTATTATAGTTTTTTGCTCTATCCAGATATTAATAGCCATTTAAAGATAATACAAGCTAAAGTTATAATCTTTATCAGGGTTTTATCCATAAATGAAATTAAATGGGATTTAACATCCTACTGTTCTACTGTTATTAATAATGATTATTATAGTGGTAAATCTTGTAAGATCAAATACTGTCTTGGAAAAGAAAAGGAATGTTTCTTCAAATGTTTGGTGGTGGATTCTCCTTGCAATAGAATGTTCACTAAACCTTTTGATAAGAAATGTTCCCTTTCGATATACGATTTGTTCGTCAGAGACACCTATTTAAATTTTGAATCTTATTTTTTGACGGAGATACAAAGTCATTGTTAAGTTCTAAAAATTCTTTCATCATGAGACAAGTGTTTTAATTAATTATGCTGGTGTGGAAGAAATAAAATTGATAAGAAATGTTCCCTTTCGATTTACGATTTGTTCAAAAGATATCTATTTAAATTTTGAATAGAAACAAAAATTATTGATAGCTCTTCTGGAAATTGTTAAGTTCTAAAATCCTTTCTTTATGAGACAAGTGTTTTAATTAATTGTGCTGGTGTGGAAGAAATAAAATTTAAATTGATTAGGCCTAATAATATCTGCGACTTTAATAAATAGAAGTACAGAATACAGAATCTTAATTAGTCAATGAATTTCACGTGGGCGATCAAATATCAACCAAAACATGTTGATCATTCCTTATTTAGGCATCTTTGTACATGTACATTTTTATTGCAATATTTTCTGAAATTCTTTACAGAGTGTTTTTTTGCGTTTTTCAAATAAATGTAAAATAAGAAAAGGTTGAGAATTTGAAAATGAAAACCTTTCATTCTCAAATCATGAAATTTGAACAAATATTTATACAACTTATGTAAAAATGAAAATTTATTTTCTGACTAGTTTCATCAAATTTAAATTACGCCTTTTTATGGAAAACGTAAATTTGTTTAATATACGAATAAAACCATCTGATCTAGTAATACTGAAGATAAGTAAGCTTCTAGAATCTAGATATAAGCAGAAGTTTATTAACTTTTCAATAGTATCATTTGACCTTGGTTGACCTTGGTTTTCCGTCACACACGGACAAAAAACAAAATGAAATAAACTGTTCTTGAATGAACATCAAAATCAACTAGATAGATGGTAATATTTAATCTTTGTTTACGATCACACAGGGACAAAACACAAAATGAAAGAAGGACGCCATCCCTGAACGATTGAAAAATATACACCAGAATTGACCCAAAATATACCAGATTTAACAAAAATAATATTTAATCTTAGGTTCTCTCTCTATTGCTAGCTGACAAAAGCCTTAATGAAAGAAGCCGTCAATGAAAGAAAAAGAACCTAGATAAAACAGGTAATATACTTGATTCCGACACTGAGTAATTATGAAAGAATAATAATCTTTTTAAAACAAGCAATATACTAGAATCCGAAGCTGAGTCATTACAATTTCCTTACATAGTTCCTCGTCAGATTAAACCACCAAATGAAAGAAATTATTCATGAATGATTATCTGCCTTTATTAGATTCTATCCGTGCAAGTTCAAAGTAACAGATATAGCCACAAGATTCGACACAATTTCCTTATAAAGTTACTCTTTAGACAAAAACACCAAATGAAAGAAATTATCCATTAATGATCATCGATTTATGTTAGATTCTACTCCAACATTAAATCCGTACACATTTCAAAGTGACAGAAATAGCTACTAGATTTGACACTCTTCAGAATAAAATAGAAAATGAAGAAATTGTCCATGATTCTACTCCAAAATTAAATCCGTACAATTTCAAAGTGAGGGATATAGCTATTCTTCAGAACAAAATATATTAAAATAGATAAGATTCTTTGGTATTAACGTGAATGATTCGTATACATAACATTTCTTATAACATATCAACGCTAAATGCACTTAAACTTGACAACAATATTAACAAAATACTTCAATTAAATCAGAGCAGATTTCAACCCAAAAATAAACACCACAAAAACGAGATGTCCAACCTACAGCAAGTGCATTAATACAGAATTAAAAACATTCACCAAATTCCTCAATAATTTCTCAGGAAAAAATTCTTTTCCTAAATGTGATAAACAGAATTTAAAACCCATATCATATTGTATGGGGAGGTTTTTTTTCCCGATCCAATTAAAAAACAGACCTTGGTGGTGTTTTCTATCATCTTTGACTCATTCAAAAGAATTATTGCCGATCCCAACCTTAGCATTATTTAAATTTTCCATGACACCCATTTCACATACGGTATCTTATATTTCCAAAACAGAAAAATTGTTTTCAAATCATTGATAATCAAAGAAAACTCCACATATTTATCACATTTTAGAAAAAAAAGTGTTTCAAATATTTCTTAGTACAGTAATTTTAACATTCTTTGGTGAATTAATTGGGATCACATCTAGAGATCGATAACCTCGTTAAAGTAAACGGGGTAATTAAAACAAACGTTTGATATGTTTTTTTCTCATTATGATTAATATGATACCCTTAACACTGGGTAAACAGTTTCACATATAAACGAATCAATACCATAGGGCTGAAGTATAATGTATAAAATTATAGCTATATCTTAAAAAATATCCAATCGACAAGTTCATTTCATATTATTAGACAATATTAGACAACTTTCTTTCAAATTGTGTACGCAACTTCCTTTCAAAAAGAAAAAAATATTCAGATTTTGTTATCATTCAAAATATTCCTTCAAATTACTATTGAATTCAAAATATTCCTTCAAATTACTTCTGAATTCAAAATATTCCTTCAAATTACTAATGAATTCAAAATATTCCTTCGAATTACTAATGAATTCAAAATATTCCTTCAAATATCAGATTTTCATATTACTAATTAGTAATGAATTTCAAATATTCCTTCGAATTACTAATGAATTCAAATTATTCCTCCAAAGGTCAAAATATTCCTTCAAATATCAGATTTTCATATTACTAATTAGTAATGAATTTCAAATATTCCTTCGAATTACTAATGAATTGAAAATATTCCTTCAAATTACTAATAATTGAAAATATTTCTTAAAATATCAGATTGTCATATTACTAATTACTAATGAATTCAAATTATTCCTGGATTATTAGCACAAAATAGGTTGTTTTTTTTAAATTCATATTTCATAAATAGATGATAAATTTATGGTTATTTTGTATTTACACATCCTATTATCAACATATACAGAATATAAATAATGTTATTACATAGCACATATAATCTCCTTCTCTCTCTCTCTCGATAACCTCCTTCTCTCTATCGAGGCTTAAAAATATGGATACACTTACACAGATCCTTATACACATGGACGATTCAAAATATATTCCTTCAGGTTTTTGGCATCTTAATTAATTCTGTTAGTTTTTTTCTGTACACTTATTCTATGGTTCTTTATTTTTATGATCATCTAACATGATGACTATTATAACAAAACAGCCAGTGAAGTCGATTTCTTCTCTCAGACAAACGACGATGAAGTCTTGAGAAAAGGTGATCCAGGAACTGCAAGTTCTCCATGGTTCTCATCGAACTAGGAAATGAAAGTTAAAGACTATTATAACATAACAGCCAGTGAAGTCGATTTCTTCTCTCTGACAAACAACGGTGACGTCTTGAGAAAAGGAGATGAGAGAACCGCAAGTTTCATCGAACCAGGAAATGAAAGTTAAATCTGTTTCTATTCATTGTAATGAAAACCCGATCAGTTTATAAATTGTGGAAAATAACGATCAATGAGGGGGAAAAAATGACTAAAAACTTTGGCCCTATTGCACATAGCTGCTGCACTTCATTTGCCATTTACTTGAGCACGATGTAAACGATGTAAACGAGAGAAAATTTAGGTTCTCTCGTGAAGGGGAATGACAAATTTGTGACCAAATGGCGACATATATTTAATACCCACATCCGTAAAGACCTTTTTAGGGATTCCAAGATCACATAGATAAACTTGACTCGTGGGTGATTGTAAACTCAACGGCAAACAGATAGCTAGGCTCCATTTAGCATCAATGGCCGACCCTTGAACAGAAGGATCAATAGCTAGACAATTTGCGCGTTTATTCCCCGCCCAATCTACGAGGGGTTTATACCATGACTGCTGTCGTAAATGTAAATTTTCATCGTTATCCAGGGCGTTAACAATCATATCAACAGGCACTGCAGGTAAATCTGGAAAAAAAATAAATTTAAAAATGTTTTTTATTCTTAACATTTTTATTTTAATTTCTTATAAATTTGTTTTTCAATTAACAAGAAAAACAAAAAATTAATCGGTGGTCATAATATTCAAAATGGAATGGGGTTAATGAATCGCCAAATAAAATATTTCTGGCGTTTTAAGACTAACAAGGTGATTTTCATTTCCAAGTTAATGTTTGCATTACAAGAGGGTTAACTTTAATTATTTGAATTTGAGATAGAGAAAGAGAGAGAGAGCTTAACTTAACGCTCGACAAAAACTAGGTCATTTCGGAACTAACATATGGTTCAATTTTATTTCAATAATTCGCTTGCACGTAGGGGTCTTTAGCAGAGGAAGGAAACTGGAGAACCCGGAGATAAGCCACAAGGTTAGACAGACAACCCTACTCTTTGTCACTTACATCCGGGGAATCAAAATCATGCCATTTGACTCGATGACACACTTTTCATTGCAAGGACCTCTGTCTGTCCCACATATATAACTTACAAGGAGAAACCACACTGAAGAACCCAGAAAATCTTTTCTTGGTCAAGACCAGTATCCAACCAGGGACCTCCTGAAGAGTTAGCCAGTTTGTTATCGCTCATCCATGAGAAAGATTAGATATACCATTGTAGTTTCTATACTGCTGACAGTCAAGACCAGGGAACATCAATAAGACTTAATTTCCCTGTCGACACATAAAAAAACATATTTTTGTACCTTTTGCAGAGCTTGTTTTCTTCCCATTACAGAGGTCGTACAATATGAGCTCTCTCTCGACTTCTGCTGGCAGTTTAACATTATTTGGCACATAAAGTATAGTTTTAACATTATGATTGGCTAGTTGCCTTGCACAATTAATACCCTCGGCTCCTTGAATATGAGGTCCACATAGAATAACCACAATAGGTAGCTGATGACCGTTCTGTGGGCTCAATCTACAGGAAAATAAAACACATATTTTAATACGTCTAGTTTACTATGAGAAACTATGTAATTGTTTCAATGGCATTTAGTAATTGCACTGGAGTATACAGGTCACAATTCTATGGAATACAATTACCGCTTATTACTGAGCGCTGTTTTCGACTAGCCTAGTGGAAACATAGCATTCGATAGAATTGTGACCTGTATGAGTAACTCAGACTGATCAGCAGTAAATATTCGCTAGGCCGCTACAATCACTGAAAGGATGACATCGATGCGACTTAATCAGACAAAAATATTATCTTTTTTTCCACGACAAATTAAATTCTAAAACATTATTTATATGTATTAGAAAAATAAATAAAAACGTTTGAAAATTTTATTCCCTAATTAGTGTAAATGTGTATTAAAATGAGTCAAAGGCAGTCTGAACTAGTAACATCTTATGTAAGCAATGCACACGCTATTGAACCAATGATCGACGCCACATGCTGTGTTTTTGCACGATGAAAATTACAGAGATGTAAGAACACTTTCGTAATTCTCTGTGAAACAGATTGTAAGTAATTATGGTTTCCTTGTGTACACAACATTTGTCATTTGTCCTGTATTTAACATATGCATGTACATTGTACATTATGCAAGAGCTAAAGCTGCCTATTGCAGGCCTTTCTTTAGGCCTTAAATGTCTTCTAAATTATTAATAAGACATGAGAACTGCTAGCTCTTTATCTAATCCCCAATAATGTATCTTTAAGTACATTTTAGTCTTCAGTAGATCAAGTCATGTTAAAATATAATCTTTTAGTGGCATTTAGCGAATGGGAAACACATGGTTTCATTATAAATTTCATAACAATCCACCTAAATGGTTTCATTATAAATTTCATAACAATCCACCTAAATGGTTTCATTATAAATTTCATAACAATCCACCTAAATGGTTTCATTATAAATTTCATAACAATCCACCTAAATGGTTTCATTATAAATTTCATATATATTGATCTCAAGTTTACTAAATGTCATTGTGCTTGATAATAATTATAAGGGGATACTTGTCGAAACGTCGTGCTGTAGAATAAACTAGTGATTGTATCCCATAAAAACTGTGTTCTGTTAACATGTTAAAATAGATGTTGTCCAAAAAATGCAAATAACAAAATATCTTATGTTATCTAATGTCTGTTTAAGTACAATTTAGCATACAGCAGATCAAGCCGTGTAAATTAAATGTTGTGGAAAATATGCAAAGAATGATCAGATGCTTTTAAAGCCTGATTTGCTTTCATACCTATGATATCCTCCTAGAAGCTGTAAGACCATTTCACTGGCTGATCGACCAACCATTTCAACTTGACGATCCACTGTGATACCGTAACTAACAGCTGAGGTGAGTAAACGAGCACGAAGATCAGCACTAATACTAGGGACAACCAACCCGGAATCTGTAAATATATCGTAACTTGTAATCAAGAGAGAGAGAGAGGGAGAGAGAGAGAGGGAGAGAGAGAGAGAGGTAGATCAGCACTAATACTAGGGACAACCAAACCAGAATCTGTAAATATATCGTAACTTGTAATCAAGAGAAAGAGAGAGAGAGAAATGGTGGGGGGGGTAATGTTCACTCAAAACTCAAACTAGGTCATTTTGGACAAACATTGTACAATTTTATTTCAATAATACGCTTTCGCATAGGGGTCTTTAGAGCAGCGGGAGGAAACTGAATGTACCAGAGAAAACCCATGAGGTTGGACAGGCAACCCTACTCCTTGTCACGTACAACTGGTGAGTTGAAATCCTGCCAGTTGACTCAATGACAGACTTTACGGTATAGCACATACGTGCTAACCATTCGGCCATCCCCCCCCCCTCTAGAATTTAAGTCTTGTTATCAAAATACTGAGATTAACGCAAGACCAATGTTCATGTCTATGGTTATATGCACAATGCAAGGATAGGGGTGGTACGGATTTTTGTCTGGACAGCACCGTTCTGCCTAATTTTTTGTTGAATTAAGAACCAGGTTGGGAGGCCTATGTAGAACCAATTTGATTAAAATTTAGATCTATATCTCATATCATTTGTTTTTTTTCAATAACCCAATCTGATTAAAACACAGATCCAATTTCGTTTCGTTTTTTATAGTTCAAAATTTTGTTTTACTTGTCTGTTCTACACTCTAGGATCTGAAAGGATCGTCATTTAACTCGTGTTCAGCCTGGAATGAGGGGTCAGCCAATCAAATTGTCTGTCGAATCTGGGATTTGACCTCTCTTGCACGGAACTGTGGGTAGACATGAACTACGACATAAATAAAAAAAAAGTAAAAGTAGATAAAAAAAACATAGCCACTTGCAAAAACGTCTCTGATTGGTAAATCGAATGACTGACCTTAAAGGGTCAAATGTCGTTTTCTACGTCATAGAACGGGACTTCCCACTATAAGTTGTTAGATCTACATGTAGTGCAGGCCATCGAAAGTATAAAAAACGAAACGAAATATAGATCTGTATTTTAATTAGATTGTCAATAACCTACACTCCAAGAAAAGTAAAATGAAATAGGATCTGTGTTCTAATCAGATTGATTTTAAACCACCTACATGTACATGTAACTACTATCGAATACTAAAAATCATATTCCACTTTTGCTACATGTACAATGTACATGTACCTACCATATTATAAAAATCATATTCCACTTTACTATGCGATCTCACCTGCAACGTAACTTTACGATCTCACCCATTAATATAACTTTACTACGCGATCTCACCCATAACGTAACTTTACAACCTCACCCATTAATATAACTTTACTTCGCGATCTCACCTGTAACGTAACTTTACAACCTCACCCATTAATATAACTTTACTTCGCGATCTCACCCATAACGTAACTTTACAACCTCACCCATTAATATAACTTTACTTCGCGATCTCACTTGTAACGTAACTTTACGATATCACCCATTAATATAACTTTACTTCGCGGTCTCACCTGTAACGTAACTTTTCCCGCTTGTTAACGGTGTCTTTATTTGTTGTAAGATCACAGGTCCGGACGTCAAAACATTTTCATCACATCTATATTTTGTAGGTTTTTTATCAATAATGGCTCCCTCGGGGAAACCATTCTCAATCTCTGCAAAAACAGCCTGTTTATCGAACAAGGCTAAATTTTTCTCAAAATCAAAGTCTTTTATAAATGTGTCAACGGGGGCACTGAAGCAGTCCTGTCTCGTGCTTCCACGACGCGCATTGTTATTACGACCCTCAATTTTTCTTGGGGTCGTGGGTTTTTTCACTGGTTTATTTTCAGTACCTAGAAAACAAAAATGCAAAAGATAATGTATAAGTTATCAAAATTCATTGAAAATAAATATACTTGTTTGTCTCGTGACCTTAAACACTGTGTATAAATTTAAAGTGAATCGGTTATAAACTTTAGCTTCTATAGAGTATCCACAAGGTTTTTAGACATGATCCAGGGTCATAACTCTGGCAGTAATTATCAGAAATAGTTGAAAATCAATAGACCTTAAACACTGTGTAGATATTTAAAGTCAATCGGCTATTAACTTTGGCCTCTAGAGCACCCACAAGATTTTTTGAAGTTATCAAGGGCCATAACTTTGACAGTAATTATCGGAACTGGTTTTTCGTACTATCCGAGCGACCAGTCCAGGCTTGAATAAAATATTATAATTATTACAAGATAAAGAAAGAGAGAGAAATGGGGTTTAAGGTCCACTCAATACAACTAGGTCATTTTGGGACTAACATATGTTTTTTTTAAAAATTTATTTCAATAATTCACTTGCGCGGAGGGGTCTTTAGCAGTGGGAGGAAACCAGAGTGCCCGGAAAACCCACGTGGTTGAGAAGGCGCCCCTATCTCCATGCCACATACGCTCACACCAGGGCTCGAAACCACAGCCGCAAGCCAGAGGTGGCCGGAGAGCACTCTAGACCACTAGGCCATGCCAACCCCCCACAAGGTAAAGAAAAGTAGAAAATTTACCATTTGGTCGTCTAACATCTGGATCCCAAGTTGGAGTCAGACGCTGATGTCCGTTATTCCGTGAATTATACCCATTGTGTCCGTTCTGATAACCATGGTAATCCTGAGTTGGCGTAAGTCTTTTTACGTTATTATAACCATTAGTTCCAGCAGTAAGTGGATGGCCCGGGCCGTGGAATCCATTGGTAGCTGTACCAGAGGTATGAATCACCTTGACTGGTGAAGGGCACTTGGGATTTATAGATTCTTCAACTTCTTTTGATAATTTGGAAGGGGTCGCTTTTCTAGAGAACAAGTCTTTGGCATTCTCGGGAGAGCTCAAGATTTTCAAGTCTTGAATATCCTTAGCACTGAAAGTACAGTATAACATAACTTCACTATTATGAAAACAATAAGAAAGTTTCAAATGAAATGGGGATTAACGTCCTACTGTTCTGTTCCGACTTAGCCAATGAAGATGGGCATACGCCATACAATGCTAGGAGAGAAAATTGGACCGGACAGCTGCACTATGGTCTACTTTTATTTTAAATTTCAACTGTTGAGGCTATTTTCACATGCACACCAATGTGTACACAGGACCTCAGGTTTTCGCCCCATCCGAACAACTATATGTTGTCCATTTCCACTTGACCCTATGACAGAGCTTACGATGCAGTGCGCACATGTTAACCATTCAGCCATCCACCCCCCCCTTGATGTTTGATATGATGTCACCATTTTAAATTGTTGTGATGATGTCATACTCATAGTCAGTTCCTGGTCCATAGCACATCGTTACATGTTCCAGTTCATTGACTAGACCCTACCGCCTTCCTTCCTACCACCTGTCGACCAATAGACAAGAGTTATTGAGAGAGAAACTCTACTTTTTCAATCCATTGAGAGAGAAATGGGGTTTCACATCCACTTGACAAAAACTATTTTTTTTCAGGACTAACATATCATTCAATTTTATCTTATTAATTCGCTTGCACGTAGGGGTATATAGCAGTGGGAGGAAACTGGATAACCTGAGAAAATCTGCAAAGGTTGGACAGGAGACCCTACTTCTTGCCACGTACAAGCAGGGAATCAAAACCGTGCCAGTTCACTCAATGACAGACCTTATGATACAGCGTGCACAAGCTAACAATTCGGCCATCCAACACCCCCCTCTCAATCCATTGAACAACTAGACATTTTTCATTGCCAGATCCACCACTCGTTTGTCTGCCATTTGTTGATCACTAAAAGACAAGAGTTAAATTTACATCTCACCTTAAAGTTATATCAGGGACTTCACATTTTAATCCATTTCTAAAAGCGTTCCTGAGTGTTAATGTTTGCGAGGCATTGTTAATACATGTCACCTGTCCTTGATACGTTCCTAGAGCTTCTCCACAGTCGAGAGAAACAATGCTACCAACCCATTCCAATGACATCTTAATATATCTGAAACAGATAACCTCTAGATAAATATCATAATCAAGGAAACATGTCCAAGATTTTTTAGATTTAGATAAAAGAGCTTAATATATCTGAAACAAATAAACTCTAGTAAAATTAGCATAATCTAGTAAAGATATTCAAAAAGAGAGAGAGTTTTAACCTCCACGCCACACAAACTAGGTCATTTCAGGACTAACATATAGTTCAATTTTATTTCATTATATTCACTCTGAGTAGGGGTCTTAGCAGTGGGAGGAAACCAGTGCTTAAATTTAGATTCCAAAATAATTGTTTCAACCAGTTAATAAATGAAGTGTATAAAATAAGCATCCAATGTGATGTCTTCAGTTAAATCTGTTAAATGCATACTGGGTACTATAGTTTGTAATCCAGACATCTTCTAGAGAGAGAGAGAAAAATGGGGTTTAACGTCCACTCGACACAACTAGGTCATTTTGGGACTAACCATAGGTTTTAATTTTATTATAATAATTCGCTTGCGCGTAGGGGTCTTTAGCAGTGGGAGGAAACTGGAGTGCCTAGAGAAAACCACGAGGTTGAAAAGGCGCCCCTTTCTCCATGTCACATACGCTCACACTAGGGCTTGAAACCACAGCAGCAAGCCAGAAGTAGTCGGCCAGCTAGAGGTCGAAGCGCGTCACTCTAGATCACCAGGCCATCCTACCCTCCCTCCCTGGAAATAAGGCACCTGTCACAGATAATGTCAGATTCAGACTGTCAGAAACAAAATCTCTGGTGCCTGTCATTTTGTCAAGCACTGATATCTCTTTTTTAATGATGTTATTAATACATGTCCGGTACTAAGTGAAAATGTCAGGTACTATTTCATTAGTGCCTGACTTTTTGACAGGTACATCTAAAGCCTTTTTTCTAGGCCTGTAACCCAGGAAACATAAAACAAAAGTCTTATTAGATTTAGATAAAAGAACTGGTCAGTCTAGCTGGTTCTTGTTTAAAAAAGGATAATGAAAAAAATGAATATAGAAAATTACTTGATGCTGAGCAAAGGTTTGACCAGAAATAGTCGACAATGTAAATAGTCTTGATTGTCAGGTAGTCAAGACCCCTTGCCATGATAATAAACAAAGTCTCAAGTCTCAAGAGAGAGAGGGAGAGAGAGAGCTTAACTCCAATGACACAAACTAGGACATTTTGTTTAGGACTAACAAATGGTTCAATTTTATTTCAATATATGCGCTTGCGCAAAGGAATCAGAGAGAGAGAGAAATGGGGTTTAACGTCCACTCAACACAAGGTCATTTCGGGACTAACATATGTTTTTTATAATTTTATTTCAATAATTCGCTTGCGCGTATGGGTCTTCAGCAGTGGGAGGAAACCTGAGTGCCCTGAGGAAACCCACGAGGTTGAGAAGGCGCCCCTATCTCCATGCCACATACGCTCACACCAGGGCTCAAAACCACAGCCGCAGGCCAGAGGTTGCAGCCCAGCTATAGCGGTCGAAGCGAGGCACTAGGCCATTCCAAACCCCCAGGAATGAGAGAACACGGGGGAAAAAAAATATGAGGTTGGACAGGCAACCCTACTCCTTGTCACTTCACCCTCCCTTTAAATAAGATTCCAAAACAATCGTTTTGACCAGTTAATAAATGAATATTACTGTTTAATGAGTAAACATAAAGTATATGAAAAAAAATTAAAATATGATGTCTTCCTTCAATTAAATTTTTAAGGCTATATCTGTACGCGGAACTCTTTTTTTTGTCCCATCTGAAAAACTATACATTGTCCCTAGACAGCCCCTTGGCTCTGCACCAATGACATTGGAAAATCGTGCTGAACTTTCTCGGCCAGGTTAGCGAGCCAATGCCTTACTCATTGTCATTGAGCCACTATAGCCTATAAAGTTACAAAACAATAATCTTTTAGAGTCATTTAGTAACCAGAAAGAGCATTAAACTATAACACATACTTATGGAAAAACAATTACTGATTTATTTAGGACAGGTGACGTTTCGAAGAGTATTCTCTCAACGTTTTCAAGCAAGTAGAAACGTTGAGAGAATACTCTTCGAAACATCGCCTAAATAAATCAGTAATTGTTTTTCCATAAGTATGTGTTATAGTTAAATTACAAAACAATCTTGTAACTATTTTTAGGTTGCGGAGGGAATTGATTACGACATGCCTTCCTTTGTATACGAGCAGACTTCTGACAGTTGATTATTACGACATAATTTTGTAACAAAAGTCAAGGATTACTACAGCATTTTTTGGTAACTAGGAGTAGAAGGCATCATGTATACACAGAAAGACCTGTTGATCAATTTCCAACAATCTTGCACAATGTTACATTTAAAATGCCACCATGGCTGATGAAATAATATGGAATTAAAAGTCCTACATTTCTGTACCGATCAGTCAAAATGAAATGGGGTTTAATGTCGTACTGTTCTGCTTCTAAACTGGGCCAATGAAGACGGGCATAATGCCATACCGTGTGCTATGAGGGAAATTTTACCCAGACAGCTGTGCTACGGCCTACTCTTATATTGAATTCCAACTGACGAGGGACCTTTTACGTGCACGCCAATGTGTATGCGGGACCTTGGTTTTTCGTACCAAACGACTAGACAGATGTCCCTGTCAGACCCTCCGTCCTGCATCACCGACAAGGTGAAACCACGCCGGAAAATCTGGATGATTGAACACCTGATCTCCAGGCTAGCGAGCCAGTGTCTTACCCACGTTATCACCTCCCCCCCCCCCTAAACTGAGTCTATGAAGTCATTTTTTAATCCCATTCAAACAACAAAATATGTTTTGCCTTGCGAGGCCCTCTGTGTGTGAGTCCGTTGGACTGCATCACTGACAGTGACAAGAAGGAACCATGCCGGAAAATTGGTAGAATTTGTTATGACTTCACCTTTTCACAAGAAAAATACTAATGTAGCACTGTGTAATGAAACAAAACACTAAAACAGTCTTTGTTGTTGTGACTATGACGTCGCACTGACTAGACTAAGATTAGAATAAACCTAGGGACAATGAATGATACAATGAATTAATGGAACTAAATCCCAAGAATAACTTAATGCTTAAAATCGATCAAACTATTATTAGATTTAGAACCGTCGGTGTAATTCTTGTGCAATGTCATTACTTTAGTCAAAAATATGAAGAAATATTCAACGGCCTTCACACTCAGTCCAGTGAATCATTTCGACAATAAAATTGATTCAGATTGTCGTCCAGGACGAGTGTTTATCGTTTCTTTGTCTAGTCCATAATAAAAAAAATAGCCCCGTTACAACAAAATAATCATCATCTCAACGTTCTCATACCAATTAAATTGTTCAAAACATAAGAGCGGCCTGTGTCAGACCAGTGTTACTCTTGCACAATGTCGTTAAAATCTGACCAAAACAACAAAACTTTAAACAAAATTGTAATGGCGTCTTCAAGTAAATAAGCCGCTTACGTAAAATCCGATAATGTTTTTCAGTTTGAATGATAAAATGTGTTTTCGTCTCATTTGTTATAATATAATCGTTTAAACTCTTTTGAATTGCAATAGATATGTTTAGCTTCTTAGTTTTATTGAAGAAAGATTTGGGCTAATAAAAAATAATAAAATGTAAACCGTTGTTTTTGGATATAAGCGATAAAAAATGACGTCATATACTCCTAAACTATGGAAGACCGGTGGGACATATTTAAGGTTTACATCCGGTTTCATAATAACTTTATCTGGAAATGGTAGAAAATTAGGCCTGGGGCCTTTTAACAATATCAAGCCACCAGGACTATATTTATTTATATAACAATAATAAAAATATAATTAAAAGTGTAATAAATGTGTAATAAATGTGAATATTAAATATTTTATAGGTATCGATCGCTATGATTAGAATATACAGCATTTCTACCTAAGGATCATCTATGGACACAGGCGTTTTCGCCTCTATATCCACCTCTTCTTGTTCATCATTTTCTTGCCCCTGTTCTCATTTTCCTGTTAGTTTTATATCTTCGTTATTAGTCATACTATTTCACCTCCTGGTTTGCCTAAAACCTGTCTTGTCTGATCTCAAATTGTTTCACGGTCTTTGCTGCAATGGCTTCTTACGTGGTAAGTAATTCGCCAAATCCCAGTTACCCTATTAGTGAAGCTAAATTTTCTTAGATTTGTTTTACATGCCCCTTTATATAATTTTAACTTGTGCCCTCTTGTATTTGCGGAGCTTGAGCTCAAGCAAATCATCTGCTACTTCCCGGTCAGTATTTTATATACTTCTATCGTATCCCCCCTTCTTCTTTTGTACTTTAATGTTGGCATTTTTAATTTCCTCATGATATTCTTGCTTCTTGAGGGACGGTATTGGTTTTGTTGCTCTTCTTTGGACGTTATCAGTTGAATATATATCTTTATTTCTGTGTGGTGACCAAACTGCTTCTGCATATTCTAGGTTTGGGCGTACTAGAGGTTGGAATAAATATTTGAAACAGGTCTTGTCTAGGTGTAATCTGAACTACATACTCACCCTACCTGCAGAGAAGTGAAAAAAAGCCAGCTACCATAAATTTCGTCACGTTAGTTACGTACGGTCTAGGTGTGTAAACGTTCTCCTCGTTCGGTGCTCAAAACTAAGTTATTTTAACGATCCGTTAAAGGGCTAATCCCGATATTTGTTTTGGGAATAAAACGGCTTAAATTTGTGTTAAAATCCCTTAAAATATTCGAGTCAAGGGCCGAGCAACTACTTCAGTATTTATGATACATTTTCAAACGACTTAAATCCGCCAGTCTGGAATTTGAGACCGGTGCCCCAGGTGTATTTTGTGGTATCTGGATTAAACCAAACAATTTTTTTTATAAAAATAATGTGTAGTTGAAATTTGCCTTTCTCTATCAAGTACGGCAGATGGGTTATTCGCTGCATAACCCTCTGAAGTAACCGTAATCGGTTATAACGTCACCCAACGAAACAATTGACCCGAAATCTTAAAAGGGTCACGTGTCCGGATAAGCAGTTTTGGCGTTCAGTCGTTCACGTCCAAACGACTCAATATTTTGAGTTTAAATTTTGAGACAAGGTAAATACACCATTCCCCTATATTTTAGCGTTTTATTTTCATACATTCTCAGACTATTATTTTTGAGCCTCTGTTTAATTCGGGATTGTCCCTTTAAACTCTAACGGACCTATATCTTGGTAACGTGTTGTTTGTTAACTTCCCGTTAAATTAACTACAGAAAACACTATAGAATACTTTATTTTTTCCTTTAGAAATATTAGCATAAATCTGTAGGACAAATTTACATCACAGAATGTTCGGGGACTTTATTTCTAGCAACAATCTTTCTCTCCGTTAAAAGATAACGGAACTATGAGCAACCGACCCCTGATCAACCCCATTATACTGTTGGCTTTGTTTACTTGCTGCTGTATATGTTCACCCAAGTTTAATGCCCTGTTAACTAGACCTTTGCTGCTGTATATCCTTTTCTCCATCTGGGTATTCTAGTATCAGGCCCGTAGCCAGCTTGCTGGCGGAGGGGAGGGGGCAGCCTGGCTGATAGGGGGTCCGGGGGGGGGGGGGGCGGCCATATGATCGACAACTTTTCGTCAGGGGAGGGGTAACAAGATTATTTCCAGGGGGGAGGGGGCAGTCTGGCTGAAAGGGGGTCCCGGGGTGGGGGCGGCCATATGATCGACAACTTTTTGTCAGGGGAGGGGGGACAAGATTATTTCCAGGGGGGGGGGGGCAATGTATTCTTGTGTCATTTGTGTTCCTCTTTGAGTTTCTTGTTGGTGACTCTAACCACTTTGCATTTGTTTGGGTGGAATCTTAGTAGTCATTTGTTTGACCATTATAATTTATACCGGTATGGGTATGAACGTGGTAGCATATATGGCTAAGTGAATAAGGCGTTGGTCGGGTGTTCGATCCCTGTTTTGACCGAGAAAGTTCATTCAGATTTTCCGGCATCGTTCCCCAGTTGTCTAATCGTTCGGATGGTATGAAAACCCGATGTACACGTTGGCGTGCAAGTAAAAGATCCCTTGACAGATAAATTTCGATATAAAACTTGGCCATAGCTCCACTGTTCGGGCACAATTTTCCTCACATCACATGAATGGAATGAAATGGCGTGTGTCCGTCTTCCTTATAGCCCAGGCGGGACAGAACATTTGGACGTTAAACCCCATTTTATTTCCCTCTCTCTACATCAACCAGAATAAAGAAACCGAGCATACAATCTGTGTTACAGCGGTAATGCGAAGGCTTTCTTTCAGTAGCGGCCAAGCGAATAATACTGCTGATAAGTTGACCGGAAATAAGGCAATATACTTTTTTGGGAAAATCTCAAGATCTTTAACGTTTCTGCCTCGCTTCAACGTTATCGAATACCAGAGTGGAAGAGGTTTTTTGTCCTATACCTTAACGCTATTCTTTGCCAGGCCCCCCACTCTTCACCAAAAAATTTAGTAGACCTACCTCCATACAGTTAGCAATCATTTATTGTGAGTCCGTACTCCTCGCATTGACTCGTTTGATCAGAGCTAATCCCACATAACACAGCTGTAATAGAAGCAAATTTCTGTTCCAAATTATAACTTGTCAATAGTCCGATTAACAACCATGGTCTAACTGCGTAACAATATTAATATGCTTTAAACAGGGCTCTAAATTGGACCAAATATGTTTATAACGTTACGTCATAACTCGCCATTTTATTATGTCAAATTAACCAGTGCATAGCCGAATATTGCAAAATCAATCTAATTCCGTGATAGACGAGGCTATCAACACGGATACAATGTAAACAATACTATTTGAAGACGAACAATGGGCCTACTTCACCGTTTTTAATACCTTAAATCAATGTCCCAAGTTTTATGGAAGGCCCCAGATTAAACGAAGGGCTGTCACGTTGCTACTGTATTTGGGATAGATTTGATTGGACGGGAAGAATAGACACATTCCTTCAAAAAATCAAGTATCAGAAGCTAATTCAGCAATAGCCAGAGAGAGATTTCGCGGGCCATTGCTTCAGGAATATGATAGCACTGGAATTTTTGTATGGAATGGAATGGGGCTTAACGCCCTGCCGGGATAGCCTAATGAAGACGGACATAGGCCACAGTGTGTTATGAGAACTATTTTTTTTACATCCACACCAATATTGTACACATGGCCCCATTTTTTGTTCCACCGAATGACTATTGTGTATTAAAATATAACTCGGTAAACTCTATATATACGCTTAATTCACGGCTAATGTTTCTTATTTGCCTACTACAGTCTATTTCATAATATATACAATTCAAGATAGGAAATAGTATATATTATACTATCCTAACGACAGACAGCTGTCCTTGCTAGGCCCTACCGTCCTGCATCACTTACAAAGGGGGGGGGGGCTGGATGAATTTTCTCGGCCAATGCATGGATCGAACAACCGGCCGCCAGGTTAGCGAGCCAGCGTCTAACCCACTTAGCCACCGTGACCCCCAATACGAAATAGTTGTATATACACAGGACCTCGTTTTTTTTGTCCTATCCGAACGATTACACACCTTTCCTTGCCAGGCGCGGTGAAGTTTTGGCATTGGGCCACTCACTAACCAGGAGATTGCAGGTTTGATTCCGGCGTTGGTCTGCCCCTCGAGAGTTTCGAAGTTAAAGATAGAAACCAAAATAAGAGTAGAATGTGGAGTCGCTGTCCGGGCAAAATTGTTTCGTATGCTAACCACTTGGCGTAAAGTCCTTCCCCGTTATAGCCCGGTTGCTTCACAAAAGTAAGGCGCTAAAACCCCAATTCTTTCCTGTGATAAAAGCGCTGGTTCAATTATGAAAATTGACAACCACAAATCCATTTTTCCATATTTCAGACCAAAGCAGAAGGATGCAAGGTTTTGGTTTCCTGAAAAAACTAGATACCAGAATGCCCCCCCCCTCCCCTCCCTCTCCTTTCTTTCTCTTTTCTTTTGTCGTTTTTTTTTTCTTTCTCTTTTTTCTTTTTCCCCCTTTTTCTTTATAGACTTAGACCCACTTTTTTCCCCGAGATTGAGCCCACCTGTCACGGACAAGTTGACAGGTGGACAGGTGGGCCCGGTCCGCGTCTTCATTAGGTCAGCTGGTGCAGACAATTTTTACTTATTCAAAATTGTGTGTATTATGAAATAGACTATAGGTAAATTGTAACATTAGCCGCGAATCGAGTGTATCAGTTTATAATATTCGCCCTAAACTAAAAAAAGTAAACACTTATATATAATACACAATAAAACCATATCGTATACTATAAATACATGTATATCCATGATAAATAGCTTTATAATACACATTATATGGTTATTATAATAAGAGTGTGGTGTAAATTTCGCTAACTGTAAATACACGAGACGCAATAAAACCACGAGAGCGATAACGAATACTCGTTCTATTTCCGAACTATATATTTTTACGTCATCAATTAAGCCTCGCCTTTATAACAATTCATATATTAATAATTACTAGCCGATAAAAAAACGTCAAGGGGAATGTTTATTGGTTTATGGCGTTATGAAAGATATGTCATGTGCTCATAATATAAGAGTAGGGTAATAATGGGGCCTAACGCAGCTTGTTGGGATTTTTTTAAATAACTATGTGATACTGACATATCATATGTCACCGGAAGGAATGAATGAATGAATGAAATGGGGTTTAACGTCCTACTGTTATGCACTTAACCTGAGCTAATTGAAGACGGGCATACGCCATACAGTGTGCTATGAGAACTATTTTTTTTTACATCCACACCAATATTGTACACATGGCCCCATTTTTTGTTCCACCCGAATGACTATTGTGTATTAAAATATAACTCGGTAAACTCTACTATATACGCTTAATTCACGGCTAATGTTTCTTATTTGCCTTCTACAGTCTATTTCATAATATATACAATTCAAGATAGGAAATAGTATATATTATAATTATATATACTGTTCGAACGACTAGACAGCTGTCCTTGCTAGGCCCTACCGTCCTACATCACTGAAAAGGGGGACAATCTTGATGAACCTTCTCGGCCAATGCATGGATCGAACACCCGATCGCCAGGTTAGCGAGCCAGCGTCTAACCCACTTAGCCACCGTGATCCCCAATAAGAAATAGTTGTATATACACAGGACCTCGTTTTGTTTGTCCTACCCGAACGATTACACACCTTTCCTTGCCAGGCGCGGTGAATTTTTGGCATTGGGCCACCCACTAACCATGAGACTGCAGGTTTGATTCCGGCGTTGGTCTGCCCCTCGAGAGTTTCGAAGTTAAAGATAGAAACCAAATTAAGAGTAGAATGTGGAGTCGCTGTCCGGGCAAAATTGTTTCGTATGCTAACCATTTCTAGGCGTAAAGTCCTTCCCCGTTATAGCCCGGTTGCTTCACAAAAGTAAGGCGCTAAAACACCAATTCATTTTTTGAGACTGCGGTATCTCGGTGATAAAAGCGCTGGTTCAATTATGAAAATTGACAACCGCAAATCCATTTTTCCGTATTTCAGACCAAAGCACAAGAATGCAAGGTTTTGGTTTCCTGAAAAAACTAGATACCAGAATGCCCCCCCCCCCTCCCCTCCCTCTCCTTTCTTTCTCTTTTCTTTTGTCGTTTTTTTTTCTTTCTCTTTTTTCTTTTTCCCCCTTTTTCTTTATAGGCTTAGACCCACTTTTTTCCCGAGATTGAGCCCACCTGTCACGGACAAGTGGACAGGTGGGCCCAGTCCGCGTCTTCATTAGGTCAGCTGGTGCAGACAATTTTTACTTATTCAAAATTGTGTGTATTATGAAATAGACTATAGGTAAATTGTAACATTAGCCGCGAATCGAGTGTATCAGTTTATAATATTCGCCCTAAACTAAAAAAAAAGTAAACACTTATATATAATACACAATAAAACCATATCGTATACTATAAATACATGTATATCCATGATAAATAGCATTATAATACACATTATATGGTTATTATAATAAGAGTGTGGTGTAAATTTCGCTAACTGTAAATACACGAGACGCAATAAAACCACGAGGCCGATAACGAATACTCGTTCTATTTCCGAACTACATGTATTTATTTTTACGTCATCAATTAGGCCTCGCCTTTATTACGATTCATATATTAATAATTACTAGCCGATAAAAAAACGTCAAGGGGAATGTTTATTGCGTTATGAAAGATATGTCATGTGATCATAATATAAGAGTGGGGTAATAATGGGACCTAGATTTCTTTTTATTAACTATGTGACAATTGAAAACGTGTAACAGTAAATATGACGAATAATAAATATTGCTTGATCATTTTATGCCTATAAATCATTCGGAAGTCACGGTAGCTCAGTGAGTAACCCGAAGCTCGCCTGTTCGACCCCTGTCAAGTGGAGGACCTGGTAAGAAACAACGCATAGTCGTTCGGATGGGACAACAATTGTGGTCCTGTGTACGTAAAAGAACTCTTTACAGTTGGAATTCGATACAAGAGTAGGCCGTAGTGCCGCTGTCCGGGCAAAATTGGCCTCATAGTACACTGTATGGCGTATGCCCGTTTTCATTAGCCAAGTTTGGGGCAGGACAGTAGGCCGTTAAACTTCATTTCATTCATTCATTTCATTCCCCCTGATGCTATACAATCACATGTATAGTGAGTGACATGACGTATAAAGATACTGATCATATGACTATATACTGATGACAGTTTGTAATATACCAATATATCCTTCATAACTGATAAATAAATATATTACACGTCACGTCACATTTTTATAATCATCAATTATTGGAGATGTTGAGAAAACAAAATAATTGGTTGGGTTTTTTGGGGTTTTTTTTTGGGGGGGGGGGGTATGAAACAGCACGCACGTGCTAACCATCCCCCACCCCCACAAAAAACTTTTAAAAACACTAGAAAGGGTTGGGATGATATATACACTGATCAGCAATGAATATTTGCTAGGCCGCCGCTACAATCACTTTTTTTCCACCGACAATTTGAATTCTAAAATATTTGTTTTATGTATTAGAAGGTAAAGAGTATTTTGTAGGTAAAAAGTATTTCCGAAATGGGTATTAAAATGAGTAAAAGGCAACATTTTGCCCGAACCAGTAACGTCTTTATGTTAACAATGCACGTGTCATTGAGCCAATGATTGACGTCGCGTGATATAACGTCGCGTGTTGAAGACGTCATCGTAATCCCCCGTGAATCAACAAAATATCAACAAAATATCAACACTCGGCAATAATGCCCTACCTTATTAGGGCGGCATAGGGCCGATCAATGTGATCGGTATACGTGATATGTTTTCAAACAACTCAAACCCGTCAGTTTTCATCTTGAAATTAGAGACGGGTGTCCCAAGCTGTTTTTTTTTAATGGTGTCTGAATAAAACCAGACTTTTATTTTATAAAAATAACCTGGAGGTGAAATTTACTTTTCGTTTTAAGCAGTAGCGGATTATCAATGAGGCTGATGAGGCTGCAGCCTCAGGCCCAAAGATTTTGTAAAAAATATTTTTTTTTTAGACTTGTCTGATACGATTAAAAACACATAGACAATGAATGTTAGGAGTTGGGGTTTAGGCCCAACGGGAATCAACATAGGCCCCGACCCGAAATTAATTAGACCCACGCCATTTCAAATAGGCCCCGAAGCAACTGCCGCCTCAGGCCTTTGTGAAGCTTAATCCGCCACTGGTTTTAAGTACAGCACATTATAGACCTCTGAAGGAACGGTTATAGTTTATCACTGTCACCCAACAAAAAAATGGACCCGCAATCTTTAAAGGGTTACGTCCGGATAACCCTGCGCTGTGGTGAATAAATTGCATATTATGAAAAGTTTTAAAGGACCTGAGTCCGTAACTCAAAATCCTCTAAAATCTTTAACATTGAAAACACGACTATTGGCCATTTTAAATCAACATTGATGATGTAAACTTACCGGGAAGAGATGAGCTTCTGATATCCGATATTTTAGATAAAATAATTTTTTTAACACTGGTACACGACTCGTGTACCATAATGCTCTTCAGCCCCAGTTTTAATAAGAGACTTGAGGAGCGAAGCTAGACATATTGCACCCCTATACCATACGGCGTATGTTGACTGGAATAACCAGACGCTTTAGAAATTTGCACTAGATTGAGACTGTATGGCTTATTTCGCCGAACGTAAACGATTTGAAATTGGGGAAAAACGGAAACCATTGAATGTAAATCAGTTTATTTATATACATTCATATTACAGTATTATATGCGTTGCGACCCACTTTTGACAATTTCTAGGTCCCAAATTTTAGCGATTTAGCTCCTTTAAGCTTGTATGAAAAGTTTATTTTGGGTCAAGCGACACCCACGCACTCCATAAATAAAATATTTTTATTTACACCCCTCAAGACACCACCGAACCCATACCTTAATTCGATATTTTGGTGCTTAAATTTCATACGAACTTTTATTTCTGAGACTCCGTTCAAATCGGGATGCTTTAGCCTATTCAGCCCCTTCCCGCAATTTAATCCGCCATCCGGAATTTGTAACTTAGTATGGAAATTGCATATTTCGTGCAGCGTTCTATATAACTGCTCGGAGAGTCGTGGTGTTAAAGTGACTAAGACGCTGGCTCGCTAACCCTGGGGTCTGTCTAGTCGTTCGGGTGGGACGAAAAACCAAGGTCCCGTCTACACATGGGCGTGCACGTAAAAAGATTTCCTGTGCGGGGAAAATTTCCCTCATAGCACACTGTATGGCGTATGGCCGTTTTCATTAGCCCAGTCGGATCAGAACAGTAGGACGTTAATGTAATTATGTTTATAGGCTGTATTATTATGACGAGCAAATCGTAGCGATACGAAAAAAATAATCTTAAAACAATAATAACAAAGGTTTTTTTTCTTCAGGTTAGGTGCAGAAGCGTAGGACGTTAAAGCCCCAATACCACTCTTGTTGTAACTGAATAATTTGTTCCAATCTTTATTCTGGTCAACAACTTGTACTATTTTACAATATTTCAATTAAAAAATGATACAAATTTCATCTTAACACACCTAATTTTAAAAATTGGAAAAATTCAACTACATGCCGTAACATGGTTTGAAAAGCCTTACGTAATCACTTTCAAATGGAACTTGGATTAAAACATATTTTCGAAGCCTCTGGACAAGTAAGATAGGTTGTAATGGATAATTTACACAACAGGTAAGACACTTAAACATCCATACCTAAATAAGGGCCCACAATCAAATACAAAACCCAAAAGACAATAAAACATCATGCGAAATTTCAGTTGTCACCCCGCAAATATATTGAAAATAATGTGAGCATTAATTATAATCAAAATTCTCGATAGTTAGCGGCTAATATTATATTAATTGCTTAAAAACATCCAGTATACAAATTGAATGTAAATATACAATAAATATAATAATAATACCACGGTACGCAGTAATTTACAAATTTTAAAAGTTGGCCCGAACTCTAACAAAATGACATAAAATAAATATGAAATGATGGGAATATATTGAACTCCGATAAATTGGGGAGGGGCGCAGCGGGTCGGGCAGTGTACCCTGCCCATGCACCCTACGTCTGTATCCGCACTTGGACAATGCGTCAACATAACTTTATGTGAAATTAATTTAGAAATATGGAAAAACCCCAGTACTGCAGATGAATGAATATCGCATCGGGAGATAGGTTCAATAACCAATACGTAGCCAACTAACTACTTCAGGTGGTATTGAGAAATTACCGTACATCCGGGCTACTGCACGAGACCTGCGCATTTCGTCATCAGTTTAAGCGAACCTTGTTGAAGTACACAGCAAGGATCTGTTGAAAATTGTTTATGGCTACAAATTCTGAAATTTACGGATTACCCGAAATCCCAGTAAGTATTAACGTCCGTAGATATGTAGCTAGGGAATCCTTCACGCGATATTGTTCTTAATTAGCATGTAAATTTACAAATTGTTTGTTTACAGTCAGACCAACCAGGGACAACACGTCTGCTTCGGATCAAAATCGTCGAGGGGGTAAATCTCGCCAGGAAAGATATTTTTGGGGCTAGGTAAGTTATTTTAATAACCAATCACGTCTGTCAGTTTATTATTTGTAAGAACAGGTAAAGAATCAAAGTATGGAATGCAGAATAACTTATGTCACTGAAGCAAACGACTGTCAATTAATATCCCTACTGTACTACGTACTACACTGGCCTAGTCAGTTTAGTGATGGATGTTTATGTAAAGAAATTGCACTGTCACTAGGTTAAGTAACCGTTTTCTGTGTCACTACATGTATAATTGTCCCTGTGGATTAATTCACGCTACAGTAAACAGATTATTGAAGTGGTTGGCCAAATGATGGCGATTGAAAATCTACTATTGACAATTCTAGTAGTAGGCCTAGTAGAATATATTATTAAAGAGCTGTAGGCCTAGTGATCAAGGGTACAATAATCACGTCATTTTACAAGGGTAGCAAATTAGGCCTGAGGCCTTTTTCCAATTTGGCCCTTGGCACAGATCGTGCGAATGATTTCGATCATTACTGCAGGAAGAAACCGAAGAACTCAATCAAGTGCCACTTGATGTTACCAAGGCCAAGGTGTCTGCAAATGTGCAATAATGTCACTGACTGTTACCTTTTTAAAGTTTAAAGCATAATCGAAACCGTAGCCGTGGCAAAACAGAAATATATAGGTTAAAGTAGCAAAGTCTCTAACTCAATTTATCATCCAAAATCATCAACTTTGAAAACACAAATTATTTGTCAATTTAAATCATCATTGATTGATATTGTAATCTTACCTGAAAAAGATGGGCTTCTGATATCCAATATTTAAGACAAAATAAACATTTTACCATTGGTACAGGAATCGTGTACCATAATCACGCCACAAAATTTCACGCGAATGATACCGATCTGTTAAGTGTTTGACTCTTGAGTAGTCGTGCAGGCTCAAAAAGATGCAAGCGATATCCTGGTTAAGCAAATTGAAATATCAGTTACGTTAACAAATTTATTTACATTTGATCAATTCTTATACAGGATAACTTTGTGGCACAGGTCTAAATTATTAGTATTACCATATAGCACAAACTCCGTTCATTCATTCTTGGCGTTTCATTTCTCCATCTTATCAATACCGGTACTTTGACAGATCGAATATTTTGACATCCGGTATTGGCCAGTTGAAAGCGTACCTTTGGATTTTCAAACATGTCCGCTATATTTCCATAGAATTTACTACACGTGTTCCTTTGACTATTTGGGGTTTGGATGGCCTAGTGGTCTAGAGTGTCGCGCTTCGACCTCTAGCTGGCCGGCCACCTCTGGCTTGCGGCTGTGGTTTCGAGCCCCGGTGTGAGCGTATGTGGTATGGAGATAGGGGCGCCTTCTCAACCTCGTGGGTTTCCTCCGGGCTCTCCGGTTTCCTCTCACTGCTTAAGACCCCCCGCGCAAGCGAATTATTGAAATAAAAATAAAAACCATGTGTTAGTCCCGAAATGACCTAGTTGTTTTGAGTGGACATTAAACCCCATTTCTCTCACTCTCTCCTTTGATTATTGCCATGCTGTACACTGCCTCCAATGACCAATATGTATGTCGCCAACTTTAACCTCTACCATGGAGGTTGAATGCCTGAATGGTTAGCGTGCGCGTACTGTATCATAAAGCTTGTCATTGAGTCAACTGGCGTGGTTTCGAATCCCCAGTTGTAGGTGGCAAGGAGTTGGGTTGCCTGTCCAACCTCGTGGATTTTCCTCCGGGTCTTCTGGTTTCCTCACGAAATGACCTTACCCTCTTTTTGACCTCCACCAGCACATGGCATCGCTTGAGTCACCGTGCTAATGTAAACGATTTTACTGTCCTGTGACCCTGTCTATTGTCTATTTTTAGTATTTTAATATTATTTCATCACATCAAACTATTCTGTTTCCTTTTGAGATTTTGTTTATTGAGTGCCAAGGTTAATAAATACTGTTTGTCAATCAGTCGCTACCTATATTAGGTGCTTTGAGGAATGATTTCAAATGCAATATGATATTGATGAAGTATGTACGTACCATAATCTTCATCGAACGAAAACAAAGTGGTAGCTTCCATTCCTGGTTTTCGAAGGTTGGATATAATATAAAAACAAAAATCCATTAGTAATTTTTGGAATCAGTTCACCTCTGCAGCCAAACCATGACCAGTTAGGGCCTACAGGCCTACACAGTAGCCATTTACGTACATCGGGGATCGTAATCAGCTTCGGTGCTTACTTGATGTTTGAAAAAGCTGATTGATAGAAGCATTATTAAAATATATAAATTATCATAATCTTTATTCATTAGATCTGGATTCCAATATATATATATATAGCTATTGTGTATACATTTTGAGCCCTGGTGTGAGCGTATGTGGCATGGATATAGGGGCGCCTCCTCAACCTCGTGGGTTTCCTCTGGGCAATCCAGTTTCCTTCCACTGCTAAAGACCCCTACATGTACGTTCAAGCGAATTATTGAAATAAAATTAAACCATATGTTAGTCCCAAAATGATTTAGTTGTGTTGAGTGGATGGTAAACCCCATTTCTCTCTCTCTCTATTGTGTATACACCTAACAACACTGTGTTCAATTGTGTTATGTATTGTACTGTGGCACTGTGACCTTCTCTACTGAATAAAATTTATTATAATTATTAAAATGTAAGGTACATGTATTTAGTGAAGTGGAACAAATTTTTCTGATGTTTAAAAGGGGGCCAGTGACATGAAGTCAAAAACACTTAACCTAAAAAAATATAATATTAAATATATAAATGAATATAAATTAGTCAAGTTATTTCTTTAAAAAATACATTAACTGCAAGTGGAAATGAATAATAGCACCATTTAAATCTGACTAAAACATGATAATAGCACAACCATTTTATGTAACCAATTGGTTAGGCAATGGTTGGTTATCAGGCGTAACCAAAGAAAATGTTTACACAGACAACAGAGTATAAACCTGCAACTATTTTTCTGGTTACGCCAAAATTTCGTGGCCTGCATAATGCGTTTCAGTCCCAGTTCTAGCATAAGACACTTTGTCAACCAATAATTATGAATATGGTTGAATTCATGCATGCCTAAAGAAACACATCGTGAATAATCCTTGCCACAAGAATGTAGCTAAAATCATAATGGTTTTATAGCTACTATCGAGTGCCTGTCTAATTAAATTTTTTATCAATGCATTCAAAGGGCAGTCCCTTTAACATCCATAGAAAAAGTTAATTTTATTAGAGCTAATTAAACATGTAAGAAACCGAACTTTCCTTTATCTGGAAATATTGCCAGTTTGTAAAGTTACTCAAGCAGTGTTTTTTTTTAAAAAACGAGATTAGATATTGGCCATTCATGATTATGATCACGTGGCATTAGTCATGCGGGACCCTTAAAGGTACACTACCCGTGGTTTTACAATGTATGTCCCATATCTTGATACAATGATTGGCTGTTGTACATGACATATGTTTAGCCCGACCTTCATGATGTTACGATGCTGTACCATGTCAAACCTTTCATTCCGTTTTAAAATGTCTGGGAAAAAGCCAGCTTTTAAGGGTTGGATGGCTGAATGGTTAGCGTGCGCATGCTCTATCATAAAGCCTGTCATTGAGTCAACTGGCAAGGAGTAGGGTCGCCTGTCCAACCTCGTGGGTTTTCTCCCACTGCTAAAGACCTTTACGTGCAAGCGAATAAAATTAAACCATATGTTCGCTATGATTATATTCTGAATTGTTTTGGATGTGGCAGAAATGTAATAAAAAACAATAATCAGTCGTTGTTTTGAAGAAAATGTATTGACAGCTATTGAAAATCGATCTGATTTGTGTTGGAATTTTGCCAGGTAAAACTATGATAGTGCCATTTCTTATCTTGAATAAATAACAATAATCAATCGTTGTTTTCAAGTGACAGTTTTGCTTTATTGAAGTACTATCTGATTCACCAGATGGAACTATATACTAGTAGTAAAATCTCTTATATATTGAGACACAAGGGATGGGACGGCCGAGAGAGAGGGAGAGAGAAATAGGGTTTAACATCCACTCGACACAAACTAGGTCATTTTGGGACTTGTATATGGTTTGTAAAATTTTATTTCAATAATTAGCTTGCGTCTAGGGGTCTTAAGCAGTGGTAGGAAACCAGAGGACCCGAAGAAAACCCACAAGGCGACCCTACTCCTTGTCAAGTACAACCAGGGATTACATAGTACCGAACCTGTGGAACTCTCTTCCTTTAGAAATTAAGAATTCCAAGAGTTTGGAATCTTTCAAGTCACAATTAAAGATATACTTATTTACTCTATCATACTAACTTCCTCAATTATATGTATATGTGACGAGCTAACAACTGCACCATGAGAATACACGAATGGAATGTGCACATTATAAATTATAAATAAACACTATTATTTTATACATGTAGTACAATCTCTTATATTGAGACATGGGGGATTGGATTGTCGAATGGTTAGCATGTGAGGCTTTATCATAACGTCTTTCATTGAGTCAACGGGCGTGGTTTGATATCACTGGTTGTATATGACATTTGCCAACCTCTCCCCCCCCCCCACTGTCTCGTTTGAACAGACGTGTAGTATTTGTTATTCGATATCAATATCAATTAAAACTTATTATTGAAATAAAATTAAACCATATGTTAGTCCTAAAATGACCTAGTTTGTGTCGAGTGAGCGTTTAACCTCATTTCTCTCTCTCTCCGGTCTAATTTTTTATACTAAATTGGCTTACCCATCATGTACCTTATTTATTATACACATCTTGATGACCATACAGCAGTTGTTGCTCAGCTGAGAAGAAGGATGTTTTAAGTTATGAACCCCCATTTCTTTTCATTAAATATAATTAATAATGACTTATAAAAGTTTAATTATTTTTTTAATCAAGGTCATCTTTTGTGGTTGCCTGCTGCTTCTGAAAAATACGTGACAAGGAGTAGGGTCGCCTGTCCAACCTCATGGGTTTTCTCTGGGTCCTCAGGTTTCCTCCTACTGTTAAAGACACCTACATGTACGCGCAAGAGAATTATTTAAATACAATTAAACCATATTTTAGTCCCGAAATGACCTAGTCTATGTCGAGTGGACATTAAGCCCCATTTCTTTCTCTCTCTCTCACTCTCTCTCTCTCTCTCTGGCTTCTGATTGAAATGAACAATGTGTTTTTTTTATTTTAGTGATCCGTATGTCCGAATATCCCTGTATCGAGGAGATAGAGATGATGGCTTGATAGATATTAAACAGACTAGAACAATTAAAAAGGTAAATAGAAACCAATATAGCACCTCTTTATTTAAACTTGATTTATAAAAATAGCAGGTGGTGAGGCTGGGTAATGGTGGCTAGGTGGGTAGGAAGCTGGCTCACTAGCCTGGAGGTCGGGTGTGTTCGTTCCTGGATTGGCCTAGATAATTCATCTGGTTTTTCCAGCGTGATCCAATGATGCAGGACTCACTGATGGACTGACAGTAGCAAGCCTTGAAATAGATGCTAAGGTTCCGCCTGACATGATGTCGGGATAAAATTATTTTCGGACAGGGATTTCAGATTTTCAGCCTGACAAATACTTTATGACACTGAAAATCTGAAATCCCGTCTGAAAATCATTTTAGCCCTAATGGTTAAATGGATTAGACAATCTAAGATTTGAAGTACCATTAATCCAGGCCAGAGTTAAAAATATTTCAGTTTGCCCAAACCAGATTCATAATGAACAGAAAATGTTCGAAAGGCTGGGGACAATAATATCAAATATATATGGGTGGGTACATGTAGGTAGGCAAATTCTTTTTTTTTTTGGGGAGGACCAGACTTTGACAATAAATAACAAGATTGTACGAAATCACATGTTGAGTTTGGTGTTACTATGTATAGATATGACGACAGTGGCTGTTCAATCATCCCGACCGATTATTTCGAGTTTGGGTGTCATTGTCAAGCGAAAAAATAATGCTGTTAAAAAAAAAATCCATCAAAAACAGCAATAAAAGAATTTGAGTAGGCAGCTTTTTTTTGGGGTAGGTACTAATAAGGTAGCGTGGGCAAATTCCCACATATATTTGATATTATTGTCCCCCGCCTTTGGAACATTTCCTGCTGAGGGTAAGCAGAGCGTTAGGCGATTTTATTGGTCTAGACTTTGGAACACAATAATTCACCTTCTAATTCATGCCGAATTCCGCCATTTCAAATTCGGAACTATTTTAAAGGACCTGGATAAAAAATGGCTGCCCCATGGAGATTATATCAACAATCTAAAAAATGGCTGCCCCATAGAGATTATATCTAGAAAAGATGCCATTTTGGGACTTTTTTGTAAAAGCAGCACGTTTTCCTGTTAAAGTTAATTTGTAGTCGACTAGCCGCATCCCAATTGTATGATCATACATGTAGGTACAGGTACATATCAATTACTGTCATACAGCCAAGTCTAGATGTAGGTTTACAGAGGGTACTGGAATCTGTCAGGGTTTGCCGAATGTGCTCTTCACTATGTACATGTAGGAAAGGAAGCCTGCCATCATTTTGTTGGCCACTGAAATTTTATTATACAGAACATGTGGATATGTTTTAAATTGGATTGAATCCAAGCAGGGACATTAATCTAGCGTTGGTATATTGATTTTGGTTTCGTAATTAGATATTAAATAATCATTTTGAGTACACTTGGGAATTTGATAATTTAGCGGAAAATGCTAATGTCATACATATCTCGTTACTTTAAAGATAGATTACCAATATGTAAGATTTACATAAAGAGCCTGCCTTTCCTGCTATTAAAAAAATGACCTAGTTTGTGTTGAGTGGACGTTAAACCCCATTTCTCTCTCTCTCACATAAAAAGCTTGCCTTTCTTGCTATTAAAAAAATGACCTAGTTTGTGTTGAGTGGACGTTAAACCCCATTTCTCTCTCTTTCACAGAAAGGGCTTGCTATAAATATAATAATAGTTAAGAAAATATGTAATATGAAGAGAATATTTAGAACATTTCAGTCAATAATTGAGCCAAATCTTCAATGTTTGAAGTTTTGAAATGATATTCTGTAGTGCTACAAAGTACAATAATAAACAAAATTGATATTGACTATTTTAACGATACATTTTTAAATGCCGATAGTGTTCTATAATACGAACAAGGTCATCCGATGATCTACATGTAGAGAGTTGATAATAGATAGGCATGTCATGTTAATAAATGTCTAAATATGTTAATAGATGTCTAAAAAATTGATTTATATACCATTTGATACCATAAAAAAATACTTGCAATAGACAGATTTAGCTCTTAAATAATACGTACATCTTTAAAGAAATTGACACAAATAAAAAGCTAAATACAGGTGGCTTTTATGTAGGCTACTACATGTACTTTATTTTTTTTATTTCACATTTATTCGTACAATTTTACAATATTTACAATATACATAACTTAATAAGTAATTGTTTCATTAAGATCTTTTTTTATGTGAGTAAATTTTGTGCGACTCACGCATACTTATCATATCGCCAATTTTTGAGATCAGACTGATTTAATAATAATAATAATAATAATAATCAATTTATATAGCGCTGAGTGCTCCAGCTAACAAGCTGCTCCATGGCGCTCTTGGATTTACATTGGTATTATCCCATTTATGTATTAGGTTTAAACGTTTATTTACTTTTATATTATATAAATCGTATCTAGAGACATCGTATCTGTTACAGACATAACTAATGTTATTACAAGTATTGGACGAGCTACCATGTAAGGCATGACGGGCACATATTTTAATACATTCATTGTTATTTTGAATTGAACTAATAAACTGTTTTACAAACCGTTTATGAAGCTGAGCTTCTATAGAATGAATAATCCTCACAAATTAATGGAATAAGGACATTTTGTGTACGACATGGAATGTCCCACAGCCTACAAATGTACTTACGCCAAGTAAAGTAAAATCTTCCAATGGACCTTTCAGAGAAATCCCACAGCTGACAACCATAAAGTGGCATACCGTATGTCTTAAATAAATTATACTTTACATTTGAATCTACATGCTTGAATTGAGTATTAACAACATTAAGAGTACATGTAGTTATGAAGTTTTTAACACCTTTTTGAATTACATGCTCTTTTGTTTCCGATTGTAATGAATTACCTAGGTGTAATTCTGTATCTACAATATTAATAATTTTACCATTAAAATATACATGTTTAATGATGTCTTTATTGTTTTTTTTGTGATTAAACACTACAAGCTTAGACTTGTCTGGATTAAATTTAACATCGTATTCATTTGCGAAGTCAGCGCACAGTTTTAGTAATTGGACCAGGGCCAGTCTAGATGGAGTAACAAGTGTTATGTCGTAGGCGTGAGCCGAAGCGCCATCATAGGCATGGCCTATTTTACAACCAATGTTGCTGTTTCTTTATCTGATTAATAAATGTTCATCTAAATAAACACTAAACAGTATAGGTGACAACACCCCACCCTGTTTCACACCATTTTTATTCTTAAAAGATTCAGTAACATGGTTATCCCACTTAATTCGAATCGTTTGGTAAATATAACTCTTTAAAAGAAATCGGCATAAAAGTGGACATAAACCCCTTTTTATCAGAACTCTGAATAATTTGACATAATGGACACGGTCGAATGCTTTGCTTGCGTCTAAATATGTGACATATACATGTACATTAGATTTTCTATTATGATAATACATGTAACTTATGGTTTCATTAAGGACAAATGAGCACTGCGTTGTTGAGTGTTGTCTAGTGTCTACTCTTAAAGCCAAATTGTAGATAGGATTATTTTAAAACGTCCTGATTTTGGATAAGAATAATCCAGACGTTTATTATTGTACATGTAGCAATGGTACAGTGTACTTGTACTTGACAATCTTGACTACATTGTACATGTACACATACATGTATTTACACTGTTTCTTGTCAAAACTTTGACTGAAATTTTTAGTATTGTCATTATCTATATTTTGAACGCTTTATCTGAATCATACCCTGCCCTGGTGAATCATTTAAATGTCTCACTTCAACAACAAGAGCCCTTGGGATTTTCAAGTCTATTTCTAACATATTATTATGGAGATTACATCAGTCCTTCACATTTATAAAATTTTGCAGGAGTTATAAAAAGCTCCTGCGTAGCTCAAATTAAAAACTGAAAGTAGTTTATTAATCCCAATATTTAGGATTTAGGATTCCTGCGAAGTAAAGTCGAGGTGCGTCAAGGGGAGCAGGAGAAAAAGCTCGTCTTAAACATGAAATGAAATGAAATGGGGTTTAACGTCCTACTTTATTGCACCTAAAATGGGCTAAAGGAAGAAGGGCAGGTCTGGGAAATTTAGGAAGAAGCGTCGCTGTCTTGGAAATCTTGCCCAGACAGTGGCGCTACGGCCTATTCTTATATCGAATTCCAACTGCCAAGGGATCTTTTTCGTGCACGCCAGCTGTCCTTGTCAGACTCTCCATTCTGCATCACTGACAAGAGGGAAAGTCGAAATAAACTTTCTCGGCATATGCAGGGAACGAACACTCGATCTCCAGGCTAGCGAGCCAGCGCCCTAACCTCTTAGCCACGTGAATGGCGTGCATGTAAAAGGGCCATTGGCATTTGGAATTTGAAGAAAGTGTGGGCTGTATTGTCACTGCTCATTCAAAATTTCCTTCTGCATGGTGTATGCTAGTCTTCATAAGCAGCGGAACATTAACATTTATAGGAGATGAGATAAAGAGCTGGCAATTCTCACTAAAATAGTTAAAAAATGGATAATGTAAAGGCAATTTGCTGAAAATTTCAGTCAAATTGATCCACTTTGAACCAAGATTTTAGCGATTGAATTTTTGGCCTACCCGGTGGCCAAAACATAGTCTCAATTATCCATTTCATGATTAGATCATGAATGAAAGATGAGTAGCAAATAGGATCCTTCATGTAATCCAGTAAACATCGCAGGCTAGCGTTGACACCCAGAGTTGATTATGGTCTGAATAATAATTAATTTAATAAATGTCTAACTAATAATTTATAAAACGCTTCAGGCCTTAAGAAAGTCCTGCAATTGGCAGATTTACATGTACCTCTTGCATAGTGTATGTTTCACTTCATTTATTCTTATTAGTTTCTCTCTGTCAGCATGTTCATAATAATCTTGTTTTTTTATTTTAGAGCTTGAATCCAAAATGGAGAGAAGAATTTATATTTCGGGTAAGTTGTTAATAATATCAACTAAATGACAAGAACTTGTGCTTGACAACCACAACAATGATATTAAAAATTATGAAACAAACTTGTGCTTGACAAGTAATGGAACAAACTTGTGCTTGACAACCAATTAAAAAAACTTGTGCTTGACAACGACAATAGGAAATAAACTTGTGCTTGGAATTCTTAAATTGTTTATCAATGGACATTATTCAAGTGGTTTATTTTCGATTCCCCGCTTGTACATATGTTGTCTCCACTGCTAATTAAGTGAATTATTGAAATATAATTGAACCATGTTAGTCCCGAAATGAACTACATGTACAGTAGAATCTGTATGAGCAGACACCCCTATTCAGCGACATTTTGTTAGCGGTCACAATGAATTCTCCCTGTAAAAATTCTATCGTTTTATCTATTTATTCAACGGTCACTCCTCAAACGCAGCCAGAGGTCACTATTTTACTAATAAATGTGACCCTCCAGTACAAAACAGTAGCCTACACTTGGGTCAAATTGAAAGAAATGGAGATAATGGTGTCAAATGAAAGAGTTTAAACTTAAAACTCCCATATCTCTGCCAATTTTTGTCTGATTCCTAGAATTTAGTGGTTTTCCAAACATTACACATACTGTTTTATTTGCTCTCAAAATTTGATGAAATTAAAAGGTTTGCGTTGTTTTTATTGAGTGAATATTTTTGATTTCAGGTTAATCCTATAGATAATAAAGTAATATTTGAAGTCTTTGATTCTAATAGAGTGGTAAGTATATACCGTATTCTGTTGTTGTCATGGTGTTTGTTGTCATGGTGGTTAATGTCTGCTTCCACGTAGTGTAGACCATCTCAAGTATAAAAAAAACGGGACAAAATATAGATCTGTATTTTAATTAGATTGGATACGAATAATATCATAGCACCTGAACTGCAATACGTATCGGATCGTTACTGCAGTGTTAATACCCAGCATTACACTAAACCTAACAGAGATTCCATCATCCACACCAGACCTGAAATAGACTCTCCTTTCCAACATCCACACCTAACCAGGCCTCGAGTTCACAAAGCATTCTTAGACTTAAGTTGAGAATTTACTCAAACTTGTTCACCTTATCTTAAGTAAAATATAGCCCTTTATAAAACTTTTGTTGTTTTAATGTATCAAATACACCAATAAGAAACTATATGCAAAATTTTGTATTTCTGGATCTAAGATATTTCTCATAAACAATGATTGAAAGTTGAGCAATTCTCAACTTAAGTTCCAACATACACATCCGACCTGAAATTGACTATCTTTATATTATTATAATATTCCCTGATTTTTTCTTTGTAGACGCGAGATGACTTCCTGGGTTTGGTGGAAATTGATCTCCGGCACACGTACATCCTCTCAGAAATTGCCGGACGAGACATCAGCACAAAAAGTTTTGTTTTACGACCAAGAAGGTAAAAAAATAAAAACTTATTACTCTGCTTTATTTTCAAGTACTGAACGAAGTTATGGGAGAGATGTTGCAAATTTCAAAATATGTTCATGAAACTTTTTTTTTGCGTGAAGTGGGTTGCAGGTCCTGCATCAACTATTATAGCCCAGCCGGAGCAAAACAGTACAACGTTAAACCCTATTTTATTTCATGTTGTAGCACAATGTATGGCATATGCCCATCTTCATTAGCCCAGTTAGAGCGGGGGTAGGGATGGCCTAGTGGTCTAGGGTCTAGTGCCGCGCTTATTTAAATAAAAATTAAACTATATATTAGCCCTGAAATGACCTAATGTGTGTTGATTGGACGTTAAACTCCATCTCTCTATCTATATTTAAAGGGTGGCAGAATCATTAACCCAGTGCACGTTTGTTGAGATGGTCTATCTTTGAGTCAAGTGACTTGGTTTCGATTTACTGCTTGTACGCTTCCACTTACTGCTAAAGAAGGGAATTATTGAAATAAAATTGAACCATGTTATTTTTTGTTACTCCCGAAATGATCTTATCTGTTTTGTTGTCTGTCTATGAAATCACTTAATCCTGGTGTTGGTTCATTGGTTGAAAGGGGGGAGGGGAATCAGGGTGGCTTAGTTGGTAAAACAGTGGCTCGCTAGCCTGGAGGTCGAGTGTTCGATCCCTGTATTGGCCGAGAAAGTTCATTCAGATTTTCCGGCATCGTTTTACCTTGTCAGTGATACAGGACGGATGCCTGACAAGGACAGCTGTCTAGTTGTTCTGGTTATACGAAAAATCAAGGTCCCGTGTACACATTTGTGTGCACTTAAAAGATCCCTTGGCAGTTGGAATTCGATATAAAGAGTAGGACGCAACGCTTCTGCCCAGGCAAAATTTCCCTCATAGCACACTGTATGGCGTATGCTCGTCTTCATTAGCCCAGTTTAGGAGCAGAACAGTAGGACACTAAACTCCATTTCATTTCATTGGTTGAATCTTTAACAAATGACGTAAATATGACAATGAAAGATTTTTGTATGTTATATTTTTAGTACTAGATCGAGAGTTCGTGGACATCTAACATTATACCTGGGTTATCTACCCTCACCAGATCAGTCAACGGGAGGTGATGAGGTGGCATCTGGACAAATCTCAAACGAGGTAAATATCACCTAATATAGTCCGGTAAAAATAGTAAACGACATAATCTGTTGCAATTTGTTCTAGGTATCCACTCCATATGGCTTATCTTTACCCGACTATAAATCCTTCACTAATGAGAGCGGTACATGAAGCACGTAAAAGATCCCTTGACATTTGGAATTCAATTGATGAGTAGGCTGTAGCTCTGCTGTCTGGTCAAATTTTCACTCATAGCACACTGTATGCCTGTGTTCAGTAGCCGTCAATGCAGAACTTTATAATCCCTATTTCAAATCATACCTAAATATCATCAGTCATTTGCCACTATTTGATTCTATGCCCTTTCCTCATGAAACGATAATATCTCAAAATAACGCTAATAATGCGATACAATTATGTTACATGTTGGGTTTATAAATCCTCATGTTTTCCATCAGCCAGTAGAAAGAATCTACGATAAAATAAAATAAATCTGTTGCCAAATTTCCCACATAGTACACTGGATGGTGTAACCATCTTCATTAACTGGGTTGGTGCAGAAAAGGAAGGTTGGATGGCTGAATGGTTAGCGTTTGTGGGCTACAATCTTTCTATACCTAGTTAACTACATTACTTTGAAAATTATATGAAACATGTCAGCAATAAAATAATTTTCTAGAATGGACGCATTTACTTTATTTTACGTATTTTATCTACTTCTAATGGAATCTTCTAACTACTTGTACATATATATTATATATGTATGTTATGATCACTGACTGTCACTATACACAGGGTGTTTCAAATTCACAGCCTGGATGGGAAATGGTTGAAATTGATAATGCCTTGAATGAAACCGGTGCCTCGGGTCCCACACAGACCGAGAGAAGAAGCTCCTTGGCAAGGGGAGAGCAGCCGCTTCCTCCAGGATGGGAACAACGAGAAGATGCCCAGGGTCGTATATACTACGTAAACCACACCAACAGACAGACACAATGGGAGCGACCGAGAGTGTAAGTCATGCTATGAAATTCACGGCCATGGGTTTGCTTTTTTTATATGGATCATTTTATTTTTTCTATTTTTTTTTTGTTTTTGTACATGTATATAGCTTACTAACTCTACTACAATCTGATTAAAATACAGATCTATATTTCTTTTTTATACTTTCAATGGCCTACACTACATAAAGATATGATCAGTTCTACAGGGGGATTGTACGAGCGGCTTTTGACCCAATGACGCCAGGCATTGATTAATCAATCAGCGTTGACATTTCTAGAGGTTTACTTACACACAGTTCCACAAGAACATGTCGCAACAGACCGTATCATTGGCAAATCCCTCACTTCAACCTAAGCGCCGGCAATATAAAAACTCTTCAAGATCCTAGTGTAGTAAAGACAAGTTAAACGAAATTTTTAACTATAAATAACGAAACGAAATAGGATCTGTGTTTTAATCAAATTGCTTTCTCTGCCATTTATTTTTTGATTGTACATGTAGCTAACTATTTATTGTAACCTGTTGTTTGTCATTCATTAGGTCTACACTATATTATCTAATCACTTAATACAAAACTTTCACTTCTCTTACATTCATAAAACAAAACCGTACCACTGTGCTCTTTTTGCCTCTTTTCCGGTTTCCTCCCACTGCTAAAGACCCCTACACGCAAGCAAATTATTGACATAAACTTGAACCATATGTTAGTCCCGAAATGACCTAGTTTGTGTCGAGTGGACATTAATTTAAACCCCATTTCTCTCTCTCTCTTTTTGGCTGTTTTGACTTAAAGGGAGCTAAACTTTTTGTTTTGGTAAAGATTTTAGTTAATGATTGGCTTTAATTGTATTTTTGTAAGCTTACAAGTTACGTTCATTTGCGAAAGGGTTTTGGACTCTGAAGGCTGAAAATAGTCATTGTAATTTTTAACATAGTTATTTGCTTCGTTTGGTATGGCATGAAAATTTGCGAAAGGGTTTTGGACTCTGAAGACTGAAAACAGTCATTGTAATTTTTAACATAGTTATTGGTATGGCATGAAAATTTGATATTATTTTTACTATAATAGTTTTTTGCTGTTTTCACTATGCTTTTTGATGATTATTCCACAATTTACGATCATTTGCGAAAAGGTTTATTAATCTTTGGTAGTCTGTACGCTGAAAACAGTTATTATAATTTTTAACATCGTTATTTGCTTCGCATGAAAGTTTGATAATATTTTACTAAATATTTTTTGCTGTTGTCGGCTTTTTTGATGAATTTTTCATCGTTATTTCACAACAAAATAACATTTTAATCTTTAAAACGTCTGCCTTATAAATTTTATGGCATGATTTCTTCCTACTTTATATTTTGAACTATTTTGTGGCATTATGCAGGATTTTAAGAAACTCCAGGTAATTTCTTAAAGGAAATATTTTAAATTGTTTTAGTTTTAGAACCCCAAAACAGCCTAGTTATTTTTACATTTTAGACTCTTACCTTTAAACGTGTTAATTATAAAATATTATGGTAGTAAAAGGAACATAGATTATCACAAAAAACAAACAATATGGCTGGCAGCGGCTCCTGCCAGAAATTGTCCTGATCCCAAGATATTCTGTATTTCTGAATTGATTTATTGTACGGAATTCGCTTAAAGAAAACATTGTTTAGGCATCATAAACTGGGCTAAATAATAAAAACATTGGTAGGGCATCATAAACTAGGCTAAATAATAAAAACATTGGTAGGGCATCATAAACTAGGCTAAATAATAAAAACATTGGTTAGGCATCATAAACTAGGCTAAATAATGGAGCAAGGCACTATTTGATTAATTTCTTAAAAAAACAAACTTGATTTTGGTGACGTCAGGGAAATTTGTTCAAGAAAATTACATTTTGGTGAGATTTAAATTGTAAGATGTTTTATAGGGGAAAAGTTATTTGCTATTTTAGTAAAATATTAAATTTTCCATGACATAAACTATGCTAAATTTCAAATAATTCATTCTTTAACATTATATTAAACATGCATTATTCAAGAGCTAAATCTGCCTAGTGCAGGTCTTTAATTGGGCATGAAATGTTTCTAAAGTATTATTAGATATTAATTAACTGATCCAGGCCTTAATCAACTTTGGATGGCATAAGATTGCTCCGATATTAAACAGATTAAAACTTTTCAGTGACAAATCGAATATGGCGCGCCAAGACGCTTCGAGTCTTAGCTTTGATCAACCAGGACCGTGGTTGAAATTATTGCACAGGTCGGCCAATTCGTCAAATGCCAATATCTTCGCTTGCAATAGAGTAATTTGAATGAAATTTTCAAATTATTTATTTTACATCATCTTCTTTCGAACTATTATAGTAAGAATGGCTAGTTCTTATCTATATCTTGAATAATGTAACTTTAACTAAGAAATGAAAATCTAAATATCAACGAGTTCAATCCAATTAAAAAAAATCAAAAGACATAAAAACTATAGGTAGCTGCACCCAATAGAGGATTTTTAATTGATCAATTTTTTGTAACCACTGAATGGATTTGATCACTTTTCGACTTATAATAATAATAATAATAATGTCCTAAAATCCAACCGAAGCTGCTCTTTGGTAACATTATGGTCAATTAAAAGAAAAAAACAAAAAACAAATATTCTATTAGACACTTCATTTTCACACTTCTGTCAAGTAGTTTGCAAGAATTTCACAATCCCATAAATAACGATCCATATTTTAAAAGTAATAAAAACCTTTAGAGATTCCATGTTCAAAATATTGTGCAAGTACATGTAGTTTGCAATGATTATCACATGCACGATATCATTGGCTTGTGAGTATCCTCGTCGAAACGTCGCTTAGTATAAAACTCAGTAATTGTGCATCCATAAAATTGTACCTTGTGTTGACCATCCACGATTTTAAGGTAGAAATTTTAAATTTTTAAGTTATATTTTTAAAATTTATTAAAATAAAGGCTTAAAAATAGATGGTATCTATAAACAGTCCTACCTTGTTAAAGAATAATGCTATTAATCCTATAATTCACTATTGCCAGCTGAGAAATATCATTTTCAACTTCAAATGAAAACATTGTGTTATTTCCTATGCGAATGATTTTTATGGGTGGGAAATCATGCCCAAGATCATATAATAGTAAGTTGATAACCACTTAAGCAAAAGACATAGAAATAATTAGGGGCTGAGGAATGAGGATGTGGCCGGCTAAGGACGCTCCTAAGAAATCCTTAAAATTGTACCTTGTGTTGACTATCGGAGATTTAAAATAATGGTGATATTTGCCCGTGATTCTATTACACGTTTTGTTGACAATCGGAGATTTTAAAATAATGGTGATATTTGCCCCTGATTCTATTTTACGTTTTGTTGACAATCGGAGATTTTAAAATAATGGTGATATTTGCCCCTGATTCTATTTTACGTTTTGTTGACAATCGGAGATTTTAAAATAATAGTGATATTTGCCCCTGATTCTATTATACGTTTTGTTGACAATCGGAGATTTTAAAATAATGGTGATATTTGCCCGTGATTCTATTCAGTGAGAATCGTTTACCGGAAGGATGGGAAGAGAGGGTAGATGGGAATGAAAGAGTTTATTATGTTAATCATTTAACAAGAAGATCGCAGTGGATTCGACCGACGGTCAGTACGGTGTAAGTTTCATATCATATCTACACACTCATACGCCTGGAAATAAGGCTTTCTGTAGTACCCCACAAACATACATGTATCAAACTTTCAGACGGGCGACGTTTTGAACTTCCTAGCAGACATTTTAAACTGTCTGGCGGACATTTTGAACTTTCTGGCGGTCATTTCCAACTTTCTGGCGGACATTTCCAACTTTTTGGCAGACACTGTGAACTTGAAGGTTGACATTTTGAACTTGAAGGTTGACAATTTGAACAGTATGCCTGATATTTCAAATTTTATGGTTGACATTTCAAATTTTATGGTTGACATTTCAAATTTTATGGTTGACATTTCAAACTTTTTGCCTGACATTTCTACCTCACATTTTGAATTTTCGGGCAGAAATTTTGATTGAACTTTGTAGCGGACATTTTGAACTTTCTTCCTTACATTTCAATTGAACTTTCCTGTGGACATTTTGCACGGTCTGCCTGATATTTCAAACTTTCTGGTTGACATTTCAAACTTTTTGCCTGAAATTTTGAACTTTTTGCCTGAAATTTTGAACTTTTTGCCTGACATTTTGAACTTTCTTTACCACACTAGGATCTGCAAGAGTTCTAGTTGATGTGAGGAATTAGCCAAGAAATAGTCTGTCATGGCAAGTTCTTGGTGTGCTCTACACAAAAACTGTGGGTAAATCCCTAGATATGTCAATGTGTCATAGGGTCAAAAGCCGCTTGTATGCTCCCATCCCTTATGTTACCTCCCAGAACAAATGGTCTGGGGCCGGTTGCTCAAAGCTCCGTTATCTTTTAACAATCCGTTAACTTTAACGGAGAGAAAAATTGTTGCTGGAAATAAAGGCCCAGAACATTCTGTGGTGCAAATTTTTCCTACAGATTTATACTAATATCAAAAATAAAGTATTCTATAGTGTTTTCTGTAGTAAATTTAACTGAAAGTTAACAAACAAACATGTTACCAAGATATGCCTGTTAGAGTTTAACGGATCGTTAAAATAACTTAGTTTTGATCAACTGACCCCAGATCTTTATGCAGTGAAGGCCATAGAAAGTGGAAACAAAAATGAAACGAAATAAATGTAAAGCTGTATTTTAATCAGACTGTTCCCCGGCTGACAAAACCTTAATTGGTTCGTGACGATGTTTGTGACTAGTGCCTTATTTCCAGGCTTTCTACGCTCACAGTCCTTAATCATTTTACTTTCCTACGGATACAAATATCCTAATGTTATTCACCAGTGACAGGCTACTATTTAGAGGGAGAGAGAAATAGGGTTTAACATTCACTCGACACAAACTAGGTCATTTCTCGACTAACATATGGTTCAATTTTATTTTAATAAACCCTTTGTGCATAGGAGTATTTAGCAGTGGGAGGAAACTGGAGGACCCAATTAATAAGACCTGTCATTGAGTCAACTGATGTGGTTTTGATTCCCCAGTTATACGTGACAAGGTGGGTTTTCTGTAGGCCCGACACGTGCAAACCAATTATTGAAACCATATGTTAGTCAATATCGATCTAGTTTAAGTCGAGTGGATGTTGATTTAACCCCATTTTTTTCTCTCACAGTTAACAACGTAAATATGATAAAAGACTGTGAGATTTTTTCTTCTTGGTGATGGTTTCATTTTTAAACTCTTTTTTAAAAGATGCGTTATGTAAGAATTAAATAAAGAGCTGGTTCTACTTGCTATAATAGTTCAAAAAAAGATAATGTAAAGGGCATATATTGAAAATTTCAGTCAAATTACTTTATTCTGAGTGCTTGAAATTTTGAATTTTTTTTTTTAAGAAACTTTATTTTTGTAGCAACACTCTGTTATATATCTTTTCGTTCTACCCTCACAAAGGTCAGTCGTTCTAATCCACTTAGAGGGGTTGGGATGGTCTAGTGGTTAAATAACAACTCTTCTGCATCCTAGTGTAGTAAAAACAAGGAAAACCAAAATATTCAACTATAAAAAACGAAACGATATAGGATCTGTGTTTTAATGAGAATGTAATGTCTGTAACATTAAAGCCAATTTAATAATCTGCTATAGCCATATTTAACTCTTACATAATGCACCTTTTATTTAATGTCTGTCTCCCTCTATTCATCATGTTGTAGATAATCCTATTCTCTTTAATATCATGCTGTTTACATCAATAGCACAACCAGGGGCGCCGGAACCCGGGTACCAGGGTATACAAATGGTACCCTGCCTTGGGGTATACATGTATGTATACCCATGCCCTAATGATGAAAGTTTTCAACCTTTTTACTAGTCTATTCATTTTTAAATGATAGATATGTAATTGTTTTAAATTTCATTATAATGCATTTTAAAGGGTTTTATGTTGAAATTTGGAATGCTAGAGGCGCTCTAAAAAGCTTTTTCGGAATTGACAAATTTCAAAATATTTGAGAGACCGGGGAAAGAGACCCCTCTCTTTGGTACCCTGGCCCCCGCGCATTTCCAACGCCCCTTAGCACAACATAGTTTTACACCTTCTAATAAGTATTCAGATTGTCGTTATTAAAATTAATCTTTGTTACAATTAACTCTTAAGCACTTGGTCCACCTTGTCAGTGAAAAGCTGAGGTCCTGTGTATACATTGCCGTGCATGTAAAATATCCCTTGACAGTTTGAATTCAATATACATGTAAGAGTAGGCTGTCATCAATGTCTTGTTTACACTCTATATAATACAAGACCAGTCTACGCTCCGCTATGATGCTGATCTGCTTTAGTCATAACCTCCTCAGTTACAAGGCTGGTCTAGGCAAGGCATAGGAGGTTCCTCAATGACATAGTGTCTGCACTAGGCATAACCTCCCCTGTTCCAAGGCTGGTCTAGGCAAGACATAACCTCCCTGTTACAAGGCTGGTATAGGCGAGACATTATCTCAACTGTGAGAAACGGGTACAATTGTTTTTTTTTGTCATTAATTGATGATTGTTTATGTATTGATTAAAATAATTACGATTGATATGTTATCATGTAAACAGAGCACAACAAGTATCCGATCAAGAATTACAACAACAACGTAGTCTAGAATTAGCGGAGATGTACGCACATCGTAGACATATTAGTCAAGAAGATACGCTCAGTATACATTCAGCAAGTGAACAAGATATATCACCCGTACGTATTCACGTTTATTTTTTTATACGCTTACATTGAAATGTGGTCGTATTTGCTGTTGCCCCTGTCCATATGTATTCAGTTTATTTTAACATGTTTATTTTTTATACGCCCACATTGCAATGCGGTCGTATATTGCCCGCATCTAGGTCTGACAAGGATAGCTGTTGAATGGCCCGTAGATTAGTTTTTATACGCCCACATTTAATTGTGATCATATATTGCTGTCGCTCCCGTCCGGTTTAGTGTCTATTATTGTAGTGTTCAGGATGGTGATTTGACAAGGACAGCTGTTTTTTCGTTTGGATAAGACAAAAAAAAAGCAAAAATTCTGTGTATACACTGAAGTGCACGTATAGGTTTAGTTTTTATATGCCTACATTGAAATGTGGTTGTACATGTATATTGCTGTTGCTCCTGTTTAGTAGGGCTCAGGACCAAGGGTCGGACAAGGATAGCTATCTAGTTGTTTGGATGAGACGAGAAACTGAGGTCTCGTGTACACATTGGTGTGCACGTAAAAAAGATCCCTTGGCAGTTGGAATTGAATGGTATATGCCCGTCTTCTTTGTTAGTCCAATCGGAGCAGAACAGTGGGACGTTAAACCCCATTTTATTTGGTTATATGAAATTAATGTCGAGTTAATTTGTACCATATGTTTATTTATACCATATGTTTATTTATACCATATGTTTATTTATACCATATGTTAATTTATACCATATGTTTATTTATACCATATGTTTATTTATACCATATGTTTATTTATACCATATGTTAATTTATACCATATGTTAATTTATACCATATGTTTATTTATACCATATGTTTATTTATACCATATGTTTATTTATACCATATGTTTATTTATACCATATGTTAATTTATACCATATGTTAATTTATACCATATGTTTATTTATACCATATGTTAATCTATACCATATGTTTATTTATACCATATGTTTATTTATACCATATGTTAATTTATACCATATGTTAATTTATACCATATGTTAATTTATACCATATGCTAATTTATACCATATGTTTATTTATACCATATGTTTATTTATACCATATGTTTATTTATAGACACCAACCAGACCAACAAGAAGCAGCGTATCATCGTCTTCATCTATTCCAGAGGTAAGAGACACTTTAATTCTTAGAGTGCCGATTGGATAGCTAAATCGTTAGCACATGCCCGCTGTATCATAAGGTCTGTCATTGAGTCAACTGGCATTGTTTGGATTCCCTGCAGTTGTACGTGACAAGACCCCTACGTCCAAGCGAATTATTAAAATAAAGTTGAACCATGTGTTAGTGCCAAAATGACCTAGTTTGTATTGAGAGGATTTTAAACACTATTTCTATCTCTCTCTTAAATCGCTGTTCCTTAGATGTTTTCATGGAAATTTTGGCTTGGCTGACTAGGCCTACAAGTTTCTCTCTTGATTATGTTGCTTTAGACCGAATGGTTAGCATGTGCGTGCTGTATCATAAAGCCTGTCATTGAGTCCACTGGCATGGTTTTGAATCCCTGGTTCTACATGGCAAGGAGTAGGGTCGTCCTACCTCATGGGTTTTCTCTGGGTCCTCCCTCCCACTGATAAAAACTCCTATTCGCAAGCAAATAATTGATATAAAATTAAAACCAAATGTTAGTCCTGAAATGACCTAGTTTGTTTCGAGTGATTGTTAATCCCCATTTCTCTGTGACAGGCTGATGAAGAAGATGAGGAACCTCTTCCTGCTGGCTGGGCGATGGGACGAGCACCTAATGGCCGTCTGTTTTTCATTGATCATAATTCGGGTAGAACTACATGGGTGAGTAAAATAAATGATATCATTCAACAAAACTGGGTATTCCAGTTACCTCTCACCACTAAAGACCCCTACACGTAAGTGAAACATTTAAATAAAAGGAACCTAGTTTATGTTAAGTGGTCGTTAAACCCCATCTTTTTCTCTCACGCTTTAGAACATAGTTTCATTCATGGAGTCAAGTGCCATGTTTTTGATTCCTTGTTTGGATGTGACTAATAGGGTTGTCTATCTAATCTTGTGGGTTTTCTCCGGGTCTTCTGGTTTCCTGACATTAAAATGAAATAAAAATTAAACCAAATGTTAGGCTCGAAATGACCTAATTTTTTATTAAACTCCATTTCTCTCTCTATATCACCAGGATGATCCAAGACGTAGCCATCGTTCCTCACTTCACGGTATTAATCCATCCTCACCGTCACCCATGTTTAGACCGTCATCTAACGAAGATCTCCTCAGAAACCTTGGTCCATTACCGGTAAGTTACTTTTTAAAAGAGGCATTATGGGAGATTAGATAAAGAGATGGCAGTTCTCACTAAAATAGTTAAAAACTAGATAATTTAAAGGGAATATGCTAAAAATTTCAGTCAAATTGCTCCACTCTGAACTACATGTAGTATATTAGCGATTGAATTTTAGAAATTACTAAAGACGATACGATAAAAGACATAGTCTTGATTATTCATTTTTGGACTAAATCATCAATGAGCATTGAGAAGCAGATCGGATGTAAATCGAGTAAATATCGCAGGTAAGCGATGACATACAGAGTTGATTATTGTCTGGATAAATTAATTAATGTCTAATTATTAATTTATATAGCATTTCACACCTAAAGAAAGACATACAATAGGCAGATTTAGTTCTTTCATAGCAGTGTTGTTATTTATTTAAAGAAATCAACTTTGTCCAGTCTGATAAAGACAGCTATCCACGTTCAGATGAGACCCCAAAAAACCCTGAGGTCCTATGAACACATTCATGTGCACGTAGAAGGTCTCTTGAATCTAGTATAAGAGTAGGCTGTAACGCCACAATCCGGGCAAAATTGCCCTCGTAACATACTGTATGGAGTATGCCCGTCTCCATTAGCTCGGTCGGAGCAGAACAGTAGGACGTTAAACCCCTGTTTATTTATCGTGTTTTTGCTATTTTTTGTAGCCTGGTTGGGAAGAAAGAGTTCATGCTGATGGAAGAGTATTTTATATAGATCACAGTAAGTTATTGTTTATTATAATTGTAAACTTCATTCTTAGCAGTGGATCAGTGTTTCCGCTAGCTTCAAAATTTGCCGGTACCTCGTACCGGTAGGGATTAGAAATACCGGTTCAATCGTAATTTTACCGGTCTGACAAAAACAACATTAACCAATCTTATAAATTTATTGAAATAAACACTAATTCATTGAAACAAATTGAACACGTCTGTCTTTAGAACTCTTAAATATCTGTCGGGCCTTTCCAAAATTAAACGGGCGGGCTTCAGAATTATGTGCGTGCATATTCAGGGTCATTGGGTTATTCATACGGCGCTGCGATAAACGATTACGCAGAGACGTGTGTATTAAATTTTGCAGACTAAAACCCCTCTCTGCTGGTACACTACTGACAGGAACTACCAAAGCTATAACGGCTAATGTTCCAAAGTCTGGAAAAAGATCGGAATAATCAGAAATGATATTTTGACAGGTGTCTTCAAGCGATTTTGTCCCCAGACCGAATAACACTAGCTTAAAATGGTTGAAATCACGGGTTGCGCGCGCACGATCAATTATTACATCACCGTCTTGAATATCTTTACAGAAAAAGTCCAATAATATATCAAGGGAATTCCCACCAAAAACATCGAGTTCGTTGCGGGCATTAGGGTATCTTGCAGGATTTAAAACAACGTCCAGAGAATTAAACACGTTGAGGGTATCTTTGGGAAAGCGGGTTTTTAGTGACTTAACCAAATCTACGATAAAATTACTGCGGACTGTTTCAAACGCGAAAACCCTCTGTATTTAGTGCCGTTTCATCGAAAATCCTCTTAAATTCAGATTCATTCTCTCCTTTTACGGCGACATTGAGCAGCGATTAACCAGACGGAAAATACCGCATACTTAAGTTACTATAAATAGCACCGACTTTTGACAGCCATTGCCACGAGGCTTTTGACGCGAGGGATGAATGAAGAGATAAAGTAGAGCAGTTAATTTGTTGACGTTTATGTTCACCGGTCCCACGGACCGATGGAATGATTATTTACCGGTACATGTTAAAATTTACCGGTATAAAACCGGAAAATACCGGTTATCGGAAACTCTGTTGGATGCGTTAGTTCATCTGATGACTAATGGGGGGTGGATGGCCGAATGGTTAGCGTGCGCGCTGTATAATAAAGTCTGTCATTGAGTCAACTGGAGTGGTTTCCGATCCCCGGTTGTACATGGCAAGGAGTAGGATCTCCTGTCCAAGCTTGTGGATTTTCTCTGTGTCCTGCGGTTTCCTCCCACTGCTAAAGACCCATATGCGCATGCAAATTATTGAAATAAAATTGTACCATATGTTAGTCCCGAAATGACACCTAGAAGTCGACACAAATGGGTCGCAACACATGGAATATCGTAATATGAATATATATAAACTGATTTACATTCAATCGTTTTTTTTTGTACTGTAATTTCTAATCAGTTATGTTTTCGACAAATTATGTGAAGATTCAAGATAGAATGGCAGTCTTTGGGGTGTGGTTATTCTAAATCCTGAATAGTTTTCGCTTGGCTTCAGACTCTGATAGATATATGAAAATAATTTTATGTTTTATTTTCTTCAGATACACATCAAACACAATGGGAAGATCCTAGATTAAAGAAATTAGGAGGACCGGTAAGATGAATTTCTCTTATTATACATGACGGTATCACCATTAACAATTATGGCTATATTTTTTTACGCCCACATTGAAACATGGTCGTATATTGTCGGCGCCCCCGTCCGTCCACTGGTCAAGCGTCCACAGTTGCTTGTGGACGCTCTAGAGGCTAAAGTTAATAATATCCGATTGATACACAGTGTGTAAGGTCATGAGACAAAGAAGGTTATTGATTTTCAGCGACTTTCGATACTTACTGTCAGAGTTATGTTCCTTGATCCCTTCAAAAAATCTTGTGGATGCTCTAGAGGCCAAAGTTAATATCCGATTGACTTTACATTTATACACAGTTTTTAAAGGACAATATTGGTGCCAGTCATTATAACGTATGAGATAGAGCGGGTTAAACACATTCCAAATATACTTTTAACGCAGAGCGCATTGCTACGATAGCTGAGTATTACACGCTGACCGAATCGGCAGTGACGTAATGACAGTGAAAACACGAGCAAGTGGTCTATATAAGTGACTGAAGCGGCGAGCGATAACAGACAGACGTCAAAATTTCTGCCCACTCATAATTCCTTCGAAGACCAGCATTTGTTATATGGGACTGCAAAAGAATATCTGACAATTCAATAAAGTAATTGAATGACATTAGATAAGAGGACACGAAAGAAAAACAGAAAAAGTCCGTGTATTACCATGTTTTATAAGGCATAGAGTGAATATAAACAAGGGAATGTGTAGACTATTTCTATTTTTCTCGTGTTCTCTTATCTAATGACATTCAATTTAATTCAATCACTGATTGGATAAAGTATTTCTACGAGATACAAGAGCCTATAAATACCGACCACTGATTGGATATTCTATATATATTTCAGGCTGTACCGTATTCCCGAGACTACAAACAGAAATATGATTATTTTAGATCTAAGCTAAGGAAACCGGTATGTGAATATTTTTATACAATATTTAAGCCTTAATACTCGATTGAACGTTCCAGAATTGAATTCTCTTAATCCAGAAAATAGTGTCTATCGAGTGAAAAGGAGAATTTGGAGTACAACGCATGCGTCGACTGGTTAAAAGATATCTCAACCAATCATGGCAGCTGAAACATATTTGTTACTTAAAAAACTTCACGTTTCTACTCACACCACCTCAGCCTTTGGAACTTGCAGAACTGTGACAGGACTGAATTCTGTATCACTCGATTGCAATTCTGTCAATTCGGGAAGTTCCACCCCCACTTGCTCTCTCTCCCTCCCCCTCTCTCTTTCTCTCTCTCCCCCATCTCTCTTTCTCTCTACCCCCATCCCCAACTTTTTCTCTCCACCCACCTCTCACCCACTCCCACACACAATTAGGTACTAGTTTATCAATGCCTAACAGTTTGTATGTACAACTATTTATTTTTATTTTTAAGGCGAATGCCCCGAACAAGATTGATATTAAAGTAACGAGAAAGAATGTATTTGAAGAATCGTATAGATATGTGATGAATATAAAGGAAACAGAACATCTTAAAACAAGGTTTGTTTACATTAAAACAAGGTTTGTTTACATTAAAACAAGGTTCGTTTACATTAAAACAAGGCTTGTTTACATTAAAACAAGGCTTGTTTATATGTTCATGTATTAGGGAGCCACAGAACACCTTATAATAAGGGTTGTCTGTATTGTTAATGTAATAGTAGGGTGACACAGAACACCTTAAAATAAGGTTTGTTTGTATTGTTCACGTAATGGAAGGGAGCCACAGAACACCTTATAATAAGGGTTGTTTATAGTAGGGAGCCACAGTAGCACAGTATGGCTCTGGTTCCTTACACAAGATTTGTCGGAGGGATTTCCCCTCGTCAGTGGTGCAGGACCAACAAAATCTTTCCATGATCAGACCCTCTGTTGGAGACACTTGTAAGGTTTCTCACTGTTAGACTGCATCGAATTTACGCTCTCTTTGTTAGTGAGGAGCTACGGTGGCTCAGTGAGTAAGACGTTGGCTCGCTAACCAGGAAGTCCTGTGTTCGATCCCTGCATTGGCCAAGACAATTTATCAGGATTTTCCAGCATGGTCGCCTCTTGTCAGGTTCCCATATGATCATGTTTTTTTCCATTCCTGTTTAGTTTTATTGAATCTGTTTCTGATGCTATGAGTAACACCTGTAATCCAAACAATTTAGATTAAAGGGCTAATCCCGATATTTGTTTTGGGAATAAAACTGCTTAATTTTGTGTTAAAATCCCTTAAAATATTTGAGTCAAGGGCCGAGCAACTACTTCAGTATTTATGATACGTTTTCACACGACTTAAATCCGTCAATCTTCATCTGGAATTTGAGTCCGGTGCCCCAAGGTGTATTTGGTGGTATCTGGATTAAAACAACCATTTTTTTTAATAAAAATAATGTGTAGTTGAAATTTTCCTTTTCTCTATCAAGTACGGCACATGGCTTATTCACAGCATAACCCTCTCAAATAACCGTAATCGGTTATAAGGTCACCCAACGAAACAATTGACCCGAAATCTTAAAGGGTTACGTGTCCGGATAAGCAGTTTTGGCGTTCACGTCCAAACGACTCAATATTTTGAGTTGAAATTTTGAGACAAGTTAAATACACTATTCCCCTATATTTCGGCGTTTTATTTTCATACATTCTAAGATTTAATTCGGGATTGTCCCTTAAAGTCAAACTCTCTTTTAGTTGTTCCCAATGTTAGTTGAAAACTCTCAAGAATGATTTGTATTGAACTTGAATAACTGTAAATATGATATTTATATTCTAGGTTATGGATAGAATTTGATGGTGAAACAGGGTTAGATTATGGTGGTGTATCTAGAGAATGGTTTTATCTTTTATCTAAAGAAATGTTTAATCCTTATTATGGTTTATTTGAATATTCAGCAACGTAAGTTATTAACTGAAATATGTGGGGGGGGAGGGGTATTTGAATATTCAGCAACGTAAGTTATTAACTGAAATATGTGGGGGGGGAGGGGTATTTGAATATTCAGCAACGTAAGTTATTAACTGAAATATGTGGGGGGGGGGGGGTATTTGAATATTCAGCAACGTAAGTTATTAACTGAAATATGTGGGGGGGGAGGGGTATTTGAATATTCAGCAACGTAAGTTATTAACTGAAATATGTGGGGGGGGAGGGGTATTTGAATATTCAGCAACGTAAGTTATTAACTGAAATATGTGGGGGGGGGGGAGGGGTATTTGAATATTCAGCAACGTAAGTTATTAACTGAAATATGTGGGGGGGGGAGGGGTATTTGAATATTCAGCAACGTAAGTTATTAACTGAAATATGTGGGGGGGGGGGGGGGGTATTTGAATATTCAGCAACGTAAGTTATTTACTGAAATATGTGGGGGGGGGGGAATTTGAATATTCAACCAGGTAAGTTATTAACTGAAATATGTGGGGGGGGGGAGGGGTATTTGAATATTCAGCAACGTAAGTTATTTACTGAAATATGTGGGGGGGGAGGGGTATTTGAATATTCAACCAGGTAAGTTATGGGGGGGGGGGTGTAATCCAATGGTTTAATGTGTGCGGGTAAGGTCAGAGGGCGTGGTTTGGGTCTCCACTTGTATGTGATAAGGAGTACGTGCGTCTGTACAACCTCGTGTTTTATCCCACTTCTAAAAACTCGCCCAAGCCAATTATTGAAATAAAATGAAACCATATGTTAGTCCCCAAATGACCCTTTTCTCTCTTTCTCAATTAACTGAATTATGTGGGGTGCTTAGCAAATGGTTTAATTCATAAAAAGTCATAAGGTCTGTCATTGCGTCAACTGGCGTGGTTTCAATTCCCTGGGTTGTATATGTGACAAGTAGTACGGTCACCTGTCCACCTCATTGGTTTTCTGCGGGCCCTCCAGTTTCTTCCCACTGCTAAAAACTCCTATGTGCAAACAAATTATTGGAATAAAATTGAATCATATATTAGTCCCATTAAACCCTGTTTCTCTCTCTCGTCATTTATTTAAGTTCTGAATATTGTGTTTGGTTTTAAATTCTATATTTTAACGCGAGGAGTCTTTAAAGGGACAATACCACTCTTGCTGGCTTGACAGGTCCAGAAAAAAAGAGGCATCCAAACAAAGGGTGATATTAAAATAAGTTGTTTAACTTATGAATATTGTGTTTGGTTTGAAAATCTATATAAGGCTCATGGGATCTTTAATTTATGAATATATGAATATTTTCAGAGATAACTACACACTTCAAATTAACCCTTTATCATGGATGGCCAATGAGGACCATCTATCATTCTTTGAGTTTATAGGAAGAATAGCTGGTATGGCTATATATCACGGTAAATTATTAGATGGTAAGTCTGCCTTTTACTATATTACCTGCCCTTCTTCCACTGCCTCGGAATCAAGTCCCATCGTAGTTTTATCAATCCTGAAAACAGCTATGATGTGAACCTAGTATTGTATTTAGTTGCTGCATGAAATATTATTTAAATGCCTTCTGTTTCCGTTTTCTCCAATACTCCCCAGGAAAGATACATTATGGAAGATTAGATAAAGAGCTAGCGGTTCTCACTTTAATAGTTAAGAACTAGATAATGTAAAGGGAATATAGTGAAAATGTCATTCAAATGCGTCGCTCTAAGCCGAGTAAACCTTAGTTTAAAAATGACTAGCTGCGATTGCCATTGTTAGCACTGTTGCGGTTGCGATTAAGGAAGTCATTTGTTATTTGTTTTTGCATTTAATCGTCAATCGAAGTTGAACAGCAGTTCGGATTCAAATCCAATGAAAATCGGGCACATAAGATGGCATCGAGAGTTGATTTTCATTTTAATAAATGTCTAATTCATAATTTAGATAACATTTAAGGCCTAAAGAAAGACCTGCATTAGGCAGATTTAGCTCTTATGCATTTCATAATTCCTAATCGAATTTCCACAAATGGTCACCACAATTTTGCAATTCCTACTTGAGCCTGTCAATGTCAGGGAGAAACAAAACTACAGAAAGGAATTATTTTTGATGTTAAACACTCCATTGAAGTGAGTTCTTCTGTGTATAGCAGACCTGGAAATAACGGTTTTAGAGGTACCTGACAAAATTTTCAAATTAGTGCCTGACGTGTATTAATAATATCAATAAAAAAAGACAAATAAGTGCCGGTCAAAATAACAGACACCAAAAGTTTTGGACCCGACAAAGCCTAAATCTGTGCCTGACATTGTCAGTGACAGGTGCCTTAGTTCCAGGATTGGTTTATAGGCGGCAAACACTTCTTTTAATTCTCTAGCGTAACACACCAACATCTGACTGACAAGCTGTGGCTTTCTCATCTAAACCAACTGTTCTATAACACCAAAAACTTTGTTAATACAAATGAAATTTTTATTATAGGTTTTTTTATTCGTCCGTTCTATAAAATGATGTTACGGAAAACGATTGCATTAAAAGACATGGAATCTGTGGTAAGTATGATTTCTGAATATAATTCTGTGGTCAAAGGGGAGACAACTGACGAGGAATTGTTACTGGCCAAGAGCTGATTTCTGTTTATTACTCGTGGTCAAAGGGAAGATAATTGTAACATTATTAGAATTAGGTTTCTTTTATCACCGGGGGGGGGGGGGGGGGGTAGGGGGATTGCAAATGGTGTGTTGTGTGATAAGGTTTTATTATATGGTCTGTCATTTTGTCTACTGCTGTAGTTTCGATTCACAGGTTGTATGTGACAAGAAGTAGGGTCACCTGTCTAACTTCTTTGTTTTTCTCCAGGGTCCCAGGTTTCCTCCCACTGCTACAGACCCCTAAGCTCAAGCGAATTATTAAAATAAAATTTAACCATATGTTAGTCCTAAAATGATCTAGTTTGTCTCAAGGGGACTTTAAACCTTCTCTCTCTATTTCTGAATTTTCTCGACCAATGCAGGGATCAAACATGCGACCTCCAGGCTAGCAAACCAACGTCTTACCCACTTAACCACTGTGGCTCCTCACTACTCATTGTCAAGTACACCAGTGTGTGTGGGTTGTGGGGAGTCTGCTCATTGTCAAGTACACCAGTGTGTGTGGGTTGTGGGGAGCCTGCTCATTGTCAAGTACACCAGTGGGATCGAAAACACAGCACCTGACACATTGATAGACCTTAATATCTAAAGCATTGCACCACTCAGACAACACCGGGACCGATCCTGAGACCTCCAGGTTAGCGAACCAGTGTCTTAACCACCCTTGCTCCTTTTTCAAAAAACTGTATGTATGATTATTACCACCGTTTTTTTCTTCCAGGATTCTGAATATTATAATTCTTTTTTTCTTTCAGGATTCTGAATATTATAATTCTCTGATCTGGATAAAAGAAAATGACCCGGCTGATTTAGAGTTGAATTTCTTAGTAGAAGAAGACCAGTTTGGTGAGGTAAGTTGAGCTTGTAGAGAATTTTTAAAACGGTGTGCAATCATTTAGACATTTGTAAAAAAATCAAAAATAAATATGTTGAATTGAGCTTGCATAGAATTTGCAATCATTTAGACATTGGTTTAAAATACAGAAATAATAATGTTGAAAATCCTGTCATTTTTTTAGTGGGGGTAGTATTTTGGATTGGACAAAAAACTGAGGTCCTGTGCACATGTTATCGTGCATGTAAAAGAATCCTTGGCAGTAGGAATTCAACGAATGGTAAAGGTCTGTCATTGACTCAAGTGGCATGGCTTCAATTCCATGCATGTGTGTTACAAGATTTAGGGTCGCCTGTGCAACCTCGTGGGTTTTCTCCGGGTCCTCCGGTTTCCTCCTACTTTAAAAGACACCTATGTGCAAGCGTGTTATTGAAATAAAATTGAACCATATGTTAGTCTATGGCTGCACCAATTCATGTATGATTGACATGAAAATTGGAACATTTGGCCTTTGGACAATTGCGCATCGATTGTCGAACTGGTCAGATTGTTTTGAAAGAACCAGTAGTCAGTATTTTAATTTGATCATATATTTTTGTTTTTATTTAAAATAGATTCAGGAATTTGAACTGAAACCAAATGGAGCAAATATACCAGTAACCAATGATAATAAATTAGAATATATCGAGTGAGTATTTCTTGAAGCTTAAGTGGGGGGGGGGGGTGCTGGGTGGATGGCCGAATGGTATCCCGGTTGTATGTGACAAGGAGTTAGGTCACCTGTCCAACCTTGTGGTATTCTCAGAATCCTCCCACTGCTGAAGACGCCTAAACGCAAGTGAATTATTGAAATAAAATTTGTGTCAAGTGGACATTAAACCCCATTTCTCTCTGAAGCCCAAGTAGAAGCTATATGAACTAATTCTTAACCTTATGGTTTAATTTATGTGCTTAATCAAGTGTCTCTAGTCATTTGGATGGGACAAAAAACTGAGGTCCCATGTACACGTCTAATAAATAGTTTAGATAAGATTTCAGGCCTAAAGAAAGACCTGCAATAGGCAGGTTTAGGTCTTGCATAATGTATGGTTAAGTAAATTTGGAAAGAAAAAATAATGTGACACATATCATATCGTGTGGGTCAGCGTATCGTTGCAGCTCTAGTTATTGGAGTGGGAATAATTTCCTTCTGCTGAATTAAAACTCACCACAATAACAAAATAAATAATATATCTTCTGTTAATTATTCATCATTTTATTTTCTGTATAATTTCAGTTTGATTATAAAATATCGTTTTATATCACGAGTTGAATCCCAGATGAAGTCATTAATGAAAGGTTTTAATACGATATTAACACAGAATCTAATACAAATATTTGATGAGAATGAATTAGAGGTAAGATTGAGTATTGGTAATAACAATCTGATTAAAACACAGATCCTATTCCGTTTCGGTTTTTATTTAGTTAAAAATTTCTTTTTATTTGTCTTTTCTACAAGGGCTGAAAAAACAATAGTTGATGTGAGGAATAAACCAATGAAACTGTCTGTTGTGGCGAGTTCTTGGCGGGCTGTGCACAGACCATGACTGTAGACCGTAGTGCCTCTGCCAGGGCAAAAATTTCTCTCAAAGCACACTGTATGGTGTATGCCCATCTTCTATTCACTTGATTTGATAATTGTTTATTTTTTGCAATGTCTATTTTCTTTCTTGTCCGCAGGTTTATCTTGTATAGTTTTGTTTTGCGTGTAGTGCAGTCCTCCTGCACTTACTATTAAGGATGATAATTGTGTTCGGGTGCAGGTTTAAAGTATGAAATGGGGGTAGTTGTTTGGATAGGATGAAAAACTGTGGTCCTGTTAGGGTGCATGTTTAAAGTATGAAAGTTTGAGAATCCATGTTGGAAGTATATTATAAATGACTGTATATATATTTATTTATAGGTTAGATTATAAATGACTGTATATTATATTTTTGTGTATTCTGTAGTTATTGATGTGTGGTTTACAAGATATAGATGTTAATGATTGGAAATCACATACAGCATATAAAGGAGAATATAACCCTAATCATCCTACTATTATCTGTTTCTGGAAGGTAAACTCATTAAACATACAGCTAAATCTCTCTATTGTAGGTCTTTCTTTGGGCTTGATGTCATCGTAAATAGATGACAGGACACTCTTCTTCTCATTCGGATACACCAAGAACCGGTTGGTTTCATGAATCGTCCATGGCAAATCTATGTGTATACAGTTTAATTTATGAACCTGAATATTCTCGTCCACAAGGGGGGCAGTGTGGCAATGTAAATAATACGCTGGTGTTTCATCTCTGCATTGGTTGAGAAAGTTCATCCAGATTTTCTGTTGTGATTCCCCCTTATCAGTGATGCAGGACATGGGGCCGGACTGACTGCTGACTAGGTCCCTTGTACACATTGGTGTGCACGTAAAAGATCCCTTGTTAGTTTGAATTCGACATAAGAGTAGGCCGTAGTGCTACTATTTGGGCAAAGCAAATTTTTTTATCATAGCACACTGTATGGCTTATACCAATCTCCATTAGCCCTGTTCGGAGCAGAACAGTAGGATGTTAAAACCCATTTCATTTCATTTCTCTTCTACAAATTTGTAAGACCCCGACATTTTAACTGGAAACAATATTTTATATTTTACAGGTTGTTTATTCATTCCCCAATGAAATGAGAGCCCGTCTTCTACAGTTTGTGACGGGAACATCCAGAGTTCCCATGAACGGCTTCGCAGAACTCTACGGTAGTAATGGTCCGCAGCTTTTTACGATAGAAAAATGGGGAAAGATAACTCAATTACCCAGAGCTCATACATGGTATGTTCATATTTATTATCATATTGGTGTTTGGGTAACCGCGGTGCTTCATTGAGTAAGACGTTGGCTAGCTCAATGGAGGTCCCGTATTCGAACTTTAAGTTGGCCTAGAAAATGCAATCGTTTTTTGGGTCCTCTGGTTTCATCCTACTGCTAAAGACCTCTATGCACAAGCCAATTATTGAAATGACCTAGTTTGTGTTGAGTGGATGTTAATCCCCATTCCTCTCTCACTCAATCGTTTTTCCTGGCAAGGGACAATGTATAGTCGTTTTGGATGGGACTCAAAACCGAGATGCTGTGTACACATTGGCAGTTGGAATTTGTGCTTTAGATTGTGACCTCTGTCATCGAGTCAAGAGCCTTGGTTCTGATTCTCTGATTTTGATGGACAAGGTGTAGGGTCGCCTGTCCAACCTTGTGGGTTTTTCCCGGTCCCCCCCCCCCAATGCTAAAGACCCCTACGCGCAAGCATATTGTTGAAATAATATTGAACCATATGTTGGTCCCGATCTCTTCTCTCTCTCTCTCTCTCTCTCTCTCGCTCTTCTCCCTCGCTCTTCTCCCTCTTATCTCTCTCTCTCTCTCTCTCTCTCTCTCTCTCTCTCTCTCTCTCATATATTCCTGTTTTATTTTCAGTTTCAACAGATTAGACTTGCCGCCATATGAAGACTATAAGGAATTACGGACGAAATTAGTGACAGCTCTCGAGAACACACAGGGTTTTTACGATGTGGATTAAAGCATCGATTGATTGAAGACCACCAGTGCCACCTACTTTATACAAACACAGAGACAATATGGCAATTAGCTCGATTATAACCCTGTATATATAACGTTCGTATTTTACGACGGCGTATGGGACGAGATCTCGTTAACTTAAACAGGGATGGTATAAAAACCTCAAACTAATGAGAAAAAAAAGGATTTTAATTTCTTACTGCTGAGTTGGATTAGGATAATAACATGACGGACATCATTGCAAAAAAATCAGTGGACATTTTGTCATATTGGCTGGGTTTCATGGGTCATCATGAAGAAGTAGAGATACTTTATGAATTTGGATGAATTTTTTCCCGTTGTCATGAATTTTTCTATTTCTATGAATAATAATTAATAAAGCATTAAACATTAAGCTTAGCGCAAACGTTGGAACATTTATGTTGAAGAAAAAACACTGAACAAATGAGATGTAGTTTTATTAAAGTATTTAGAATTGCACACATTTTAAAACTGGATCAAGCCATTATTGTAGTAAATTTCTATTACAGTTAAACTTAACAAGTATAAATACTGCTAAAAACCATTTTACCAATATTAGGGCATACTAAAAAAATATTTTGGTTTTCATACAGTCCTTGCCAAAAAACTGAAACCAGAGCCGAAGGTTTTCATTTTGTCAAAGGATCATTTCTAGGCTAAATGATTTTCACCCAGTTAATAACATCGTGACTTGGATATTTCTACTGTTAACAGGATTGTATGATTATCCAGTATCATTTATCATTGTCAATAACATTTATCAGGATTGTGCACTTGATAAATGAGGCTTTTCACCACATTTCAGAGTTCATTCAAATATAGTTTTATACCTTTTTCTTCTGGGGGTGGGATGGTCGAATGATTAGCATGTGTACGCTGTATCATAAGGTCTGTCATTGAGTCAATTGGTGTGGTTTTGATTCCCCTGTTGTACGTGACAAGGAGTAGGGTCACCTGTTCAACCTTGTGGATTTTCTCCAGATCCTCAAGTTTTTGACTATACCCGGTATAAGAAATTGTGAAAGAAAATTAGTGTTGGACAGTGTTAAGTGACTCCGGATTATCGGAGGAGTAGAATATATTTTTATTTGGCCTAGAAATATTGGTTTGTGTTCAAAATTACAGATGTTGTAATAATATTATGGTATTATTCATATTATTATTAATTAGCTAGGGTGCTTATGGTCTAGTGTTTTAACAGGTGCATGTCAAATCACAAAATATCTATCTCTCTCTTTTTCTCTCTCTCTCTTTTTCTCTCTCTCTCTCTGAATTTATGCAGGGGATTGGATGATCTAGTGGTTTTAACACATTCACATGAAATCACAATGTCTCTCTCTCTCTCTCTCTCTCTCTCTGAATTTCTAAACCAATCATAAAAGATTTATACAGCCCGGGTTAAAGTTAAAAGTTAGGTAAAGTTAAAAGTACAAAACTGAAGAATGATTTGGATATTTTTGTTATTTTTCACCCAGTTAACAACATCACGACTTGGATGTTTTCGTTTTTTTCAAACCCAGTTAATAACATCACGACTTGAATATTTCTGTTATTTTCCACCCAGTTAATAACGTCATGCCGTGGATATTTCTGTTATTTTCCACCCAGTTAATAACGTCGTGCCGTGGATATTTCTGTTATTTTCCACCCAGTTTATGACGTCGTGCCGTGGATATTTCTGTTATTTTCCACCCAGTTAATAACGTGCCGTGGATATTTCTGTTATTTTCCACCCAGTTAATAACGTCGTGACCTGGATATTTTTGTTATTTTCACCCAGTTTTTTAAAAACATCGTGACGCAGTTCTACTTAGTCTATACATTAAGATTAATCTCATTGTTAGGTCATTTGCTCAATTCCAAAATGGCAAGACAATTTTCCGTTAAATTTTTTTATATGTCTTCATTTATCATAGACATTTAGCATTCATAACAAAACACAACAGTTCTCTATTATTGTGTTGTGTTTTGTTTCGAATAATTACCATGCTTCTAGATGTCATTTAAAGATTTGACATTTAGCGTTGTCACATGTGAACATGATTTGACATTTAGCGTTGTCACATGTGAACATGATTTGCTCTGGGTGGGTGCTTAGGGTCATCTGCCTTGCTCCAGTTTTATAAGCTTCATTTATTGTACAAGATGTATTTTGATGGTCATTTGCAGACATGAGTGCTTAAGGCTCTCTTCCATGCTCTAGTTCTTTAAAGTTTTATATGCCTTCATTCAATGTAAAGGGTAGACTTATCATTGTCACTTGTGGACATGATTTTGCTGCAGGTGGTTTTTATGGCGCTCTGCCTCATTCGTTCATTTATTCTAAGGAAAGTTAAGATGGTGTATGTTTATATTCTACGCCGTGTGATATTTATCTTGGTTTAATACAAGACAGGATTCACTTCCACATATTCCAGGGCAGTATGCAATGTTTCTTATTTTCATAATAACCGTCGGTAACAGAGAATCTGTACCTGACAAAGCCGGACTTTGTGCAGGGGATTGGATGTTCTAGGAGTTTAAGGTGTGCATCTCATATCATAAAGTTTCCCTCTCTCCCTTGCAGAAGATTGGGTGGTCTAGTGGTTAATTCATGTGCCTCTAATTATAAGGTCTCACTCTCTCTCTCTAGGTGGTCTGGTTCGAGTGAAATTACAAAATCTCTATATCTCTCTCTCCCTGAATTTGTGCAGGAGATTGGGTGGTCTAGAGGTTAATGCATGCATAAGGTTTCAGTCTCTCGCTCTCTCTGAATTTGTGAAGGGGGTTGGGGTCTCGTGGTATAATGCAATTGCATGAACTTACAAGATCTCTATATTTCTCTCTGAATTTGTATGCAACATTGTTCGTAAAAGTAGGCTGTAATTATCTTAAAACTGTATACAAGAAGTTTCTGCCTAAATTGTATTATTAGATTTTTCCTGACTTTATCCCAATCTGATTAAAACACAGATCCTATTTCGTTTCGTTTTTTTACATAGATCAAAATTTCGTTTTACTTGTCTTTTCTACACTAGGATCTGGTAGAGTTGTTATATAACAGCCGTTCTAGTTAATGCTCTGCAAGGAACGATGGGTTAATCTCTAGAAACGTCAATACTGATGATTACTCAAAGTCTGATTTCATAGGGTCAAAAGCCACACAACTGGTGATCAGATCTTCATTAGTGTAGGCCATCTAAAGTATAAAAACAAACGAAACGAGATATAGATCTGTATTTTAATCAGATTGTATATTATCCATGCCAAAATGATTATCTAACATTTAATTAAAAAAAACAAACCACAGAATTAAAATGGTAGTTGATCTCCGGGAGTAGGAATCAATTTGATTTGATTAAAACAAAAGATTCCGAAATAACGTAGGCCAATCTGATTTGCACTGGCTGCATTGCACTATGGATTTGGTATCCTTTAACTTGGGGTTTTTGCTTTTTAATTACTATAATAGCCTTTAATTTCTAAACATCCTTTGATAATTGATAATAACCCTTGAAAATTTCAAAAAATGGTTTGATAAGTACTATCGCTTAATACTAATACTAATCAAACCATTTTTGAAATTTAAAGGGTTATTATCAATTATTGAAGGATGTTTTGAAATTAAAGGCTATTATAGTAATTCAAGGGCAAAAACCTCAATTTAAAGGATACCAAATCCGTAGTGTAGGGTGCCGACGCAAGTTTACTTCAATTTATCATAACTTTGTAAATACAGAATGGAAATGAACCATTTTTAGACTGTTGTTCCTTACAGAGATTCAAATATCGCTATCTTATAGTTTTCGGGGCATTTAGAAACCCGCAATATTCCATTTTAAGTTCTAGTTAGAAATAAAACTCATCAAAGCAACATAAAATCAACTACATTAGTCGTTTTTTGTTGACAATGATCTGGGGCCTATTTCACAAAATTTTAACTTAAGATAAAAACCAAATTTTAGTCATTTGATTGAACAATATTAGATTGATTTTAGTGCTTGAAGTAACCACTTAAATTTGGATTCTATCTTTAGTTAAGATTTTTTCAAGAAACCGGTCCCTTGGTCTTTATTTCTACAGTATTTATGACGTCTTTTTGTTTTGTTTTACAAAAAATAAGTATTTCCTGATCAAAAGTTGTAAATAGTTTGTAATATTTAAATATTTAGTTTGTATTGTAAAAATATAATATGTATCAATTCCTAATATTCTGTTTACATCCATGGTAATTATTGATTTTAATTATTGATTTTAATTCATTATTCAGAGTGTTTTTTTATAACTTTTTACATGTAACTTTCTTATTAAAACAATATAATTTGAATATGAACAAGGCTATAATTTAAATCCTTGAGAGTTATTTCGAATTGAATAAAAAATTCAGCCATTTATATAGCATACTATCACTGTGTGCGTTAGACATCATAAAGCTCAATGGTTAGACTAGCGTTCTCTTTCTGGGGAGGCTCAGTGGGTAGGATGTTGGCTCGCTAATCTGGAGGTCTCGTGTTAAATCCCTGCTGTGAAAGTTCATCAGATTTTCCCTGAGTTGTTCCCCCTTGTTAGTGGTGTAGGCTGAAAAGGGACGACTCCTATCGAGTACACATTCGCATGCACGTAAAAGATCTCTTGGCAGTTGGAATTTGTCCAGGCAAACTTTCTCTCATAGCACATTGTATGGCGTTTGCTCGTCTTCATTAACCCAGTCGGAGCAGAATAGTGGAACGTTAAACCCTATTTTTTTACTTTGTGTAGGAGAGTTTGGGTGGTCCAGGGAGGCCATAATGTCTTGTCATTAAGTCCAGGGGCGTTAAACCCCATTTCTCTCTCTCACTTACAATGTGCGTAACAGCCAGTGAATGTATTCCATATAAATGGTGATTTTATATTTCTATAATTCATGTGTTTTATGCATAAAAAATAAAGGCAAATTATAATTTTGTGTGTATTCTCTATGCAACTTTTGTCAGCAGCTGTGGTAAATGTCGTTGAGGACCCGGAAATCGTGGTTTTCTCATCCTCTTTAAAAACAAAACATGATCGTCTGTCATTAGGATTTTATCTCCCTTTAAAATATGCATGAGATTTAATTAGATAGTTTACCTCCATACTCTGATTGTAATTTGGCATCGAGATGTATAATGGCATCGTATTTAAGCAGCATTGTGATGTGAAACTGCATCGAGATGTGAAATGGCATCGAGATGTGAAATGGCATCGGGATGGGAAATGGCATTGGGATGTGAAACCGCATTGAGATGTGAAACTGCATCACGATGTGAAACCTTATTGAGAAACGTTTCTGCTGTTGGTTTATTTTGCAGCTTTTTTAAAAATATTTTAGTTAATGCTTTTGTGAATCTGATTTCCAGTTGTAAAAGGATTAATTTAGAAATATCCACATCTCTATTAAACTAACACGGCTCGAGTAATCGCGTCGTGAACTTTTATTTTTTACTTTAAATAATCATTAATCACTTAATATTTAATATGCTAATATATTCATGTCTTTCAATGTATAAAATTGTTTTATTTTGTAGAAAATGTAATAATAATAATAATAGTGTGATTTAAAACTATTTTATTTAAGTTGAGTGACAAGGAGGGGGTAGTAATGATTGTTTTTATTTTAAGGGTGGGTTGGGGGGAGGGGTTAGTGATGTGAGGACGGCTAGTAATGATTTTTTTTATTTAAGGGTGGGGCGGGAGGTGTTTTTATTTAAGGGTGGGGTGGGAGGTGATTTTTTAAAGGGTGGGGTGAGAGGTGTTTTTATTTAAGGGTAGGGGGGGGATTAGTGATAATTTTAGTGGGGAGGGAGAGAAGTTATGTTTTTTTTAAGGGGGGTTGGAGGGGTTAGTGAGAAGGTGGGGTAGTAATGATTGTTTTTATTTAAGGGTGGTCGGGGGGTAGTGATAACTATAGTGGTGTGAGAAAAAGGGGTAGTAATGAATGATTTTATTTTTAAGCGGGGGGGGGGGGGGAATGGGGGGTAGTGATTTGAGGAGGGCTAGTAATTATAGTTGTGCGAGAAGGAGGGGTAGAATTGATTGTTTTTATTTTAAGGGGGGGGGGGTTAGTAATGATTGTTTTTATTATTAAGGGGAGGGTGTAGTAATGATTAAGTGTGATGTTGTTTGTTATGTAATATTGTTGTATATATATAATATATATATATGGTTGTAGAGATATATATACTTGTATTATACGTAGAATAGACCATTATAAAATATTATAAAATATTAACGTGTTTTTTTTGTAATTTGATTCCAATGTAAAATACTTCAACTCGTAATTAAATCATTTAATTAAATATTCAGTTGTTTATTTTATTAGAGGGGGTTGGATGGCGGAATGGTTAGCATGTGCGCGCTGTATCATAAAGCCTGTCATTGAGTCAACTCGCGTGGTATTGAATCCCTGGTTGTACATGGCAAGGAGTAGGGTCGCCTGTCCAACCTCGTGGGTTGGCTCCAGGTCCTCTGGTTTCCTCCCAATTTAAAAATCAATTTTTTACGTTGAGTTCAAACTTATAAACCTCGACACTTATGAAATACAATGTTCATATACTATAATTCTGACAGAAGTTTCCAACCTCGTGGGTTTTCTCCGGGTCCTCTGGTTTCCTCCAACTGCTAAAGACCCCTATGCGCGAGCGAATTATTGAAATAAAATTAAACCACGTTAGTCCCGAAATGACCTTGTTTGCGTCGAGTGGACGTTAAACCCCATTTCTCTCTCTCTGTTTATTTCAGTTGTTTTTCTTATCAGACGCTACCTGAAACGGATTTAAGCATCAGCAAGACTTAAAAACTTAAAGATAAAATGGACAATCGAGGCTGTTACAGGGAGAACTGTCAGCTCTTTATCTAAATCTTACATAATATGTATCTTTATTGTACATTTTTAAACTGGTTTATGCCCTGCAGTTTATTTTAAACCAGGCTTATATGAAGACAGACATAAGCCATACAGTGTGCTATGTATGGGTCTACACTTCTTCCAGGGGGGTTGGATGGCCGAATGGTTAGCACATGCATGCTGTATCATAAAGCCTGTCAAATTGAGTCAACTGGTGTGGTATAGAATACCTGGTAGGATGTAACAAGGAGTATGGGATGCCTTTTCAACCTCGTGCGTTTTCACCGGGCACTCCGGTTTCCTCCCACTGCTAAAGACCCCTACGTGCAAGCGAATTATTGAAATAAAATTGAACCATATGCATATATTACTCCAGAAATGGCTTGTTTGTGTCAGTGGAGTTAAACCCCATTTCTCTCTCTCTCTCTCCCCCTCTCTCTCTCTCTCCCTCTCTCTCACTTCTCACTCTGATAACAAAGCAACACACCTTGTGTAACCATAACAAAAATATACTTTATTTAAAGTTCATGTCAGAGTTTAGACTTAGTCGTCATGTTTTGCTCCACGACATTATTCTTGATAAAATTATCTATAATATTCTTATTATAACCAATTTCTTTTAATATATCCACACTGTCCTGACCAATCACTGGTAAAGGTAACAATTTATTTACAGCAGGTGTCCGCGATAATTTCGGAGCTGGACCTGGCTCCACGGAGCCATCTTCTGATTTTAAAAATGTTTTGTTTTCCACGTTGTGTGGATGCGACGCGGCTTCGTCTAAACCTAATACTGGGGTACAACAAGCGTCTAATTTATCAAATATTGCCGTCCATTCCTCTCGGGTTTTTGTGGCGAATTTCCGTGTAAATATTTTTCTCATTTCATTCTGATCGTCAAATTGGCTGATATCTTCTGACTCAAGGTTCAAACCTGTGGAAAAATAAAATAAAAATACAATTTTTTTATTTGATGAATTCAAGGGAAATAGAAATTTGGGATTTCGAGGCATGAACAAGTTGGGGGAACTCGCGTCCTATTCGACTGTAGTAGCGGTCTAGCGAATTGAGTCCCATGTCTCCACATAGCAGTTGCCAGTTAGCAATTCAAGGCGAACAAGGTAAGTTAAAGAGTTATGCCCCCTCGCCGTGAGTAAAGCCCTTAGCTATTTCAAGTTGAGCCTCAAGTCGCAATAAATATGTCAAGTCTAGTCATTGGGTCACTAAAGAGATTTTCCACCTCTGCATCAATTTTAAGTAATTTAAGAGTGACTGATTGGAAGCAGGAAACAGGTTGGTCTATGACGCTAGGTGAAACTAGGTGCTCTTACGACTGACTGGAACTGATTTTTGATTAGTTGCTACCAGTTGCTTGTGTTCTAACTCTATTGGGGGACGGTGGATTAATGGTTAGCGTGCGCACATAGTATCATAAGGTCTGTCATTGAGTCAACTGGCGTGATTTCCATTCCCTGGTTGTAAGTAACAATGAGTTGGGTCGCCTGTCTAACCTCGTGAGTTTTCTGCAGGGTTTCCTGCGGGGCCTCCTGCTGCCAAAGACCCCTACGCACAAGTGAATTATTGAAATTAAATTAAACCATATGTTAGTCCTAAAATGACATAGTTTGTATCAAGTGGACGTTAAACCCCATTTCTCTCTCTTTGATAATTACCTTTTAATAATTGTATAAAGAACTGTGGTTCTAACGAGCCAACAGCCATATATTTATTATCGGATGTTTTATAGGTATCGTAGAAAGCTGCTCCACCATCAAGGTAGTTATCTCCCCTTTCTTTACTCCAGATCATCATGTCTCTAGTAGACCATAAAAACTTGGCTAAAAATATAAACAAAAACTTTGCTAAAAATATAAACAAAACAAAAAACTTTGCTAAAACAATAAAAAGAAAACATTGCTAGAAAAAAACTATGCTTAAAAAAAAAAAAAAAAAAAGTTTGCTTAATAAAACAAAATAAAATGACTCTCTGGAACAGAGATTTGAAGAAGAAAGGAACATGGTTGCTATGGCGGTACATTCCATGTGACAATGTGATATCATTCTATCATGTGACATACATATAAGTACTGTGTATGGCATGCAACCATTGCCAAAAGTATTTAATTGTTAATGACTCAATGCACAATGTAAACTTTATGCTAATGAATAAATGCATCACAGCTGCAGAGTAGGCGAAAAAATTGCTGAGCAGACAAAAGCAGTACTGTGTATGGCATGCAATCATTGCCATAAAAATGTAATGTCAATGCACAATATAAACTTTATGCTATGAGTAAATAAATCACAGCTAGGAGAAAAAGTTGCTGAGCAGACAAAATTATCCTCGTGTATCAATATTTATTAGCCCAATAGGTGCTGAAAAGTAGACGTTAAACTTCATTTATTTTATTTCCTACTTACAGACATAAGCGGAACCTTCAACCATACTGGTATCAATCACCTGACCTAATCCCGATTTATTTCTTTCAAACAACGCCATCATTATACCTAGCGCACACGTCAAACCACCTCCGGCAAAATCAGCAACCAGATTAATAGGAGCATGTGGCTTACTTCCCTTTCTTCCTAAACTTGATAACACACCTGTAATTATAACAACACACCTTTATAACACACACCTATGGGAGATCAGATAGGGAGCTGGCAGTTATCAATGGGCCTGCTTGATTTATCCATACCGGCGCATACCAGCTGACCATAGTTCGGCAATAGTACCGGCAAGGTCACTTGATTCAGCTGGAAGGCTACAAAAGTTCGGCAGCGGCGAACACGGAATGCGCCGTTTTGTCGACAGCGGCAATCACCCGTGCAAGATGGTGAATATCACCAGATAAATCAAGCAGGCCCATTATAATTGTTAAAAACTAGATAATGTAAAGGGAATTTGCTGAAAATTTCAGTTAAATTGATCCAAGATTTCAGCGATTGAATTTTCGGCCTAGATTTGATCATCAATACTAAAGTCAGTACGATAAAAAACATAGTCTGAATTATCCATGGGATCCTAATCCAGTAAATATCACAGGCTAGCGTTGACATCGGACAGTTGTTGATGGCCTGGATAAATTAATTAATGTCTAATTATTAATTTAGATAACATTTCAGAAAACATTTCAGGCCTAAAGAAAGACCTGCAAAAGGCAGCTTTAGCGCTTGTATATTTAAATAATGCAAAATAAATTTAGACTAGCCAAGTTGATAAAAATGCATGATCCGATCCATCCTCATGCCTCCATGGAACAAGACCACTGGAGATATCGAGGATGGATCCAAACAGTATAAAATTATATAACGAACCTGAAGTAGCTATATAGTTAATATCATGACCAGCTTGATTTGATAAACAACCATTCTGTCCGTATCCCGTTAATCGGGCGTAAACCAAACTCTCGTTGTCCTTCATTAATCTCTCAGGTCCTAATCCTAGTTTCTCCATTACACCTGAATATATATAAACACATACCAATTTAACATCTGGAAATAACGGTTTTAGAGGTACCTGACAAAATTTTCAAATTAGTGCCTGACGTGATTTAATAATATCAATAGAAAAAGACAAATAATTGCCGGTCAAAATGACAGACACCAAAATTTTTGGACCCGACAAAGCCTAAGTCTGTGCCTGACATTGTCAGTGACAGGTGCCTTATTTCCAGACTCTTTCACTAAATATTTTATTAGCTAGGGGAGCCGCTATGGCTCGGTGTGCTAGGCGCTGTTGGTCTCAGACTCACTTCCATTGTTGGCCTAGAACTTTTCCAATGTGATTTTTCACTTTTTAGCGGTGTAGGACGGATTGCAGCTATCTTAGTCAATTGGATGGGATGAAAACCTGAGGTCCTGCATCTATATAAAAGATCCCTTGATAGTTGGAATTTGTATATAAGAGTAGGCTTAGCACTACTGTCTGGGAAAAATTTCACTAACAGCGAGAGAAAGAGAAATTGGGTTAAAAATCTACTTGACACAAACTAGGTCATTACGGGACTAACATATTAGCAGTGGGAGAAAACAGGAGGACCTCAGTGATTTATAAAATGACCCAAGATGCTGGTGCTGCCCTGATTAAAAGTACTAACCTGGTCTAAATGGTTCTAACAGGACGTCAGCTGACTGACATAATTTACGTACTACCTCTCGACCTTCGGGTTTCTTTAAATCAACAGCTATAGATTGTTTACCTCGACTCAAACGATCGGCATTCACCAGTGTTTTAGGCTGCAATCAAATAAAAAGAGAGATGTTTGATTCTTCCTGGCTTGGGTTGGGTGACCGAATTATTAACACATCGTATCATAAGGTCTGTCATTGAGTCAAGTGGTGTGGTTTCGATTCCCCGCTTGTATGTGACAAGGAATAGGGTTGCCTGTCTAGCCTTGTGGGTTTTCTCCGGGTCTTTCAGTTTCCTCCCACTGCTAAAGACCCCTACGCACAAGCGAATTAATTAAATGAAATTAAACCATATGTTAGGCCCGAAATGAAATACATTGTCGTGGAGTGGACGTTAAATCTCTACCTTTCTCTCTTTGAAATAAGTTTCTGATGGAAGTGGTACATCGTACACTAATTCTGATTTTGACTTGTCAAGGTTCTATAGATTTTATTCAAAAGACTACTTGACTAGACATTCTCCTTGACTGCCTGAAGAAATTCAGGCGGGAAATACCTGAGGAACATTCTTGACAAAAACTGCGATTGAACCACAATGGGATCCATGAGCCAATGAACCACTGCAATTTCAATTTCCCAACATGTATGTGACAAGGAACAGATTCAACCTTGTGGTGGTTCATTTTGCGGGTCCTTCGGGTTCCACCAACAGCTAAACACCTGAACTATATGTGTTGTCCCTTTAATGTAAGGTTGTATGTATGTGTGAGAGAGTGTATACTCCAGTTAACTTGTGGTTTTCACTGTGTGAGGACATCATTTTGTTTTGTGACAGTTTTGCTCAGTTAATTGGAATAAACAGATTTAAAACTTATAAATACTTCTGTTCATATTATATGAATTAGGCCTATTCCACTCAAGCCCTATATTTCTAAACAAACCTAACGACCAACTTACCCTATCTACTCTTATAACTCTGGCACCAAAGTCGGACAAAATCATTCCACAAAATGGTGCTGGCGCCAATCCAGCCATTTCAATAACTTTGATGCCTTTTAATGCCATTGTCAGATGCTGGGTTTCTGAAATAGAAAACACAAGAGAGATATTAAAAATCATCTATTACTGAACCAGGGCCTAAAGGTGATGCCCGTCTTGATGAGCCCAGTTGGAAGCAGAACAGTAGGACGTTAATTTTATTTAATTTCTAAGGATTACAGTACGGAACCATAATTGTTGAACATATAGGCCTAGTGTTGTGGGGGTGGGGAGTGGTGGCTCAGTAGGTCAGATGTTTGCTTGCTAGCTTGGTGCGGCCTACTGTTGTGGGGGTGGGATGTGGTGGCTCAGTAGGTCAGATGTTTGCTTGTTAGCTTGGTGCGTCCGTGTTTGATCCCCATGTTGGCAGAGAATGTTCATCAGGTCTTTCTGGCGTGGTTTCCCTTTGAGTGCTTGGCAAGGGACAATGTATAGTAAAGTCGATTGGATAGCATAAAAAATCCAGGTCCCATATATATTCACATTGGCATGTTGAAATTCAATAATTATACTGCCTATATGGTATATGCCTGTCTTCATTAGCCCATGCAGTCAGGGAATCACGTGGCTAAGTAGGTAAGGCACTGGTTCGCTAGCCTGGAGGTTGAGTGTTCGATCCCTGCATTGGCTGAGAAAGTTTATCTTGAATTATCTTGAATTTCCGGCGTGATTTCCCCTTGTCATTGATGCAGAACGGAGGGCCTGACAAGGACAGCTGTCTAGTCATTTGGATGGGACAAAAAAAAGGTCCTGCGACCTGCGTACACATTGGCGTGCGTGTAAAAGATTTATTGGCAGTTGAAATTCGATATAAGAGAATGCTGTACAGCCTGTAGCGCTGCTGCCCGGGCAAAATTTCTCTCATAGCACACTGTATGGCGTAGGCCTATGCACGTCTTCAATTAGCCCAGGCTAGGTGCATAACAATAGCATGTTAAACACCATTCATTAGCCAGATCAGAGCAGAACAGTAGGATATTAAACCCCACTTAATTTCATTTCAGTATGATTACAGACGTAGGCCTACTTTAGTACTTAAAACTTTAATGTCTAATTGCATGGCAATGCCAATAATAAGCATTGTAAAGCATTCATTTCATTCAATGTTAAAGTACGAATACCGGCATGATCAATTACCTGTTGGAGCAATGTCATGAAATTACCTATATAAAGAATAATGTTTGGTCGTTGTAGTTCGCTGTCAGTTTTACCGTGAACTTTGGTCAGAGGGAACAACACGATTACGGTAATCAGAATTGAATTTATGATATAAGGGAGACAACTACATTTTAATTTTTGGGTAGTCTCCCTTTGAACCTCTAGACTGAATAATTCGACTCTTATTTATGAACAAATATTTTTACCCCCCAAAATTAACCCACATAAACCTGATAGCGCCCGATCAACAATTTGTAAAATTCGTTAAGAACTAAAATGTTTACATTGACTGATTTCATATTATAGCCATTATTGATCATATAATAATAATAGTTAGTGCAGGGGGACTGCGCCACATATGATTTACATAAAGGATAAATATAACGACAATACATCATACTCCGAAACAGCAAACGAAACAAACAATAAAACAACAATTCAAAAAAGAGTGAATGGATCCGGGGGCTAGCCGTAAGCGTCCACTGCGCTGTACAGTCCCGGGTCTGAAGCAACTCAGACTTCACTCAAGATTGAACATATTGACTCGTACAAGAAAACGCACAAACAGCCCAACACAATGAAGCAAAGAAAATGTAGACCGCCTCGGGAGGCAGTCGTCTGCTAACTGAATGGTGTGACGTAAATACGTCGTAATGTTTTTTTTTTTTTTTTAAACAATATTTTATTCAAGTTTTCTGAATGGGATTGGGGAACAGGCTTAGCCTATGTAAAACCCCTCTCCCTACGTCGTAATGTTATCAATGACGTCAATAGAATTTCTTAACAAAAAGGGCGATAATCAAGATTTAATAATGTCAACATTTGTATCGCGCTATTCCACACTGAATGTATGCTCGTAGCGCAAGAATGGAGTTTTCTACATTTTCAGCAACATTTAAAACACAGTTCTAAACATAGCGTTGGAACAGATAGGTCATCGATGATGATTTGAATGAATGAAATGGGGTTTAACGTCCTACTATAAGGCTATGCACCCAACCTTGGGTAATGAATGAATGAAATGGGGTTTAACGTCCTACTATTATGCACCAAACCCGGGCTAATGAACGTCCTACTATTATGCACATAACCTGTGCTAATGGAAGACAGGCTGATACGGTTGGGCACTGTTTAGTAGGCAGATTATTCCAATGTGAAGCTGCCAAATATGAAAATGATTTTGCTCCAAAAGTTTTTAGACACAATTGTAATGAAAGAGTATATATAATTCCGCAATCAGCTGAATTAAAATTGGTCAATAATTATAACAAATAGTAATCTGGCTGTGGCGAGGGATTTGTGTTGAGAGGTAGAGGCCATTCATCATCGAACCAGATACGAGCAAAATACGAATAACATATATGCTACCCTAAAACTAGCCTAGTCACGTGATTAAAATGGGAGAGAGACACAGACTAGGTCATTTCGGTTCTAACGTATGGTTTAATTTTATTTCAATAGCCTAATTCACTTGCGCGTAGGGGTCTTTAGCAGTGGTAGGAAACCGAAGGACCCGGAGAAAACCTACGAAGTTAGTCAGGCGACCTAATTACTCCTTGTCAGCTAGGTACAACCGGGGATTCCAACAGATTCAAAAAGCCGTAGTAAAATCTCGAAGGGAAAGGGAAAGTAGTGACCCACACTCAGTGCTGGATCTAGGGGAGGCAAAGTGGGACAAATGTCCCGGGCCCCCCACATTTAGGGGCTCCACAATTCATGCTAATATTTTATCCCGGGCGGAGCTAACCAGTACCTGGGATGAGGGGGCGAGGATTGGGGCCCTAGCAGTAAGGGATATTGTGGGCCTAAAATTAACTAAATTACATAATTTAGAGGTTCTATCAATCAATAGATCCTAACCAGTTCCGAGGACCACATCCCGTGATGTGATTGCTGGGGCCCAACCAGTCCCGGGAAATTAACGTAATCATAGTATAGTAGTTCAGACAACAGAGTTTAATGTTTTATGTCATCTAAAATAATTTCACTAAAATAAAGTAAATGAAAACATCATGAGAGAAAGGTTTAAAATACTCAAATTGTCAACGAGTTCTACACGTCAATAAAATCGCTGTCTAAATTGTCTCAGATGCACTGAAATTACTCTTTATTTTAAACAAATAAACTCTGGAGGAAAACACTCAAGAGGGCGGAGTTTATACTGGTACGATCCGCGGTCAGTACGAACAATTTGAAATGGGGCCCCGCACAGTTAACAAGGTTAATCCGGCCCTGCTCACACTGATCAGCTGTAAATATTCGGTATTGGCGTCCTAAATTTCTGAGAAACAGATTGGTAGAGACTAGCGGAGCGAAATTTCTGGAACTTTAGTTTGGAGTCACCTGTCACTGACAAATGTCAGGCAAAGATCCAGGCTTTGTCCGGTATCAGAGGAGGCTAGGCCTATTCTGACAGAGCCTCGTCTAAGGATTTGGTCGTGCGCGGCAATTTTGGGTGAAGCCCGACCTGCGAGCACCGCAGGTGTGACCCCGCCCGGGGGGTCTGCCCCCCCCCCCCCGAAAATTTAAAAATAAGACCCGATTTCTGAGCATTTGATACACTCTTAGTTTTGGCATCTTGTTAAACCACGAATTGATTAATACATTAACCCTATAAAATCGAGATCAAAACACTGCTGCAGCTGACCCACAGACAGAAATTTACCCATAAAACAATCAGAAAGACGATTTTGTAAACCTACGCACCATGAATAGTATTACATATGGCTTCAACCATCAATTACTGACAAGATTATCAGCCTGGGACATGCTTGGCACATGGAAAAAACCTTGTCAGCGATTTTCAAAACGTATGTATGTTTGGCCAGTGCGCGGCGGTGGTGCCGCCTAGTCATCATGTTAAACAAGGCTCTGTATTCTGATATTATGAACACGGGTCATGTCCGTCACTAAGTTGAAAATGCAAAATTTTGCACAAGGGAGACAAAGTCACAACACCGGCCATGGTGAATTGACGAAATCTCGCGTTCATTGACCTGACAGGCACCGCGTGCCAGGGTTAGGGTTAGGGTTAGGGTTGGGTTTGGTCCAAAAATTCTAACGTCATGTGCAATTCAAAGTGATTTAACCCGTGAGGAATGTCTCCCCGACGACCAGGTACTATTTTATTATTTCCAGGCCTGTCTAAGACACTTTCAATCAATATCAGAAATGGGGGATTTTCTGAAACTCGGTACTCAGATTGGGAATTACATCATCACCCCAAGCCATGACCTAGTTGTTAAAGTGCGGGTTGGAATAATTTTCATATTTTTCCTTTTACATCTTTTATCATTATTGACGACTGTCCGAAATTCTTGATGCTCGCCCGAAAAAAAACCCTCTTACGCCTGCGCTTTCTTTTGTTTATACCAACCCCTCGATATGTCTGACATCATTGATGAGAGATAAAAACGTGCGCTTTAGATAGTAAGCTATATCGGGGCCTGATTTTGCTTAGTCGCACTAGTGGATTTATCCTGAGGTTTTATATCCATAAGCTAAATCCTTTCATGTGAACGGGAAAATTTGTCCTATAGGCTATAGATTTTCTGACCTACGGACAAATCCTTAGGTTTAGAACAAGTCCTATTTTCGTAGGATTTGTACTGTGAATTGACCAATCAAAATGGCAGACGTCTAACTCAACCGGGCCGAGACAGAGAATTTTTTTTTTTCAATCGCCAAAGCGTGCTGTGGTCTATTCAGTCCAAATTTTACCATAAACGAGAGAATAGATAATCTTTGTAGTTTCCTTCATATTTACATTTCTGGTATTACTGATTACATGACCAAAACCCATAGGATTTTACTTAATGTATGATCAAAAAACCCAAGAGGATTTATCCTTTAAGACGTTCGCTAGGATTTGTCTTAAAGGAAAAATCCACTAGTGTGACTCAGCCTTAAGGACAGCTGTCTAGTCGTTCGAATGGAATGGAAAACCGAGGTTCCGTGTACACATTGGCAGTTTGAATTCGGTATAACAGCAGGCCGTAGCGCCGCTGCCCTAGCAAAATCTCTGCCTGTCTTCATTAGATCAATTTAGGAGCAAAACAGTAGGACGTTACACCCCATTTCATTTCTGTCATTAGGTCAATTAATGTGGCTTCTATTCCCCGCTTGTGCTTCACAAGGAGGAGGGTCGCCTGTCCAACCTCGTGGGTTTATTTTGGGTCAGTTTGGGTCAGTAGCCGCCCCCCCCCCCCCCCAAATGAAAATCTCCCTTTACATGCGCTAAGAAAATAAAATAACTTGTCTGCGATATCACCCTCGGTGAATGTGGACGTTAAACAACATGGCAGGTTTCCCCCGAGTTCTTCGGTTTCTTCCTGCAGTAATGATCGAAATCATTCGCACGATCTGTTCCAAGGGCCAAATTGGAAAAAGGCCTCAGGCCTAATTTGCTACCCTTGTAAAATGACGGATTATTATTATTATTATTATTATTAACCCCCTGGTTGTTGGTACTGTGGAGAAAAAACGTTAAACCCCATTGGATTTTTTTTTTATCCATTTTCGCGCTTCGTGTTAACTCTTGAATGAATGAATGGGCCCATCGTGATGTTCCGAGATGGTACATAATTAAACTATTGGCTACTGTACAAATCAGGCTCTTAAAAACCCAGCAGATTATAAATTATTGTTTATTATGATAAATATTGAAAGTACACAGAAACTCAAGGGTATAGGTCAAAAATAAATGACGTACTATAAATACAGCTGTCCCGTGTATAATATCAGGGGCGGATACAGAGAGGGGCGGGGGTGGGGTGGGGTGGGGGCCGAACCCCATCCTGCTCAGCTACTTAAACAAAATTGTAAAACAACACTTTACAAGAGTGTAACGGTCGTGTGTTTTATCCTTTATCATCATGGATGGATGGGATTGACTAATCTAATTAAAACACAGATCATATATCGTTTCGTTTTTTATAGTTCAAAATTTCGTTTAACTTCACTACGATCTGGAAGAGTTGCATCACTGAAATTGAATCTCAATGTGATCGTATTAATTCATTATAAAAAAAATAAGGTGTTGAATTTCTCTCTTTAAAAAGCCTAATGTGTATGTATGTCTACTTAATTTACAGACGATGATGGCATCATACATTGTCAACTGTCAAATTTCCTTAACAGAGCTCGTTTTCGCGAAATATTAACTAAAGATAAAATCCATATTTTAGTAGATATTTCAATTTTGAGCACTAAAATCAATCTAATATTATCCAATCAAATTACTAAATTTGGATTTTATCTTATTTAAAATTTCGTGAAACAGGCCCCTGGAGCCTGGCAAACCCCTTCCTGCAAAAATTCCTGGATCCGCTCCTAAATACATAAATGTTATCATGTCTCAACTCCCGTTCTACGTCGTTCTACGTCGTTCTACGTGAAGAGTTGTAAATAAATACGTATTCAATACCTTATTAGCATTCTCAATAAACATGGTAAAGTAGGAATTTGTTTAGATTAAGCTCATATTTCCCGTCAGTGTAGATTTAGCTATATCTATCTCCACCGTTATCTTAGCCAGTGTCATATTTACCGCTGTCTCTCATGAATTGAAAAGCGAAGTCAACTTCGGGTTGTTTATTAAAACCTGGTATGGTGAAAAATTTAAAGAAAAATTAGGTGAGGTACTTAAAATTTTTAAATTTACTTGTTAAATGTTATTTGTTAAAAGTAACTGTGCAAGGTTTGCATTTTATAGACAATATCGAATTTCTCACGATATTAATCTACGCTAATATTTAGGCTACTCAGATTTATTATTGCACGTTGTATCGAAATATGAACTTGATTATTTTCTTCCTGTAATCTTACTATATATGTACTTTAAAGTTGCTAAGTCCGTAACTCAATATCATCCAAAATCTACGACATTTAAAACACGCCTTTTTTTGTAATTTAAATCAGCATTGATGTTGTGATCTTAAAAGGAAAAGATGGGTTTCTAATATTCAATATTTAAGACAAAATAAACATTTATCCATTGGTACACGGATCGTGTACCATAATGTGTTTCAGCGCCATTTGTAACAAGATGCTTAAAGGATGAGGCTAGACATATACCACAAGTCATGTCAAACGGTGATATTATGTTCTTATTTGGAAAGCATGCGCAATAAATGTTATCCGTGATGACTGGAATAACCAGACGCTAGAAACTGACTTTCTGTTGAGACTTCTGGCGTATTTAGCCGACTATCACCGATGGCAATTCACAGTAAAGCGGACATTATAATATGTGTTGCGAGCCATTCGTGCCAATTTCTAGGTCCAAAATATTAGCGATGTGGCTCCTTTAATATTCGGGGGTTGGGATGGCCTAGTGGTCTAGAGTGCCGCGCTTCGACCTCTAGCTGGCCGGCTACCTCTGGCTTGCGGCTGTGGTTTCGAGCCCTGGTGTGAGCGTATGTTACATGGAGATAGGGGCGCCTTCTCAACCTCGTGGGTTTCCTCCAGGCACTCCGGTTTCCTCCCACGGCTAAAGACCCCTACGCGCAAGCGAATTATTGAAATAAAATTAAACCATATGTTAGTCCCGAAATGACCGAGTTGTGTTGAGTGGACGTTAAACCCCATTCTCTCTCTCTCTCCACTTTAATATTCCATATACATGCATATCGATAATAATAATATATGTTTATATTATTTATGTAACTTGTTTTTGGGAAGCCGATTTATTATATGCCCTTGGCTCGTTTCGGTATCCTGTGAATGAAATATTGTTTTAAAAAAAACCAACAAGCGCTATTATAATCACCTGGGGCCGGTTGCTCAAAGCTCTGTTATCTTTTAACGATCCGTTAACTTTAACGGAGGGAAAGAATGTTGCTTGGAATAAAGGCCCTGAACATTCTGTGGTGCAAATTTTTACTACAGATTTATGCTAATATAAAAAATAAAGTATTCTATATTGTTTTCTGTAGTAAATTTAACGGAAAGTTAACAAACAACACGTTTCTAAGATATGTCCGTTAAAGTTAACGGATCGTTAAAGATAACAGAGCTTTGGGCAACCGGCCCCTGATGGACAACGTAAAGCAGCCTTAAAGATGAGGCACTTAGGATCTTTAATTTTACCGTTTATAAATTTCGTTTATTAAAGGTAAATGCAAGTGATTTACATTTTTACGGAAGATATCGAATTTCTTACAGCTATAATCCACGCTGAAAGGTATTCTGATTATCTACCGGGTTGGAATAAATCGGGTTAGAAATAGGCCCATCAATTAGATTTCGCAGAACATAAAGATGGCGGTGTATATAGAGAGCAGCATAGATTCACGAGGGGAGAGAGAGAGAGAGAGAGAGAGAGATAGACAGAGACAGAGAGAGAGAGAGAGGGGTTTAATGTCCACTCGACACAACTAGGTGGTTTGGGGACTAACATATGTTTTTAAAAAAAAAATATTTCAATGATTCGATTGCGGATAGCAGTGGGAGGATACTAGAGACCTCGGATGAAACCCACGAGGTTGGACAGGCGACACAACTCCTTGTCACGTACAAACGGGGATTCGAAACCATAATGTCTTTGTAGTCTGCTCCCAAATGCTATTCTTATTGAACGTAATATACACTGAACGTAAGTCAACATTTTTGGATTGATCAGTCTACTTGACACGCTTGACATGCAAATTTTTACAATATTTATAGCTTTCAAGTCAAAACCTTTATCGAACAAATCACGCCCCGATATATACTTGAAAACTTCAAAGTACTGTTTATAAATGGCATTTTTTAATATGCAATATAAGAGCTAAATCTTCCTATTGTGGATCTTTCGTTAGACCTGAAATGTCATCGCTAGCCTGTTATGTATACTAGATGAGGATCCGATTTGCTGCTCAACTCTCATTCATGAAATGGATGATCAAGGCTAAGTCGAAAATTCAATCGCCGAATTCTCGGTTCAGAGTGGATCAATTTGACTGAAATTTTCAGCAAATTGCCTTTACATTATCTAGTTTTTAACCATTATAGTGAGGATTAACAGCTCTTTATCTACTCTCCAATAATGTATCTTTAATTAGGCGTTAATTAACTTACCAAGACCTTATTCAATTCTTGATGCCATCGAAGGCCAATGATATTTAGTGGATTTGAATACGTTTTGAAGTGGATGAAACAACCGTAAATATGCAATATCTAGACTTTGTTTATTATGGTTAAAACGACAGTAATGACCACCGAGTCTAGCCTAAAACTAAACCCCTGAGGTTTGACTGAAATGTTCTATGGAAATACCGTCTTCATGAGCCAAGTCCGGAGCAGAACAGTACAGTACGACGTTATACCACTTTTCATTATATTTCTGTTTAAAACTGGCATTTATTAATGGAACCTATAAAAAAATTGTTTTTAAATGACATTTATTAATTAACTATATTACAATAATTATTATAAATTTCATCTATTTATTCAAAATATTTAAGATACAATATGGGAGATTAGATAAAGAGCTGGCATTTCACACTATAATAGTTAATAACGGATCGTTAACTTTAACCGAGAGAAAGATTGTTGCTGGAAGCCCTGTTAACTTTAACGTGTCGTTAACTTGCCGTTATATTTAACGGAGGTATTGGGCTCCGTTATCTGTTTAATGATGGTATTAGTGGGCTGTAGCAAAACGTCACAGATTACCAATGTAATTTTCTATAAAACATTCTAGAGGGTTGGGCGATGCAGGGCTATTCCATTTTCCATAAGACATAATTTTGGTGGCCTGAAGGAAATAAAGGCCCCAAACATTCAGTGGTGAAAATTCTTACTACAGGAAACAATAAGGTATTATATAGTGTTTTCTGTAGTAAATTCTACAGCTGTCTTTTTGTCTTTAATCAAGTTTTGTGAACAGACTGCAAGTTGTCCTACTGTTGATAAGATATGACATTTTTTTTATATTTGGGGCGATACACTGACCACGACGTGCATTCTACTTCTCGTAAATTTGCTAATAAATCTGAGGAAAGTAGACAATACATCATCTCGTTTTCTTAACAACAGTAGAATGATTAAAATGTTTCACTACCGATAATCTTATTAGTACACAAGTGCACCAAACTTAGGCTGCCTATCTACAGCTAGCTTCGCCCGGGAACAATTCTGGTATGACGTAGGTGGATTGCTATGTGCAGTATGTTACCGATAATCTTATTAATACACACGTGCACCATAATTTTAAGTGTGGTTTAATGGTCGAGGGCGAGACATTAAGTAATATATTGTAACAACAAGAGGACCGTCAGGTCCGAGTGTTTTTACAATATATTACGCAATGTCTAAGCCCCGAGACGATTAAACTACTTAAAATTCAGACTCTGCACGTGCGCTTACAGTGAAAAACAACATGCCAGTCTAATATTGAAATAATGTACTATTGGCAAGTTGCCCGTACATTATTTAAAATAATGGTACGCCAACATCAAAGGATGACGTCACATCTGTATTTTAATACGTATTAAGAGACGACCACTGTCAAGATTGGTCGCATTTTTTTTGTTACGTCTTATTTTATAAATCATTCTAGTGAAGCTCGTACCACAACAAGCCCGGGACTGTACACTTAATTTGATAATTGTTTATATTTTGCAATATCTATTTTCTGTTTTGTCCACAGGTTTATCTTGTAGATTTTTGTTTTGCGGTCCTCTTGCACTTGCTAATATATAAAAATAAATTGGGGTTAAAATCTCCGACTAGGTTAATGAAGTAAAACAAATCGACTTTTTATGAAAACATACACGTACCTTGCCTGTAGGAAAGATTTCTGTATGAAATAAACAAAAATACCAATTCCCTAACTAAATTATAGCATCATTTGAGTAATCGTTGGACTAAACTAATTATCCTTTTAAACACAAATAGCCACACAGACAAAGCAGCGAGTTCAAATTAATACGCCCACACGGACCTCTAAAAATCGAATTAGCTCCCCCCCCCAAAAAAAACAATAATGATTTCTTAGGAGCGTTCTTAGCTGGCCACATCCTCAGCCTCTCCAACAAATTCCCTAGCCCATCAAAATTTTTTGAGCTGGGTACGGGCCCGCGCCCACATAGAAAGCAGTTTATCCGAACCGAAAACTTGGATGTTGACCAAATTTGACAAGGGATGCCTTCAAGAAATCTTATTTCTATTGTGCCCGGAAAATACTTTGTCTTCATTGTTTTTTCTAAACAATATTTATTCACAGAAACTGGATTGGAGAACAGGCAGAAGCCTATAGACCCCCGTGGCTGATCAATCTGATTAAAACTCAGATCCTACTTCGTTTCGTTTTTTATAGTTAAATATTCCTTTATACTGGTCTTTGCTGGTACACTAGGATCTGGAAGAGTTCTTATATAGCCTGCGTTTTGATTGAAGTGAGTGGTAAGCCAGTGAAACGGTCTGTTACAGCGACTTCTTGGTGTGCCATGCACGGAACTGTGGGTAACCACTAGACACGTCAACGGCGATGGATTAATCAATGTCTGACGTCATAGGGTTAAAAAACACGACCTGCGAGTACAACTTATCAGATCTTCACGTATTGTAGGTCACCGAAAGTATAAAAAAACAAAACGAAATATATATCTGTATTTTAATTAGATTGGTAGCCCAATATATCACAATGAGGTTACCCCGCAACGATTGATATATAACATTCGTCCTTTCAAGATCACAAAACATCTTATCAGATTTAAAACAAATTCGTTAAAAATTACAGCCTCTGCACGAGGTTTCGGATAAAGGCGGAGAGGGGGGGGGGGGGGGGTCGTAAATCTAGAACAGCATTGTGTGGGTTCAATCTCGCATGATCACACGATATCACACCAAATTTAATAAAACAAATTTCACCAAAACCAGATGTCCCATGCGTCCACTAGCTAATTTTGTCGACGAACGGACGGATGGGGTGACAACATATTACACACAATATTTAACGTATATTTTTCACCCAGTTCTACTATAGGGACTGGATAAGTAGCCAAGTGGTTTAACCGCGCGTTTTAGTGTCCAGCTGGAGTCGAAAGAGGTTGTGAACTCTGCTCTGTTACCAATCAGCCTTTCCGAGGAATCGGTAGAGCCAATTTTCTATTTCCTTTGGACGTTAAACCGCATTTCCTGCTCTCTCGCTCTCACACCCTCTCTCTTTATATATATATTCTAACATTGTATTTTGATATTTCAAATTCTTTACTTCAGAGCCATGGGAGAGAAGCATCGAAGACGGATTGGACAATGGCGCTGTGTTACTGTCACCTTGCTGCTGGTGTGTTCTGTGTTGGTTATTGCAATCATGGCGGTGGCCATCATTAAAAACAGACACCTGGAAGAAAGATCAGCCCGTCTGTGCGGCGACGATGATACTTCAATAGATATTTCCGAACCGGAGTATCCGAGTGTTTTCCACGATCTAACATCCACGGAAATACGAGGCTTGAGGCGGTATCTTTATTCGGAAGCTGCTAAAGATCTACGCCTTGTGAAAGCTAATGCTACGTCCGTGAGCAAAAGTTTTATTTACACCGCAGACATTCATTTAATTGATAAAATCAAGGTTCTCTTTCACACGGAAATGGGCGGCGAGCGTCCGCCACGAGAAGCAAAGGTCATTCTGTTCAGGGGTGATGCTAGACCACCGACCGTAGAGGAATATATTGTAGGCCCACTTCCGGCACCTAGCTATCATCGCTTACTCGAGGTTGAAAATCGCCCGAACCCCGTTCCCGATGCAGTTAAACCTTATTCCCTTACCGAACTAGATGCCATGATCGGAGTTAAGCGTTTAAAACGACTAGATTCCGATCTCTCGGAAATCTTGCTAGAAAGTTACGACGCTTCGTTTACAAATTGTAAAAAGAAATGCTTGACTCTGAAATTTGTTCCCTTGTCGGCTGAAATGGACGAATCTAAATCCCGTCGTCTGCTGTTTCAGGCGTTTTATGACATGAAACACTATTCACTTTATCCCGTGGATTTGATGGTTTTATTCAAGGCAAATGAATCCAATGCTTCCATCTATTACATTGATCGTCTGTTCTATGGTGATCAGGAATTCAAATCAGTTTATGATTTACAGGATAAATACATCGAAGGTTCCATAACGAAATCTTCCATTTCATACCCTTCGTTGTCTACGACAAGTTCAAAAGCTAACAGCGACAAACCCTTACCGAAAGAATCGAGGAAAAGGGGGCCAAAGCTGGTCGAACCCGACGGACCAAGATACAAAATATCACATAGAAAAGTGGACTACATGCAGTGGCAGTTTGATTTTCGGTTGTCTCCCTTTACTGGGCCGGCATTGTTCGACATTCATCTGAATAAAGAACGACACGCGTATGAAGTAAGCCTACAGGAAATAGCAGCCTTTTATTATGCATCAAATGAAGGCGCAAAGACTTCGGCATTCATACATGGCAGTGTTCTACTCGGAACCCACGCGAAACCATTAATTCCCGGAGCGGACTGTCCGGAAACCGCGACGTTTATTAATTCTACCTTTATGGTGGAGAAATCGGATGAACCCTACGTGGCCCAGAGGTCGATGTGCATCTTCGAACAGTATACGGGAACTCCTCTAAGTAGACACATGGCTTATGCTACAGCAGAAGGAGGCTTCTATGAAGGCATGGCCGACACGTCTTTAGTCGTCCGAACCATCCTGGCCATTGCCAACAACGATTACATCATTGATTATATTTTTCACCAGAACGGAATTCTGGAAACCAAGGTAACGTCTAGTGGATTCCTGCACGGTTCGTATCACTATAACAACAGATTCGGACATCGTCTAAGAGATGACTTAGCGGGTAATCTAAATCATCGTTTGTTTAATTTCAAAGTCGACCTGGACGTGTTCGGCACCTCGAATCGTTACCAGACCTTAGACATTCTCTCAAAGAAAGCCGGTAGCAAAAAGAACCAATTCACGCAACAAGTCTACCGGTACGACTTAAAACAAACGGAACAAGAATCCGGCTACGTTTACAACTACGACAAACCGAAATATCACCTGTTTTATAACAACAAAATGAAAGATAAGTTTTTTAACAAAAGAGCCATGAGACTTTACATCCAGAGTATGTCCAACTTACGTCTACCAGATGATGATAAGACGAGTTTACCCTGGGCCCAACATCAGATTAGTGTCACCCAGTATAAACCAACAGAAGAGGCCAGCAGTTCACCCTACGCCCAGTTTGATGGCGGCAACCCAGTTGTTAATTTTACCCACTATTCAGCAGATAATGACAACTTAATCGATACGGTAATTAGTTATAATATGCATTCGATTGATTAGGTTATTAATTGGAAACTCACGAGGTTGAGAAGGCGCCCCCTATCTCCACGCCACATACCCTCACACCAGGGCTCGAAACCACAGCCGCAGGCCAGAGGTGGTCGGCCAGCTAGAGGTCGAAGCGCGGCACTCTAGACCACTAGGTTATCCCAACCCCTGTGCTATGAGGGAATTTTTGCCCGGGTAGCGTCACTAAGGCCTACTCTTATATCGAATTCAAACTGCCAAGGGATATTTACGACAATGTGTACCCGGGTCCTCGGTTGTCGTCACATGCGAACCACTAGACATTTGTCCTTATCACCCAACTCCCCGTCCAGCCCTGCACCACTGACAAGGGGGAAGCCACGTGTGAAAATCCCAATGGACTGTCTCGGCCAATGAAAGGAACGAACACGCGTCATCCAGACTAGCGAGCCAGCATTGAACCCACTTGGCCATTAATTTTAATACGAGATTATGGATTATAATACGATTATGAAATGAGGTTATTAATAATTATAATAAGCATTTAATTGATGAAGTTACTATAATATGAATTTATTAAAAAAAATACCAAGACGTTAATAATAATAATAATAATACAGAAATTTATATCGCGCACAAACACCATAGCAACAAGGTCCATAGTGCGCTTGCAAAGATTATGATGGATCTTCAGTTCCAAAGTGCAACTGGAACAGATATGTTTTTAGTCTACGTTTGAAAATGTCAGTTGATTTGGAGTTTTTAAGGGGATGATTAGGATCGATCGAGTTCCATAATACAGATGAAGCATATCTAAGACGGACTATCATGCTTACCACAACATAATATTTTTACTTTGTCTTTATCTTGATCTGTTTCGGATGGTTTGTTCATGACCGCAATTAGACAAAACTGGCCGGGTACAACGGTGTGGGTTTAGACAGAATCGAACCTGTTTGCTTTGATAATGTCCAATATGATTAAAAGACCTTTAACGGCCGCCACTTCATGAAGATCTGACCCGTTGTAGTGGAAAGTCGTGTCAGTCAGGGGTCATAGGAGCGGCTTTTCACCCACGAGGTCAGACATTTGATTAACCAATCTACGTTGAGGCTTCGAGTGGGATACCCACAGTTCCGTGCACCGCAAGTCAAGAACTCGTCGCAACAGACCGTTTCATTGGCCAATCCCAACCAGAAAGCGAGTTATATATACCAAAACAACTCTTTCAGATCCTAGCGTAGTAAAATAAAATGAAATTTCGAACCATGAAAAAAAAAACGAAACGAAATAGAGCCTTGTTGTAAAACACGTCTTACTCTTTTCCAAGGATCTTGTTGTGGACGTAAACCAACCTGTGTGTTTAAACTCGTCTTATTCTTTGTGTTTTTGAACTATAAAAAAAACGAAACGAAATAGAACCTGGTTATAAAAGTGTTTTACTCTTATTTTCCCACCCAACCTGTTTGTTTGAAAAACGTCTTACTTTTTGTTTTTTTGTTATTCCAGGATCTTGTAATCTGGATCACAATGGGAATGTACCACATACCGCACACAGAAGACATCCCATTAACATCGACAGTAGACAAACAATCAACTTTCTATATCATACCCTTTAACTATTTCCCTACAGACCCTTCCGTTGATTCTCAGGACGGGATTCGTGTTCAATACAACAACAGTCAGAACCCTGCGGATGGTGTTCTTATTAAATCAGACGGAGAACTACATAGTCATAGATGTATTACTACGCCGTTTAATTTAACAGCTTTAACAGATAGTCCCGACGGTTTGCTACAGAGTAAAAATAAATGGTCTGTTCTTTAGGATGGTGTTGGGATTGCCGTCGGAATTAGTACAGTAGTAGCAGATTAACAGGACGTTAAACCCTATTTTGTTGCGTGTTATGGTTGCCGTCGTCATTAGAGTAGCAGAATAACAGGACGTCAAACCCCATTTTATTGCGTGTTACGGTTGCCGTTTTATCAGAGCAGAACAACAGGACAGTTCAACCCCATTTCATTTTATTACGTGTTACAGTTCCCGTGTTCATCAGTCCATGCTGCGGATTGTTTCCTGAAGCAACGGTATACTGGTTTTATAACTATTATCCGTTGCTTACGCAGCACCATATTCTCGTCACTTATGAGTAATAACCTCCCTTTGCGGAACCTACGTCACTATTCGATTTGTCCAATTAACTACCTCGTAACATATGGAGTAGCGGCAGTGATTTAAAGATGGCGACCTCCATAGATTCTACATTTTCACTAATTAAAAACAAGTTTACAATTGAATGTTAAAGCGAAAACCAGAAAAAAACATACATATTCGACAAAACGTGATGCGATCGGCCATGATGGAATGTTGACAGCCTTGCCCTCTGTCCCCTTTGACCTTTGTGACTCGATTAACATAAATAGGGGTTTCTACTGGAGATCAAGCGTCTGGTTATTCGAATATTTCGCGGAAAATTAGTTTCAAGGAATCTCAATGGCTACTGGAATATCCCCTCGACCAATCAAAATTAGTGACGAGAATAGTCGGCTGTGAAAGCAACGGATAATAGTTATAAGACAGTATCCGTTGCACAGGAACATGATTGTTTCCAGGATGCAAAGTGATATTAATTGTAACGTAACAAGCCATGACAAATGACCCAACGAAAAACAAAAGATAAAGAACAGATTAATTCTTAGTGCTGGACATAATACCAAGAGTCATCATGCAGGATTCACGAGCGGAAAGGATGCACGTACATTGACCTTTTGCTTTCGGCTCGCGAATCTTTCAATTTACCACGTGCGGACGATTAATTTATTTGTTTTACAGCACCCAAGAAACTTTAGGCAACAAGTGATGCTGACGAAATTACGGTTATGTGTATGTGTGCCTACTAGTAATTTGCATGTGCAGTTCCGGCATTATCATTGCAGGGGCCTGTTTCACGAAATTTAAACTAAGATAAAATCCGATTTTAGTAATTCGATTGGATAGTATTAGATTGATTTTAGCGCTTAGCCAATCAGATTTAAGTATGTACTAAAATTTGGATTTTATCTTAAGTTAAAATTTCGTGAAACAGGCCCCTGATCATAAGACTAGTCAAAATGGCACTGCCCATGAATGAAAATCTAATGTCTGAACTGTCGTAAATTATATTAGATCGCACGATATTTTAGCTGTTAGCTGATTAGTCAAACTGTAAAATAATAATTGCGACAACGGTTGATGTCCGCCCTTTACCGTCTAGAATTATAGCGACCATTAACTAATAAAATGTATTTAAAATATCGCCCTTGTGATCTAGGTGTAAATTCTATATTTACTAAATGTCACCTATACAACTTCCAGGGGAGACAACTCGCGAATGAGATTGGGAAAAGGGTGAGGTTTGAGAAAGGACAATACTATTGCATGGCACGTTTACTTGTTTGGTAATGTAACACACACGAACTATGTATTCGGGGGTGGGGAGCAATGTTAATGCGTGTGCGTTATATCATAAGGTCTTTAATTGAGTCTTGTACATAAAAAGGAGTAGGGTCGCCTGGCCAACCTCGTTGAATTTCTCCGGGTCATCCGGTTCCCCCAACTGCTAAAGACCGATACGCGCAAACGAATTATTGAAATATAATTGAAACATGTGTTAGCCACGGAATGACCATGCTTGGGTCGACTGGACGTTTTGTATACTCTCCAGCTATTTTGTATACTTAGTTGTCTTGGTTATGCAGTCATTTGTGACACCATATTTGGGTTATGCAGTCATTTGTGACATCGTATTTGGGTTATGCAGTCATTTGTAACACCGTATATGGTTATCCAGTAACGGTGCTATCATTCTGGTGTGAGTAGATTACATCATTTCTATAGTGAACATGGACCAGTTGCTCAAAACCAAGTTTTATTTAACGATACGTTAAACTCCAACGGATCGTTATCTTGCTAACGTGTCGTTTAAAGGGACAATAACACTCTTGCTGGCTTGACAGGTCCAGAAAAAAACCCCTTATTTTAACTACTAGATGTTCAAGTGTCTTACCTGTCGTGTAAATTATCCATTACAACCTATCATACTTGTCCAGAGGGTTCGAAAATATGTTTAAATCCAAGTTGCATTTGAAAGTGTTTACGTAAAGCTTTTTAAAAAATGTTACGGCATGTAGTTGAATTTTCCAATTTTTAAAATTAGGTGTGTTAAGATAGAATTTGTATCATCAATTAATTGGAATATTGTAAAATAGTACAATTTGTTGATCAGAATAAAGTTTGGAACATATTATTCAGATACAACAAGAGTGGTATTGGGCTTTAATCGTAGCTGGAAAGTCAATTTCATTATAGCAACAGACTTTGTCTCCGTTAAAGATAACAATCCGTTAACTCGATGTTAAAGATAACGATCCGTTAACTCCATGTTAAAGATAACGATCCGTTAACTCCATGTTAAAGATAACGACCCGTTAACTCCATGTTAAAGATAACGATCCGTTAACTCCATGTTAAAGATAACGATCCGTTAACTCCATGTTAAAGATAACGATCCGTTAACTCCATGTTAAAGATAACGATCCGTTAACTCCATGTTAAAGATAACGATCCGTTAACTCCCCGTTAAAGATAACGATCCGTTAACTCCATGTTAAAGATAACGATCCGTTAACTCCATGTTAAAGATAACGATCCGTTAACTCCATGTTAAAGATAACGATCCGTTAACTCCATGTTAAAGATAACGATCCGTTAACTCCATGTTAAAGATAACGATCCGTTAACTCCATGTTAAAGATAACGATCCGTTAACTCCCCGTTAAAGATAACGATCCGTTAACTCCATGTTAAAGATAACGATCCGTTAACTCGATGTTAAAGATAACGATCCGTTAACTCCATGTTAAAGATAACGATCCGTTAACTCCATGTTAAAGATAACGATCCTTTAACTCCATGTTAAAGATAACGATCCTTTAACTCCATGTTAAAGATAACGATCCGTTGACTCCATGTTAAAGAATCGTTTAAAGTTAACCCGAGCTTCAAGCGACCGGCCCCTGATCTAAAAAGTAAGTACAGGCTTCACTTAAAAAGTAAGTTTGTATTGGTTTTAAAATGGTAGAACTATAGGCGTGGCGTTCAAGGTCAGACATCTTGTATAAAGGTAAAAGACAATCTTATTAAAACACAGATTCTATTTCATTTCGTATTTTACTGTTCGAATTTCGTTTTACTTATCTCTACAATGCTAGGATCTGGAAGAGTTGGTGTATAACAGGCGTTATGGTTGAAGAGGGATTAGCCAATGAAAAGGTCCGTTACGGCGTGCGATGCTAGGAAATGTGTGTATACCATGTCAACGCTGATTGGCTAATCAATGTCTGATATCATAGGGACAAAAGCCACTGATACGACCCCTTACACAACCTCCCAGTACATTCTTTGTGTAGTGTAGGCCAACTAAAGTATAAGAAAACGAAACCAAACGAAATACAGATCTGTATTTTTATCAGAATGGTGAAAAAAGAAGACTTTAACGTTGTAAAGGATACCAGTTAACTGTTTTATGGACGAGTCTAACCTTTTGTCTAACTGGGGGGTTGGGATGGCCTAGTGGTCTAGAGTGCCGCGCTTCGACCTCTAGCTGGCTGGTCACCTCTGGCTTGCGACTGTGGTTTCTAGCCCTAGTGTGAGCGTATGTGACATGGAGAAAGGGGCGCATTCTCAACCTCGTTGGTTTCCTCCCGGCACTCCGGTTTCCTCCCACTGAAAAAGACCCCTACGCGCAAGCGAATTTTTGAAATAAAAATCGAAAACCATACGTTAGTCCCATTTCTCTCTCTTTCTCTCTCTCTCTCTCTCTCTCTCTCTCTCTCTCTCTCTCTCTCTCTCTCTCTCTCCCTCTCTCACACTCTCTCTTTTGTCTAATTGTAACTTTAACTCAACATTATTCATAATATTCGAAAATCAAAACAGAAATTAAAAAACAAATATTGTTTCATTTGAATCAATTTTGATGTTAGTTGTCACACTGAAAATATGGTATCCAAATATATATCAAAATCATAACATTAGCTGTTCATTGTATTAAACTGGCTGCATGAGAGCTTTAGCGTCTAGAGATCCCACAGGGGGAATAACTCTGACCGGTACCCTACATCTAACATCCGCTGTATGATGCTTAGTGAAATGTAGCTACACCCACATAATTGTGATGCGGCTACCATTTTACTAATGAGAAAGAAATTCGAAGAGTGGGTAGCGTTCCCATTGCAAAGTTGTCCTTTGATTAAAAAATATTGGACTGAAAACAGTTTCAGACATTGAAAGATTTGTATGATGTAGAAATTAACGTGTCCAAATTAATCGAGAAAATCGTTTCAGTCCGCTTTAAAAACATCTTCAGAATATCAATTTGAATGAACCGTTTCAATCAGCATATAGAACTGGCCACAGTACAGAAACAGTCCTACTTCGAGTCTATAACGATATTCTGTGTAAATTAGATAGTAAAAACGCTGTAGCTGTAGTATTGATTCTTTTAGACCCGAGGGCCGCATTTGACACCACTGACCAGAATGTGTTACTGAAAAGACTTGAAAGTCGATTTCGAATTCAAGGATGTGCATTAAGTTGGTTTGCGTCATACCTAAATAAATAACAGAAAACAGCAAATTGTTATTAACCAAGCTAAATCAAATCCAGTTAATCTCCAGTTGGGCGTGACACAGGGATTGGTATTAGGCCCGCTTCTGTTTACAGCTTACACTACACCTTTGGGTAATATTATTAGAAACCATAATCTAGACTGTCACTGCTATGCCGACGATACACAACTATATTTAGTTATCAAACCAGACTCTCAATCAAGTGATATTTCTAACCTTGAAAACCGTGTCTTAGCAATAAAAGAATTGATGACAAACAATTTCCTGAAACTAAATGACGATAAAACTGAAGTCCTTATTATTAGATCAAATCAAAAACTAGAAAAACTGTCCATTGATAAAATTCAAGTTGGTAGTTGGGAAGTGTCTCCTGTTAGAAACTTAGGTGTTTATCATTTTTCTAAACAATATTTTATTCAGAAAATGTATATCGTAAATGTGTAAATCAATAAACTTTAAACTGTATAGAATTGGCCGGATAAGAAACTTCATTGACACTGAAACCTGTAACATGCTTGTGAATACTCTTGTTACAATGATCTCGTTTGGACTACTGTAATTCACTGCTGTATTACCTTCCTGCAAATAAGTTATCCCTCTCCAAAAAAAAGAAAGAACAAAGCAGCACGAATCATTACCAGAACTAAACCTACCGATCACATTACCCCTGTTCTACATGATCTACACTGGCTACCTATTAGTAAATGCAGGAGGACTGCACTACACGCAAAACAAAGGAAAAAAATATCTGCAAGATAAACCTGCGGACAAGACAGAAAATAGACATTGCAAGAACTAAACAATTATCAAATCAAGTGAATGGATCCGGGGGCCAGCCGTAAGCGTCCACTGCGCTGTACAGTCCCGGGCCTGAACGTCAAAAAATTTAAAAATAAGGGCGATAATCCGGACAGAAACTCGGAAAACGCCAATCATTTTCAAAATACTTACACTAACTTACTCTACATTACATTCAGATAATTCGCCAGATTATCTTAAATCTCTCATCTCCCTGTATACTCCATCCAGTACACTCCGATCTCAAAATAACAACTTGCTTACACTTTTTTTTATCCTTCCACATCTTATGGTAAACGCTCTTTTTCCTATGCTTCTCCTTTTCTTTGGAATACCTTACCACTCAAAATTAAACTATATCTGATAGCAAGTCTCAAACGCAATTTAAAACACACCTATTTGTTGACTACTATGGCTTTTAATTCATGTATTTCGAGTTTATTTTATTATGTTTTAGGCAATGTTTCTATTTTATCATATATAACTTTTAGCTATTTTAATTTGTTTCTTACATGTCATATTTTATTATCAGCTTTATAATATTTTACTTTTTTTTATCATCCATTTAATTTTATTTTATTTTTCTATGTGTGATATCCACAAAATGTTAACTGCGCCATTGATCAGTTTATATTGGTAATAGGCGCATAATAAATAAATTATATTATTATTATTATTATATGTGAGGAGCAATCTGCGCTTTTATGTAGCGCAGAGTGTACTCCGCACGCGGAGCACACACCCTGCGGTTGCAGATGCAATCTGCGAGTATCAAGCTGGAGCGCAGATTGCCTAATTTGCGCAGATGTAAAGCAGTGTGTCAGATGTAACTGGATATATGACCTGCATCCTATTGACTTTGTAGTGAAATGGTTTTTTTTTCAAAATCACTACATAATTACCGTTTGTTCAGAGGCGGACCCAGGAAATCCTGTTAGGGGTCCCCCGAGAAATTTTTTATACTGTTATTTGGTGGACCGGGGCCCCTAGCCCCCCCCCCCTGAATCCGCATCTGCGTTTGTTCTTGGAAAAGTCCACAGTATCTCATATAATCGGTCGCTTACCACGTGACATTCCTGTCAAAAATATTTGCTGTACCATAAATCTATAACAAACAGTTGACAGCTTTTAAAATATCTTATCGAACTACAATGTAACCTAAAGTTTCTGAAATCTGGTTGGGTGGATAGAAATCCCACTCTTCGAGAGTCATCTTGATTCCCAGAGGCGGATCCAGGGGAAGGGGCCTATGGGGCCGGGCCCTCCTAAAAAGCAGATGCGCCACAAATCACCACTGACACCCCGATTTTTTCATCAATTTCCTGGGTCCGCCCCTGTTGATTCCCAGTTGAATGGGATGACATCGACTTGAGTTCATTAGCCCTCAAAATACCTTTACTTCTTTTGTAAATTATATTCTGAAACAATTTTTAATGCTACCAGTAGCATATCCGGATAAAATATACTAATTCCTATTTGGTTTAAAATATTACACGGAGGCGTAAATTAAGTAAAGGGCACCCCGCTATCACTGTCCAATTATCTGCAGCTGCATCACAGTAAAATAAAACCGATTCGAGGTGTTATAAAATACTGAAATGTCAGTCCAGTGTCACCCTACCAAGGTCGATTTATAGGACCACAGAAATGAGGTCACTCCACCAACGTCGATTTATAGAATAGATCGAAATGAATGAATGAATGAAATGGGGTTTAACGTCCTACGCTTAAGCACCTAACCTGGGCCAATTGAAGACGGACATACGCCATACAGTGTGCTATGAGGGAAATTTTTGCCCGGGCAGGGGCACTACGGCCTACTCTTATATCGAATTCCAACTGCCAAGGGATCTTTTACGTGCACTCCAATTTGTACACGGGACCTCGGTTTTTCGTCCCACCCGAACGACTAGGCAGCTGTCCTTGTCAGGCCCTCCTTCTGCATCACTGACAAGGGGAAATCACGCCGGAAAATCGAGATGAACTTTCTCGACCAATGCAGGGATCGAACACTCGACCTCCAGGCTAGCAGATCGAAATGTGACGATGTGCTGATATTAATTTTAAAGCAGTAGTCGTCGTTGCACAGAATCCATTTCGGTCAGTAACAACTGTGTGAAATGATTATAAGTTCACCTAATTTTAACATTTAGAACATGACGGCCATTTTGTTTGGGCGGGAAAATGGAACGATGTACAGATATTGATACAGTAGTCGTCTATGGTACGAGAATTCTATTTTTGCCGTTTATAACTGTGTAAAAGTATTACATGTTCACATATTTAGATATATTTCATGTCGGGCGGGAAAATGGGATGATGTGCTGATTTTAATTACGTAGTCGCGTTTTTGTGTCAAGTTTTTGTTTTTGTGTCAATATTAAGTATAAGAAACCTTTATGTATTAGTTTATATTATCAACTGGCCAAAAGATGCGTGTGGAAGGAATCGTTTAGAGGATTGCTGATGCGTTGGAAAAACAAACTATGTCACCACTTAAACGAAACCCCAACAAAACTCTGATATGTTCTGATTGCTTGATTTCAGATTGTTCTCTGCGTTGAATGAAGACGGGTGAGCATGGCCCAGTCTCTATAGGCGTGGCGAGAGAACACCTTACGCCTGGTAGGCACGTCACTGGAGTGTGGTGAGAACGTATCCCGGTCTGACTGGTAACCGCGAGATCATGGTGGGAACACTTTTCACGCTTGGCTTGGCCATGAGCGTAGTAGTAAGATTTTGTAGTAAGCGCTTGATGTGGTCGTGGCAGGCAATGATGGGCACGTGGCGTAAACACCACGTAGCCGTTGTGCCCTTTTTGTCTTCATGCCAGGAATAGGCTTTGATCTCCCAGAAAATCGATGATAAATAATTGATAATATTGTTTTTAGAAAATGTTCCACCATCTTGGAAATATGCCGGTTGTAGATTGTTAGAACAACTGTTTGCTTGTAACATTATTAGAGAGAGAGAGAGAGAGGGGGAGAGAGAGAGAAAGAGAGAGAGAGAAATGAGGTTTAACGTCTACTCGACTCAAACTACGTCATTCTGGGACTAACGTATGGTTTTCAATTTTTAATTCAACAATTCGCTTGCTTGTAGATATACCGTATACATGTGTAATATGCAATAAACGACATACCTTGTCATCTCCTTCATTGAATTTGTCGGACAATTCAGTTAATATTCAAAGAAAATTCCCTTTAAAAATGCAGCCCTTGATAAATGGTCTCAGCATTTTACAAATTTCAAATGTGCTACCGATATCTTAAAAAAGATATGTATGTACTTATGCACACTGAAATTTCAAGATAAACATTTTTAAAAAATCATTTGAATGGGTGTCTGTTTCTAAGCCCTGACTTAATATTGAAAACATTATCATATTTATTCAAATCTAGCTGTATATAGGTGTATTTTCAAGAGGTAGAGTAAATACTCGAAAGTAGACCCATAGCTAAAACGTGTATAATGCCTTGTCATCTTTACAAGCCAGATAGTGTGTGTGTGTGTGTGTGTTGAGACGTTTTATGCAAGTTAAAAAATTGTGACTTGTAGAGTGTCCACAAACAGACGTCCGGATGAGCAATGGTGACAGCTTATATACATGACAATCAATAACACTTCAACTTGTACATGTGGGCGAATAAAAAGTTCTTAAGTATGAATAAAAAACAAACTATTTTTATGCATCGGATTATCTGTAATTGTTAAAGGGACAATCCCGATTTAAACAGAGGCTCAAAAATAAAAGTCTGAGAATATATGAAAATAGAACGCCAAAATATAGGGGAATGGTGTATTTACCTTGTCTCAAAATTTCAACTCAAACTATATTGAGTCGTTTGACAAGAACGCCAAAAATGCTTATCCGGACACGTAACCCTTTTAGGATTTCGGGTCAATTGTTTCGTTGGGTGACCTTTAAACCGATTACGGTTACTTGAGAGGGTTATGCAGTGAATAACCCATGTGCCGTCCTTGATAGAGAAAGGCAAATTTCAACTACACATTATTTTATAAAAAAATGTTTGGTTTAAGAGCGTGTCCGCGAGAGCACCATGCAGAGGGTGATAATCCTTGGGTCAGGGATTTTGACCAAATTTTTTCTGTGAGATGGGTTGGTACCCAGATACATCCACACAAAATATTAGATTAATTCAGTTGATACCAACCTGGCAAATTGGGAAAATATGTTTTTAATAGAAAAATACTCAAAAATGGGCTAATTTGGAACTTAATTTGTATGATCTGTTATTCGTAAAATAATTGATTTGGATAGACGAAATTTTGGGCATTAGGAGGACTACCCAGGCTCCTCCTACACACAGAGTTTTAAGTTTCTACTGCCAATGATATCTTGGTACTAGCCAGATACGCAACTCGCTCTTAAAATTTAATTTAATGAAAACCAAAGTTTGAGAGGCTATAGTTCGTTCTTGGCAGGGACTAGGACCAAAGTTGAGTGTTACCCACAACCAGCAACCTTCCTACTAACAATATAAAAAATAAAAATGACCGGAACAGGCATAATAAAAAAAGCAGAAATAAATTAAAAACACCAAATACTGGGATAAAATGTCCCGATTGTCAATATCCCAGATGAAGAAAATGTATGGACATCTTTACAAATTTAATATATTCCATTTAATCATTAGCAAGTATGATTGAGAATTGAGAGGGAGAAAAAATAATGGGTTTAACGTCCACTGGACACAAACTAGGTCATTGCGGGACGAACATATGGTGATGCACATGTTTGGTCATCTTTACAAAGCTTATATTATCCATTCAGTCATCACCTAGGATGATTTTGACTTGAGAGAGAAACGGGGTTTAAGGTCCACTCGACACAAACTAGGTAATTTTGGGACTAACATATGATAAGTTTTATTTCAATAATTCGCGTGTGCGAACAGAGAGAATCCGTGAGATTGGATATTTACAAAGAATAAATCTTATATGAATATGATATAGTAATGAAATTAAACATAATATAAATTAGTGAATACTTCTGCTCAAATATAGGTAAATGCCTGATGTTGGCATGTGTAGTCAGAATCATCCTTGATTGTCTGGAGTGACACCGCCAGATATTAAATGATTCTCCATGAGGTTCTTCTTACATGAGAATGTGGATAATAGATATATCAAGTTTATGATAATCGTGACAGCTCATAAATCTATACGATGATCTGCCCCTAAGTACACGAAGACTTTAAAATTCTGTGCCCAAGCAAAAAGCAGACCTGACAATCGTGACTAAAATAATATTACCCCCCCCCCTCCCCCATGCAATTACCAGTGTTAAGTTTAAAAGCAAAAAAAAAAAAACAGAAATCAATTCATAATATTTCTATTAATCTTGCTAATCTTTTTTTTCAACCTATACATAGATATACTACTGGTGATTGGGGTGTAAATATACCAAAACATCGTCTTGTGTACTTCGGACTGCGAACATGCCAATGTGAATCCGAAAAAAAACCATGTCGAGTTTTCGTTAAAAGCAAACCTACTAAAACACCCTTTTAATTTTTACTTCTGTACAATTGTTCATCATTCGGGACATTATTATACCTGAACTCTATTTTCATAATTTTAAAATCTTTCATACTAACGGGAATTCGGTTTATTAAAGTAAAACACAAAGGCTTACAAAACTACGAAAATATTGAAATCGATCATTTCACAATTTTCAACTGCTGCATTTGGAAATTTCAAAGTTCTAAACTGGAGAAATTTGTCACTACCGGATAGAAATACTTATTATTTGAAAAATTACCGTGTAACTATAAGAATACAGTAAAATCTAATGAGGAGTTCGAGAAATTACTCTGTATGAAATCCCGCAATGTCTAGAATCACTTTGCTTGGTTTACCGTTGGCTGTCTATCTTTATACAGGCCATGATCTTACTAATCGTGGTCTGATCACTGCAAAATTATGCATGACTTATGACCTTCCCTACAGCTATCCAGCGAACGAAAACGTTATGATTTGATACCAAAGTACCCTATTTGACAGGCATGTTCAAATAACGAACTATATAGTAGTTTTAAGTAATGGTTAATTAGAAATAATCGTTGGTCATTGGTTAAAAAGCGCTGCTTTGGTTAGATTGTGCTGATATAAAAGCTTGCCATGCCAGCCCATACACTTCCCTGCTAGTAACTATAGAATACAAATGAGAATAATAGTTGTCTGATTCTGCAAAATTGTACACCAGTAATTTTATGCCCCCCCCCCTCTTCGAAATCGTGTACGTCCGATTTTGTTACAGAAACTTTATGATTTTTACCAAAATAACAAATTTGGTACGAGGAACGCTCAAATAACAAAATATAGTACTAATGGTGATAATAGATGGTCATTGTTACTCTTTAAGATAGTCGTCGATCATCAGTAAAAGAAAAATTGCATGGAAAATACTGATTTTTACACATTTTCAAAATATTGTAGCATACTAGTGGGTTTAGTTCCGGTCAATTTTTTTCTTCTGACATATACTTAAACAAGTGCCCTTCATAACCACACCTAGCAGTTCTAGGTCAGACCCGCCAAGAAGCCGCTACATGCGTTTTAGGATGACACAGTTTTCAACATACGTAAAATGACCACTTTAAGATAACTCACAGAAAATTCCACACGATTTATTTATTCCCAAACGACTGTAGGATTTTAAGTCGACCACTTGGCCTATCATACCTGACCAATATCAAAATTTTACGATCACGACACTTCGAGTAAGAGCGTTTTGAAATTTGGGCAAAAAAATGGTCGAAATATGGCAAATTTTGGCCCAAAACAACAATTTCCAGCTATACCGGAAGTTGTCATTTAATTTTTTTTTCACTGCATCGCGTGACTTCTGTCGCCTAGGGGTCCCCATAGACCAAGTATGATTGAAAATTGCTGACCCCCGGGGTTATCATTTTTTTCAATTTTTGCATGGTCCTCTCGCGGACGCGTTCTTAATCAAGATACCACAAAATACACCTTGGGGCACCGGTCTCAAATTCCAGATGAAGACTGACGGATTTAAGTCGTTTGAAAACGTATCATAAATACTATAGTAGTTGCTCGGCCATTGACTCGAATATTTTAAGGGATTTTAGCACACAATTAAGCAGTTTTATTCCCAAAACAAATATCGGGATTAACCCTTTAATAAAGGTTATCTATTATGTTATCCTAACGAAATACTGAAGTATTACATGTGTTGTCATGGTAATGTTAACGAAATACTGGAGTATAACATGTTTATGAAATGAAATGAAATGGGGTTTAACGTCCTACAGTTCTGCTCCTAAACTGAGCTAATGAAGACGGGTATACGCCATACAGTGTGCTATAGTATAGAGGCAATTTTGCCCAGGCAGCGGCACTATGGCCTACTCTTAAATTGAATTCCAACTGCCAAAGGATCGTTTTCCCGGTCAGCAGCACTACGGCCTACTCTTATATCGAATTCAAACTGCCAAGGGATCTTTTACATGCACGCTAATGTGTACACGGGACCTCGGGTTTTCGTCCCATCCGCACGACTAGACAACTGTCCTTGTCAGGCCCTCCATGTACGCTATGCAGCATGCTTTGGGGTGAATGGTTCTTTGATGTGCCCGCCAATGTATTATACACACGAGCTAGACACTGTTCTTTCCGAGCCCTCCGTCTTGCACTAACGACAGGGATAAATTACACCTGGGAACTCTCTTGACTAACACCAGCGTACATAATCCTTGTAATCAGATGAGTATTTTTTTTGGGGGGGGGGGGGGGACTCCGAAACTGAAAATCGATGGGGTGCATTCTCTGATGACCACAATACTTAGAACATAAAGATTGTGCATAAATTTAAAGTCAGTTGACTGGGAAAACCTTTTGCAATCGTGGACGACGGGTGGACAGACAGCGTTTACAACGACATACAACCATTTCAAGGTGGGCGACAAAAATATTTTACATGAAGGACATTTTTTTCCTACTCTGTAAAACAAGATCTGGATTATCTTCATAGTCCGATAAATTATCTGAAGGCAAATGTACGTGTTTTGGTCGCCCTGTTGCATTATGGTATCTCCTAAACATGACGCCATTTTGTGGATTGGTTGGATCTTTAAGGGCTACAGTTATTGAATCGTGTGACGCCATGGAAGGATCTTCCTTAAAGTAATTATAAGGCAGTAAAGCAAAGCTTAGATGAGCACCGGGTGTAGGTGTTATAGGAAGATCTTCTGTATGTGGAATATGGTGAACTCCCATAGTTAGCCATAGGACAAGATCCTGAAAATAACGAAACATATATATATATATACAAACATGAAATTATCTACACTCAAGATGGCGGCGAAATAGGTTTATTCATTAATTTAGTATCACCGAAGGGCAATAACTCTGAACAGAAGCTGCTAGAGGTATACCCATTATATACACTTAATTTATATAGCGCACACATACACATTATATACTCTTTAATTTGCGATGGTACACAAACACACACCCACATCCACGTGCATTGTATACACTTAATTTAAATGGCGCACACATACACATAATATACTCTTTAATTGGCGATGGTACACACACACACCCACACCACACGTGCACTGTATAAACTTAGAATAATTTTAATAAAGTGAAATGGGTCTGTGGTGTATTTCACCACAAGAGTCCCACAAAATTTCTTCTCAGACTACCTGTATGCCTGCGTCGTACCACATTCTACAAGATATTTGACTTATAAAAATTTTGATATAGTTTTTAGGGTTTGTGGTGTTTTTCATCACAAGAGCCCACAAGATATTGGACTTAGAAAGAAATATTATTATTCACAAAATTTCTTCGAAGACCTCCTATATGCCTGTGTGGTACCACATTCCACAAGATACAGCGTTTTTTTCAAAAATTTCTTCCCATTACGGCACTGACAGTCACCACTAGGCAACTACAATTTTTGTAAAAAGGTAAGAAAAAAAGGACGGAACCTATGATGAATTCCAATGATTAGTGATGTTTTTTTTTTCGGTTTTGATAACCTGGATAGTACAGTGTATTTTAAACGATCTTGGGTTCCTCTTGTAGAATAACTATTTCAACCCCTCCATGGGTATTGTCAGGCGGTTTCAATAACAAAACGTTATTACAGATGTCCCCGCTATAGGTTTTTTTTCTTGAAATTAAAATTAACTTCAAAAAATTTAGCACATATGTTGCATATAATTTTTTTTCTCTTAATCCAATATCTTGTGGTGAAAAACACCACAAACCCAAAACACTGTAAAGTCCTAAATCTTATACACAGGCACATAGGAGGTCTGAGAAAATTTTTTGAAAAAATTTGATTTTTTTTTAAAGTCTATTAAATATCTTGTAGAACTCTTGTTTTGAAAACTACCACAGACTCAAAACATGGTATCAAAATGGTATCAAAAATTTGATTATTTTTGTAAGTCTCTTGTGGAACTCTTGAGGTGAAAAACACCACAGACTCAAAACATGGTATCAAGGCATATTGGAGGTCTGAGAATAAATGTTGTAAAAAGTTTGTCCTTAGTCTAATTAATATCTCGTGGAACTACCCAAAACCTTGCCATAGTTCATTAGCCCTCTCCAACCTCCCCTCTCTCTCCATCTTTAATCTTCAACTCACCTGGTCCCACATCTCCCCTCCCTCTCACCCCCTCCCTCTCTCCCTCCCCCTCTCTCTCTCTCTCAAGCTTTAACAACTCACCTGGTCTACTATGTTATCATTATCATCGATATACTCTTGAAAGTTTACAATGGGTGATCTGCCATCAAACATTTTATATGTTGAACTGCTGCCAAATTCGTCGTGCTTATATTTTGTAACTGCCATTTGGTACCGTGACCAGGGCACGGTTGCTTCGTTTCCACGGTTTTCTCTAAGAGTTTGTTTTGACATTCCGTTCATTTGAATTCGATAGGCTTTCGGTACCCCGAAGTTTGTTTTCTCTGCGTTATTGTGGATGATGTGATATTTTGGTGTGTCGAAATTGAATTTGTAAGCAGCTTCTGTTTCTGTATTTTTGAGATTTTTGGTGTAGAATATTTGGTTATATTTATCTCCAGGATTTCCAGTCTCCCGAGAAATATCCACATCCTCAGTCTCGATATCCAGGGTCTCGTATCTATTAGAAGTTCCCAGTACATCCAAATCAACTTTAAAATTAAACAGGTGATGATGCAGATTGGCCAGGATGTTTTCTCCTAAACGGAAGCCATATTTTTCCTCCGCTTGGTTGTAGAACGTGGTATAAATGTAACCAGTGGACACTGCTCGCACTTCCATGGCACCGTTCTGGTGGAAGATAAAATCAAATATGTAGTCGTAATTTACTACTGTGAGGATTGTCCTCAATATCAGCACATTGTCCATTAGCCCGCCATAGAAACCCCCTTCAGGCACAGCATAAGATAAATGGCGCCTTAATGGTACCCCCGTGTTCTGTTCAAACAAACAAAAGGCTCTTTGGTTAGTGTGTGGTTCGTCTGTTAGCTCACCCAAAAAGGTTGCTGGAATAAAGGTAGCAGTTTCTGGACAGTCTCCGCCTGGTATCAAACTCTTTGCGTGAGTTCCTAAAAGTACACCACTGTCTATGAAATCAGTAAATTTTGCCGCTGGGTTAGCACCAGAATAAAAGACAGCTATTTCCTGTAATCCTACTTCGTATGCTATCCTATCTTTCCCATACATGATATTGTAAAGCTGTGGTCCTGTTAACGCAGACATTCTGAAGTCAAATTGCCAGTCCATGTATTTTACTTGTCTGTGATTCAGAGTGTAACGTTTTCCATCCGGCTCAACCAGTTGGGGTGCCCTTTTAGAAGGTTTGTCATCGCCTCTGTAATTAAGCGAAGAAAATAGATTTGTGTCCACTGTTGGAAACTCCAACTTGATTTTTGTAACTGCACCGGTCGTGTACGCTGTCTTGAATTCTTGTACCGACTTAAACCATTCTCCACCATAAATAACCTGTTCAATTGAAAATTTAGATTTGTCCGGGCCATCTATTTGACATAAGAACATAAAACCCGTTGGGTGTAGACCGTAATAAGGTACCTTAAAACTGGTCTCAAACCACATCTTCCTAGTATCAGCTCCAACGAGTGCAGAGGACATGGGATGGGGGTAAAACGTCAAACATTTGTCACCACAGTCAACGAATCCCGCATCAAAGCTTTCTTTTAGGATATCCGCAATGTCTTCTTGCAGTGGAATCAAAAGAGCTTCGTGGATTTCTCCTAATTCTACCAAACCAATAGGTCTGTAGGCAAAGGGGATGGGGTTAGGCCTGGTACGAAGCTGGAATAAGTTGTGTCTAGTTGGGTTGGGTATGGGTTGGACAATATATTCTTCAACTACTGCAGGTGTCTTGTCGCCCCTAAATACAACCACCCTGGCTCGTCTAATTGGAGTTGGTCCGTTGTAATCTAAATGTCCGAGAACTTCAGTTTTATTAAGGGGGAGTAGATCAACGATAAAGACGTAGCTGGCACTCAACGATACCTTATCTGGTCTCACCAGATTCAAATCCGAGGCTTTATCTGAATAAAGATATTCTTGTAAGGATAATAATTCAGTTCGTGTTAAATCATGGAATACGCCGGGATTCGGAGATTCAGATGCGTCAATCTGGCCATCTACATGAAGGTTCATCGAAGGAGGAGGAGCAGCAGGGTCTTGTGGTGCTGGACGTTTATCTTGGTTTGTGAAAACGACGACCAAGGCGATCAAAAGACCTAATGCTATAGCACCAAGCATTATACTCAAAAGCATCCATTTTCTGCCCGCAGCCCCAGCTTTCTGAAGTTCTGATCTGAAATGAAACATAAAAAACATCCTGAACGACGGTAGTCTGCAGGTTAACTTCACGGTCCGTGACAGAACGCTAACACATGTAACAGAGAGAGAGAGATGGGGTTTAACGGCCACTCAACACAACTAGGTCATTTCGGGACTAACATATTGTTTAATTGTATTTCAATAATTCGCTTGTGCGTAGGGGTCTTTAGCAGTGGGAGGAAACCGGAGTGCCCAGAGGGAACCCACGAGGTTGAGAAGGCGCCCCTATCTCTATGCCACATACTCTAGACCACTAGGCCATCCCAACCCCCAACACATGTAACAATACTAAGAACGGTAATACTAACTTTGCTGCACGGGCCAGTAGCCAGCATTTTTTTGGAGGGGGGGGGGCTACATAATTATTTGGAGGGGCTGAGGATGTGGCCAACTAAGCACGCTCATAAGAAATAATTATTGTTGGCGAAATATTTGGGGTGGGGGACTAATTCGATTCTTTTTAGGCGGGGATGGGGGATGGTGGGTTACAGGTCCGACTATGCATCTCACCAATCGACGTCATTACATTGGTGGCCTGGAATAGCCGGTGGCTCAGTGAGTTAAAAAAGGAAATGACATGGTGTTTAACATCCTACTGTTCTGCTACGACTGGATGAATTGGCGCCTGGTACGCTCGGGCATTTTTATGCGCGAACTCTTAGTTTTCTTTTACTGGCACTCGCACAGGTACTATTTATTTTTCTTTTACAAGTCCCCAAATCTGTGATTTCGTGCGGAGGTAGTTCAGAGGTAACAGTCTGTGAAGTAGAACATTTTCTACTGTACCTGTGTATCGCTAATTATAAACCGAATGTGTGCAGACAGTTGATACATATCAATGAAAAAATGTTCAGTACAAACTGAGTTGATCTACACTCGATTTTCTACTAAACAAACCCATGGGTTTATTTTCTGGCGGATTTATTGTCCTTCTATGAACTTATCCATACCTATATCCTTAAACCGAGAGAAATTATCTAGTCTCGGTGAAAAGAACCATGTGCATCTGGTAGAAAATTACTTTTGTATTTTTTGAAACGGAAAACATTGTTTTTGAAAGAAAACTAACCTGCCGCACATGAGGAAGTCATTATACAATTAACTAATAATAAAAAGCGAGACCTCTTTTTGCGGCGCAGGCTTATCACTGAATAGTAAACCGCCCGTAAAGGCTTGTAAAGCTGACCCAGATTTTAAGAACTGGGACACGGGTTCACGCAGACGGCAGAAATCTCGTCGGCTACTTAACAGCTTGTAATATAAACTAAGGCTTATTTTTTATGACACAATATATCCACAAAGTAATATACATGATTTGAAACAGATGAAGTTACTAATACTTCTAGAAATGACATTTAGTAATTGAACTGTAACACACTATAAACACTGTTTGTGGGTGATAGGTGCTGCTTCATTTACGTGCGGCGTTTAAGGCATTACAAATAGTGTTTAGTGTTTAACTAATTTTTGACTTTAAACTATGAGTTATAGTATTCGTATTGACTGAGATTACGATTATATTATATGTACATACTATGTACTTTTGTGTAATTATATCTTGATTGAAGTTTAAAGTGGAATGACACCTTATTTTAATACATATTTTGATTAACCTAAGATAAGTCCAATCACAATATCGTGCAATAGGTGTATTAATGGGATTTTTAGGTTTAACCCCGCAAACAATGCCAGAATAGTGTTTTTTACTGCTTACAGAAAACTGAAATTTAAAAAAAAATTTTTTGTGAGGGTGACCCTCCCGCACTCTACCTATCGAGCTGACGCTCGGTCTGCGCAGCCTCATGACTGGCACATACTATCAACATTGTATATTTCTCTGTTTCCGCCCTTCCCCCCACAAAATATATTTCACGGCTACGTTGCGCCGGTACCAGCATACCCAGTTGTTGACACCCATTACATCACTCCTGTCTAACAAATCATAAAGCTGTGGTGTTACGGTGGTGGCATAGTATTTCACAGTAACACCACGGCCACTCTAACCACTCACAATACATCTAACTATCCCTTTATAGCACTTCACTCCCTACACATTTCCCCTCGACCTACGTCAACAACACATCTCATACATCCAGTTCGCTGATTAACCCTTGTACCACGTCTACTGGATGAATGGGGACAGGTACATGCCATACAATGTGCTACGAGAGGACGCTCATCCCGCCAGCCGTATATCTAATCCCAACTGTCAAAGGCTTGGGTACATGCACGCCAATGTATATACGGGATATCGGTTTTTCGTCTCACCCGAACGACTAGACAGCTGTACCGCTACTGACGGGGGAAACCACGTCGAAAAATCCCTAAAAACTTTCGAGGCAAATACAGGTAACGAATCCGGTGTGTAAGACACTAGCTCGCTAATCAGTGCGTCTCGGGCTCGATCCCGATGTTTGCAGAGAAAATTTCTCGAGATTTACCAGTGCGGGTTCCATTTGTTAGTGATGCAGGACAGAGCTCCTGACGATGACATTGTCTAGTCGTTCAGATGGTACAAAAACACCGAGGGTCACTGTACCCATTTGCGAGCACGCACAAGAGCAGAGATATCGTATAGTCGTTCAGATGGTCCGAAAACATTAGTTCCGTGTATACATTGGCGGCTTGGCGGGCACGTAAAAGATCCATTGGCAGTTGGAATTTGAAATGAGAATAGACCATCGCGCCGCTCGTTTTCATTAACTCAGTGGGTGCAGAAATTTGGACGTTAAACCCCTTTACATTGCTCGTTAAAGGCAACCTTGGGGCCACCTTGTTTAGTCATAATTTTCTTTCAATAAAAAGATATTTACCCGGAGTACCCACCGACAATACTATTATTCAACAAAAAGACCCAGTGAAAACCCACGAAGTTGGACAGGCTACGGGTGAAATAAAGACATATTTTGCCTTGAATAATGTCATATTAAAGGTCGGAGCCATGGTGGTCAAGTGGGTAAGACGCTGGCTAGTGTTCGATCCCTGCATTGGTGCATACATCGGCATGTACGAAAAAGATCCCTTGACATTTGGAATTCAATTTAGGAGTGTCGCTGCCTGGGCAAAATTTTCCCCCGTCTTCATCAGCCCCCTCATGAGCAGAACAGTGGTCGAATGTGTTTAGTTTAAAAAAACAATTTAAAGAAACAATAACACTCTTCCTGGCTTGACAACTCCAGAAAATAAATATGTGTCCTATTAAGTGACATTTGAAAAGGTTAACGTTAGGCTTTTAAACCCATTTAGTTGAATTGTTCCATTTTTTTTTTAAAATTAGGTGTGTTATGATGACATTTGTATCATCAATTAAATAGAATATTGTAAAAGTGTAGCCTACAATTTGTTGACCAGAAAAAAGATTGGGACATTTTATTCAGTAACAACAAGCCTTTAACGTTCTAGAACTCGATGTTCCAGAGATACATTACGTGTTCGAAAAATGTTGCGAAAATGATAAAAGTAAGATTTCCGGAACGGTATCCATATCAAATTTGGTCTACATCCACCTCTTCTGTATTATAAGTCTTTCACTGAGTCAACTGACGTGGTTTCGATCTTCGGTTGTACGTGACAAGGAGTAGGGTCGCGTGTCTAAGCTCTTGGGTTTTCTTCCGGTCCTCCGGATTCCTCCCACTGCTAAAGACCCCTCCTCGCAAGCGATCCATTGAAATAAAATTGAACCATGTGTTAGTCTCGAAATGGCCTGGTTTGTGTCGAGTGGACGTTATCCACCCTCTCTCCCCCCTCTCTCTCTTCCTCATTTTCTGCCAGAAAAGTCAATGGGGATGTTTAATTAAAAATACAGATGGTTCGATCCGCCAAATGAAATAAAATGAAAACGATCGACCTACAGGAGGCGGATGTAGGTCTTGCATAAACAGACTTCAAATAGCGCAAAACAATGCTGCACGTCTCATAACTAGAACACGAAAATTTAATCGATCATATATCAGCTAAATTACAGAAACTCCATTGGCTTCAAGTTCGAGCGAGGGTTCAATTTAAAGCTCTTGTGAATGTGTTTAAATAAATTTATTCTGACACTGCGCCAAGTTTTTTAAAATAACTTTTTGACTTCTATACTCCCCGGCGATCAAGTGATCGTAGGATATTGAGGATCCCTAAATATAATAAGCGTTCTCCGTCAGAGCAGCTTAAATGTGAAATGATCTTCCAGATACTCTTCGAGAGTCCTCTTCCATCTAGATCTTTAAGACTAACTTAAAAACATGTTTTGTTGTGAATGCGCTTAGAAACACTCTTGTGTAAATGAAGCGCTATATAAATCGAATAATAATAATAATAATAACAATAGCGCATCTTTAACTGCCAAGGACATTTTATAATTCAATCACCACTTTGGTTAACATTCAAACTATTTCTATGTTTTTAGCCCTGAAATGACCTAGTTGTGTTGAGTGGACGTTAAACCCCATTTCTCTCTCTCTGTCGTTTCTATGTTTTGTTGAGATATTTAAAGAAGATATCATCTGAACTATAAAAAAAACTTACGAATATTGAGTATCTCTGTTTGCGTCTCGTGGCATGGCGATTCTATATTGTTACAACCTTGGGTCTTCAATCTCTACTTCTGTTATAGAATGGTGATTCTATATTGTTACAACCCTTGGGTCGTCTCTCTTTCTGTTGTAAAGGTTACAGTTAAATGATTTCGTTATCCTTTAACACAGTTCTCTCACTTAAAATCCCCCGAATGATATGCAGTCCAGATCGTTATTTTATACTAAACTAAATCTGATTCATCTAAATAATATTTAATAGACTTGATCATCCAGGCTGCGTCTACTCGAGTTACACCGGGAAATTGGTAATATTATCCTTCGATTATGTCACCCAATTGCAGGTGGGCCGACGAGACGCATAACTATGTCATTTCGGGACTAACATATGGTTCAACTTTATCACAGGCGAATGGAGTCGATGAGAGTTACAGAAACCGGACCTGATACGGCCGAAAACATTTCGGGCTACAGACGACGGTGCCAGTTTTCTGCCAGAGGTGACGGAGCGGATCCTACGGGTGTAGGACCCCTATCCCAAAGTTTTATGGCCGTCATATTGACTTGATTGGTAAATAGCATGTCTCTTTCGACTAATATGATAGACATATTTAATTGACGGGTACACTTTTCCCTGATAATATATTTCTACTACATCGTTAACACTGTTCGTCACGTGCATTTTGCATACCAATAGTTCATTGGCCAATCTCGCTATTTTACTGAGATTTCACCTAATAGGTTGGATGCAGCTATGGCGGGTGTGGCGCGCCAGGCAGGGTAAGGTTACTCTTCCGGACACCTGTTTCCACTGTTTGTCGTGTATTTTATACACGATGAACAGTCCATATGCTGATTACACTATTTTGCCAGATTACACCTTTTTGCCTATATTGTTTTTTTAGTATGCCAATACAAACATACAATATAATATAAAGAAATGAAATGAAATGGGGTTTAACGTCCTACTAGCCTGGGCTTATGAAAACGGGCATACTCCATACAGTGTGCTATGGGGGAAGAAAGACAGGGAGAGAGAGAAATGGGGTTTTACGTCCCCTCGACACAAACTTGGTCATTTCGGGACTATTATATGTTTTAATTTCATTTCAATAATTCGCTTGCGCGTAGGGGTTTTTAGCAGTGGGAGGAAACTGGAGGACCCGGCGAAAGTCCAAGAGGTTGGAAACTTGTGTCAGAATTATAGTATCCGAACATTGATTTCATAAGTGTCGAGGTTTATAAGTTTGAACTCCACGCAAAAATTAATTTTTACATAAATTTATTATAATATTGCTTCTTCGTTTGTTTCTTATTAAGGCAAACTTAAAGAAGGACAACTCGTGTTAATCATGTTCGTCGTCACTTCCCGTTTCTTCACATCTCCCGTAGCAATGATCTCTGTGTTAAAATTATATTTGGAATGTAATGAACCAGTTCTATCATATATGCCATTTTATCCTGTATGGTTACACGTGTAGACTACTGACAGCGAAAATCCTAAGCTTACTCTTCCGGACACCTGTTACCACTGCTTGTCGTGTATTTTTGTACACGAGGAGCAGTCCATTTGCTGATTACACTATTTTGCTTGAATACACTATTTTGCCTATAACGTTTTTAGGACTTCGAATTCTGTCTTATGGTTTGGATTGTTCGTACTTGGTTTTTATTTTATTTCGATACCACCAAATATTATTTACAATTAAAACAAAACTGATAAAACATAATTAGTGACAGCCGAATATTTAAATAAAGGTAAATGAACAATAATTAGTTAAAACCAAAATAAAAGCAATAAATAATAATTAGTAAAAATCGAAAGAACGGGAATAAACAATAGTAAGTAAAAATCAAAACAATAATTTATTAAAATCAAAACATAGGTGATAATCAATAATTAGTCAAAATAGAAACAAGGTGGATGAACAATAAATCAAAACAAAAGTAATAAACAATAATTAGTTAAAATCAAAACAAAAGTAATAAACAATAATTAGTTAAAATCAACACAAAAGTAATAAACAATAATTAGTTAAAATCAACACAAAAGGAATAAACAATAATTAGTTAAAATCAACACAAAAGTAATAAACAATAATTAGTTAAAATCAAAACAAAAGTAATAAACAATAATTAGTTAAAATCAACACAAAAGTAATAAACAATAATTAGTTAAAATCAAAAGAAAGGAAATAAACAATAATTAGTTAAAATCAACACAAAAGGAATAAACAATAATTAGTTAAAATCAAAACAAAAGTAATAAACAATAATTAGTTAAAATTAAAACAAAGACAATATACAATATAATTAGTTTAAACCGAAAAAAAGGTAATAAAAAATATTTAGTTGTAATTAAAATAAACAAAACAAAAGTAATAAACAATAATTAGTTACAATCAAAACCATAATTAGTTAAAATAAGAAAACCTATATGTATGTACTACTTCTTATATGTATTTATGCTACGTTTCAACACTCATTGGGGATCACGTTGGCTAAGTGGATAAGGCGCTGGTTCGCTACCCTGGAGCTCGGGTGTATGATCCCTGCATTGGCCGAGAAAGTTCATCTCGATTTTCCGGCGTGATTTACCCTTGTCAGCGATGCAGAAGGAGGGCCTGACAACGACAGCTGCCTATTTGTTCGGATGGGACGAAAAATCGAGGTCCCGTGTACAGATTGGAGTGCTCGTAAAAGATCCCTTGGCAGTTGGTATTCGATATAAGAGTAGGCCATTGCGCCGCTGCCCGGGCGACATTTCCCTCATAGCACACTGTATGGCATATGCCCGGCTTCCATTAGCCCAGGTTAGATGCATAATAGTAGGACGTTAAACCCCATTACATTTCATTTATTCATTTGACACTGATCGATGATAATATAATTCACAGTACTACATACATAGAAGTGTTCTATTTAATTTTAGTGAAATCTAATTCTAAATGTCAAATAAGGATTATGTAATCATTTACAATGACAAATATCTAAAAATAGATATGATAAACAATGACTATTCCCAATAGGAAATACGAAACAGTCATACAAGCACCTGCTGATTCACCTGCTGATTCACAGTCATGATGACGTGTGTCTCGTGGGGTAAGATAACTCTGTAATAACGGACTGTTATCAATCAATTCACAGACTTTATCCAGGACTACTTCTGTGTTGTTTCTGGCGATGGCATCTTGGACGAATGTTTTGTCGAGAGATGATACTGCTGCAAGAATCTTATTCTGTAGCTGGGTATTATTTTCAGTGTCCTTAAACATTCTATCCATGTCTAATCCGGCCAATTTGAATAAATAGTAAACATTATTTACAAACAAAACTGATAAAACATAATTAGTGACAGTCGAATATTTGAATAAAGGTAATAAACAATAATTAGTTAAAATCAAAATAAAATCAATAAATAATAATTAGTAAAATCAAAACAATAATAATAAACAACAACAAGTTTAGATCAAAACAAAGACAGTTCACAATATAATTAGTTAAACTCACAACAAAGATAATAAACAATAATTAGTTTAGATCAAAACAAAGACAATACACAATATAATTAGTTAAAATCAAAACAAAGACAATATACAATATAATTAGTTAAACTCACAACGAAGGGAATAAACAATATAATTAGTTAAAATCAAAACAAAGACAATACACAATATAATTAGTTAAAATCAAAACAAAGACAATACACAATATAATTAGTTAAAATCGAAAAAAAGGTAATAAAAAATAATTAGTTGTAATTAAAATAATCAAAACAAAAGTAATAAACAATAATTAGTTACAATCAAAACCATAATTAGTTAAAATAAGAAAACCTATATGTATGTACTACTTCTTATATGTATTTATGCTACGTTTCAACACTCATTGGGGATCACGTTGGCTAAGTGGATAAGGCGCTGGTTCGCTAGCATGGAGCTCGGGTGGCCGAGAAAGTTCATCTCGATTTTCCGGCGTGATTTACCCTTGTCAGTGATGCAGAAGGGGGGCCCGACAACGGCAGCTGCCTAGTTGTTCGGATGGGACGAAAAACCGAGTTCCCGTGTACACATTGGAGTGCACGTAAAAGATCCCTTGGCAGTTGGTATTCGATATAAGAGTAGGCCATGGCACACTGTATGGCATATGCCCGTCTTCCATTATCCCAGGTTAGGTGCATAATAGTAGGACGTTAAACCCCATTACATTTCATTTATTCATTCGACACTGATCGATGATAATATAATTCACAGTAGTTCATACATAGAAGTGTTCTAATTTTTTTTTTAGTGAAATCTAATTCTAAATGTCAAATAAGGATTATGTAATCATTTACAATGACAAATATCTAAAAATAGATATGATAAACAATGACTATTCCCAATAGGAAATACGAAACAGTCATACAAGCACCTGCTGAATTACCTGCTGATTCACAGTCATGATGACGTGTGTCTCGTGGGGTAAGATAACTCTGTAATAACGGACTGTTATCAATCAATTCACAGACTTTGTCCAGGACTACTTCTGTGTTGTTTCTGGCGATGGCATCTTGAACGAATGTTTTGTCGAGAGGTGATACTGCTGCAAGAATCTTATTCTGTAGCTGGGTATTATTTTCAGTGTCCTTAAACATTCTATCCATGTCTAATCCGGCCAATTTGAAAAAATAGTAAACATTTACGATGGTGGCTGACCCAGTCACTGTATCATTGTTTGGCGCTACAGTGCTATTGTCTTCTACATCGCATCCTACTGGATCTGACCACAAAAGAATCCCTACCAGACCACACACGACAATAACTGAACAATCAAGAATTTTCATTTTCTTTTCTCAGGGGTTTCTGAAACGAGAGAATACATTATAAACGTAAAGCAAGACACGAGAAAAGCGGCTTCTCACCAATGCAATAAGGGTTCAATCCCAGCTCAGGGCATGAACTTTGTCGTTGTAAGTGAGAGGGATATTCGGTCTCCCGTCCGATCAGGCAAGTTTCCTCAGAGTTCTTCGGTTTCTCCCTGCAGTAATGATCGAAATCATTCGCACGATCTGTGCCAAGGACCAAATTGGAAAAAGGCCTCAGGCCTAACTTGCTACCCTTGTAAAACGACGCGATTATTATTATTATTAATATTAATTCCTTCGGAACGGTCCTCCGACAGTTCCTGACCGATATTAATACGTTTGAATTTGTCCGCCATTACCAAGCGCGAATGTAGCGCGGATCATTTCAACAGTCATGGGGCGAGAAATAATTCTTTTTGACAAACAGAGAAGAATTAAGGTGAAAAAAAGAAGATATGGCCGGACTCCAAAATATCCTCAGAACAGATCAGCTGTATTTTCATACTGCAGTTCAATTCAAACAGACAGGAGGGGCCAGAGGACTTCTAAGACAAACTTCCCGATTTGAGAGATTCCGAAGTAAATGAAAACTTAACTTGATAAATCGAGATTATGAAGGTGGAGTTAATGCCTGTCAATCAAACGATCGGCGAAGGTGAAGACCAATTTCACTACCATTTCTAGGCAGAATATTACATCGATGACGTCGATGACAACTTTGTTCAGAAAAAAGTAATTTGACTAAAATTTTCATCATCTACTATTGAGCTGTTAAAGCACAAATGCTCAACTCTTTAAACATATTTCCCATAATGTATCTTTAATAACATTTTATTTAAATCTTCTATAATACTATACTAGCTGGTATATAAATAATGGAAATGTCGTCTGAATGAAATAAACGATAGGACAAGGTTATACGTCATTCATTCAAATGAGATGAGCGTTAACGGTCTAGCTAGTTGAGTTAACGAAAGCGGCCAGACGCCATATGCAATGTGCAAGGAAATGGGGGTTTAACATCCTACTTTTCTGCCCCCGGACTGGGCTGATCGAAGACAGGCATATTTGCCATGCTGTTTGCTGTGAGGGAAATTTTGCCCGGGCATTGGCACCATGGTCTACACTTATATCGAATTCCAACAGCCAAGGGATCATTTACGTGCACACCAATGCCTACCCACATAGCTACCGTATATTCTCAATTTGTTGCGAGACAACGTTTGTCCAGACAGCGGCGTACTCTTATTTCCTATTCCTGCTCAGATCCCCAATACTCGCCCCTCAGTTCAGGAACTGGTCGGTTCCGTTCGGGATAAAATATTAGTATGACCCAGAATTGTGTGTGGGCGGGGGGGGGGGACATTTGTCCCACTTTGTCTCCCCTCGATCCGGCACTGGTGCCTGAGTCACCGTTCCACACTACCGATAAGGGGAAACAATTCCCACGCCTCGACTGTTTCCAAGAACATCCTAGTTAGTGCGTCAGCTCCGTACTCTGTGGGGGGGGGGGGGGGGGTGGATGGCCTAGTGGTCTAGAATGCCGCGCTTCAAGCTATACCTTGCCGGTCACCTCTGGCTTGCGGCTGGGGTTTCGAGCCCTAGTGTGAGCGTACGTGACATGGGGATAGGGGCGCCTTCCCAACCCCGTGAGTTTCCTCCGGGCACTCGGGTTTCCTACCACTTCTAAAAAACCCTACGCGCAAGTTAAACCATATGTTAGACCGGAAATCACCTAGTTGTATTGAGTGGACGTTAAACCCCATCTTTCTCTCTCTCCGTACTCACTGGGCCACCGTTACAGCCGATGACGTTTTAAACAACTTTCATTATTATTTTTTTTCAGTCGGCAGAACCTTGGTACAACTACTAACGTCAGGAAGGGAGGCAACTATTATGGATCACATTTGGCTACAGACCACGAATGATTTCCACATTTACTTAAATGTTTATTCTCGTCTTTCCCGTAAGTTTCGTTGGTAGAATGCTTTCTGCTACAGATGGGTCAGCATGTTGCAACTTCTTGCTCAAAAGCACATATGACGTTCATCGTGGAAAACTTCGAGATACACAAACTGGAAGTAAAGATGCAATTTTCTGCCCCTCATTTAAACCTAACCAAACGCTCAACTCGTGTATCCTTCCGCCACAAATTCAAACTCACATAAATTGTTATTGTCACCAAAATGTTAACAAAAATCACCATACAAAAGGTGAAAACAGGGAAAGGGAAAGAATGACTAAAAATAACTTTCGCCCTATGTTCAGCGTAGGAATATTTGGTGGACTGTTTCCATTTATATTTTCTACGATTCATATTTTGAAGCGTATTACTTTCAGCGCCGAATTTTCCCAAGTATGTTATATGTGTTAACTAATTTTAAAATGGCTACGTGTGTTGTTCAACGCCGTATGACTTACCTTGGTGAAGTGTATATCTAAATTGTCACACATCTATCAACGTAGCTATCACTCACCGCTATCTAATCAAAGACTATTAATTTGTAATTTGATATTATTAACTAAACGGAAAAAATTAGTCTAGATCTTGTTAGCCTAGATCTTGTTGTCACATGTACTAGCTAACAACTTCAATATATTAAACAGAGCACCTTACATAACCTATATTTTCAACAGTATACAGGACCTATACAGGACCTAATGGCATATCGGAAAATGCTAATCGCATATCGTTACTTTAAAGATAGATTACCGTTATGTTAGATTTACATAAATAGCTTGGGGGTTGGGATGGCCTAGTGGTCTAGAGTGCCGCGCTTTGACCTTTAGCTGGCCGGTCACCTCTCGCTTGCGGCTGTGGTTTCGAGCCCTGGTGTGTGCGTATGTGGCATGGAGATAGGGGTGCCTTCTCAACCTCGTGGGTTTACTCCGGTTTCCCCCCTACTGCTAAAGACCCCTACGCGCAATCGAATTGTTGAAATAAAATTAAAAACCATATATCAAATTTACCACGAACACACCCAGTTTGATTACTGAGACACCAAAACATCAACGGTATAACTAGAGAAAATTAGAAATGGGGTTTAACGCCCACTCGACACAAACTAGGTCATTTCAGGACTAAAATATGATTTAATTTTATTTCAATAATTCGCTTGCGCGTGGGGGTCTTTAGCAGTGGGGGGAAACCAGAGGAGCCAGAGAAAACCCACGATGTTAGACAAGCGACCCTTCTCCTTGTCACGTACAACCAGGAATTGGAAACCACGCCAGTTGACTGAATGACAGGCTTTATGATACAGCGCTCAAGTGCTAACCACTTGGGGTTTATTTCTCTGATAGCACACTGTATGACGTGTAGCCGTCTTCATTATTACAATCGGTGCACATAGCACATAATAAATAGGACGATAAACAACGTGTCATTTTATTGCATTTAACCAATTTAAGTTTGCCGAATCATATTGGCGTAATTTGGGTTCAAGGTTATGTCGGAGGTTTAATTTGAGACATCCATAGATAGCACAGTCGCACGTCTGTCCCTTATCTAGATGGAGAAACTGAGCCAAACTAAACACAGAAATGGGGTTTAACGTCCACTCAACACAACTAGGTCATTTCGGGACTAATATAAATATACATACCGCGATAGCTTAGTGGGTTCAATTAGAGCAAGTTCAACTTTTGTTAAATTTAAATCGGAGTTAAAGCTGAACTCCGGCTACAAAAATACCGAAATAATTAAATAAAAAAAAGTTAACGCCCCCAGCCGCCATACTTGTTTCAAAGTTATGAAATAAACATGGCGGATATGGAGGCTTATGATGTGGAAAGGTAAGTCGCTCTCTCTTCCTGTAGACATCCGGTTTTATTCTCACTCACATTCACTGATTGCTTTATTTTTCCCAAACAGTATACGAAATTATTGAAATAATCATGTTAAAATAAATACAATATTTGAATTTCGTTTTCTTTATTATGATATCCAGACGCTTTGAAAAATTGCAAATAACGCAGCGTTACTTTGAATAAATAATGCATGTTTTAGATTTTGGAGGGGATCACGGTGGCTTAGTGAATAAGGCGCTGGTTCGCTAGCCTGGAGGTCGAGTGTTCGATCCCTGCATAGGCCGAGAAAGTTCATCTCGATTTTCAGGCGTGATTTCCCCTTGTCAGTGATGCAGAAGAAGGGCCTGACAAGGACAGCTGCCTAGTCGTTCGGATGGGACGAAAAACCAAGGTCCCGTGTACACATTAGAGTGCACGTAAAAGATCCCTTGGCAGTTGGAATTCGATATAAGAGTTGTCCGTAGGCTCGCTGCCCGGGCAAAAATTTCCCTCATAGCACACTGTATGGCGTATGCCCGTCTTCAATTACCCCAGGTTAGGTGCTTAAACGTAGGACGTTATACCCCTATATGACCAATCACACAGAAACAACACAATACCCCAGAAAAAAAAACAGGTTTAGGGTTGACATACACGCCCGACATGAATAAACATCAATGGATTGTGTTACGGTGTCATGAACATAGCTGGACACTGTAAGACAAACATTTGTCAAGTATATATCCCCCAACATGAAAGGGTAAGATTATTTCTTTTAATGGACATCTTTCCTATTTAGCTAAACTAGAAAACATAATGCTCTTCTATGTCGTTGAATTTGTTGTTTTTTTGCAAAAAATTGATGGAGCCTGTTGTTGAATTTGTTTTTTTTATCTTTAGATTCTTTAAAATCCCATGACGCTAAGGAAATTTTCATTTGCACTGTCTGTAAGAAAGGGGTGCTAAAATGTTGTTCATTGTAACGATCTGGAATTGCGAAATTCACAACATATTTGGCTAAAAAAATCTGTTTTTTTCTAAAGCCTCTTCTCATATAGTTCTGAATGGTGTTTCTCAAAATATGTCGGGTTGAGTTTTATAGATAAGAGAGAGAAAAAACAATTCAAATCTTAATAAGGTTGGATGTTACGGCCTTACAGTTCTGAAATTTTGCATAGAGACCCACCCCCTCCAACAACAATGGGATGAGTGATCCTTTGCAAATAAGGTGATTTGAACCCTTCAACCTTTCAGAATTATTGCATCGATATATATTTGCCTGAAACTATATTCTACAAAATTTTGACGATTTTTGTTAGTCTGTGATGTTTTTCAACTTCAATAGTGCAAAACATTAAATATTTCTCCAATTCTTTAATAGCTGTAAATAAGTAAACAAATCATAGTACGTTTTACTGCAATGGGGAAACTCGCCGGTAAATTAAGAGTAAGTTTCTCCGCCAACATCAGGAGCGGATCTGGTCCCACCCAAGATTAAAGTCATTTCATGCTGCAATCACAATCGAACAGCCATAGTTTTATTGGTTATTGTCCAGTTTAATTACAAATGCAATGGGATTTAACGTCCTACTTCTCTGCTCCTAACTGGGCTAATAACGACTGGCATACGCAATGGGGTTTAAAGCCCTACTGCCCTAACTGGGCTAATGAAGACGGGCATACGCCATACGTCATACAACAAGGGACATTTTGCCCGGGTAGCGGCACTGTGGTATACTTTTGTATAGAATCCTCACTGCCATGGGATATTTAATGTGCACGCCAATGAGTACACGGGAATCACTGACATTAAGAAACCACGCCGGAAAATCCCGATGATCTTTCTCGGCCAATGCAGGGATCGAACACGAGTACCCTAGGCTAGCAAACCATGGTCTTTTTTTAAAAAAAAAAGGTATTCATGAAATATAAATATAGTGCATTTATATCGATATTCTAGGCTATGAATGGTCCAATAAATACGGTACGTTATAAGCAGTGTTAAAGTTTTATGTACATAATTTAAAAAAATTGAGACTCGTAGTAAGGTTTCACAGTGCTAAGTTTCTAACAACATGCTAACAAAAGAACTATGTAATATTTTGTAAATCGATTATGAGCGTTCGGAGGAAACCAGGCACCGAGTTCACAAAGCATTCTCAGACTTAAGTTGAGAATTTACTCAAAAATGTTCGCCTTATTGTAACTAAGATATAGCCTTTATATGCAAAGTTTTGTGTTTCTGGATCAAAGGTATGTTTCATAAACAGTGATTGAAAGTTGGGTAAATTCTTAACTTAAATCTGAAAATGCTTTGTGAACTTGGGGTCTGTTCTCGGAGGGCGAAGGGCTTGAAAGTTTCGAGATAATTAGCGTCTTATCCAATTAGCCGCTGTAGCCGCTGTAAGGATATGACCAACAACCATAACGTCCAATAACAACAGTGACTATTGTTCGGACTGGACATAGTTGACCAGCTGTCATCTCTAGACCATTATAGTTGACCAGCTGTCATTCATCTGTAACGCCCGTCACACCGATTCGGAGCAAGACCATTAAATGCAGCAATTCTCTCTCCTGGCCTTGTTTGTTGATTGTTTTGGTCTAGAAGGGAGAAAATAAATGAACATTTCGGTTTGTTCTTACTGTTTAACGTCCGTTTCTATGATATCACTATGAGCACTGATAGCCGCCATTTCCCTAAGATTGTTATTTACTACGCACTGCGCATGTCCAGAGGGAAAATATCCTGATATTTTAATCCTACCCGTTCAGACGCCGAAAGTTAAACCAGATAAAAAAAAAAGCTGAATTCAATTCACCTACGGAGGCGGATATTTTAAACTAGTTAAAAATCTCCACATATGCGTTCAGACGACGAAAATTGCTGAATTAACTATCGCCGGATAAAGTTAAACTAGTTTAACTTGCGCGTCTGAACGGGCTAATAGATACAGCGGTAGCTTATAGTGAGATCAATTAGAGCAAGTTCAACTTTTGTTAAATATAAATCGGAGTTAAAGCTGAACTCCGGCTACAAAAATACCGAAATAATTAAATAAAAAAAAGTTAACGCCCACAGCCGCAATACTTGTTTCAAAGTTGTGAAATAAACATGGCGGAAATGGAGGCTTATGACGTGGAAAGGTAAGTCGCTCTCTCTTCCTGTAGACATCCGGTTTCATTCTCACTCACATTCACTGATTGCTCTATTTTTCCCAAACAGTATACGAAATTATTGAAATAATCATGTTAAAATAAATACAATATTTGAATTTCGTTTTCTTAATTATGATATTCAGCCGCTTTGAAAAAATGCAAATCATGCAGCGTTACTTTGAATAAAAAAGGCATGTTTTAGATTTTGGACATCGCCGTGTAGATTGTGTATATGACCAATCACACAGAAACAACACAATACCCCCAGGAAAAAACAGGTTTAGGGTTGACACACACGCCCGACATGAATAAACATCAATGGATTGTGTTACGGTGTATCGACAGTTTATAGTGAAGGAGCGAACGCGAAGACAGCGACCAACTGTTGACACTTTTTAATACCGGGAAGATGTTAGGTTAACAATAACATGAAACAACTCAAAACAGGAAGTGGGGAACCACGTGATCGGATATAGCCTTTCGACACAGGGGCCCGATCAATAGATCACAGGGGCCTGAACATTAACACAATAGAACATAATATTATGGCGTATGACCAATCACACAGAAACAACATAATCCCCCAGAAAAAACAGGTTTAGGGTTGACACACACGCCCGACATGAATAAACATCAATGGATTTTGTTACGGTGTCATAACCATAGCCGGACAGTGTAAGACAAACATTTGTCAAGTATATATCCCCCAACATGAAAGGGTAAGATTATTTCTTTTAATGGACATCTTTCCTATTTAGCTAAACCAGAAAACAGAATGCTCTTCTATGTCGTTGGTTGAATTTTTTTTTTTTTACAAAATTTAATGAAGTCTGTTGTTGAATTTGTTTTAAGTCTTTTTTATCTTTAGATTCTTTAAAATCCCCAGACGCTAAGGACATTTTCATTTGCACTGTCTGAAAGAAAGGGGTGCTAAAATGTTGTTCATATTTGGCTAAAAACTTTTTTTTAAAAAAGCATCTTATCGGATATCAATGTGTTAGTTCTTAATGGTGTTTCCCAGAATATGTCGGATATATATACATTTTGTGGTTTTTATGACCTTGCAGTTGTGAAATTTTGCACAGAGAAGCCCCTAATGTGATTAGTGATCCTATGCAAATAAAGCTATTTTAATATGACCAACAACCATAACGTTCAATAACGACAGTGGCTATTGTTCGGACTGGACATAGTTAGCGAGCTGCCATTCATCTGTAGAGCCCGTCACACCGATTCGGAGCAAGACCATTAAATGCAGTAATTAAAAGAGCTTAATCGCTAACATTCGGGACCTAGAAATTGACAAAAATGGGTCGCAACGCATATAATACTGTAATATGAATGTATATAAACTGATTTACATTCAATGGTTTCCGTTTGTACTCCAATTTCAAATCAGTTATGTTCGGCAAAATAAGCCATGCAGTCTCAATCGAGTGCAAATTTCTAGCGCCTGGTTATTCAAGTCTACATATGCCGTTTGATTTGGTGCAATGTGTCTAGCCTTGTCCCTCAGTCTCTTATTGCAACTGGGACGGAAGCGCATAATGGTACACGATTTGTGTAACAATTTAGAAAAAATATTTTATTGGATATCAGAAGCTCATCTTTTCCCGGTAAGTTTACATACATCATCAATGCTGATTTAAATTCACCAAAAATTCGTGTTTTCGAATTTGGAGGATTTTGAGTTCAATGTAGAAATTAATTTGAATCATATTTTATTGCGACTTAATTCAAGATTTCTGATTGACAAACAATTTGTTTATTTACTAGAGCGAGAGAGAGAGAGAGAGAGAGAGAGAGAGAGAGAAACGGGGTTTAACGTCCACTCAACACAACTAGGTCATCTCGGGACTTAACATATGGTTTTAATTTTATTTTAATAACTCGCTTGCACGTATGGGTTTTTAGCAGTGGGAGGAAACCGGAGTGCACGGAGGAAATCCACGAGGTTGAGAAGGTGCCCCTTTCTCCATGCCACATACGCTCACAACAGGGCTTGAAACCACAGCCGCAAGCCAGTGGTGGCCGGTCAGCTAGAGGTCAAAGCGCGGCACTCTAGACCACTAGGTCATCCCAACCCCCCTATTTAGTAGAGCGTATATACCTATCTATCTCTCTCTATAGATCAGTGAACCTTCTCGTACAAGATCAATGACAGTAACTAACAGTTCAGTGTGCCTCGGACAAACAACTCGTATTTCAGTGTATCTATATAACCATGAGATCACAGATAAAAGCTGACCACTGTCCTATTATAAGTAGGCCTACCCGCCTAGGCCAAACCAATAACAACACTTATGGGAGATGCTAATTGTAGGCCGGTTGGGGGGGTTCGCGGGTTTCCGGAGTCCAAAATGGCTGCTTTATATAAATGAGTATTTTGGGTAATACTAACCCGAACCCTAACCCTAACCCTTTTAAGAAGTGTAAAAGGTGAATTAGATCCAAGTTCAGTCTACTAAAAAAGGTTAGGGTTAGGATTTGGGTTAGTATTCCCCAAAAATCTCATTTATATAAAGCGGCCATTTTGAGCTCCGGAAACACGCGAACCTCCCCAACCGGCCTACAATTAGCATCTCCCAACAATTATAATTGTTTTGTGTCGGAGGCCGCTTTAAAGCGAGAATTTCAAATTTTCTAAGAAAGTCCAAACATAATTATTTTTATAATAACAAACAGCTTTATGGATAACATTCACTAGGTTTATTAACTGCAACGTTTCAATGAGGATATTCTCAAGCAATGTTACAGTCAACTTCTTCTTCTTTTGGTGTTTAACGTCTGCTTCCACTTAAGTGATATCACAGACAAGACATAGGAGAGCCGAAGCTGCTTCCTGATTTTTAGAATATGATTTTGCAATCTTTCCATTTTGGCCTAAGGCCATGGATTAGGTTTTAGTGGGAAGTTCTTCCCTTTATTTAATAAAAACACATCGTTGGTAGATTAACCAAGTAAGGCCGAAGCCATTCAAAGTCATACCTAAGTAAACTATTATTAATAATAATGAGAAACCCTTAAAGAGAGTGAGATGAGTATCCATACTAAAACAACAACTATATAATTAACCCTTAATCCCTATATTAAAGAATATTTAAAGAATAATTAATTAAAATAATTTAAAACTCCTATAATCAGAAACCATGTTATAGTTGATACCTTTGATCACCCTCTCCATTAGACACCAAGATATAACCAATCAAAATTATTCAACAATAATATATGTAAGGGTCTGACTTATTCAGAGTTAAAACCACAATGAAAGGGGGGGGGGTAAACATATATACTCTCTTAAATGATTAAAAGAGTTAAACATTAAACCACAATATTCCAACTAATTGATGATACAGATTTCATCTTAACACACCTAATCCAAAAAACACTCACTTGATTAAATAATTGCCTATTTTCTGTCTTGTCCACAGGTTTATCTTGTATATTTTTGTTTTGCGTGTAGTGCTGTCCTCCTGCACTTAATATTAGATTATAAAATATTTTCGATCCCTCTGGACAGGTAAGATAGGATGTAATGCATAATTTACACAACAGATAGGCCACTTAAACATCTAGTATGGTTAGAATAAGGCTATTTTTATTTCCTGGACCTGTCAAGCCAGTAAGTACGGAAGCCCATTAGGGTCAATCAAATGAAAAAAGAATCTGCCTATCTTGTAATTACAAGATAGGATAGCTATCTTGAAGTTACAAGATAGGATAGCTATTTTGTAGTTACAAGATAGCCTTATATAACCTATCTTGTTATTACAAGATAGCCTGTCTTGTTATTACAAGATAGCTATCTTGTTATTACAAGATAATGAGAAGCCCACGAGTAACTTATTTTAATGTCACCATACACGGATTTATCGAATATTCTACCCGTCTTCCATGTTACAGAATCGGCAAATTCATGTCATGCTCCTATAAATATCATTCGTTATTTCCATGCCTCCATTAAAATCTTGCGGCGTGGTTTCCCCTTGTCAGGGCCTGACATTGACAGCTGCCTAGTCGTTCGGATGGGACGAAAAACCAAGGTCCCGCGTGCACATTGACGTCCACTTTAAAGATCCCTTGGCAGTTGGAATTCGATATAAGAGTAGGCCGTAGCGCCGCAGACCGGGTAAAAATTTCCCTATTAGCACACTGTATCGCGTATGCCCGTCTTCAATTATCCCAGGTTAGGCGCAGGAGAGTAGGACGGTAAACGCCATTTCATTTCATTTCCATTAAAATCATAAAGTTGATACACTCATTAACTTCATACTACCACCAGCTTCATATTAATATCATGATTCATCAATTTTAATGCCACAGAACGCTATTTATATTTCTTTAAATTTTGATTTTTGGCTGTTTTTATTTTCCTTTGTTGTAACTTAACACAGTTTTTATTGTCTGTACTGATTGCAGAAGTTACCGAGTTTAGCGATTTTTATACGTTTCAAATTAGAATCGGTGTGAAGTCTAAATGAACGAAAAAACAACAACATTTTTACGGTGTTAATCATCAACGGCTATTGAACGGCAGATATGATCTAAATCTGTTGGAAATCTGGGGGTTGGGTGGCTGCCATTGAGTCAACTGGCGTGGTTTCGATTAACCGGTTGTACGTGACAAGGAGTAGGGTCGCCTGTCCAACCTCGTGGGTTTTCTCCGGGTCCTCCGATTCCCCCCCCCCGCTGCTAAATACCTCTACGCGCAAGCGAATTACTGAATTAAAATTGAGCCATGGCCTAGTTTGTGTCGAGTGGACGTTTAACCCCATTTCTCTCTCTCCCTCTCTGTCTGTTGAAAATCGGAGTTGATTATTGTCTTGTCATGTTAAAAAATGTCTAATTATGCCGACCCCGTAACATAAAAAAGTATTTCGTTTGCCTAGCTATCCGATAAATCAGCGTAGGGCGACCTTGAAATAAACCAGTTAGAACCCCTTTTTTCATGTGATTGACCCTAATGGGCTACTCCGTATCTTGTAATTACATAAAAAGTTACAAGAAAACTATCTTGTAGTTAGTTACAAGATAGCTATCTTGTTATTACAAGATAGTCAGAATATTTTTTTTTTCATTTCATTGACCCTAATGGTCTTCCGTAAGTAAGAGTGTTATTTTCCGTTTTACTTCTTCAATTGCGAAATGTAAGACAGGCCTCATGCCCTAATTGTCAACCCTTTGAAAACAAAAAGTTATTATTATACGTTATCGAAGGACGAAGTTTAAATTTAGAGTGGCCTTAGTGTAAACAGTGTGTAATATAAACCTATCACGTGTAGAACATATGTTTGTATTTATTAGATCTATCACGTTCACAGATAATATATCCAAACTGATACGCAGTCAACAGAGAGAGAGAGAGAGAGAGAAAATGAATGAATTGGGGTTTAACGTCATCCGCTTCTGCACCTAACCTGGGCTTATAGAAGACGGGCATATTAGATCCATCATGTTCGCAGATATTTCTTCAAACTGATACGCAGTAAAGAGATAGAGAGAGATAATGAATGAAATGGGGTTTAACGTCATACGCTTCTGCACCTAACCTGGGCTAATAATAATAATAATAATAATAACTTTATTTAATGAGGATAGTCCCCTTAGCACAGGTGTACTAATTTTCAGGGGGTTCCTCCTACACTACAATTGAAGACGGGCATACGACATACAGTGTGCTATATTTGTGTATTGATTAGATTAACCGTTATTCTCGTCGACAATATTTACTTCCATTATATCCATCACGTTCGCAGATATATTTAAATTGACACGCAGTATCGGACGACAACGTTTGAATATCGAGACAGAGAGAGAGAGAGAGGGGAGAAAGAGGTAGAGAGAGAGAGAGAGAGAGGTAGAGAGATAGGTGGAGCGAGAGGAAAAGAGAGAGAGAGGGAGAGAGAGAAAGATAGACATAGAGAGGGAGACAGAGAGAGAATGAATGAATGAATGAAATGGGGTTTAACGTCATACGCTTCTGCACCTTACCTGGGCTAATTGAAGACGGGCATACGCCATACAGGAAATTTGAGGGAAATTTTTGACCGGGCAGCAACTGAATTCAAACTGTCAAGGGATATTTTACGTGCACGCCAATGTGTATACGGGACCCCGGTTTACGTCCCACCCAAACGACTAGGCAGCTTCCCTTGTCAGGCACTCCGCCTGCATCACTAACAAAGAAGAAACCACGCCGGGAAATCGAGATGAACTTTCTCGGCCAATGCAGGGATCGAACACCCGAAGGATAAACTATGTGACAGCCACGAGAAAACCCACCGGCAGTTGACTCAATGACAGACTTATGATACTCCTTCTTCTTCGTTTGGTGTTTAACGTCTGCTTCCACTTAAGTGATATCACAGACAAGACATAGGAGAGCCGAAGCTGCTTCCTGATTTTTAGAATATGATTTTGCAATCTTTCCATTTTGGCCTTAGACCATGGATTAGGTTTTTAAAGTGGGAAGTTCTTCCCTTTATTTAATAAAAACACATCGTTTGGTAGATGATCTCTTCTGTTTCTGGATTGGTAGATGTCATCTTGGTGGGATTTGTGTTTAGGTACCAGGCCTGTCTTCTCGTGGCCTCCCCTTCCTCCACTATCCCACCGGTATTTGTTTTGGCAGAATAGTGTTTAGATGCCGAGCCCGTCTGATCATGACTCCCACTTACTCCACTATCCCGTCAGTTTAGTAGATGTTAGTAGTAAATTAAACTAATATAAAATTAAATAAATAAAGAGAGTATAATAAAGTTGTAGTTAAATAAATTAAAGGTAATAAATAAAGTAAATTAAAGTAAAAGTTAAGTAAAGATAAAGTAAAATGAATAAATTAAAATTTATTAGTCAAATAAATTAAAGGTAATACAAAAAAATAAAGTAAATTAAAGTAAAAGTAAGGTAAAGATAAAGTAAAATGAATAAATTAAAATAAAGTTGTAGGGCGGTTGAGCTTCCTTCGAGAGGACGTTTTTACTTACCCACCCTACGTCGTATAAAAAAATAAGTTAAGATAAAAAATAAGTAGAAAAAATAGAACAAGATAAAAATAAATGTATAGGATGGTTGGGCTTCCTTCGTGAGGACGTTTTTACTCAATTATCCTACGTTGTATGGAGAATTTATCTAGCCGTGACCCTTTCTTATTTCACTAATCTACTTAGTCCAATTTATGATACAATGAACACATGCTTCATGCTTATCATTAGGCCATCCAACCTCACCCCCGTTTGAATATCATATCCCCTCGTTATTATCCCAACCGGTGCAGAAAATCAGGTGGCTTCAAGTTGCTGCCGTGGCTATCTATATGCCCAAACTAACTATAGGTGTAAAGGCATCGACTGCAGACTTATACTAAACTTGGACTGCCTGTTTACAGTTATCTTTGCTTGAGAAGAGACTCTAAGCTAATTGACCGACATTTTAATTCCTAAATCGACGATTTTAGACGATTGTATACTTCGGGATTTTTGAGAAGTTTTTATTCTGCTTCCATTTAATGAAATTGAATAGGTTTACTTTAGTCTTTGTGTGTATGTTAGATGCGGAACGGGGTGCAACCGCATTAAAAACAACAATATACATTACATGTATAACACAACACAGTTCTATTGAAAACAATCACTATATTATAAACACACGACGTTTCGACAAGAATTCACTGGTCGTTATCAAGCATACAAATTAGTGATTGTTATCCATAGAACTGTGTTGTGTTATATTATGTTCAGTCGCTAAATGCCATTCAAAGATTATACATTACATGTACTCATTTTTCGGTAGCACGATTTACCAAAACCACTTAAATCCACCCAAATCTACCAAAAATCCACCCAAATCCACCATTATGCAACTCAAATCCACCATTATTTCAACTCATTTGATAATTATTTATATCTATATTTGATAATATACTGTTCTTTATTCCAAATTTGCATTTTTAATTAAAAATCGTAAGGTATTTCTTTTGCGAAAAATATCTCTCAAAATACAGTTTCCAAACAAGCGATTTCGTGCATTATACGACTTATGTCCCTTGGTTACGACTTCCAAACTTTCTTGGAAATCGCATTTCAAGGGGCCTTTTTACACCAAAACGTTACGACTGTAAATTAAATATCGAGACAGAGAGAGAGAGAGATAGATAAAGAGAGAGAAAGGTGGAGAGAGAGGTGGAGAGAGAGAGGGAGGGAGAGGGAAAGCTAGACAGAGAGAGACAGAGATAGATAGAGAGAGACATGAATGAATGAATGAAATGGGGTTTAACGTCATACGCTTCTACACCTTTGGAGGGGCCTTTTTTTTACACCAAAACAGGCCCGTAGCCAGGGGGTGGCGCGGGGGGGGGGCAAGTTCCCTCCCAAAACTGAGTCTTGCCCCCCCCCCCCCAATATTACGAGAAAATTGGCCTTTACCGAAAAATTCATGCAGATGCCCATGCTAGTTGGCCCTCCTGAAAATACCTTTGCCCACCCCCCCCAAAAAAACAAACAACCAACTTCCTGGCTACGGGCCTGCACCAAAATGTTACGACTGTAAATTATATATGACAATTTGGCAAATATCGATATATAGCATTGTCTTATAAGTTGAAATTATGGTGAATTTGGGTAGATTTGGGTGGATTTGGGTGGATTTGGGTAAATCGTGCTACCCCTCATTTTTGGACATGGCCGCCATTCAGGACAGAGATTTATTCTGGATGTATGAAGTAGATGTCCCTCCCTCTGTGTAACAGAAAGCTACAGACTCTGTAATCACACTGGACTATATTGTTATTTAGCCCCCTTTACTCGTCTAGTAATGTAATCTTTCATTCGGATATGGCGGCCATCAAGGACGGAGGCATATCCTTGAAGTAACAGAAAGCTACAGACTCTGTAATTACACTAAGACTATAAATTGTTATTTAGCCCCCTTTACTCGTCTAGTAACCTTATCTGTTAGTAGTTATCTTAAAGTGTACAAGTCGCCGTTTATCTGAAAACCAACAAACATATGCTATCACTGTCTTCATATGAGGCGGCGTGCGAAAATTAGGGCGAGTTTTATATAGAACACTTTATATATATATATATAGTAACCTCTTCCCCCAAGAACCTCAAGGCGTAGTAGTTAAAAATAGGCCGTGAATAGACCAGGGAACGTCTTACACGGGTATTTCTAGTCATGCCCCGAGAAGCAAATAGAGACACCCAATATTCGTGAGTATTTTTTTATATCTTTGTTAAATATTAGAACAGAGGAATGTGTAAACAGTTTGTATGTCAACCACGTGGTAAACAAATTATAAAATGTCCTTGAAAAATTAGCTAGCCAGTCTTTAAAAACATGTGCATCATGCCTGACCCAAATCAGCCAGAAATGTGATATAAACTATTACTTAGACATTAATTAACGTATCCATAATTAACTCTGCATGTTATATAAACTATTACTTAGACATTAATTAACTTATCCATAATTAGGGGGTTGGGATGGCCTAGTTATCTAGAGTGCCGCGCTTCGACCTCTAGCTGGCCGGCCACCTCTGGCTTGCGGCTGTGGTTTCGAGCCCTGGTGTGAGCGTATGTGGCATGGATATAGTGGTGCCTTCTCAACCTCGTTGGTTTCCTCTGGGCACTCCGGTTTCCTCCCACTGCTAAAGCGATTTATTGAAATAAAAACCTAAATACCATATGTTAGAGACGTTAAACCCCATTTCTCTCTCTCTCTCTATCTCTCTCTTTTGTATCCATAATTAACTCTGCATGTCATATATTATGTCACGTTTCGCTTTTGGGAAAACAACCGGTGTAGGCTGTCATTGATAGTCCATGGGCCAATCACGCTATTTTACCAGATTTCGTCTAATAGTTTGGATGCAGCTATGGCGGGTGTTGCATGCCAGCAGGGTAAGCTTACTCCTCCGGACACCTGTTACCACTGTTTGTCGTGTATTTTGTACACGGCGAACAATCCATATGCTGATTACACTATTTGCCAGAATACACTATTTTGTCTACATCGTTTTTTTAGGACTTCGAATTTTGTCTAATGGTTTGAATTGTTCATACTTGGTTTTTATTTTATTCACTGGATTGGAATCCCATCTGCTGCCCAACGCTCATTAATTCAACAAAATGTAAAGTTTATAAAATAGGTCATTTAATATAAAATAGGTCATTTAATATAAAATAGGTCATTTCGGTAAAATTGATGAAGTAGGATGTAAGGGATTTAATTTTGCAAGATAATAAAAATTTTAATGTCATAAGCTTCTCTGAAACATTGTACATTCTGTAATTGACGATAAATTTATTAATATCTTAGAAGTGTGTAAATTCAGATCTAAAATATAAAATAAAACTTGTTTATGAACATCAAAATATCGAATCCATTTGGAAAATATAGAAAACCATTTTTATTATGTCTTGTATACAGACCCCCTTCTTCGTGTGCAATTGGGGAGGGTGGGGGGTGGATGGCTGAATGGTTAGCTTGTGCGCGCTGTATCATAAAGCCTGTCATTGAGTCAACTAGCGTGGTTTTGAATCCTCGGTCGTACGTGGCAAGGAATAGGGTCGCCTGTCCGACCACGTGGGTTTTCCCCGGGTACTTCGGTTTCCTCCAACTGCTAAAGATCTCTACGCGCAAGCGAATTATTGAAATAAAATTAAAACCATTAGTCCAGTCCCGAAATGGCCTAGTTTGTGTCGAGTGGACGTTAAACCCCATTTATATCTCTCGTGTGCAGTTTGGTTTGATAATTTTGAAACTAGTTTAAATGCCATAAATACTGGTCAATCCATTTATGTAATGGGAGATATTTTAATACAGATTATTCAACTACTAATCAATATGCATGGATTACATCAATTAATTACCACCCCAACTGTAGTACTATACGACTGCAGATCTTAGTTTTTGGCCTGATTGTCTAATTGGGGGGTTGGTTTGCCCTGGACACTGTTGTATCTATATTCTTAAGGACTTCACCATTGTGTTTTCTTACCATACCGAAATCAAATAAGTAACAGGAACAGCGATAGCTTTATTTTCTATACGTTTTTATGTCACAACAGTCACACCATAGTCTACATTATAATATTTAAAATTAACAACTCTTTCTCTCGAACCACTGTCCCGTATAAGTCTAGTGCCTAGACCAAGAAAAACCACTACATCGTGAAATGGTCGTCTACATGATCTCTAAAGAATTAAATGGGCGTCTGACTACTCTAGCCCACACTCCCTATATTATAGTTGCCTATTCTTTTGACTGTGTTTATTCTTTTGTGGGGATCACGGTGGCTAAGTGGATAAGGCGTTAGTTAGCTAGCCAGGAGGTCGGGTGTTCGATCCCTGCATTGGCCGAGAAAGTTCATCTCGATTTTCCGGCGTGATTTCCCCTTGTCAGTGATGCAGAAGGAGGGCCTGACATGGACAGCTGCCTAATCATTCGGATGGAACGGAAAATCGAGGTCCCGTGTTCACATTGGAGTCGCGTAAAAGATCCCTTGGCAGTTGGAATTCGATATAAGAGTAGACCGTAGCGCCGCTTCCCAGGCAAAAATTCACCTCATAGCACACTGTATGGCATATGCCCGTCTTCAACAGCCAGGGTTTGGAATAGAACAGTAAGATGTTAAACCCCATTTCATTTCAAGGGCAATTTTTATTCAGAATTATGGTCCTTTATTTAGCGTAATTTTGGTTGTACGCTCGATGGAGGTAACAATTTCTGACGGATCTTATTTCAAACCTTAGCATAATGTGTTTTATGAGGGCAATTTGGATTTAGTATAAGTGCATTTGTGACCCTTTAATTAGTTTATGCGTAAGTATAGCCCTTGTTATCATTTCGCAAGTATAGCCCTTGTAATCTATGTGCCATGACCCCGGGGTCACGTCAAGGTCATGGTTATATATTTATTACAGTATAATAACTTCATTTATCTTACCGTATCTATCAACATATAATATAGTGACAGCTATCCATACACCGTATTGTGTTATAATATGTTCGGACGTCGTGTGCTGAGGCGTGGCCGTGAAATATATATTAGGGGGGGGGGGCTTGAAATTAGACAAAATGATCCTGGATAGCATGTGCATGTTTTATACAGATAGAATTTTAACTAATCCTAATAATTGTTTTAAATAAATAGGAGTCGGGGCCTACTATGTACTATTTTTTATTTGGGGGGGGGGGTCGTCAATGTATATTCAGGCCCCAGGAAAAACAATTGGGTGGGTGGGGGCATGTGTGACGCCCATGGTCGTGTGTACTGGTGAAACTGATCAATATATCTGTTATATTACGTTCAAACGCTAAACGCCATTCAAAGATTATTATTACAGTATTATCGAGTATCATAACTTATACCAACAAAGGGGGGTTGGGATGGCCTTGTGGTCTAGAGTGTCGCGCTTCGACCACTAGCTGGTCGGCCACCTCTGGTTTGCTTTATGGTTTCGAGCCCTGGTGTGAGCGTATGTGGCATGGGGATCGGGGCGCCCTCTCAACCTAATGGGTTTCCTCCTGGCACCCCGGTTTCCTCCCACTGCGTAAGACCCATACGCGCATGCGAATTATTGAAAGTAAATTAAACCATATGTTAGTCCCGAGATGACCTAGTTGTATTGAGTATACGTTAAACCCCTTTCTCTCTCTCTCTCTCTCTCTCTCTCTCTCCCCCTCCCCCCTCTCTCTCTCTCTCTCTCTCTCTCTCTCTCTCTCTGTACCAACGAGGTCATTGTAGTGTGTATATACTGTTGCAGCTACTCTTTTGCGTTTTGTGTCGAGTGGACGTTAAACCCCATTTTCTCTCTCTATAATGTTTTACGTGAGGTTATAGCGACTAGCGATGGGCCACAACGGGGTTTTATAGGAAGAACAAAACACCATCGATCTTTAAGGTGTTATCTTTATTCTCCTAGTCAATAATTATCAAGCAACGCAAATCAGATAGACACAAAGTATCTGGTTAATCGAATATAAACAGTCATCATCGACGTGCCCTTGACACCAAATAAGGCCTTGGCATTGACTAAGTAAAGGGGATCTTAAATGAGAATAGGCTCGGCCACCCGTCTTCATTAGCCCAGTTAAGGAGAAGAACATCCGAGGTCGGTTGCTCAAAACTAAGTTATTTTAATGTTGTTTGTTAACTTCCCGTTAAATTTACTACAGAAAACACTATAGAATACTTTATTTTTTATATAAGCATAAATCTGTAGGAAAAGTTTGCACCACAGAATGTTCGGGTCCTTTATTTCCAGCAACAATCTTTCTCTCCGTTAAAGTTAGCGGATCGTTAAAAGATAATAGAGCTTTGAGCAACCGGCCCAGGACGTTAAACACCATTTAATTTCATTTCATTCACTAACATCTTATAAGGAACTAGATTTATCGATGAAAAAAGTTTATATTTGAGACTCATTAAGTCGCATCGATGTCACCCTTATCAGTGATTGTAGCGGCCTACCGAATATTTACTGCTTATCAGTGATTGCCTGATAACATTTGTGCGGCTTTCCCCATCAGCTCATTCTTAGGAAAATAGGTTTACCGTGTAAATATAAGGATAGATTGATCGACATAAAGGGTGATTTGACACCGAATGCCCTTTGACTAACATCTGATCATTTCATTTACACTACAGTATTTGTATTACCCCTTAAGATCATCACGTAGAGTATTTGTAATACCTATTACGTACAGTATTTGTATTACATATCACGTACAGTATTTGTATTACATATCACGTAAAGTATTTGTATTACATATCACATACGGTATTTGTATTACCTATCACATACGGTATTTGTATTACATATCACATACGGTATTTGTATTACATATCACATACGGTATTTGTATTATATATCACATACGGTATTTGTATTATATATCACATACGGTATTTGTATTATATATCACGTACAATATTTGTATTATACCTTAGGATCATCGCGTATGGTATTTGTATTACATATCATGTACAGTATTTGTATTACCTACCACGTACAGTATTTGTATTACATATTACGTACGGTATTTGTATTACACATTATGTACAGTATTTGTATTACATATCACGAACAGTATTTGTATTACATATCACGTACAGTATCTGTATTACATACAGTATTTGTATTACCTATCACGTATGGTATTTGTATAAGCAATCACGTACAGTATTTGTATTACGTATCACGTTCAGTATTTGTATTGTCTATCACATTACCCAATAGGATGGTCACGTATAGTATTTGTATTACATGTCACGGTACAGTATTTGTATTGTACCTTGGGGTCATCCCGTACAGTATTTGTAATACCTATTACGTACAGTATTTGTATTACATATCCCGTACGGTATTTGTATTACCTATCACGTGCAGTATTTGTATTACACCATAAGATCATCACAGGGTCGCCTGTCCAGCCTCGTGTTTTTTTGATCTCGGTCCTCTGGTTTCCTCCCACTGCTAAAGACCCCTACGTGCCAGCGAATCATAGAAATTAAATTAAACCATAATGACCTAAATTGTGTAGAATGGACGTTAAATAACATTTTTTTTCTCTCTCTCTCTCTCTCTCTCATCACGTACAGTATTTAAATTACAATTTACACTTTTTTTACAAATATAATTTCAGGTCGATAGCGAAGAAGGAACGGGGTGCTGGCCGAAAATGGATGATCGTGAGTTTGGTGCTTGGTACTATTGCACTTGGTCTTGTGATCGCTCTGGTCGTTGTTATCACAAAACGAGGTAAGATTCCAGCACCACCGGAGGGTTCTCCACAGCTGTCAGCGGAAGGTCAAGTTGACGCATCCGAATCTCCAAATCCCGGCGTGTTCCATGATTTAACAAGAACTGAATTATTGTCCCTACAAGATTATCTTTATTCAGATAAAGCCTCGGATTTAAATCTGGTGAGACCAGATAAGGTATCGTTGAGTGCCAGCTACGTCTTCATTACCGATCTTTTGCCACCTAACAAAACCGAAATTCTCGGATATTTAGATGGCAACGATCCAACTCCAATTAGACGAGCCAGGGTGGTTGTATTCAGGGGCGACAAGACACCTGCAGTAGTTGAAGAATATATTGTCTATCCTATACCCAACCCAACCAGACACGACTTATTCAAACTTCGTACCAGGCCTAACCCTATCCCTTTTGCCTACAGACCTATTGGTCTGGTAGAATTAGGAGAAATCCACGAAGCTCTGTTGATTCCACTGCAAGAAGACATTGCGGACATCCTAAAAGAAAGCTTTGATGCCGGATTCGTTGACTGTGGTGACAAATGTTTGACGTTTTATCCCCATCCCATGTCGTCTGCACTCGTTGGAGCTGATACTAGGAAGATGTGGTTTGAAACCAGTTATAAAGTACCTTATTACGGTCTAAACCCAACTGGTTTTATGTTCTTAGGTCAAATAGATGGCCCGGACAAATCTAAATTTTCAATTGAACAGGTTATTTATGGTGGAGAATGGTTTAATTCGGTACAAGAATTCAAGACAGCTTACACGGCCGGTACAGTTACAAAAATCAAGTTGGAGTTTCCAACAGTAGACACAAATCTATTTTCTTCGCTTAATTACAGAGGCGATGACAAACCTTCTAAAAGGGCACCCCAACTGGTTGAGCCGGATGGAAAACGTTACACTCTGAACCACAGACAAGTAAAATACATGGACTGGCAATTTGACTTCAGAATGTCTGCGTTAACAGGACCACAGCTTTACAATATCATGTATGGGAAAGATAGAATAGCATACGAAGTGGGATTACAGGAAATAGCTGTCTTTTATTCTGGTGCTAACCCAGCGGCAAAATTTACCGATTTCGTAGACAGTGGTGTTCTTTTAGGAACTCACGCAAAGAGTTTGATACCAGGCGGAGACTGTCCGGAAACTGCTACCTTCATTCCAGCAACCTTTTTAAGTGAGCTAACAGACGAACCCCACACTAACCAAAGAGCCTTTTGTTTGTTTGAACAGAACACGGGGGTACCATTGAGGCGTCATCTGTCTTACTCCGTAACGGAGGGAGCCTTCTATGGCGGGGTAATGGACAATGTGCTGATATTGAGGACAATCCTCACAGTGGTAAATTACGACTACATATTTGATTTTATCTTTCACCAGAACGGTGCCATGGAAGTGCGAGCAGTGTCCACTGGTTACATTTATACCACGTTCTACAACCAAGCGGAGGAAAAATATGGCTTCCGTTTACGAGAAAACATCCTGGCCAATCTGCATCATCACCTGTTTAATTTTAAAGTTGATTTGGATGTTTTGGGAACTTCTAATAGATACGAGACCCTGGCTATCGAGACCGAGGATGTGGATGTTTCTCGAGAGACTGGGAATCCTGGAGATAAATATAACCAAATATTCTACACCAAAAATCTCAAAAATACAGAAACAGAAGCTGCTTACAAGTTTAATTTCGATACACCAAAATATCACATCATCCATAATGACGCAGAGAAAACAAGCCTTGGGGTACCGAAAGCCTATCGAATTCAAATGAACGGAATGTCAAAACAAACTCTAAGAGAGAACAGTGGAAACGAAGCAACCGTGCCCTGGTCACGGTACCAAATGGCAGTTACAAAATATAAGCACGACGAATTTGGCAGCAGTTCACCATATAAAATGTATGATGGCAGATCACCCATTGTAAACTTTCAAGAGTTTATCGATGATAATGATAACATAGTGGACCAGGTGAGTTGTTAAAGATTAAAGGTGGAGAGAGGGGGGAATGAGGAGAAAGAAGGGGGGGGGGTATAGGTAACAATGATGGTATAGTGAACCAGATGAGTTGAAGGTTAAAGGTAGGGAGAGAGAGGGGGGGGAAGAGGAGAGGGATAGAGAGGGAGAGATAGAGCTGGAGAGAGAGAAAGGGGGTTCAAAGAGGGGAGAGAGAAAAAGAGGAGAGAGAGAGAAAGAGGGAAGAGATAGAGAGGGGAGGGGGAGAGGAGGAGGAGAGAGAGAGAAAGAGTAGAGATAGAGGGGAGAGATAAAGAGGAGAGAGAGAGGAGAGAGAGAAAGAGAAGAGGGAGTGAGAGAAATAGGAGAGAGAGGGAGAAAAAGGAGAGAGAGAGAGAAAAGGGAGAGGAAGTGAAGATGCAGAGTGTTTAATGTATTTGTGCGCCATCTTGAATTACAGTATATAATGCCTGTCTCTTGAATTAAGAGTATAATTATGTGTATATTTCCGTCATCTTAGATTAAGTGTATAATGTATGTTTACGCCATCTTGAATTGTTCGCCATATTCAATATCTTAAATGTGGGGTATCTAATGTGTATATGTACGTTATCTTGGATGTGGACCACCTTCTGTGCATGCGCGCCATTTTGAATGTACGAGTATCTCCTGTGTATGTGCACCATCTTGAATGTAGAGTATATAATGTGTATTTGTTCGCCATCTTGAATGTAAGAGTATATAACGTGTATGTGGCGCCAACTTGAATGTATAATGTGTATATGTGCGCCATCTTGAATGTAAGAGTATATCATGTGTATTTGTTCGCCATCTTGAATGTAAGAGTATATAATGTGTATTTGTTCGCCATCTTGAATGTAAGAGTATATAATGTGTATTTGTTCGCCATCTTGAATGTAAGAATATATAACGTGTATGTTACGCCATCTTGAATGTATAATGTGTATATGCGCGCCATCTTGAATGTAGAGTATCTAATATATATGTGCGCCAACTTGAATGTATAATGTGTAGATGTGCGCCAGCTTGAATGTAGAGTACATAATTTATATATGTGCGCCATCTTGAATGTTAGAGTATCTAATGTGTATATATGCGTCATCTTGAATGTACGCCATCTTGAATGTTAACAACATGATGTGTATGTGCGCCATCTTGAATGTTGAGTATATAATATGTATATGAGCCATCTTGAATGTAGAGTATATAATGTGTATGTGCGCCATCTTGAATGTTGAGTATATAATGTGTAGATGTGCACCATCTTGGATGTAGAGTATCTAATGTGTACATGTGCGCCATCTTGAGTGTATAATGTGTAGATGTGCGCCATCTTGAATGTCGAGTGTATAATGTGTATATGTTCGCCATCTTGAATGTAGAGTATCTAATATGTGTAGATGTGCTCCATCTTGAATGTAAGAGTATATAATGTGTATATGTTCGCCATCTTGAATGTAGAGTATATAATGTGAATGTGGTGCCATCTTGAATGTGAGAGTATCTAATGTGTATATGCGCCATCTTGAATGTAGAGTATATAATGTGTATGTGCGACATCTTGAATGTTGAGTATATAATATGTATATTTGCGCAATCTTCAATGTTGAGTGTATAATGTTTATCATGAATCTGGATTGTCCAATATTGTATGTAGATATATGTGTCCTTGTTTTCAGGATCTGGTCCTATGGCTCACTATGGGAGTTCACCATATTCCACATACAGAAGATCTTCCTATAACACCTTCACCCGGTGCTCATCTAAGCTTTGCTCTACTGCCTTATAATTACTTTAAGGAAGATCCTTCCATGACGTCACACGATTCAATAACTGTAGCCCTTAAAGATCAAACCAATCCACAAAATGGCGTCATGTTTAGGAGATACCATAATGCAACAGGAAGACCAACAAATATTAATTTGCCTTCAGATAATTTATCTGACTATGAAGATAATCCAGATCTTGTTTTACAGAGTAGGAAAAAATTCGGTCTTTTGTAGAATATTTTTTACACATCAAGATGTGGAGGTATATTGTTGTCAACACTGTCCGTCCCTCGGTCTAGTTGTCCGTTCATCTTCTGCCAGTGTTCTTGGGCTTAATATTATGATAGGGTTGAGGAATGCTCCTATTGATTTGTAAAGACTACGGGCGACTACTCTCGGTGTTATATTACCTCTGATCACAGCCTGACAGTCGCCCTAGGCTAAAACGGGGGTTGGGTTGGATGGTCGAATGGTAAGCACATGCGCGCTGTATCATAAGGTTTGTCATTGAGTCAACTGGCGTGGTTTTGATTCCCCGGTTGCATGTGACAACCCCATTGGTTTTCTCCTGGTCCTCTCTGTTAAAACACAGTAACTGTCCAGTTGCATTCAGTTTGGAAACAAGTTTCAGAATTTACAAACTATTTCTTATATTCAACATTTGTTATAATGACCTCTCCTAATGACCAAATATTTTCAAGTCAATACATATTTTGGTTGTGTTAAATATAGCATTATGCTGTCTCACTTCATAAATTATATGTTGAAAATCAAATTGATACATTTTCTGTGACTTTTTTTTAATCCTTCTTTACCGGCAAAATATTAAAATGCGACAGCCTGTTTGGTCTTCTGGGGCGGCCTTGATACTTTTGTTTTACCTCCAAAATAATAAAACGCGACAGCCTGTTTCGTCTGCTGTGGCGACTGTCTAGATATGGTGGGTGTATGTCTCTTTGTTGTGCAGCTTATTGTTTTTAACATTTCTTCTCCGGTCGTAAAACTTAGAGTAGATTAGATCCAAATTTAAATACAGCGGAATAATCATGACGTTCCTGAGAAATTAGTGGAGAATTTATATTTCTATTATTTTGTAATTAAATGAATTTTAAAAAAAATTATTTTGTGTGTCTGTTTCTAAATTCGTATAGCCAAATCAGTTAATACATATTTCTTGAAGTTAGGGAGGATTGTGGGGAGCAGTTTTACATCTTAAAATGGCCTTGTTAATTATGGAATTTCGTATTGGGTCGAGGGAAGCAGGGCTGTGTTGGAGCAGTTGGTCATCATAATAAAAAGCGATGTATTAACTTGGAGATAACTCTGTCCAGTTTTAAACACCCAATAGATTTAAGAATGATAACAATGATCGGGCTAGCTTTAAAGATTCGAATTACTTTTCCTATTAACAAATCATCCCATTTGCAATACCATTGGTACACGAATCGTGTACAATAATGCATTCCAGACCCATTTTAAACGAGGGACTTGAAGAACGAGGCTAGACGGTGACGCATATTCTTCTTATCTGGAGACATAGAACATGTTGACAGGAATAATTAGGCGCTTGAGATTTACTTTCGATTGAGACATCAAGCGTATTTCGCCGAACATAACTGGTTTCCGATTAGATTAAAGACGGAAATGATTGAATGTCTATACATTCAATTACAATATTATATGCGTTGTGACCCTTTTGTGTCAATTTCCAGGTCCCAACTATTAGCGATTTAGCTCCTTTAAATTAAATCCATGGCCACTCAGCGAGTGGTCAATTTTGAGGAGGTACCAATGACAGTTAAATCACGAAATATAACGTCTAGATTCAAACTTTTATTAATTAAGTGACCGAGGAGCCGCCCTGGCTCAGTGAGTAAGACGCTGACTCGCTAAAGTTCCTAGGTTTTGCTCTCCTGATTGCATATCCTATGAAAATGGGGAATCTGAGATTTTATGATGCCAGAGAACGTACTGTTTTTGGTGAAAGGAGCCTTTGTACAATTAATTTGAAAAATACTCCAGTTTCCAAATGGCCTGTGTTTTGGTGTTGCTACTTTTAAAAACGTTAATGTCAAGGAAATCTATGCGCGGTTAATTTGACAGATGGATGATTCTTTGTTCAGATTGTCGAAAAACGTCACAAACTCTTCTAGTGTGTACGTCCAGACAATGAAAACTTCATCTAACAAACGTCCATAGAATTCTGGTTTTAATGGGCAGAGTGGCAGGGCTACCCTTTCCCACTCCGCCATGAAGAGATTTGCATAACTTTGGGCATATTTGGTTGTGACAGCGAAGTCATTCCTCCACAGACAAATGTCGAGTAATTTGAGGATTTCTTCGTCTGGTCTGATACTTGCGGGTTCCTAAGAAATGCTTTGGTAACTGCTTCAACTTCTGTGATATTATCAATGTTCGTGTACATGCTCTGTGCTTCGATGGATATTGAGATGATGTTCATACGATAAATTCATAAACAATTAGCACGAAATTATACCATAATCGTTTTTCTACGGTAACTACGGTTCGACCCTTTTGTATGTGGAAGTCACCTGGAGGTATGATATAAAACTAAACAAGAGAAAAACCGATTATATTTTCACACAAAATATAATTTGATAGGATGTAACAGGAAAGAAAATACGGTACTTCTAAAATTATGAAAAATTGTGTCAATTATATTTTAGTCATAAAAACGAAACGCGTTGATCTGTATTTTAACCAGATTGGTCATTGAGTCAACTGGCGTGGTTTCGATTCCCCGGTTGTACATGAGAAATAGGCTATAAGAAATACATATATCCCATGTGGTCTGTAGGCAACACATTGGGACACCAAGAAAATGGGCGTGGCTCTGACTCTGGGGGTCGGGCAATCACCAATATATAATAGGGGTCATCCTTAGTTTATAAGGAATAAATATAGAAAGTTTTCAAGACGATCGATTAAGAATTGCGGCTTGTAAACGACACACAGACACACAAAAAGAACCTGTCCGTTGCTTTGCCCCTGGGTATTGCGCATGCACCACATCACGAACAATGCGGACGTTCCTAAGGGTAGAGGGAATCATTATGCCACGTTTCAAGATGATGTGTTAGGTAATGCCTGTAGATGACAAACAAATACAAGAAATGGGCGGTGCTCCTCCACTTGGTGTTAGGGATCGCCCTTTTAAAAGGTATAAGGAATCAATATGACTTTATTTTTCAGACGGTCGATTAAGAATTGTGGCTTGTAGGCGACACACAGACACACAAACAGGGGCCTGGCAAGTAAACGATCCCTTGGCAGTTGGAAGTCGATAAAAGAGTAGGCCGTAGCGCAGCTGCTGCGGGCAAAATCTCCTTCATAGCACACTGCATGGAGTATTCCCGTCTTCATTAGCCCTGTTTAGCAACAAAACAGTAGGACGTGAAACCTCATTTCATTTCATGTCCTTTTATTGCACACGTTTTATTGCGCCTTCTCAACCTTGTGGGTTTCCTCGGGGCACTCCAGTTTCCTCCCACTGCTAAAGACCCAAGCGAATTATTGAAATAAAAATTGAAAACCATACGTTAGTCCCAAAGGACCTAGTTTGTGTCGAGTGGACGTTAAACCCCATCTCTCTCTCTCTCTCTCTCTCTATTTCACAAATCTATATTTATAGAGGTCGGTTTGACACATTTGTCACTAATGATTTGACGTTGAATGGTACACGTACAAACTTGTACATTTAACGAATTGAGAATATAATTAAATGTCAAAGGTTTAAACTATTATCTGTATTCCCTGAAATAGGCACACATCCACCACAGCTGGCTTTAGTCACTGTGACTTCAGATTACGATCAAACACATCTTGGCTGCCAATATTTAACACTGGTGAGTATTGGCGAGAAATTGACATCATACGTGGGTCTTTAATGTGATCGATGAGTAGGTCAATTTGTACAGACTTGGCATGATTATTTGTCCCTCTCAAAAACAAATTTCCTTTAAAGCGAGAATTTTATATTTTAAGAAAGTCAAAACCTAATTATTTCTATGTCTTTCACTCAATAGGTTGTCAACTCACTGATACGTCATAGGTATCATTCTCACACTTAAAAATCTATAACATAATTTCAAATCTGGAATGGACACTAATTGACACTAATTTATTACAGCAACAGTATTACAATGTTAAAGAATCAAGAGAGCTACTCATTTGTCTTAAAAACCTCAGCTAATTTATACTTAACTTTGAGATCTTAAGGCGTTAATTAAAACATGCATGCACATATATTATTAACTATATTAAATATGGAACTACACAAAGAATATCATATTGATGTTTGGAATATTGCGGCAATCGGCTAACCTACTATAATCTTATTGATGTTTATGACACGGTGGGTCAGCAATCGGACAACTATTTTTTAACTTAAACTTTCTCACCCTGTACCTATTGCGGAACAGTAATCTAAGTATGGTAAAGTATAGCCGTTGAAAAATAAAATTCTAAGATGGTGTGGTAAATGAGGTTTTAACGTTGTCGGGAGATAGATTTTGGAGGATATGATTTTGGAAATTTTGTTATTTTGGAGATTCCAATCTAAATTTTGTTCAACAGTAAGTCCTAATAACACTGCTTCAGATACATCTTCTAATGATTCTCCATTAATTTTTAGTGATAAGCAGTTTGTGTTTGATTGGTATTTTGAAGCTATTAGCATGGTTTTGTTTTTTTAAGCATTTATGACCATACCATTATCATTACACCAATTAAATACATTTAGCGTATCCTCTTGAAGGGCAAGGTTCTGCGATCTGACCTACACAGCTGTGAGAACGCGTCTTTTTTCAACTCTGAACTTTTGCAGCCATTTTCTCGTATGGTGTCGATCACGTTTGCCAGCGACCGTATGCATTTACAGGGTCGCCTTACGGTCGTAGAAGCTTCACTAGGACGTCATCCCGGTCTGACGTCATCCCGGTCTGACGTTGACATTAGACTGTTGACGGCACGGCCCTATATAAGAATATTATTTCAATGCTGTTTTATTTAATCGACAATATGCTGCCATCAATCTGAAAGTTATTACCAAATTTACAAACTCGGAATACTGAGCGCACTATGATATCCCGCAAAGGAAAATGATGGAACACGCTCGTGGCATTCAGTGGGCTTCGACTATTTGCGGTTGGGAACGGCTGATTCCGGCTATAAACGGTAGATTCCGGTAGCAAACGACCTGTCCACTGGAGCCAGGTGTTATGACGTCATATGTGGATTGTGGGTTAGGATAAGGGTTAGGCTTGGCCAAGGGTTAGGGTAAGGGATAGCCCCGTCTAAATCTTGCGACTGACGACATCTGCAGGCCACATCCCTTTCCCTAACCCTTATCCAAACCCACAATCCACACATGACGTCATAACACCAGGCTCAGGTGGATGGAAACAAATGCTTACCGAGTGATGATCCCACAAGAAGAGAAGACAACTCCTACAATATTTACTTTAATTTCATAAACAAATATTAAGAACGCTTATTGTTCTCAACACCTTTGAATATTTGATGAAATGAAATGGGGTTTAACGTCCTACTGTTCTTCTCCTACCGGGCTAACAAAGACGGTTAAAAAGTTTGTAAGTTCAAAACCAATGATAAAATATTTCGTGATATATTAATCGTTACATCGCCCATTGTAAAAGCAAATATGTCGGCGTTAGGGAGATTCAAAGAGGTTGAAAACAACTCACAACAGTTCAGCGATATCCCCCTGGCGTCGGCAACCTCGTGGGGTTTCTCTGTGTGCTCCGGTTTCCTTCCACTGCTAAAGACCCGTATGTGCAAGCGAATTATTAAAATAAAATTGAACCGCAAGTTAGTCCCAAAATGAACTAGTTTGTGTCGAATATATGTTAAACCCCATCCCTCTCTATCTTACACCCTAGCTGGGAGTGAATGTCAAAATATGTCTAACGAATCACGTCACTAATACAAGTTCAAGCGGCCGTGACCCGTCTATCATCAACCGATTATAATATATAAAGAGGGTTTGACACTCATCATAAAGAGAGAGGGAGATAAGTCGAGATAATAGCTGATCAGGTGCACAAAATATCATGATAATAAAAACAACATGGCTGCTGTAATGATAAATATCGTTCTAGTATCTATTCCACATAGCGAGAGGGAGAGAGAGAGAGAGAGAGAGAGAGAGAGAAATGGGGTTTAACGTCCACTCGACACAAACTTACGTATGGTTTTCAATTTTTATTTTGTTAATTAGCTTGCGCGTAGGGGTCTTTTGCAGTGGGAGGAAACCGGAGGAAACCCACGAGGTTGAGACGCATGGCGACGTAAATGTTGCGGGTATCATTTTAGAATTCCCCATGTATGGGGTTAGATGGCCGAATAGTTTGCACATGCGCGCTGAATCATGAGGTCTGTCAATGAGTCAACTGGTGTGGTTTCGATTCCCTGGTTGTATGTGACAAGGACAATGGTCGCCTGACCAACCTCGTGGGTTTTCTCCGGGTCTCCCGGGTTCTCTCTAACTAATAACGACCCGCTACGCGCAAGCGAATTTTTGAAATAAAATTAAACTATATTGTACTGGGCGAGCGTCTTAAGAATACAATCTTTCTAATTATGTGGGTGGAGTTTACGGAAGTCAATAAAGAACAACTTTCTTTCTTTTCTAAAATTCTATATTAATCATCGTAAAAAACTGAAAAGATACAATAAACAATACTTAAGGATTCATTCTGTCAAAGACATTTGCAATATTTAAACACCTATTCATTCTTTCACATTCTATAGAAGGGAGGGGGATACCGAATTCCACAGCATAGGTGAAAATCAGTATATATTCAATGAGTAGGCCTATTAAAAAGGAAACAATGAAATTACAGGTCTGACCCTACTATAATGATATAAAGTAGTAGTTGCATGTAAATAAACATATACCGCAGCTAATCAAGTCTTGGGAATGACCTGAGCAAAAGGAGGTCAAATAGGGTCGACACCGCCACTGACCACGCCAAGATAGAAAACTTGGAACAATGCATATTTCCACTAAATTATTACTTGACACATATTAAAAACTTATCCAACATATAAATAAAGTGCTATACTTGACTTTCGATACAATTAAATACCTCATTCCCCATTATAATAGCAGAAATGCATCTTTCTTTCGTTCACTGCTTGACTCGCGCCAGAAATCTTTCGTAGCGACACTACCGGTACTATACAAAATGTGGAATGGACATTTTACAAAAATTATTAACGAAGAATATGAAACGAAATAATAAAATTGAATGTATTAATAAATGACGTTCATCACATGGCTCCCCTAAATTGTGAATTTCCTTATCATCAATTTAAAAAATAAACTAGATAATATAAACACATAAAAAAAATGCATGCACACACTAAATAAAAGGTCTCTTGAAAAAACTAAACTGGCAGTGCACACAATACAATAGATTTCCTAAATGTTCTATCATTTTCATTGTCCACCAGTTTGGAAATTAATCAGAGAAAGTCAAAAATTCACTTTTAACACTAAACGTTCTATTTTGGCTCCTCGACGGGATAACCGGTCTCACACGTTAACTGAATTAGACATTAGTAAAACAAGTTTGTGAAATCAATGAGAAAATGTCGAAAATTCACTTTTTTCAAAACAAAGCGTTCTATTTTGGCTCCTCGACGGGGGTAACCGGTCTCACGCATTCATTCGAATTAGGCAACAGTAAAACGAGTTTGTGAATAGGTCTGTCTAAGTATTTCTTCATAGCAATAGTTTTGTCTACAGTTCGATCACCAATAGACAAACGCACTTTACGAACAAGTTCATCATCACTCTTGTAAACTTCACACACTCGACCCAATTTCCATTCATTTCGTGGGAGGTTGTCGTCTTTAATTAATACAACATCATCTATCTCAAAATTTCTAACTTCTTTTGTCCATTTAGTTCTTTTCTGTAATGTTTGAATATAATCTGAGCTCCACTGATTCCAAAACTGATTTGCTAGGAATTGAACTCTTCTCCATCTTTTCTTTGAATAAACATCTTGTTGTAAAAATATACCAGGGGGAGGTAATAATATTTGGGGTTTTAAAGTCAACAATTGGTTCGGTGTTATAGGATTTGGATAATCTGGATCATTGATGTCATTAACAGATAACGGTCTACAGTTAACAATCGATTCTGCTTCAACAAAGAATGTTCTAAGAGTTTCATCATCCAAAATTGTTCCATGATTATGTAATAAGGCGACCAATACGTTTCGGACTGATCGTATAAGTCGCTCCCATGATCCGCCCATGTGGGATGACTCTGGAAAATTCATTTTGAAATGAATCCAATCACATTCATCTTTCAATAATTCACTTTTAATTCTGTTATCATCCATTTGGTCTATATTCATTTGTAGTTCATTTATGCCACCTACAAAATTCGTTCCTTGGTCTGATCTTAGTTGACGAATGGGCCCTCGGCGACAAACAAAACGACGATAGGCATTTAAAAATGAGTCTGTAGTCATGTAGTTGGATACTTCTAAGTGTACAGCACGAGATGCCATACAGACGAATATGACACCATATCGCTTTAGTTCACGCCGTCCTTCTTTTACGTAAAATGGACCGAAATAGTCTACTGCTGCATAAGTAAATGGTGCACTGGGTTCAAGTCTGTCTTTGGGTAATGATGCCATTTTCTGCACTTCTGTACTACCATAAAGTCTTTTACAAATTACACATTTGGTTATAACATTCGATACTACTGCCTTTCCTCCTATTAACCAATAACCAGATGCTCTAATTAGGTTGTGGGTATAGGCTCTACCTTGATGATTGGATCTTTCATGATAATATCTTATGATTAATTCTGTGATGTGACTACGTTCAGGCAATATTATAGGATATTTTGTATCTTCTGGAATATCAGCATTCTTGATTCTTCCACCAACTCTCAACAAACCATTAGTATCTATGAAGGGATCAAGCTTGTACAGTCTGTTTGAAGTTTTCAACACTTTCTTTCTTTCTTTCAAATCATGTCTATTCTCCGAATTTCTGTCTTTCTGTAGTGGCTCTAAAATCTTGATTTCCTCTTCAAAGTACCCTTTCTGCAGTTGTTTAATGATTTGTATTTCAGCTTTCTTGAGGTCAGTAACAGTTGATGGTTTAAATGTACCATTATTTAGTAGTAAGGTTGTTGAATCTTTCTTGAAGCGTTCTTGTATACGAAGGCAAAATGAAATGGCTAACTTTAATTTATGCCAGTTGGAGAACGATTCAAATCGTTGAAGGAGTGAAGGGGATTCTTTCGTCTTCGTTGCTAAAGTTACCAATTTCTTCACTTCTGGATCTTCAGGATTAATTATCTTACAGTCTTCTATATCATCTGGTTCACTATAATCATTACCATAGAGAAATTGTGGTCCTTTCCACCATCTTTCACAGTTGACTAATTCATGGGCTCTTAACCCTCTTGAGGCTATCTCGGCTGGATTCTCAGTTCCTTCTACAAAGTACCAATCATCGGGTGAAGAATGGTTCCGTATTTGTTGTATTCTGTTTGCTACATAAATGTGGAATCTTTTGGCATCATTGGCTATGTAACCCAAGACAACTCGGCTATCTGTCCAATAATATTCTTTATAATCTGTATAGGTTAGCTCTCTTCTCAACATTGCAGCTACTTTAACTGATACCACTGCGGCTGCCAACTCCATTCTAGGGATAGTAACTGGTTTTGAAGGAGACACCCTAGATTTAGCAACGGCTAAGGTACAGTAAATTTGGTCATCTTCATTCCGTAATTTGATGAATGAGCATTGTCCTATGCCAGAAAATGATGCATCGGAAAAATGATGGGCTTCTATAGATTTAATGGCACCAAAATCTTCTGGGCAAAATGATCTCTGGATTTCTAGATCTCCTAACATTGATAATTCTGATCTCCATCTTGTCCATCTTGATCTGATATCATCTGGTATTTCATCATCCCAGCCAATATTATCTGTACACAGTTCTTTCAGTATTCGTTTACCAATAAGAATACAAGGTGACACCAATCCCAAAGGGTCAAATACTGAGCTAACAGTTGAAAGTATTCCTCTACGGGTCAGGGGCCTATCTTGAAGATTGATTCTAAACTGAAATGTGTCATTCTGTATACACCATTGAACCCCCAAGACTCTGTCTATCATTTGAGTATTGTTATCAATATTAAAGTCTATATCTTTTGCTCTATCAGGTAGGGGTACATCTTCTAATACTTCTTTCTTGTTACTTAGAAATTTATGTAGTCTTAATCCACCTCGTTCACACATCTTGGTTGATTTATCTATTAAATCTTTGGCTTCTTCAATTGTAGCAACCGATTTCAATCCATCATCGACATAGAAATCTTTTCTTATAAAATCTGCCGCCTTCTTTCCATACTCTTCTTCATATAGATCAGCAGTTGCTTTTAATCCATAATTCGCACACCCCGGTGATGAGGTGGCTCCGAAAAGGTGAACTGTCATGCGATAAGTTGTTGGTTCCCTGGTGAAGTCATTTTCTTCCCACCAGAAGAAACGTAGGTAGTTGCGATGTTCTTCATTTACTTTGAATCGGAAAAACATCGATTCAATATCACATATAAATGCTATTCTTTCTTGTCTGAATCTACATAAGACACCAAGTAAACTGTTGGTCAGGTCTGGACCTTGAAGTAATGTATTATTCAAACAGGATCCATTATAAGTTATGCTGGCATCAAATACAATCCGTAACTTGTCAGGTTTCTTAGGATGGTATGTGCCAAAATGGGGTAAGTACCATAACTTTCCATCTTGAATTTTCAATTCATCATCTGGGACTCTCTCAGAATAACCTTTGTTCATAATATTCTCCATAAATGTAATATAATGTTGCTTATATATTTCATCTTTCTGTATAAGACCATTCAATCGTTTTAATACAGCAGGTTTGTTGTCTGGTAGACGAGTGTCTAGATTCCTAAATGGTAGAGGCATTTGAAACTGGCCATTTTCTATCTGATGTATGCCTTTCTTCATAATATCCATGAATCTATTATCTTCATGAGAAATAAACTTGTCTTGTGTACCTTCATGAAAATCCATGTCAAACAAATTATTAATTTGTTTTACAGTTAGTACTTCTTTTACATTGGTTCGAAAGGAAAAATGACAAGGTTTATCTTCCAATGTAGATGTCATACAAACATTCTTTGAATATTCTGTCCCATTGTCAGCATCGTCAGAATAAGTTTTGGTATCTCCATCAACCATCCCTACAATGCCCCATCCTAATAGTGTTTTTAATCCATATGGTTCATTGTCTTCACCAGGTATAACTTCAATAGGTTTTACAGCTTTGATACAATTTAAACCAATAAGTAGTCCAATTCTAATCTTCTGACCTTCTGGTAATAAATATTCAGCAATCTGTTTAAGATGATCATACTTCATTGCAGTTTCCTTTCTGGGAATCTGGCTCTCATGTGCTGGTATCATTGGACGAACATAGGTGATTGGAAGATTAATTTCTGCATTCTCAAATAAACCGGTGACAGAAAGTCCAGAAATTCTTTTGCTGGAAATGGTCTGTGTTCCATGCATTGTAGATAAATCTAGATCAACATTCGGGCCATCTACACCTAGTTCAATTTGTAATTGCTCATCAATAAAACAGGAGTCTGATTGTTCATCAATTACACAAACAGTCAATTCATCATGATTAGTATTATTTTCGTGTTTCAGTTTTACTGGTACCAACTGGGAATGTGAGTGAGTTGGATTTTTCATAATTTTGTTGACTACTGAAGTTTTCTTAATTGAATCAGCCTTCATTGGTGTAGTTTCTTCCGATTTCGAGAATTTAAATCGATCAGTTCTCCGATTTAAATTTTCATTCTGTCTATAAGGTTTGTAGTCATTGTCATGCAACGCTGTTGGGTGGAATCTTTTACAAATGGTACAAATTCTTTTCATTCGGCAGTCCATTCGCATATGTCCCCATGTTAGACAACCCCTACATAAAGATTCCTCTTGACAATATTTAAATCTTTCTAGATATGGCTTCCTTAAGAAGTCAGGACATTCATTGATATCATGGGTTTTCTTGCATAGATGACATTTCAAAGATCTATCTTCTCTCTCAAAGTTTTGGCTAGCTGAACTTGGCCTATGTATTTCATTTGAGGCTGTATTAAAAGTTCTTGAGATATTTCTTCGTTCATTTGGTTGTGGCCTGAATTGTCGAAATTCATGCTCATTTCTCATGGTACGATTTCTTTGAGGTTCAATTTCCTCTTTTCCAGACCGGAATGATGTAATTGGATTACAGCTGATGCGTGCTTCCTTTTCAATAAATTGACAAAATGCTGAGAAATCTGGATAACCACCAATACCATCATTCAGTTGATTATCGACAATTCGACTCCATCTCGAAACAAGATATCCAGGCAGTTTTCTTAACATCTGAGGTATTTGTATGTCTTCATTGCTGCAAGAGCAGATTGCAGATGATCTGAAAATTCTCGAAGACCATTTCCATCATTTGGTAATATTCTATTCCATTCTCGTATACTCTTTCTATATTCTTCGGCTACAATAAATGGATCACCATACTTCTTATCTAACTTCTCTTTTGCTTTCTGGTAGGCTTCTTCTGTATCAAGTAACAAAAATCCTTTTATGGTATTCTTGGCTTTACCATCGGTATAGAAACCAATATAAAAAAGTCTTTCTGAAGGATTATCGGTTTTTTGTTCGATAAAGGTTTCAAAATTTTTCTTCCAGTAGGGATACTGTAGAATGTTTCCTCTAAATACTGGAGGTTCAGGTTTTGGTAATGCGTCTTTGGTATATTTGTCCGCTATAATGTTGACTAGTTTAATCATACTGTCGGCTTCTATCGGTGAATTTATATCGGATTGTACAGATTTAGCTGGTTGGAAATTTGTTGCATTTGGATTGAGTGTTGTTACTTGATCATCCAGGTAATTTTCTAAAATATCTTTTGAGCAGTTAGGAAGTTCAGGAGGTTCTACCGGGTCTAAGTCTAAAGCATTTATTTCAGCCTGGGTTACTGCCAATTCTTTTCTGATTTTGAGTTTGTTCAAGGCTGCTTGTGCAGTCATCTTAGCTACCTGTACAGCTGCCTGTGCTTCAGTCTCAGCTTCAGTAAACATTAATTCTGCTTTAAGTCTTGCTGCTTTGGCTGCTCGTTCTGCTCTGCATTCTGATGAAGTTATGCTTTTATGGCCTGTTGATGAATGTGAATGACTAGATACTGTATCCCTTTTATCTTCAGTCAGAATCTTTAAATGATCTATCATTTTGATTGTTTCAGATGCGTACCTAGCAAATGTTTCTGTATGAATAGCTCTATCTTCATCATTCTCAATGATATTTTCTGCTTCGGTGGAGGCCTGATGAAAATCATCTAAAACTCTTGATAAATCTTCTCTATCATGTTGAGCATCTGTCGGATCTGTGTATAACTTATTTTTCAAATTGTCTTTCACTTTTTTCATAAATTTTTTCCATAGTCTATATGACGATAGGTACTGTCTTTCTATTTCAGTTTTGTTCTCAGACATGTTGGAATAAATTCTTTCGTTCTTGGAATTTTACTATTCTATCAAGTCAATCTGTATGTAGCTACTCATAGGTTGAGTAGCCGAAAGGTTGAGTTTTTTTACTGTACTGGGCGAGCGTCTTAAGAATACAATCTTTCTAATTATGTGGGTGGAGTTTACGGAAGTCAATAAAGAACAACTTTCTTTCTTTTCTAAAATTCTATATTTATCATCGTAAAAAACTGAAAAGATACAATAAACAATACTTAAGGATTCATTCTGTCAAAGACATTTGCAATATTTAAACACCTATTCATTCTTTCACATTCTATAGAAGGGAGGGGGATACCGAATTCCACAGCATAGGTGAAAATCAGTATATATTCAATGAGTAGGCCTATTAAAAAGGAAACAATGAAATTACAGGTCTGACCCTACTATAATGATATAAAGTAGTAGTTGCATGTAAATAAACATATACCGCAGCTAATCAAGTCTTGGGAATGACCTGAGCAAAAGGAGGTCAAATAGGGTCGACACCGCCACTGACCACGCCAAGATAGAAAACTTGGAACAATGCATATTTCCACTAAATTATTACTTGACACATATTAAAAACTTATCCAACATATAAATAAAGTGCTATACTTGACTTTCGATACAATTAAATACCTCATTCCCCATTATAATAGCAGAAATGCATCTTTCTTTCGTTCACTGCTTGACTCGCGCCAGAAATCTTTCGTAGCGACACTACCGGTACTATACAAAATGTGGAATGGACATTTTACAAAAATTATTAACGAAGAATATGAAACGAAATAATAAAATTGAATGTATTAATAAATGACGTTCATCACATATATGTTAGTCCCGAAATTACTTCGTTGTGTTGAGTGGACGTTAACCCCATTTTTTTTCTCTCTCTCTCTCTCTCTCTCAATCTATGAAGGAGAAAGGGCCGAGTTGTTGACTGGTGTGATGTATTACCGGAACCGGAAGTGGTCAAGATGGCGCTGATGTTTTCTCGTTCATTTACTTGCTTTATATTTAATTTCAGATCGACACTGAATGAAAGAAGGGCTGTAGGAGGAAATGGATGTTCTTGATTTTAATGCTTCGGTCTTTTGATCGCCTTGTAGTTGTCACAAACCAAGGTAAACGCCTAGCACCACCAGGCGCCCCCCCTCCCCCGCCTAGATCGGTAGACGACCAAGTTGACGCATCATCTATATCCGACACTGAATTATCTAAGAATATTTACAAAGTAGTGCATCATAACTAGAAACTAGAAGCAGGGTGGATCACCATAAATTTGATTTCTCGACACATAACCAATGATGACAGCCATAACCATGTAATATTCTGTTTGTTACGTCATTATCTCTTCAATATACAACTGGTGGTAGTTTTTTTCTTTGATGTGAATAGCAGTTATATCTCATAACAACCTGTCATGACGTCATAATAAGTTGATATATTCTTCATATCAACCGCTGATTACGTCACGACAGGTTGATATTTCATATCAACCGCTAATGACGTCATGTCAGGTCGATGTATTCGACTCATATCAACTGCTGATGATCAAAATAATACATAAAACACAAAAATAAATTTTTATTATTTTGACAATTAAAAATTATTATGGAACAGTTTGAAACATTCAAGACATCTTTCAGAATCTTCTTTCCGTCCACACACTCCTAGACTCGAAAAGTATTTATCGCCCAAGATTTCCATTATAAACTATTTTTGGGTACAGTCCATGCACTTAAATAAAACATTCGGCCAAATCCTTCTGTCTATAAAACATAGCAAAAGCCTTCAATCGTAGTTCACTGTCAGAATTATCGGGAAAGAATGTCTTTTGATCCAAATTGTCTTTAGGCTTTGGATAGATCCTCATCGATAGTTGCATTCACACCAATTCCATCGTCAGTATGTCTGCTAAAAGGGACTGATTATTCGTCTGACTTCGTATTACTTTCCATTTTGTTTTTGTATGAAATTCAATTCTTCAAAATGGCGCTGTGTTTACAAAAATACCATCTCGTAATTGCACGTGATTAATTTGGTAATCTTCGTTATTTGACGGAAACTACGGAGCCGTTATCCAATCATTGTTGAATATTAATTGAAAAGTCCATTTAGATTTAAGGGTGGGCGTTGTATATGTCAGATATTAACCAATCATACCTCAGTTGCTATATTTATATCACCCTTGGGCTGCGCCCGCGGGTTATATAATATAGCTACCTCGTGTAGGTTAATATCCTATACTTAGCCCAGTTGATTCAGGGTAGGGCATTGCAACTCATGCCATTTGCCTCGTGAAAATAATTCTCTTTTATCTGTCAAGAACACACGGACGAGTTGTGTCGCTTGTGGAACCAACTTGCATGCGTTTTTTTAACAATTTACAGGCTGTGACTCAAGCATTGCCATCGGTGATCACCTGACGGATTATAATGGTTGTGATCATGGATGAAAATAGTTTACTCAAAGGTCACGAGATGTGAACAGGGCTAGCGCTAATCCCAACCATAACGCTAACCCGAAATACAATCTGGCCAACAATCATGTGCCCTAACCTTACTTACATCTCAGCAACCATGTGCCCTAACCTTACTTACATCTCAGCAATCATGTGCCCTAACCTGACTTACATCTCAGCAATCATGTGCCCTAACCTGACTTACATCTCAGCAATCATGTGCCCTAACCTGACTTACATCTCAGCAATCATGTGCCCTAACCTTACTTACATCTCAGCAATCATGTGCCCTAACCTAACTTACATCTCAGCAATCATGTGCTCTAACCTTACTTACATCTCAGCAATCATGTGCCCTAACCTTACTTACATCTCAGCAATCATGTGCTCTAACCTAACTTACATCTCAGCAATCATGTGCTCTAACCTTACTTACATCTCAGCAATCATGTGCCCTAACCTAACTTACATCTCAGCAATCATGTGCCCTAACCTGACTTACATCTCAGCAATCATGTGCCCTAACCTGACTTACATCTCAGCAATCATGTGCCCTAACCTTACTTACTGTAGCTGCTGCTAACTAGACATAGTAAAAGCTGCTCAAATTGCGGTAGGTTTGCTGAATGATTTTCCAAACATCAAAACAATATTCTTCAATGAAAAGATTTAATGACAATAATACTTCAGGACATCAATCTCATAATATGACAGGGGCCTGTTTCACAAAATTTTAACTTAAGATAAAATTCAAATTTTAGTACATACTTAAATCTGATTGGCTAAGCGCTAAAATCAATCTAATACTATCCAATCGTATTACTAAAATCGGATTTTATCTTAGTTAAAATTTCGTGAAACAGGCCCCAGGTCAATAAGACATAGATCTGAACTGCAGATTCAGGATAACATCATTTTAACATCACATCAGCAATGACATTCTTCATTATTACTGATCACATTATAATCTCATTCAAACATTGCTTGACGAACAGGAAAACTCACACATGACATGTGATAGCATTAGCTGCAATGAGACAAAAGGCAATAGTAAGAACACATTTCAACATCTAAAAATCTAAACTTAATGTGACGTGGACTAGACTGTCCCTAAAATTTAGGCCTTTTCTGCATATGCCTACATTAATTAAACTTCACAGACACAGCGTGGACAGAAATCTTGCTTATACCAATAAGTTTTCATATGAAATGACATCAAAACTTAATCATTTCATTAATTATTTGCTATAATAATTATTGCTATGGCTTGGGGGCTATCAGCCTATCAATGGCTGCCAATCTGCAAAACGTGGGCAGCAAGTAAATACATTCTAATAATTTACAAATGCACCTTAATACATGACTTAGTTGGCAGGAATGTTTGGGCACATGAAAGAGGGGTGTTTTATCTACCTTTATACATAAGTTTAGTTTACATACCAAATTGTGTCCTACCAAAACTATTTCAATTGGAACTAGACCAGCGTGTTTGGCAACCTTAAAAGTATACTAAAAACCTCGTGCGAATTATTACGTAATACGTCAGTAGTATCTGCGTTCTGGGTATATTCTTTTGGGCTCTATGTGCATACGTCATTAGTATCGGTGTACTAGGCATATTCTATTGGGCTCTACGTGCATACAAAACCTACTGGAGAGGCATTAATGGTCAACTCTTTTTAGGGTCATTTTTGTGAAGTCTACATTTACATCTCAGCAATCATGTGCCCTAACCTAACTTACATCTCAGCAATCATGTGCCCTAACTTGACTTACATCTCAGCAATCATGTGCCCTAACCTGACTTACATCTCAGCAATCATGTGCCCTAACCTAACTTACATCTCAGCAATCATGTGCTCTAACCTTACTTACATCTCGCCAACAATCATGCGCCCTAACCTGACTTACATCTCGCCAACAATCATGCGCCCTAACCTTACTTACATCTCAGCAACCATGACGAAAATTGACTAGGCCTTAACGAATAGATGTAGTCGGGATGAAATTTAGTTTATTGCGTGTAGCGATTGGTAAAATAATATTTATATTATAGGTTATTGGGATGATCAGTCAAACAAAAGAATGACTATTAGTCCGGTGGCTGAAGGGGGGCATTGCCACCCGAGCTGTGAATTTATGAGACCAAGTTTTTCTAGACCAGTTTTTCGCGTAGATAATAATATATATTAAGTCCACATAATGACAGACCCACCCCACCCCTACACACACCCATACATAGTCATTAGACCCCCATATCTCGAAAACGCCCCCTCACACGCCTGTTCACCACCCAGATTCGGAATCTTGATTTATATTATTATATTATATAAATTGGTTTATACGCGGCTATCTGTCTTATTAGTCATGCGTCTGAGCGATGCACACGTAAGAAAATCAAGTTACGATGGGTAAGAAGAATGTTCTAATACATTCGGGAACCTTCTAGATACGAGAAAACAGGAGCAGCGGTGTCTAGGATCGTTTGTGTTCTCTTGGTCCTAATTAACGGACTTCTGGCACAACATCCGCTTTGTGATTTTAATCCGGTTGTGATGTATTTCATGATATTGTTATTTGTGTTCGAGTTTGTGGCAGTTTTCGTGTCGTACATAGCCAGTGTTATAATTGTGAAAGGATTTCGTGCAAACCATCAAATTGAGAACAGAAGGAACAAACGATTTGGAACTAGAGTGGACGTAGCACTTATGGAAACATGGTCCTTTCAGGGCCGAGGCATACATACAATCGCAGAAACGGTTTCCATGACAAATGACGTTTATTGTAACCCCTGTGCCAGATGGAGATAATCATCAAACGTCATCGTCAGAACATCAACCAACGTCATTGTTAGTACATCAAACAGGTTCTCTTTTCAAAGACAAACGACATTGTGCGAACTTGACTTCAATGACATCTGTGCAATATTCCCAAGTTCTGTTCCGGTGACTGACAAAAAAAATTCAGCACCATCTTGCAATCATTGACCACTTCCGGTACTGCATGCATGTTCACGGGTTCTGTTCCGTTGACTGACAAAAAAACATCAGCACCATCTTGCCAATCATTGGCCACTTCCGGTACTGCGCGCATGATCACGGGTTCTGCTAAGTTTTTATTTGAGTTAAATTTTATTTATCATTTATTTGACCACGTTGATTTTAGCTTCAGATTACTATTAATTGAATAGGTAGAGAGAGAGAGAGATAGGGTTTAACTTCCATTCGACACAAACTAGGTCATTTCGGGACTAACATAATGGTTTAATTTTATTTCAATAAATCGCTTGTGAGTAGGGGTCTTTAGCAGTGGGAGGAAACCGGAGAACCCAGAAAAAACTACGAAGGTGGACATGCGACCCTACTTCTTGTCACGTACAACCGATGATTCGAAACCACGAAAAGGATCAATCACATGAAAGCAAGTGTTCTAACCAGTTTATTTCAAGGTCGCCCTACACTGATTTATCGGATAGCTTGGCAAACGAAGTAGTTTTTTTATGTTACGGGATCGGTCCCATTAATATCATTAGTTATATCGAGCCCCCCTTAAAAACCATACTCTCATTAACTTAGTAAAAATATCTGTTTTTCAAATCCCAACCTTTTGTTTTTTGAAGGAAATTATCCGTATTATCACAGAGTCATCTGTGATTGGAGATAAATAACTCGTATTTTTACCATAAAATCTGTTGTTTTAGTCGCATTTCTGTCTTTGGACAGACACGTCCGTATTTTTACATACTTTTCCGTATATTAACTAACAGAAACTGTTTATAAACAATATAAATTGCATTATTAATCAAAAGACCTGTAATATTCCAGAATAACTTGCATATTAACGGCACTGTTAATTCACATATTTATACTGTTGGATTCGGTCAACGCATGCGCTTCACAGACTTAAATTATGGCACGCTTATGAGCTCGCATCAGTATACAATATTAATGTGTCTTTACTATTAAGATCGATTTAAATTTCAGTGGAACAAAAAAAGTGGTACGGTTTTACCGTCATATTTCAGTTAAAAGGGAGATAAGTCTGATTGGCTTATTGACACGTTCTCACCTCTTTGGCCATTTAACTTTCCTCCACATTTTCGCATGCCCAAACGCTCATCTCTACCACAGTCGGGACAATGTCTTGGCTTGATATAACATTATTTTAAACATTCCGATGATCAATATATTTTTGACAACAAAAAGTCTATTTCACAACCATTTTATAAGTATAGTGTAGGGGTTTTCTTCTGCGTGGTGCGCGAGGCCAAAGAAGCCTATAAGGTGTGATGTCATTTTCTTCGGCGATTTTCCTCCCTCCTTACTGCGCTGCTGCGGCGAGTGAATATGGTCCCAGAGCGCGTCGAAATCGCCATAAGCATGGTGGAGACGCCAGGTATCGTGCTGTGGTTTCTATCATCGCCAATGATCTCCGTAGCCAAGTCAATAAATCTCTATGGAAACGTCATGGTCACAGGGGAATTGTTTCAAATTTGTAATTTTTTAGGCCATTTTTCGCTTTGTGCTCACATTTACGGTTGACCTTGTGCATTTTCTGGTAGCCGTAAGTGCGCCACCCCGGTCGGACAAGGGGATGATAAGATCTGATCAGGCGCGGATCCAGGAAGGGGGGGGGGCAGAGGGGCCGTACCCCCTCCTCTGCCCCAGTGTTTATCTGTCTTTAATTGATGACATAAACATGATTCTCGCATTGTCTCCACCCAAGCAATGCGACGAAGACTCTTGGGACTACACCAAACCATTAATGCATGCGGTACTCTAATGATTACCCTTTGCCCCAATGTATGCCCCTCCGCCCTCGACAAAATCCTGGATCCGGGCTTGCTGATAGGATCGCCACGATTACTCCACGATTAAAACCACGATTTCAATTGCAGAACGCATCGTGATTGTAGGAACCTAGCATTCAGGATCTCACCTGTATAGCCAATGTACAACCTCTTCATTACTGTGCCAGTTTAGTGGTCATTAGACTAGAAGTAAGACTCAATGGGGCCATAGAGGACCCTAGCACTTAAACAATTTTGTACACGCCCTTCTAATGGTTAATTCCGCCCGGTGGCCATGCCCACTAACGAAAAAAGAGCAGAAGTAAGTCTCAATGGTGCGCTACGGCCTACTCTTATATCAAATTCCATCTGCAAAGGGATCTTGTATGTGTAAGCCAATGTGTCCCATCCGAACGACTAGACAGCTGCCCTTCTCAGACCCTCTGAACCGACAAGAGTAAATCGCGCCAAAAATCACCATGAACTATCTCAACTCAGCCAACACCGGGATCGAAACTGCGACCTCCAGGCTAGCTCGCCAACGTCTTACTCACTTAGCCACCGTGACCCCCATCCTCGGTAGCTACTCCGTAGTACGGTTTTGCTTGCTAAATTCGAGACAATATTAATCAGAATAATCTATAATTAGACTGAAGGATTGATCAAGTTAATTAAAAGTTAATACAATTAAAGCTTGACCTGACCATTGCACTCTTGGGTCCAGTATTATCTATATTTATCGTAATCCTATGTACAATGGACGGCTGTATTATTCTTTGAGATGAGCATACTCTGTGTGGACTATAGCGCTATATAAATGACATTATTATTATTATTTTTTATTCCCCCCGACCAGAACAGATTGTCTATTCGTCCAGTTTCATCGGAAAGAATGATATTTAGAACTTGTAATCCGAAAAATAACATCTACGAATGATGATGGCCGATGGCTCTAAAAGGACTGTCAACAACTTTATCAAATGGTAGATCGTAGAGGCTCAGTGCGTGGGTGGGGTGGGGGTGGGGAGGTGCGTCCAGCAAATTGTCACAAAACCAGATCTTACTTTTTTTTTCATAAACCCATTAACCCTTTGACCCCGAATATCTCGAAAGCGCGCCAATGCCAATGACGGACTGATTTCCACTTGGCGTCGTATCTATGTGAAATTGTACAGTAGAAAATTTGGGTCTGGATTCAATCGAATTAAACAAAGGCGCATAAAAGAGGTTCAGCGAAACGTAAAGATGGCAATGGCTTGTTTAAAAGGGATATAGACAAAAGGCGCCAATCCAAAACGACCAAAACGTATCAAGTTAAAACGAACGAAAACAAAACGGCCAAAAATGTGATAAAATTGTAACTAAATATACGTTAGTGGGTTCTTATTAAAGGTCGTATGGCTCTGTTTTTTGGAACCTTCAAATGTATAAAAATAGTTCTAAAAGCACATATTAATGTAATATGAATATATGTAAAGTGTTTATTCAATTATTGAACTTTTTTATTCGTTGGGATATCAAATTGTGCAATGGATTTTATTTAACGGGAGTTGATATTAAGCACACAATTATGTTTTGTAATAACCAAAGTTAAGTAGTTAGTTCATAATCTAAGAAATCCGTTTAAAATTTACGATGGTTCAGACAGTAGTGATTTTAGATTTTAAAAATACCTCATTTTTAAACTTTACGAAACTTATGCCAATGGTTAGGGTTATTTGACTTTTTGGCACGCTTATTAGCTCGTATCAATATATAATGTGTATTTACTATTAAGAGCGATTTATATTGTAGTGGAACAAAAAAGTGGTTCGGTTTTACCGTCATATTCTAGTTAAAAGGGAGATAAGTCTGATTGGCTTATCGACACGTTCTCACCTCTTTGTCCATTTAACTTTCCTCCACAGTTTCGCATGACCAAACGCTCATCTCTATCACAGTCGGGACAACATCTTGACTTGATATAATGATATAACATTATTTGAAACATTCCGATGATCGATATCTTTATTACAACAAAGAGTGCATGTCACAACCATCTGATAAACAAGTTGTGATGTCATTTTCTTAGGCGATTTTCCTACCCTTCTCACTACGCTACTGCGGCGACGGAAAATGGTCTTAAAGCGCGGCGAAATCGCCATAAGCGTAGTGGAAACGCCAGGTATCGTGTCGTGGTCTCCATCATCTCCAATGAGTTCCGTTGCCAAGTCAATAGATCTAAAGAGATCTCTATAGGAAAAGTGTCATAACCGAATTTTTGTAATTTTTTAGGAAATTTTCGCTTTGTGTTCCCATTTACTGGTGATCTTGTGCATTTCCCGGTCGCCGTAAGTGCGCCACCCCGGTTCTGACAAAGTGATAATAAGACCTGATAGGATCTCAACGATGACTCAACGCTTAAACCACGATTTCAATTGCAGCACGCATCGTTATAGTGGGGACCTTGCATTCAGGATCTCACCTGTATAGTCAATGTACAACGTCTTCATCACTGTGCCAGTTTAGTGGTCATCAGAGCAGAAGTAAGACTCAATGGGGCCATAGAGGACCCTAGCATTTAATTAATTTTGTACACGTCCTTCTAATGGTTAATCCCGCCCCGGTAGGCATGTTCACTTACGAAATGAAATGTAATGGTGCTTAACGTCTTACTGAGTTATTGAAGACGGGTAAACGCCAGACAGCTGCGCTACGGCCTTCTCTTATATCGAATTCCATCTGCAAAGGGGTCTTTTACGTTCAAGCCAATGTGAACCATCCGAACAACTAGACAGCTGCCCTTCGCAGGCCCTCTGAACCGACAAGAGGAAATCGCGCCAAAAAATCATTATGAACTATCTCAGCTCAGGCAACACTGGGATAGCTCGCCAGCGTCTTACTCACTTAGCCACCCCGGCCCCCATCCTCGGTAGCTACCCCGCAGAACGGTTTTGCTTGCTAAATTCGAGACAATACTAGTCAGAAAAATCTATAATTAGACTGATAGATTGATCAGGTAAATTAAAACCTTAATACAATTAAAGCTTGACCTGACCATTGCACTCTTGGGTCCAGTCTTATCTATATTTATCGTAATCCTATGAACAATGGACGGGTGTATTATTCTTTGAGATGAGCATACTCTGTGTGGATTAGCGCTATATAAATGACATTATTATTATTATTTTTAATTCCCCCCGAGCAGAACTGATTCATTGTCTATTCGTCCAGTTTCATTTGAAAGAATGATATTTAGAACTGGTAATCCGATAAAATAACATAAAGGCCTACGAATGATGATGGCCGATGGCTCTAAAAGGACTGTCAACAACTTTATCAAATGGTAGATCGTAGAGGCTCAGTGCGTGGGTGGGGTGGGGGTGGGGAGGTGCGTCCATTGAATGGTCAAAAAACCAGATTTTACTTTTTTTTTCATAAACCCATTAACCCTTTGACCCCGAATATCTCGAAAGCGCCCCAATGCCAATGGCGAACTGGTTACCATTTGGCGTCGTATCTATGTGAAATTGTACAGTAGAAAATTTGGGTCTGGTTTTCTGCCAATTTGATGGACACCACCGTGCACTGAGCCTCCAGACTATCGGTCTCAAACAGGTTATTACAGCCTATTATGGAACAGGGACAGGAAATGGCGCCATCGCAGCCATCTTGGAATTTATGACGTAATATCAGAAATGGAAGATGCTTATTGTAGGCCGGTTACCAGAGTCCACAATGTTCAATCAAAATTTTATGTTGTCGTACGTGAATTGAAAACAAAATGAGTAACCCATCAGGCTTTCTTTTTGATATATATATACTATTAATTTGGCATTAATGAGCTTACCAAGAGCATAACCAACTCTCGATGACATCGGATGCCTGCAATATTTAGTAGATTTAAATGCGTTTTGTGGTGTAAGCGGTCACTATAGAAATGGATAACCGACACTTTGTGTATTATCGTAACAACTGCAGTAACGATAATCGAGGCTAGACTATAATTGTATCGCTGATACCTTGGCTCAAAATGAAGCAATTTGACTGAAATATTCAACATATTCCATTTTCATTATATATCCTTTTAACTGTTATAGCGCAAACTGTCAGCTCTTGATCTAATCTTCCATTAAGCCACTTTAATTGAAATGAAATGGGGTTTAACGTCCTACGGTCCTGCTTTGGTGGGACTAATACATACGGGCATACGCCATACAGTGTACCATGAGGATAATTGAATAACGCCGCTACGGTCTGCTCTTCTTCAAAAGGCGCACGTGAATGCATACACGAGATCTCGGTTTGTTATCCCATCCAAATGATTACACGGTGTCCCCCGACAGAGCCGCCGTCTTGTAATATCTAATTTGTTTATATCTAGTCCGTTAAACCAGAACTAATTATAGGCTATAAGAATTCAAGAATTGCTAAATCTCCGGCATTGTTTGCTTTGCCAGAAATTTCAATCGGACATAAAGTTCTTTTGTGATTTTGTCGAGTCGATGTGAATGAAATGGCTTGATTTAGATTTTAGATGTAATAATCCCAGGCCATCGAATAAACCATTAGGCCTCGCGGTACGATTTACCCATTGATTTTCTACCGCCGTTCTTCTTCCCAAGGGCCAGTTTTGCGACCCCCTTGGTCGTCTCATTTAACAGAATTGAACAGACTATTCTGGACCAGTTATTCCCACGTAGATGTCTTTTCTCAGACATGTCATGGCTACAGACAGCTGGTGACGTATGTACACGGATGGGGTCATGGCGACTTATTGATAGTGTTTATGTACTTGTGTAAATAATGACTGTAAATCATCGCGTAAATTTACATCATAGCGTTTACGTAACTGTACTGTACGCAATTGTACGTTATTGTACACATTTGTACGTAATTGTTCATAATTGTTCATAATTGTACGTAATTGTACATAATTGTTCATAATTGTACGCAATTGTAAACAATTGTGTACCGGTACGTAATTGTACATAATGACTTCTCTTCCCATGGCATAAAGGAAGATGATAGTGTTTTGTAATTTTTAACATAATGATACTTATTGAACGTGTTTGAGAGAGAGAGAGAGAGAGAGAGAGAGAGAGAGTGGGGGGAGGGTTAAAGTCCACCCAAAACAAACAGGTCATTTCGGGACTAAGAACGTGTTTGATAGTGTTTATGTAAATAAATGTACGTGATAGTGTTTACGTAATTGTACATAATGACTGACTCTCCCATCACATAATGGTACACGATAGTGTTTACGTATTTGTACATAATGACTTTCCCATACATAATGGTACATGGTAGTGTTTATGTAATGGTACATAATGACTGACTTTTTAATAACATAAATGTACATGATAGTGGCTATGTAATTGTTCATAATGACTGACTTTCCCATCACATAAAGGTACACGATAGTGTTTACGTATTTGTATATAATGACTTTCCCATCACATAACTGTACATAAGTGTTTACGTAATTTAATTGTACACAATGACTTTCCCATCACATAAAGGTACATGATAGTGTTTACGTTCACGCCAACGAATACAGGAATGAACCTCGGTTTTCCGTTCCATTTGAACAACAAGAGGGCTTCCTGGCTCGGGGTTCGGGATGGCCTAGTGGTCTAGAGCGCCGCTCTTCGACCTCTAGCTGGCAGTCTACCTCTGGCTTGTGGCTGTGGTTTCGAGCCCTGATGTGAGCTTGTTTGGCATGGAGATAGGGGCGCCTTCTCAACCTCGTGGGTTTCCTCCGGGCACTCAGGTTTCCTCCCACTGCTAAAGACCCCCACGCGCAAGCGAATTATTGAAATAAAAAATTAAAACCCATATGTTAGTCCCGAAATGACCTAGTTGTGTTGAGTGGACGTTACACCACATTCCTCTCTCCTCTCTCGCTTCCTTGCTCTATGAACCTCTGCCCTGTGACCTTCAGTTTTTGATCCACCCGCTTTTTCGTTCCTTGTCATACACCCGCACCACTGGTTAGTGCAATGGAGTCCGGAACAATCGAAGACCTTGCTCGGCAGTCAGCGGACATTCTCCAGTCATCTCATGTGACTTCAACACTGCCGCATCCCAAGCCATTAGTGCTTAAAATATTATTCTTTATCATTAAAACCACAGGATGTTAAGATTTAACTACAAGAGCCTAACGTTCTAGCCTATAATAGCAATGTGAATACATTGAACATTTCAATCAAATTACTTTATTCCGTGCGAACTGAAATGACATGGGTTTAACATCCTACTGTTCTACTCCTAAACAAGGCTAATGAAGACGGGCATACTGTGAGCTATGATGAGGGACATTTTGTCCGTGTTTATTATCCCGATCTTAAACCCCGTGTCATTTTAGCTCTTACTTAATGGATCTAGTGTAAAGCATGTTCCTGAAGCAACGACCGCTAGTTTAACAGCATCTAGTAGTCCCGGCGGTAAGAGGGGGGGGGGGGGGTAGGAGCAAGTATTCCTTTCTCTTCTCTAGGTTATGACGGCCCTGAACTGTGAGCTATGATGAGGGACATTTTGTCCGTGTTTATTATCCCGGTCGGAGAAGAACAGTAGGGTGTTAAACCCCATTTTATTTAGCTCTTACTTAAAGTTACATTATTCAAGATATAGATAAGAACTAGCCATTCTTGCTATACTAGTTCGAAAGTAGATGATGTAAAATGAATAATTTAAAAATTTCATTCAAATTACTCTATTGCAAGCGAAGATATAGGTATTTAAAGATTTGACCGACCTGTGCAATAATTTCAACCACGGACCTGGTTGATCAAAGCTACGACTCGAAGCGTTAAGGTGCGCCATATTTGATTAACCGCTGAAACGTTTAAATCTGTTTAGTATCGGAGCAATCTGATGCCATCCAAAGTTGATTAAGGCCTGGATCAGTTAATAAATGTCTAATTAATACTTTAGAAAACATTTCATGCCCAAATAAAGACCTGCACTGGGCAGATTTAGCTCTTGAATAATGCATGTTTAATGCATCCATAAACAAGTGAGGTAAAGCAATAAATTGACGTAATCTAGTATTGATTTCCCAGCTTAGTATAAGTCGACCCATAAATGGCTATATAGGGCGAAAAATCCAGGGTTAAATTCATTTCGTCTTCCATCAAATATTCCCATTACTTTAGAATTTTTTTATCAGGGCGTGTGGAACTTGTTTACGTTGCGATGAGAGAGATAGAGTGAGAGAGAGATAAGGTAGAGAGTGAGAGAGAGATAGGTTTCACGTCTACGCCAAACAAACCAGGTAATTTCGGGACGCACATGGTTTAATTTTATTTCAATAATTCACTTGGGTGTATGAGTCTTTAGCAGTGGGAGGAAACCAGAAGACCGGGAGAAAACCCAGGAGGTTGGACGGGTGACCATACTCCTTGTCACATACAAACGGGGAGACGAAACCACGCCAGTTGACTCAATGACAGGCTTTATGATACAGCGTGCACGTGCTAATCAATCGCCCCCCCCCCCCATCAGTTCGTAGCAGAATAGTAGGACGCTAAACGCCATTTGGTGTCGTATAAATTAATCTTGGCTATACACCATCGACAGTCCAGCTCTAAGAGCTTGGTGGCTCTCAAGCCCATTACGTAAAACCCTGCATATCTCAGCACTACTTTCGATTGGACACTGACCCAGCCTGGGAGCCTATCAAATTCCTCAATCATCGGGAATACCAAGTCTCGGTCTTTCTAGCTAAAATGTCTACCTGAGATAACCGAGTTGCAAAGTTCAAGGTTCGTTTAATGTCAAGGACTTTCGTGGAGGTCGCCATGTTTGATTTGAGTGTGTTTGTGTTACAACCTCTGATTGGACGCTACTGTTGAATGTGTCAGCGGTAAAGGTGAGATAACGTAGCTATAAGTTGCAAAGCAGTGTAGTAACGTCTAGATGCCGTAACTCTCGCTGCCGTTGTTTCTAGACAGGGCCTGTGGACGCAATTCTTGATTTGGGGGAGGGGGGTCCAGGGGACGCTATAGCCTGGAGAAAAGAGTACTAGCCTCTAGCCCCTCCCCCACTCCGCCGGGACTGCTAGATGCTGTTAAACGGTAAACGATAGATTGTATAAAGCGAGTACAATATAGAGCGAGGAACATGTCAGTCAATTTGATTGACAGTTCGATGTACGGCCTAGACATTATGTATTAGTAGCGGCTAAAATCAGATCTTGGATCTACCTGTAAATTTTCGTCCGGCCTCGCTGTTAATGCGTCTGTTTAAAATAAAAGATTTTGGAATATTTTTTCAATTAATTTCCATAAAAAACCTACTAAATTTTAGTGACTTTATTATTTTAAATTAAGATTATTGTCGTATAGTTCTAGAAATAGAGAAAATAATCGTTTTATTCGACACATTAGTCATCATTAGAATAGAACCCATCGGTTTCGCTTTATATAGCGATTCTTTTACTTATATTTAAAAGATATTTGGAGTATTTCTTTCAATTAATTTCCATAAAATAAAGATATTAGATTGATTCTATTATACAAATTATGACCATTATCCTATATAGGCTATATTAATCTCCATAAAATAATTATATTAGTAAATTATACTCGCTTTATAGAATATATCAAAATCGACACGGCTTTATAATATCTAACACCTTTGTATAAAGCGAGTACGATATAGAGCGAGGAACATGCATATCTATGGTGGCTGATTGGTATCGTTGTCGTGATGTCGTGGTGTCGCTCTTCATAACGCGACAACACGACACCGCGACTTTTTAACGCGACACCATGACATTTTTAACCCGACATTAAATATTTATATATGGATCGTCTGCTATTCCATTATTAAACAGGTGCAACTTGATTGCGAACATTCTTGTTAAAACTGTGGTATATATTGCCCTTTCTTTATTAAATAATTCGTTTGATTTTGTTTTTTTAATAAACTGGTCACATATTATTATAATTACTAAATATCATAGCTCTCTCTCTCTCTCTCTCTCTCGCTCTCTCTCTCTCTCTCTCGCTCTCTCTCGCTCTCTCTCTCTCTCTCTCTCTCTCTGAGATCTATCTCACACGCACACGCACACGGCCTGCTTTAGCCTGGAGGTCGGGTGTTCTATCCCTGCATTCAGATTTTCCGGCATGGTTTCCCCTTGTCATCGAATTATCGATGCAGGGATGGCCTGACAAACAAGGACAGCGCTGTCTACAGTCTAGTCGTTCGGTGGAGCGACAGACATAGGCAGACAGAGAGAGATACAAAAAAGGGAGAGACATACAGACAGGGAGAGAGAAAGAGTGAGAAGACAGAGAGAGACAGACATGCAGACAGAGAGCGAGACCGAGAGAGTAAGACGGACCGAGAGAGCGAGACAGACAGGCAGACAGGGTCTGGGAGACAGACAGGCAGAGACGAACTGAGAGAGAGAGGGAGAGAGAGATGGGGACAGAGAGAGACACCGAGAGAGACGGGGGTGTAGAGAGAGAGAGGGAGAGAGACACACACTGAGACACACAATAAGAGGGGGGGTAGAGAGAGTGCTGGGAGAGAGGGTACCCCGAGAGAGAAAGAGAGAGAGAGGGGGGGCAGAGAGACACTGAGAAGAAAGGGGGGCAGAGAGAGAGGGGGACGAGAGAGAGAGGAGGGGGAGCAGAGATAGACACCGAGAGAGACACCCGAGAGAGGGGGCAGGGAGACTGAGAAAGGAAGCGACAGAGAGGGAAATAGAGTGACACCGAGAGAGGGGCAGAGAAAGAGACACACACACTGAGGGGGGGGGGCAGAGAGAGAGAGACAGAGAGGGTGTCTCTCTATGCACCCCCTTCTCTCTCACTGTATGTCGCTCTGTCACTGTTGTTTTCTACACCCCCCCGTGCTGTGACCATGCTATTTCTCTCGCAACGCAATTTAATGTGTTCTTTGTCCATTATCTGTAAGCAGGACGTACATTGTGTTTTGCCGCCGTGGTCTTTCTTTCGGTTATTTGACTCTGACTCCATAGTAGATACGTTTACTTCAATTTTCATGGCAGTACTGCGGAAAATTTGTAAATCTTCAATACTGATATTAGTACTGCTAAAGCATTAAAAATCTTCTATGCTAGCAGTATTTAAATCAGTACTGAAAATAGTTTTGAATTTGTTTTTATCGACTTAATATTAAATATCAGCAATAGAAAGTGTACACTCATATCAATCGAGTTATAATATTAAATATAAGCGATGCATCCGCCCTGACAGCAAATAAAGTGTGGACTTCACTTCAATTTAATCCCTACAGTTTTACAAATGTTGACAGTTTTCTCAAGTGTCCCTTGATTGTATAAATACGGTACCGCTCACAACTAACTTGATAAAAAGCGCAAGAGAACTTAATTCATAGAAATTGATTAGTTTAACAAAGTCATAGACAATTGAAAATGAGATTAATGAGTTACTATAAGACGATGGGAAAAATCTACAGTTATCTTGTACTGTAACCGAATCCATTAATCAAGCGACAATACTTTTAAAGTTCGTCATCCAATATTATTATACACAGTAGGCCTACTTAAGAACTGAGAAAGGCCACGTTTTCGTGCTAGTTCTATTCAGATGGCGTACGTGTTCATCATTGACTGGACTGCTTTCTTTCCGCTTCCATATTATTAAAAATATTAATAACCCGACAGACGCTTACGGACAAACTGAGCATTCATTTCCGACAAGACCATAGCCTTCCCCGACAAGGCCATATCCCTACCCCCATCCTTTTTTCAAAAACTCCTCGGCTAATGACCGATCTCACAATTCTGAGCTCTTTTCAGATTTTTATTTTTGGTTCATGAAAATATCTGGGGGGGGGGGGCGCCTCGACGCCTATTCCCGCACTGAGCCTCCAGTCTACAATCTGTTTTACAGAGTTAAAGCCGGCCGTCTAGCGGCCAAGCGAATATTCACTGCGGATCAGTGTGGTGGGAAGGGTCTAAACAACAGAGGATCTGAGACCGTTCTCAATATTTGACGTGAAGCCCATTGCTCATGCGTAACTGGGAGTTTGGTTTTTAATGTGTCTTATTATATCCAGTATCTTCAGCAGCTAATTAATGGCGTAAACATCTTTTTTAAGAGGAGTTAACTCCCTTAGACGTTGTTTATGATCAGCCATTTTTTCTGGATGATAGAGACCATAGCGGTCGTTGCTTCAGGAACATGACATGACATGACATGTATATTTTATATATATATATATACATGTCATGTCATGTTCCTGAAGCAACTGGACACGTAGAATACCTCATAATTATTATATCATTATAGACATTTCCTTATTCCTGTCACACCTGTACGTTAACTTATTACGTTTCCTCGTCATTTAAAAAATAATAATTTAAAATGGACGTTAATTAAAGTCTTGTATAAATACATAGTGAAGTTTAAAGTTACATTATTCAAGATATAGATAAGAACTAGCCATTCTTGCTATAATAGTCCGAAAGTCGATGATGTAATATGAATAATTTGAAAATTTCATTCAAATTACTCTATTGCAAGCGAAGATATTGGCATTTGAAGATTTGGCCGACCTGTGCAATAATTAAAAACACGGTCCTGGTTGATCGAAGCTCAGTCTGGGTCCGTCTGGCACCGCCATATTTGATTAAGTCAGAGTATCGCGGAAACGTTTTAATCTGTTTAATATCGGAGAAATCTGATGCCATCCAGAGTTGATTAGGGCCTAGATCAGATAATTAATGTCTAATTAATACTTTAGAAAACATTCCAGTCAGGCCCAAAGAAAGACCTGCTTTAGGCAGATTTAGCTCTTTACTAACGTAACTTTAAAGTAGGGCAATGACATCATAGTCTGATAATCCAAATATGGTAATTCCATGCGTAAGAATCATGGTGCCCATATAAGTACACTGCGTTGAAATAATCCAAATAGTCAATTTCCCGGGGCTCAAATGACATAAAATTTATGGGGGGGGGGGGTAGGATCGCTTTTTTGTGCATTATATTATATTAAAGTGCAACATCACATGTTAGAAAGGGCTTTTCTCGACCTAACACGGGTGTGTCTAATAGCTGGAGAAGTGCGATTCCCTAAGCAAAAGGGGCGTGGCTAAAAAAATAAATAAATTGGGGCCGAAGCCCCCAGACCCCATAGCTTTTTACCTCCCCCCACCCAGCGCCGGCTGGCGCCGCCGCTGAGTACTGTACTAAAACAACTGTTTTCACGGGAATGAAATGGGGTTTAATGTCCTATTATTCTGCTCCTAAACTGGGCTAATGAAGACGGCCATACGCCATACAGTGTGCTATGAGGGAAATTTTGCCAATGTGTACACGGGACTTCGGTTCCCGTTCCATCCGAACGACTAGACAGCTGTCCTTGTCAAGCCACCGCCCGACCTCCAGGTTAGCGAGCGAGCGTCTAACCTAGATAATGAGAACAGAATATGCTAAATGTTTCAGTCTGAACCTACTGCACTCTGAACCTAGATATCAACGATTCAATTTTAGGCCAGCCTCGATCGCCATCACTACTGTTTGTACGATAATAAACAAAGTCTCGATTGCACACTCTTACGTTAAATCGTCCATCACAAACCGTAGTCAATCCCAGCGAGAGTTGATTATGGTCTTGATAAATTCATTAATTAGAGAACATTTCAGGCCCAAAGAGAGTTGATTATGGTCTTGATTAGTTAATTAATTAGAAAACATTTTAGGCCTAAAGAAAGACCCACGATAGGCACAGATTTAGCTTATATTAATGCACGATAAAAGCGGTTTAATATGAAATGAGCTTTTACATCCACCCCACTCAAATTAAGCCATTTCTTTGCTTACATATTATTTCGGTAATTCAATAATTCACTTGCACGTAGGGGATTTTAGCAGTATGGGAACCGGAGAAAACACACCAGGTTGAACAGGCGACACAACCACCCCTCCCTGTCACGTACAACAGGGGAATAGTAACTACGTACACCAATTAACAATCTCATTAAAACGCAGATCCTATTTCGTTTCGTTTTTATAGTTCAAAATTTTGTTTTACTTGTCCTTACTACACTAGGATCCTGAAGAGTTCTTATCATCGACGTGTTCTGGCTGATGACTTTCTTAGAAAGTTTGAAATTCTCGCTTTAAACATTTTAAGATTATCCGAAAGTCGGTCTACTGTTAGCATTGCGGAATCATACTTGTTCTCACTTGAGTAATAGTTCAACTCGTCGATTATCTTCTGTCGCAAGTTGCCGTTTCCTCTTTCTTTTAATTTCAAACAAATCTTTCTGGACTGATAGATTGGACAATTAATAAATGGCGAGATTCAAAATTATCTGTTTACTTCCTCAACAAAATTATATAAAAGAGAAAGAAAAGAAGAAGCAATTCTCTAAAGTGGCCTTACACACGATCAAAATTTTTGACAACAAAGTTGATGTCAATTTTTTTGACACTTCTCTGTCGCCACAGACGCTGTAAACTTATTGATGCAATATTCAGTGTATGCCAAACTTTCGCCATAGACGGACCTGCAGCCTTGATCCTTGTACTAGCTTAGGACAGCTTAGGAGCCGGAAAAAGCAAAATCGCACTGGACAAAATGGTCTTAAAAAATCCTGGGCTTGATCCAGAATTCAGTATGTTTATACTGAAAAGTAAAGTTAATCCCCTCTTGAAATGTATTTATTATAAATATATTTATCGTGAATACCAAGTATCGGGATTTCTAGCTAAAATGTCTACCTGAGATAACCGAGTTGCAAAGTTCAAGGTTCGTTTAATGTCAAGGACTTTCGTGGAGGTCGCCATGTTTGATTTGAGCGCGTTTGTGTCACAACCTCTGATTGGACGCTACTGTTAATGTGCCAGTGGTAAAGGTGAGATAACGTAGCTATAAGTTGCAAAGCAGTGTAGTAACGTCTAGATGCCGTAACTCTCGCTGCCGTTGTCTCTAGACAGGGCCTGTGGGCGCAATTCTTGATTCGGGGGAGGGGGGTCCAGGGGCCGCTATAGCCTGGAGAAAGAAGTACTAGCCTCTAGCCCCTCCCCCACTCCGCCGGGACTGCCAGATGCTATTAAACTAGCGGTCGTAGTCTCGGTCACCCAGAACCTCCTAGACTTCAACATACAGAGGGTCTGGGACCGTTCTCAATATTTGACGTAAAGCCCATTGCTCATGCGTAACTGGGAGTTTGGTTTTTAATGTGTCTTATTATATCCAGTCTCTTCAGCAGCTAAGTCATGGCGTAAACATCTTTTTTAAGAGGAGTTATCTACCTTAGACGTTGTTTATGATCAGCCATTTTTTCTGGATGATAGAGACTATAGCGGTGGTTGCTTCAGGAACATGACATGACATGTATATTTTATATATATATACAAGTCATTATGACCACAAGCAACTTGACACGTAGAATACCTAATAGTTATTACATCATTATAGACATTTCCTTATTCCTGTCACACCTGTAGGTTAACTTGATACATTTCCTCGTCATTAAAAAAATAATAATTTAAAATAGACGTTAATTAAAGCCTTGTATAAATACATTGTAAAGTTACATTATTCAAGATATAGATAAGAACTAGCCATTCTTGCTATAAAAGTTCAAAAGTCGATGATGTAATATGAAAGATTTGAAAATTTCATTCAAATTACTCTATTGCAAGCAAAGATATTGGCATTTGAAAGTTTGGCAGACGTGTGCAATAATTTCAACCACGGTCCTGGTTGATCGAAGCTAAGTCTGAGTCCGTCCGCCATATTTGATTAAATCAGAGTATCGCTGAAACGTTTTAATCTGTTTAATATCGGAGCAATCTGATGCCATCCAAAGTTGACTAAGGCCTGGATCAGTTAATTAATGTCTAATTAATACTCTAGAAAACATTTCATGCCCAAAAAACACCTGCACTAGGCAGTTTTAGCTCTTGAATAATGCATGCTGAAGCAATAGTTCAATCAGTCGATTATCTTCTGTCACAAGTTGACGTTTCCTCTTTCTTTTAATTTCAAATAAATCTTTCTGGACTGACAGATTGGACAACCAATAAATGGCGAGATTCAAAATTATCTGTTGACTTCGTCAACAAAATTAAATAAAAAAGAAAGAAAAGGAGCAGCAATTCTCTATTATTAAATTTGAATTCAAGCCGATTTGTTTCTCTAGTGTTACACTGTTATATCCCTGTCAGATCGGCATGAAGTCCTTCACTTTGATGCTACGGCGATTTAAAATGGTTTTAGAGCGCGTTAAGATCGCCATTAGCGAGGTGGAAAAGCCAGCTAACGTACTGTTTTCACCATGGTCGCCAATGATCGCCGAGTCACGGCGTTTATTCCAAGCAATGAGAAAACGACTATTTTCAAGTCCTATTATATGCCATTTTATCTAAAACCTGACTATCCAGTTAATAATCGGTTTTTTAAAACATGTATCATAATTTTTGTTTTTTTTTCGCAATAAAATTATTCGTCATTTATTTGTTGACATGTTTACATAAAAGTTATCATAACTGCGTATATAAATAAAATGTCAATGTCGTAGATGGTGCAATTTAATGAATTCTATTTCGATTTAAAATAATCTTTTTTTTAATGTTGGCGTGGATTTACACAAGGGAGTTGTTTTTGTCACATTTAATGCTTTTCATGTTAGGTTTGTAACCTGGGAACAGCGGTGACTCAGTGAGTGAGACAATGGCTCGTTAATGGCCGAAAAAGATTATCGAAAATTTTCCGGCGAGGTTCCAGTGAGACCGTGGTGCAGAGAGAGAGAGAGAGAGAGAGAGAGAGAGAGAGAGAGAGGGGAGATTGAGAGAAATGGGATTTGACGTCTACTCAACACAAACTAGGTCATTTCGGGACCAACAATATTGTTTAATTTTATTTCAATAATTCGCTTGCACGTATGGGTCTCTTTAGCAGTAGGAGGAAATCGGAGGACCCGGAGAAAACCCACGAGGTTGGAGGATCGTTAAAGGAGTAATCCAACTTTTCACTTAGTTGTTTTAGACGTGGCGAAAGGTCCTTAATCCCCAGTGAATTGTCTCTCTAGCAATACCAATTTCAACAATTGTAGTTAGTTAAATATTGGCGGTCACGTCCATTGGAATCAAAATTACCAAAATCTCAGGAACCCTATAACTGATCACACCCAACATTGGAATATATCAGCTTTATCTGTAGCCAACGCACGCTAACAATAAAACTCTCGACAAAGGCAGAGGAGTTGTCTGCGATATCACTTCGGTGGATGCGGACGTAAAATACCACTACTTCAAACACACGCTAAGCAAAGAAATATGGTTAACATCGTTTAGTAATTTGAGATGAAATGGCCGCTTTATACACTGAGATTTCTCTTCGACTTATATTTTATATTGTTTCTTAGTAATTAAAAAAAGGATTTAAAAAGATTCTATAGAGAAGTAATCAGTTTTATTCGCCGAATATTATATCCTTATTTCCCATTGAAGCCCAAATAACACTCTTGTTGTAACTAAATAATATGCCCCAATCATTATTCTGGTCAACAAATTGTATTATTTTACAATATTCCAATTAATAAATGATACAAATTTTATCTTAACACACCTAATTTTAAAAATTGGAAAAATTGAACTACATGGTTTGAAAAGCTTTACGTAAACGCTTTCAAATGCAACTTGGATTTAAACATATTTTCGAACCCTCTGGACAAGTAAAATAGGATGTAATGGATAATTTACACAACAGATAGGTAGGACACTTAAACATCTATTAGTTAGAATTAGGCTAAACAAAATTTCTGGACCTGTCAAGCCAACAAGAGTGTCCCTTTAAAGTACATGAAATGCTGTGTCGGTGATTAGACTTTTAAAATTTACTATAGAAAAAGAACAGCACCAATCCCTCCCGTTTCTGGATGTCCTAGTGAAGAGATCTTTAGATAAACTGAATACCAGTGTATATAGGAAGCCAACACACACCAACCAGTACATTAATTATAAGTCTAATCATCCACACAATAGACAATTAATTATGGCTTATTTTCTATTGGAAACACGCTCCTGCACAGAAATACAAGCAGTATATATTTTATCCGCGTCCTCCGGTTTCCTCCCACTGCTAAAGTCCCCTTGGCGCAAGCAGATTATTGAAATAAAATTGAACCATATGTTAGTCCCGAAATGACCTGGTTTGTGTCTATATGATGTCTTTCCTTGTCGGTTGCTAAGTGGGTAACTAGACTGGAAGTCGGGTGTTCGATCCCTGCATTGGCCGAGAAAATTCATTCGTTTTCAGTGATGGAGGGCCTGGAAAGGACAGTTGTCTAGGCGTTCGGATGGTACGAAAAACCGAAGTCTTGTGTACACATCGGCGTGCGTTTTAAAACCAAAATTCGATATAAGAGTAGGCCATAGCCGCTGCCCGGGCAAAATTCTTCGCATTGCGTATTCCTGTCTGTATCAAAAGCCATACAGTGTGCTATGAGGGAAATTCTTTTATGTCCCATCCGAACGACTAGGCAGCTGTCCTTCTGCATCACTAACAAGGGGAAATCACGCGGGAAAATCGAGATGATCTTTCTCGGCCAATGCAGGAGGGATCGAATACCCGACCTCCAGGCAAGCGAACCAGCGCCTTATCCACCACTTAGCCACCGTGATCCCCGTCCAGTTCAATCACTAAATTCCTAAAACTCGACAAAGGGATCAAGAATCGTAAGCTTAGATAAAACCCCTGACTTCCCATAAATCTGACGGAGGTTCAGAACATTGACTTGCTACATATTATTATGTGTATTTAACACGATTCAAAATAGCGTAACAATAGTCAATGTTTCCCTACCAATCCGTAGGTTATCTCCAGTTCCTATTCTCTTACCAATCCGTAGGTTATCTCCAGTTCCCATTCTCTTACCGATCCGTAACTAATTGTCTGTAATTTGATTAGTAGAAGTGAGAGGGAGAGGATCATCGCTCATTCGGCAAACCTCGACAGATTCCGGTGCCCTATATCTAGACTCGGCTGTATGATGTAGTCCGCCATTTTGGAACTATTTTAAAGGACCCGGATAAACATGGTTGCCCCCAGGAGATGGGTGCCAGTCAAGTCGTCCACAAGCGAAGTCGTCCACAACCGTTGGTGGAGTCGTCCACAAGGCATTGATTTACTTTGTTGTTTATTTGCTGGGAGAAAGGGTGACCACGCAGAAAAAAACTATACTAATTTAAAATACATCGTGTGGACGACTCCAAAACACGTATTACAATATCCAGAAATTTTTTACTTTGTTGTTTATTTACCGAGAGAAAGGGTGACCACGCAGAAAAACTATACTATTTACAAATACATTATGTGTCCAGAAATTATACTTAGTCGTGTGGACGACTCCACCAACGGGTGTGGGCAGCTTAACCAGATTTTGGGACTTTTTTGTAAAAGCGGAACGTTTTCCTGTTAGAGTAAATCGGTAGTCGATAAGCCGCATCGCAAATGTATGGTCGTAGGTACATATCAATGACTATCATACATCCGAGTCTAGATGAAGGTTACGGAGAGTACCGGAATCTGTCGAGGTTTGCCGAATGGATCATCGCTTTGCCGCGCCCTCAGGTATATTATAGAGGGAAATGAGGTTTAACGTCCACTCGACACAAACTAGGTCATGTCGGAACTAACATATGTTTTAATTTTATTTCAATAATGCGCTTGCGTTGTGGTCTATAGCAGTAAGAAGCCGGAGGACCCGGAGAAAACCCACGAGGCTAGCCAGGCGACCCTACTCCGGACTCGAAACCACGCCAGTTGACTCAATGACAGGTTTTATGATACTGCGCGCGCACGCTAACCATTCAGCCATTCAGACGTCTTTTATTTCTGCTCCTCTACTCGCCTCTGTATTGGCTGGAATAGCCTCTAGATTAACAGTGGCACGGCATCACAATATGTTGTAACATTGAAATCAACATTTCGCGTGCTGGGAATATTACTCACTTCTTAAATGAAACACCCCAACATATTCTTTCATAAAATCACTTTTTAGCTACACTGTATTACTATGTCTGTCACGTGCTGGCACCATTGTCATGTCACTTCTTTAAAAGACACCAACACAGTCTTTCGTGTGCTGGCGCCTTTGTCATTTCATAAATTTTTTTTTTAGCTAAACCGTATTACTGTGTCTCTCGCGTGCTGGCGCCTTGTCATTTCTTTAAAAGACACCAACACATATTATAACTGATTAACTACTGAATCAGTAGGGAATTTTATAATACCCGAAGTTATGAAACAAAGCGAGGACCCCCCCCCCCAAAAAAAAAATCGTAGAAGCACGTCAAGCGACGCCAATTAGATAACTACATCATTAAGTGACGCTGCAAGCTATAAATAAATCGGTGAAGTTATGTACATGTATTTGAATCCATTTGTCTGCTTATCTTCGAGATTCAAAACAATTGAAATAAAGTCAGACCATATTAAAGTGGTGGGCGAAAGAAAGAGAGAGAGAGAGAGAGAGAGGGGGGGAGGGAGGTAGGGAGCAAGGGATGGATTAGCATCCACTCGACGTTTAAATAAAGTCCGGCAAAACGAAACTCTTTAAAGAACACATAAGCGCTCTTGCGACTGATGGGAGTCGGCGCCTAGCCGACGTAGCCAACAAGATTCGGTCATTTAGTCACGTGGTACCCAAGGGGCGGTAACAACCATGTAACTAGGCCATTTTGAAGGTCATCACGTGTCAGTCATGTGGTCAGTTGTTGCTCACATTCTTCATCTGATGCCGGGCGACATACGCACTCTCACGACTGCGATCAACTGGTTTCTCGTCGTTGGGTCCAGTCGTGGATAAATTCAGTCGTAGCGACATAAGCTGTCAGTTGCCGCTGGTCGCCGATAGTTTTATCGCGTCGTAGGGCGACATAAGCTGGACTTTAATGAGTACAAACCCGCGTAGGATAATCTGTGTAATAGTAAGGTAAATATAGTGTATATAGAGGAATACACACCCCTAATAAAATAGTGTCTCCAGAAACGAAAGAACTAATTCCTAATAAGCATTTCGTCAATTACAGCTGAGTGTTACAGATAATTGGCAAACTCGTTTTAAGGTCAGATCTGTGACGATATGTCCGTCAATGAATTATCAATGAATGTGAATGAAATGGTTGTAATGTATAAAGTCACTGATAGTTTCAAGCACGTGCTAATTTCAGTTTTACAGGGGCGGTGAATTAATGAGAAGTACAATCTACCGTGTCACAGAGTAAATAATCCTTCCAGAAAACTGTAATTAATTGTGATGCGACGACGTCTTCCATCGTCCTAGAAGATTAGCGACAACGTTAATTATAGTAGTGACTTTATAAGCTTCTATCACAGACAATCCAGAGTATAGCAAGAACTGGCATCTAGTTCACAAAGCATTCTCAGACTTAAGTTGAGAATTTACTCAAATTTGTTCACCGTATTCTATCAAACTTATTGCCCTTTATAAACATTTTGTTGTTTTAATGTATCAAATACATCAATGAGAAACAACGTGCAAAGTTTTGTGCGTGTACTTTATTGAATTGTCAGATATTCTCTTACAGTCCCATATAACAAATGTTGGTCTTCGAAGGAATTATGAGTGAGCATAAATTTAGCCGTTTGTTAGTTTCGCTCGCCGCTTCAGTCAGCGTGTAATACTCAGCTATCGTAGCCATGCTCTCTGCGTTAAAAGTATATTTGGAATGTGTTTAACCAGCTCTATCACATATGTGATAATGACTGGCACCAATATTGTCCTTTAAACGAATGAGTTGAATATATCCAAGGAAGTAAATTGAGAAAAAAGATCCGTATACATCAACCTAATTCCTGTATTTATTAGAACTGGGAAAACAATCACTGGTTTATTATACACAAGCACGACGTTTCGATAAGTATCCCCTTATCGTTATCAAGCATAATGACTTATAGTAAAATAGATGGTCTATATATATATATAAATGTACAATATGAAGCCATACTTAATTGATTGTTTTCCCATATAATTGTGTTAGTTCTGATATGATTCCAATCGTTAAATGCCACTAAAAGATTATCCTGTATTTATTGTTGGCTTAATGGCGCCTTTATTTATTTTGCTTCGTATGGGAGTTGACATAATGGCACCTTCACACATATATATATATATATATAGTTTGGTATGGAATTAGTGGCACCTTTATAGAATGATATAGGTAAGACTATAGTCTCGGTCACCCAGAACCCCATAGTTTTAACGTACGGTACGTACAATATTTGTCTGGGTGATAGAGTCTAATAAGACTTACTTGAGAATTATTCTTCCAGTATTTATGGGTTTAATAAGATAATCAGTCACGTGAGAATAAGGAGAGAGAGAGGGAAAGAGAGAGAGAGAATTATTCCTCTAGTATTTATGAGTTTAACAAGATTATCAGTCACGTAAAAAAATAAGAAGAAACATTCTACAACGACATGTTACTATCTTACAGGTTTTTTTTATTCAGCGGTCGTACCAAACGGACAACGGTCGCATCAAACGGACAACGGTCGTATCAAACGGACAGCGGTCGTACCAAACGGACAACGGTCGCATCAAACGGACAACGGTCGCATGAAACAAACAACGATCGCATCAAACGAACAACGGTTGTATCAATTGAACATCAGTCGTATCTGTTCATGTCGAGGTGACATCGAACGAAGGATATGCGCATAAAAATAAGAAGAATCTTAAGGTTAGTGACAAAATACAGAAGAAAAATACAAGCGAATGTTCCAACTGTCTCATTAACTTTTAGAACCCGAAATGTCGGTTTTGCGACAATGTCCAATAAGGTTGACGTCATAATTAATATTACGTCCTGTACATCCAGGGTGGGACGTGCAACACCGCACGTATAATCAGGGCCCAAAGGGTTAATAAGAATTAACTTACATAGGTATATTCAATAAGTTAACCATAAGGCAATTTAATACTAAATTGAAACAGAATTGAAACATCTGGTAAGCAAATCCAAAATTGACATAATATGCACACAGGAAACAAAGCAGAAGGACCAGTGACCAGTGATCATCTAATAGTCTTAACTGAAAAAAACTCAAACGTAAGCAAAGAACCAGTCACGTACAAACATAGATTGAAACTTCCAACACGAATACTGGGTTCTTTTTCAACACTACTGTGAAGAAATTAACCCAATAAGACACGATGGTATAAATATATTTATCAAGAATATTTCGCGTGCGATCTTTAGTGTAGCAGAAAGTTCAATCCCCAGAGCAACAGGTTGGAAAACTAAAGGCAACCCAAAACCTTGGCGGTCCCCTGAAGGTCAAAAAGCCGTTAATGCAAAGTAAAAATCACTTAAAAAACTATTCCGCGTATGGTCCTTAGAGAATAAATCTGTGTATACTAAGTCCGATTCAAACGCCAGACAGGTCATTTCAGAGGCAAAAGAAAAGGATTGGATGACAATCTGTGATGAAATTAATATTTCAAATGTCTGTAAAAAAAAAATACACGCAATAAGCGGCAAATGTTTTTCTAGAAATATTCCTACGCTTAATTATGAATCCCAATCAGTCGGAAAGTTGGAATTTCATGGGAATAGATCGCGTAACTCAGCAGATGAACTTAAAGCAATTAACTTAACCTTTACCCCAGAGACAACGCATAAAGGTTTAAGTGGCAAATTTAATTCGGCGGCTGGCGAAGATCAAATAAAATATAGCATGTTAAGAACATCTCAGGGTTATTACGTAATTTACTTCTTGAATTATTCAAAACATCTTGGTCAGAAGAAATAATTCATACAAGCTCGAAAACAGCAACAATAATCCCATCGATTAAACCAGTAAAAAGATGAAAATGAAGTCAATTAGTTTGACCTCTACGTTCAGGGTGGTTGGGATTGCCTAGTAGTCTAGACTGCCGCGCTTCGACCTCTAGCTGGCCGGCCACCTCTGGCTTGCGGCTGTGGTTTCGAGCCCTAGTGTGAGCGTATGTGGCATGCAGATAGGGACGCCTTCTCAACCTCGTTGGTTTCCTTCGGGCACTCAGGTTTCCTCCCACTGCTAAAGACCCCTACACACAAGCGAATTATTGACATAAAATTAAAACCCCATTTCTCTCTTTCTCTTAAACTCTACGTTGTGTAAAACACCTGGGACTATGGTAAATAATAGGCTTAAATACTACTGTGGAGGTAATAGATTAATCAGTCCAAATCAAAGTTGGTATAGACAGCATTGTAAGGTTGCAGCATGACATCATGACTTCACTATTTAAAACGAACAATTATCTATGTGCAGTATTCGTCGACCTGACCAAGCACTTGACATAGTTTGGGTGGGTGGCCTAATTAAAAAAATTACATGGACTAAGGATAACAGGAAGAATGTTCCAAGGGATCGAGGATTTTCTAAGCGATAGGCAAATACAAGTTAATGTAGGACTCTCAATAAGCAACAAATACGAACTTGAAAGTGGCACACCCCAGGGTTCTGTTAGAAGCCCCACACTTTTAATATCATGATCAATGACCTTCAGTCTAATAACTACATTGAGAGACATTTTGACGACGCAGCGGTTTACGCAGACGACAGTTTAATCTGGCATGCAGTGAATAACTACGGTACGGTTAGAACGAGAATGCAAGAAGTCTTAAACAAATTGTCAAAATGGTCTGATGACTGGGGATTTCGTATATCTGAAAGCAAATCGGTAGGCATGCTCTTTTGTGGGGATCACGGGGATGTGTCATCTATGAAACTAGAATTGAACAACAGCCGAATTAAGTTTAAAGATCAGACAAAGCTTCTTAGGGTTACCTTTGATCGCAAAATGACTTTTATATATATACCACATATTGATAATATTGTTAGACGGGGACAGAAAGTTGTGAACATAATGAGATGTTTGACGGGCATATAAAACGACTCCGCTAATGATATATAGGTCTATCATTCGGCACACCTCGACAGATTCCGGTACTCTCCGTAACCTACATCTAGACTAGGATGTATGATAGTAATTGATATGTACCTACGACCATACATTTGCGATGCGGCTAGTCAACTACCAATTTACTTCAACAGGAAAACGTGCCGCTTTCACAAAATAGTCCTAAAATGACGTCTGTTCTAGATATAATCTCTATGGGGGCAGCCATTTTTTAGTTTGTTGATATAATCTCCATGGCCATGGGGGCAGCCATTGTTTATCCGGGTCCTTTAAAATAGTCCCAAAATGGCGGACCGCATCATACAACCGAGTCTAGATGTAGGGCCCCGGAATCTGTCGAGGTTTGCCGAATGATAGGTCTATGATAAGATCAATATGAGGCTATGGTTGTGTCGCTTTTACAAGTACAGAGCCCCCTAGTTTCAACGTATGGTACAATATTTGTCTGGATGATAGAGACTAGTAAGACTGTCGACTTTATTTTTATGGAATTACTTGAGAATTATTTATGGCTTTAACAAGATAATCAGTCACGTGAGAATAAGGAAAGAGAGAGAGAATTATTCCTCCAGTATTTATGGATTTAATAAGATTATCAGTCACGTGAGAATAAGGAGAGAGAGAGAGAGAGAGAATTATTCCTCTAGTATTTATGGCTTTAACAAGATAGTCAGTCACGTGAGAATAAGGAGAGAGAGAGAGAGAGAGATAGAGAGAAGGGGGGTAACGTCTACTCCACACAAAGTAGATCATTTCGGGACTAAGATCTGGTTTAATTTGCGCGCAGGGATGTTTAGCATTGAAAGGGGGCGGACCTGGAGAACACCCACGAGGTAGGACAGGCGATCATACTCCTTGTTACGTACAACCGGGGATTCGATACCACGCCGATTGACTCAACGACAGGCCATCAAACCCCACGTGAGAATAAGGAGAAACATTCTACAACCACGTGTATGACAAAGTGATGATAAGTGATGTCGACGTGTAACCGATGATAAGTGATGTCGACGTATAACCTCTCGATAACTTCTGTGCAGACTCGATATTGATAAACTTCTACTTATTCAATTATTATTAATAAGCTACATATGGACAGTAGCTATAACTTAAAAGAGAAAGTGTTGATCAATACCTTGACCCGGCAGTGACATTTAGAGAAATCTGTAGTGTAATTACAAACACCATAAGTTAAGAATAAACAATACCATATATGATTATCATCTCGGCTAATTGTTGAAGCTTTATAAGCAGGAGTTCACTGAAACTAAATCAGTCTTGGAATAGAGCTTCTCCCGATATGTATGTCTATTTCATGTACTAAATAAAGGTTTCATATACACTATGCCGTCTTGCTGCTTCATTATCTGTAAGATACGTGTTAATGTCTTAGATGTTTTATTTTATTCTGGCGAATGATTTTGGACAACTGTGCTACCTCGTGGGTTTTCTCCTGGTTTCCACTTTTCCCCCAATGCTAACGACCCCTATGGAAAAGTGAATTTTTGAAATAAAATTGAACTATTTGATTGTCCCGAAAAGACAAGGTTTGTGTCGATTGGACGTTAACCCCCCCTCTCTCTCTCTCTCTCTCTCTCTCTCTCTCTCCGCCATTGAACTTTCCACCATCGCACCGTACAGATGCTTCGTGACGTAATGGAAGCGTCATTATATTCTGTTAAGTGGAACTGATTATCACTATGGTGATGAATTCGTTATGTTATGAATATAATCTCGTAAATTCCATCATTTAAAGATACCAAAAAAACTCACAGCAAACGATCAATCTCTCAGCTTTTTACACCGAATCATTAAAGCCCCAATACCACTCTTGTTTTAACTGAATAATTTGTCCCAATTATTATTCTGGTCGACAAATTGTACTATTTTACAATATTCCAATTAATAAATGATACAAATTTCATCCTAACCCATCTAATTTTAAAAATTGGAAAAATTAAACTACATGCCGTAACATGGTTTGAAAAGCCTTACGTAAGCACTTTCAAATGCAACTTGGATTTAAACATATTTTCGAACCCTCTCCCTCGACAAGTAAGATAGGTTGTAATGGATAATTTACACAACAGGTAGGACACTTAAACACCTAGTAGTTAGAATAAGGCTAATTTATTTTTATGGACCTGTCAAGTCAGCAAGAGTGTTATTGTCCCTTTAAAGAATGTGTCATAACTCGAGGCGTGTTAAAGACGCCAACCTTGTATGGGTTTTATAAATATTTCTCAATTCAACTGTCAATGACTTAAACTAGCCGAGAGTTCTAACGCTACATACAGAATTCCAGGCACCAGTAATTCCATATCTTTGAATAATTCAGTGTTTTATCTTCAGCGAATATTCCTGGAATACAACCTGATTATAGGAGATATTCAATAATAGGAAAGTCGATAACCTATTGTCGTTTTTTGTATCTGGAATGAATTCAAATGAGATGGGGTTGAGTGTCCTGCTGTTCTGCTCTTAAACTGAGATAATAAAGATGGATATACGCTATACGGTGTGTTATGAGGGAAATGAATTCCAACTGTTAAGAGATCTTTTACGTGCACGTCAATGTGTACACGAGACATCTTGTTTTTCGTGCCATCCGAACGACTAGACAGTTGTTCTTAGCATGCCCCACATCCCGCATCAATGACAATGGGGAAACCACGCCGGAAAATCTGGATGAACTTTCTCGGCCAATGCAGGTGTCGAACACCCGACTTCCAGGCTAGCGAGCGTTTTTTTTTTGCATCAGATATCCTGTTCGCCTCTTCTTGCACACTGCATGACACGTGTTTCTTCCTCAAAGTGAAATTAATGACAATTATTTTTAATTACCCCCGTCGAGATAGCGGGGATGAAGATAAAGCGTTGTCTGATTGCCTACACCAGCTTACTCTGGCTTTCATTTATCTTCCGCCAAAATGGATGATAATTTTTATATATATAATAAAAAAATGTTCATATTGTTTTCCGCCCGCATGAATATTTTATCTAACAATTTTATGTCTTAGCTAGTGGTCAGAACAGTTGGACGTTTTTTAAACCCCATTCCATTTAATCTAATTTTCTGAAGATAAACCAAAAACGTTGTCCACCACTAATCTGTTTCTGTTTATTTGAACCGATGGGAAACTGACGTGAGATAACAAAATGTAATACATGACTGTATTCAATAATTGTTAGGGTCTTAAAGGGACAATAACACTCTTGCTGGCTTAACAGGTCCAGAATTTTTTTTAGCCTTGTTCTAACTACAAGATGCTTAAGTGTCCTACCTGTTGTGTAAATTATCCATTACAACCTATCTTACTTGTCTAGAGGGTTCGAAAATATGTTTAAATCCAAGTTGCATTTGAAAGTGTTAACGTAAGGCTTTTCAAACCATGTTACGGCATGTATTTGAATTTTTCCAAATTTTAAAATTAGGTGTGTTAAGATGAAATTTGTATTATTTTCTAATTGAAATATTGTAAGTAAAATAGTACAATTTGTTGACCAGAATAAAGATTGGAACATATTATTCAGTTACAACAAGAGTGGTATTGGGGCTTTAATGATCTCAGGACAGACATGTCTAGTGGACAATAACACCCCCCCCCCCTAAACAGGAAGTGTTTATCTCCTAATTAGACAGTGTCTATTTGACCAATCAAAACGTAATGCTCTCTCTTAAAATGTTACAATTGCTTTTATGTAGTTACACAATAATACGCGTGCTTCATTTTACATAACCTTTAATTTGTACAGATGTAAAAACATTTTGAACAAAATTTTTGGATTTCACATAACCCATTTTATTATTTTAATTGGCTCTTAACAAAATTGATATCAAATGGTTCCTATTCATCGCAACCTCGCAAATAAACTTCTTTTTACTGATAGACGAACCGAACAATAGAGAGCGAGAGAAAGAAACTGGAGAACGAGGAAGTTTGTCAAAGGGAAATAAGTTCCACATATCATTCAACAACATGTGACCTAATGAGTTTGATCTCCATAGTTCAAATAAACTTCTTTTTTTATATGACAGACGAACATTCATTAGTTAAGTAATCCTATGTTTGTAGGAAAACGAAAATATGTTTCAATAGCATTTATTACGTCGTGAACAGGAAATACATATAAGAGAATTTTATGGAATGTAATTGGTGTTTATTATCCGCGACAAGTTTGTATTAAGATATCAAGATTCTCTTCGTTAAACTAATACGAGGGTACTACGCACCAGGAAACGATCAAGGAATCGCCGCCATATTGGAATCGTGACTTAATATGGAGGTCATCCAATCGATGCACAGTGTTTAAAGGAACGGGCATGCACAGTTTTATATAAGTTTTATTGGCGGTGTCGTAGGCAGGAGTTTTCATGATAAGCGTCGCACTCAAGTTGTATAGAATGAGCGATGCTATCAAAAAACCTCGACATGATTTGAAATGAAATGGGTTTAACGTCCCACAGTTCTGGCCCCACTGTTCCATCCGAACGACTAGACAAATGTCCATATCGGGCCCTCCGTCATGCAACACTGACAACGGGAAACCACGCCTGAAAATTCCGCTTAATTTATTTTCTGGGCCAAGACTAGGGGGCGAACCTGCGACATCCCGGCTTACTTACTGAGCCACTCTTTCAAAGAAGGACATGCAACATCCGTCGTAGTGCAGTGTTTTTAAGTTAATCTTAAAGCTATGGACGGAGGAGGATTAGCGACGGGTTTTTGGAAGATCATTCGACATTTTATCTTACAAACCATCGAGAATTTTTACATTTCAATCTAAATTTTTGGCAGAAGCAGATGCCTGTATCTCTAAATTCTGCACCATCATTAACCCTTGTGCGGACACGTTGCGCGAAAAACGTTGTCGGTCAAAATGGGTATTTTAAGACCCCACACACAGATAGGTTTTTAAATGCATAATTTTATTCAAATACGATCAATAACAGCTTCATATCAAGACTGAAAAATAATCAACCAGAGTGAAAAAAATATTTGAGGTATTAACAGTGACGAAATGAATTATAAGTACCCAAATTTGCTTTCAAATCTAGATTACTAGAATGACGAAAACAATATCATCAGTAAAAAAGATTCCGAATACAAAACTAGCACCGAGTGCAACATAGATTAGACACTTTTGACCAGAAGGGGAGGGAGGTCAAGATGACCCTATGTGTACGGCTACGTAACATTCGAGTTTCTTGTCAAATGATGAATGTTGCCACTGCCTCACGTCCATTGTTTCTACAAATACTCGACATTAGGTAGCTGACAATGCTAGAATTCTCTACAGACAATTATGAACCATTTACTCACAAACGTCAATGATATGGTCTCACCTATTTGTTTTTGTAGATTAACGGTTAGCTGATGTTTCTAAGAACGTGTTTAAATGAAACTTGGGATGTCTGAAAAGGGTAATTATAAAATTAAAACGTGATTCCGTTATCATCATCTCCCCACACTTCAGATTATGATGGCGACACGATGTTTGAACAATTTCCCAAGATATCGATTAAAATTATATAGAAAAATAGAAGTTTTGTAAAAACACTCGATTACTGCTGATTATTAAAATTAGAATAGAAATAATAGAAGAAAATGGTGATAAATATTTATTTAGTTGGGTTTCCTTCGTCTTGTTCAACAATACACAGTGTTTGAACTTAATTCCTGTCTGATGACGGGTTTTATTTTATTTGTCTTTTGTCAAGAAGCCATTCTCGTACAGGTTAGTTTTTGTATAAAAAAAAAAGATTTAATTTCTATTGACGGCCTGACGCGGACTGTTTTCACAGGTACATGTTGACGTGCACTCTACAGAATCCTTGATAATGAGAGACATTTTGCCCGGGTTGTGGTACTACGGCCTTCTCTTGTCGAATTCCAACTGTTAAGGGATCTTTTACAGCTGCCCCTTGTCGAAACAGTCGGTTTCATTGGCTAATCCCTCACATCACCTAGAACATGTCAATAATAACAACTCTTCCAGATCCTAGTGTAGAACACGTCAATGATAACACCTCTTGCAGATCCTAGTGTAGAACACGTCAATGATAACAACTCTTCCAGGCTCTAGTGTACAACACGTCAATGATAACAACTCTTCCAGATCCTAGTGTGGTACACGTCAATGATAACAACTCTTCCAGAACCTAGTGTAGAACACGTCAATGATAAGAACTCTTCCAGATCCTAGTGTAGAACACGTCAATGATAACAACTCTTCCAGATCCTAGTGTAGAACACGTCAATGATAACAACTCTTCCAGATCCTAGTGTAGAACACGTCAATGATAACAACTCTTCCAGATCCTAGTGTAGAACACGATAATGATAACAACTCTTCCAGATCCTAGTGTGGTAAATACATGAAAAACGAAATTTTGAAGTATAAAAAACGAAGCGAAATATGATCTGTGTTTAAATCAGATTGTATACATATAAGGAAGTTATAAAAAGGCTATATATAGATATTGTAATATGTGATTTTCAAATTTATAATACGAATGTTATTTTTAATGGACGGATTGATATAATAAAATCGTATCTAATAAACCTAAAACCTAATTGAATCTTCTTCCGTAAGAGACTACAAACTACTTAATCGATTACACTTTTCCTGTCAATATGTCCACATAAACCAATAATCGTAAATTAGGGTCTATTTGTGTCGTAGTGGGATCATGGTGCAGTGTGATTTCACATCAGACAGATTAATCATTATGACAGAAATCGAACGTCTGAAAAGACTAAAAATACCTCAATAAATTAACAAGTAGATAGTGGAATTGTTTTCCATATACCACACAACACCATATGTATGGAAGACCAAACAGCTCTTCATTCAGTGGTCTAAATCCTCATTTCTTAATTCATAGTCCTTTTTTCTTAATTCATAGTCTTTTATTCTTATTTCTTTATTTGTTGTCGTATTTCGATATTTACATACCAAAATTAACATTTGTATCTTAAAATCAATATCTGTTTTACAAATCAGACATTATGTCATATCAGATTTATAAAATGTAATTTCAATATAAAAATACAAACGTTAAGTTTAGTGTACAGATGTTGAAATATGACAACAAATGAAGAAATAAGAATTGAGGACTATGAATGAAGAAATAAGAATTGAGGACTATGAATTAAGAAGTAAGAATTGAGGACTACGAATAAAGAGCTGTTTAGTATTCCATACATATGAAATGCCCATCATTTTGTTTTTATGATCATGTTGGTACGTGGCAAAGCGCCTCATGAACAAGTGATGTGAAAGAGCTCACTATAAATATGCTGTAATAATAAAAACAACAAGATTAGATTTATGTATTGTTATTTGTAAACGATTGCTATTATTACTGTAATGGATGACATTTTAAAGCGATACAGTTACATATTTTCAAAGAAAGCCAAAAGGATGATTATTTATGTTGCTGAGTAGGTTGTTAACATTCACATTAAAACCTGAAATATGTTCTGCTGAGTAGGTTGTCAAAACGGTATAATATAATCATAGGGATTATTAACATTCACATTAAAACCTGAAATATGTTCTACTCGAGGACGACAATTAGAAATTGTGTGATTTCTTTCCAATGGCACATAAACAATACAGTTAAAGTTCCAATTTCAAATATTTTTTTTTAAATGTATTAAAATAAAGCCTTAAAATAGATGGTATCCATAAACAGTCCTACTTTGTTAAAGAATAATCCTATTAATCCCATCATTCAGTATTGCCAGGTGAGAAATTGGCAAAAGTTTAATTTTCAACTTCGAATTCCAACGTTTGAAAATAGCTAATATGGGGGGAATAGGACAACAAGGGAGGTATTTGTGTTATTATTCCCCGTGTCTATGATTTTTGAGGGTGGGAAATAATGCCAATGGTCGTATAATAGTGAATTGATAACCTATTGAGCAAAAGGCATAGAAATAATTATGTTATGACTTTCTTATAAAATATTAAATTCTCACTTAAAGTCAAGGAATGGACAATTAAAGTGTTTATTTCTGTATTCCAACTTCTATATAAAGTTTATACAGGAAATGACGTCATCCTGTTGATTTCTCTAATCCAATTGAAGTATTGTATATCAAATGCCTATATATCCTGTCTTTGTAGCTTAGGAGGGACTTATGGGGTTTTTTTTGGGTGGGGGGGGACTAAATAAGTTGCCTCATTAAATAAATTTTGTTTTATTTTTATTAAAACTGATCGTGTTCTTGATTTAGAGCAAAAAAACAACTCGCGATTTCAAATAAAGCTGATAAAAAAACCCGACTTTTGATCTGTAATTATCAAGAATCATGGAAAACAGAGAGAGAGAGTGATAGACGAGTGTTGTAACAAAATGGCGACCGGATACAGACCACTGTGAACAAATCCAAGCTAATCACGTATTGTAGCCTACTGATATTCTGTGACGTGTTGATCCCCTGGTATAAAGAATCTGTCTGGTTATTTACTGCTGAGCGGGGATGTAAATGATGCATATTGACAACAGTGACCAAGGGAATAATATCTAATATTATTATTACAGTTTTCTCCTTCTTTTAAAAAAGAAAACAAACCAGTCAAGGTTATACAGGACGTGTGATTACGTCATCTTGTTTTCCCACGTTAAAGGATAATATTGGTGTTAGTCATTATCACATAACTCGTGTTTTCCAACGTTAAAGTGACGAACGCCAAAGGAAAACACGAGTTGTTCCTCTGTATACCTGACTGAATTGATGAGTAATAACTCATACATGGCCGAATTTCTGCTCACTAATAATTCCTTCCAAAAATATCCCTTAACAGTTGGAATTCGATATACATGTAGTATGGATGTTCGCGCAAAATTTTCCCCATGGTGTTCGTCACTTCCGATTCATGACACCTGTATTACTCATCTATCGTAGCAATGACCTCTATGTTAAAGTATATTTGGAACGTGTTTAACCAGTTCTATCACATATGTGATAATGAATGGAATGGGGTTTAATGTCCTACGCTTCTGCACCGAACCTGGGCTAATTGAAGACGGGCATATGTGATAATGTCCTTTAACCAGTAATCAAATCGCTGATGATGATTTCCAAGCGATTTTTTCTTTATCTTTTTGATGTATTTTAATTTGGAATGTACATGTATGTTTTGTTACCCTGTAAAGTGCCCCTCAACACGTTTGTGAACTGGGCCCTATATAAATTTTGTAATAACAATTGGTACATTTGTTTTGTTTTTTTTTTATTTTGACTTTTGTCTCAATGTCTTTCGTTAATGCTAGGTTCTAAAAATCAAGATTCGTGCTGCGATTGAAGTCGTGGTATTAATCGTGGAGTATCGTGGTGATCCGAGGTCCCGTGTACAAATTGGCGTGCACGTGAAAGATCCATTGACAGTTGGAACTCGATATAAGAGTAGGCCGTAGTACCACTGTTCGGGCCAAACTTCCCTCAGAGTACACTGCTTGACGTATGTCCGTCTTCATTACCCCAGTTTGGACCAAAATCAAAAGACTAACAACTATTGTTAGTAACAGGGTTCAACGTCCTACGTTCCTGCTCCGACAGGGCTAACGAAATGTCCAAGGGATGTTAAGGGATCTTTTACGTTCACACCAATTTGTAGACGGGTCTCGGATCACCACGATTAAAACAACGATTACAATCGTAGCACGAATCGTATAGTGGCAACCTACATGTAGTACTAACGAGAGACAGTGGGACAACATCCAAATACACCCCCCCCCCCAACATATTATGTTACATAGGAAATGAAATAAAATAGGGTTTAACGTTCTTCTTTTCTGCCCCTTCTGGGCTAATGAAGACGGGCATACGTCATACAGTGTGTTATCGAATTCCAACTTCCAAAAATCTTTTACATGCACTTCAATGTGTACACGGGACCTCGGTTTTTTCGTCCCATCCGAACGACTAGATAGCTGTCTTTATCAGGCCCTCCGTCCTGCCCGGGCTAACGAAGACGGACATACGCCATATATAGTGTCGTATTGATTCTAATTGTACAGGGTTATTTTCCAAAAACGTCAAAAGTGTGTACACTGGACCCCGCGTTTGTCCCATTCGAACAGCTGTCCCTTGTCCGCCCTCCGTCCTAGAAACACGCCGGCAAATTGTGGTGAAAGTCAGGTTGACTTTTATTTTCTATAATGTTTGACCAACGAATTGTTTGATAGTTTTAACCCATGTGCCATGTCACGGTAATGCGAGACGGAGAATACGAAGGCCTTTGAGAGCTTCTCTGTCAGTTTTATCGAGGTGTTAATTATTTAACTTTTTAGGAAGTCCGTTAACTGTTGTCTGGGTCTTGTCTTTAACTTAATGGGTTTGCTTACTTGATTAACTTCCAGGATCTATTTATAGACACATTCTACAGAGAGAGAGAAATGGGGATTAACGTCATCTCGACACAAACTAGGTCATTTCGGGACTAACATATGGTTCAATTTTATTTCAATAGTGGTATTTATAGCAGCCAACCGGTTAGGGTTAAAATTCTCTCCATGGTCGATACATCGCCCAATCGCTGAATCATGAGCTACAACGAAACACGACAAAAAAATAAAATCATTTTGATGCAACACATATGGGGATATACAATAGTGTTTCATTCAGAACTTGTCTCACAACTCAAATAAAAAAACTTACACAAACATTCTTTCTAGACAGAAACCAATTGATACTGTCACATGTAATAATACAAACTGACAGTATGAAACCAATTGATACTGTCACATGTAATAATACAAACTGACAGTATGAAAGGAAATTACAGGCAAGTGTCATGCAGGTTTACAGACATATCCTACGTCACCAACTATTGGATATAGAAAATATGAACTATCAATATTCTATCATAACCTTCGGATGTTGTCTATGGATCAAGTTATTGAAGAAACAGGGAAAAGTTTGGAAACTAGACTAATTATTGTTCTAGGTGACACGTGTACAGAGACATGGTGTCAGTATGGATAGACGAGTACATATTATCTGAACTAAATTAAAACACTTAGACAAAATTCGAAGTCCTTAAAAATACACGACAAACAGTGGTAACAGGTGTCCGGGGAAATGTGGAGTTTATTCTATCTATTGCGGGTCTTTTTTCTGGCTTCCCATTCTCATCGAGGCAAATGTACTTGACAATCGAGACCGCTTAGACGATTTCATGTTAAACTTTAATTCAAACACTTATAACTTTAATAATATAAATCAGCTGTTTTAAAACTAGAGCAGCAGGGTGAACGGAAATCTCCATCTCTCTTTATCTGAGGGGGAGGGAAGGGATGGCCTTGTGGTCTAGAGTGCCGCGCTTCGACCTCTAGCTGGTCGGAAACCTATGGCTTGCGGCTGTGGTTTCGTGCTCTACTGTGAGCGTATGTGACATGGGGATAGGGGCGCTTTCTCAACCTCGTGGGTTTCCTCCGGGCACTCCGGTTTCCCCCACTGCTTAAACCCCCTACGCGCAAGCGAATTACTGAAATAAAAATTGAAAACCATACGTTACTCCCAAAATGATCTAGTTTGTGTCGAGTGGACGTAAAACCCCATTTTTCTCTCTCTCTTTATCCGACTTCGTTAAAAGGTCGTTATAACCGCCCGTGTCTATTCACAATGATTAATGTCTCAAACGATACATGTGTATAGTTTTAATACTAAACAAACTCTTAACTAATGCATATTTAATGGGGGGACAGCGTGGCTGAGTGGGTAAGGCGCTGGCTCGCTAGCCTGTAGGTCCAGTGGAGGTCGGGTGTTCCATCCCTGCATTGGCTGGTGGGTTTTAGGAATCAGCCGAGATGCAACCCATCAATGCATGTCGGGTGTTCGATCCCTGCATTGGCCGAGAAAGTTCATCCAGATTTTCCGGCGTGCTTTCCTCTTGTCAGTGGTGCAGAACACAGGTCCCGTGTACACATTGGCGTGCACGTAAAAGATCCCTTGGCAGTTGGAATTCGATATAAGAGTATGTCGTAACGCCGCTGCCCGGGTAAAATTTCCCTTATAGCACACTGTATGGCCCATCTTCCATTAGCCCAGGTTAGGTATAGAAGAGTAGGACGTTAAACCCCATTTCATTTCATTTCATTCATATTAAATAGACTATAATGAGGAAGGGGAATATGAGGGGAATTTTGCCCGGGCAGAGGCACCATGGCCTACTCTTATATCGAATTTAAACTGCCTTGTCGTTCGGATGGGACAAACAACCAAGGAGGTCCCGTCACTGTACACATTGACGTGCACGTAAACGACCCCTTGACAGTTGGAATTCGATATAAGAGTAGGTCGTAGTGCCGCTGTTCTCGCAAAATTCCCCTCCAAACAAACTATCTGGTGTATGACCGTCTTTATTAGCCCAGTTCGGACCAGAACAATAGGACAACAAACCCTATTTCGTTTTGATTAAGCCGTGAAAAATTTAATACTTTTACGAAAACTGCAAATCACGCGTTGATACTTTGACGGAAGTGTTCAATAGATGTGTTATAAAATCAGTACGTCCTTGAACCGATGGAGATATATAATATTTGTTTACAAAAAAAACATCTTCAAAAAACACAAACAGCCACAGAAATCACGAAAACGGAAATCGATCTTGTTATTACTGGATAAACAAATAGTCCCACACAAACCAGTCTTTTTATCGAAGGTTGAAGCGACAATCGACACCGAGCGATAATTACCTCGTCGTCTACACCCGATAAAATATCCGATGGACAAAGTAAAGATAAGAGAAGCGAGAGAGTGGTTAGGTAATGATTTCTGGTTTAAAGGGGCTAAATCGCTAATATTTGCGAAATTGAACGGTCGCAACGTATATACTACTGTAATATGAATGTATATAAACTGATTTACAATTCAATGGTTTCCGTTTTTACTCTTAATTTAAAATCAGTTATGTTGGGCGAAATAAGCCCAAAGTCTCAATTGAATCCGAATTTCTAGCGTCTGGTTAGTTCAGTCTACATAGTATTTATTGCGCATGCTCTCAAGATAAGAATATGGCGACGCCGTTTAATTAGGAAGAATATGTCTAGCCTTGTTCTTTAAGTCCCATGTTACAAATAAGGCTGAAACGCATTCGTGTACCATTGGTAAAATGTTTTTTTTGTATTAAATATTGGATGTCAGAAGCCCATCTTTTCACCGGTAAGATCACAACATCAGTGTTGATTTAAATTGACAAATAAATCGTGTTTTCAATGTAGAAAACTTGGACGGTATTTAGTTAGTGACTTAGCTCCTTTAATATGTGCTAGTAATCCCATCTAGACTGTGGCGATACGTGGTATATATACTCACTCTAGACTATAACGATACGTGGTATATACACTCACTCTAGACTATGACGATACGTGGTATATAAACTCACTCTAGACTATGACGATACGTGGTATATACACTCACTCTAGACTATGACGATACGTGGTATACACTCACTATAGACTATGACGATACGTCATATACACTCACTCTAGACTATGGCGATACGTAGTATATACACTCACTCTAGACTATGACGATACGTGGTATATAAACTCACTCTATACTATGACGATACGTGGTATATACACTCACTCTAGACTATGGCGATACGTAGTATATACACTCACTCTAGACTATGGCGATACGTGGTATACACTCACTATAGACTATGACGATACGTGGTATATACACTCACTCTAGACCATGACGATACGTGGTATATACACTCACTCTAGACTATGGCGATACGTGGTATACACTCACTCTAGACTATGGCGATACGTGGTATATACACTCACTCTAGACTATGACGATACGTGGTATATACACTTACTCTATACTATAACGATACGTGGTATATAAACTCACTCTAGACTATGGCGATACGTGGTATATACACTCACTCTAGACTGTGGCGATACGTGGTATATACACTCACTCTAGACTATGGCGATACGTGGTATATAAACTCACTCTAGACTATGACGATACGTGGTATATACACTCACTCTAGACTATGGCGATACGTGGTATATACACTCACTATAGACTATGACGATACGTGGTATATACACTCACTCTAGACTATGGCGATACGTGGTATATACACTCACTCTAGACTATGGCGATACGTGGTATATACACTCACTCTAGACTATGGCGATACGTGGTATATACACTCACTCTAGACTGTGACAATACGTGGTATATACACTCACTCTAGACTGTAGCGATACGTGGTATATAAACTCACTATGAATTCCGTTGGTTTGATCAAACAATTGAACCAATGAATTAACTTAAACTTAACATGATTGTAGAGATAAGGGTATTTATGTCTGATTGTAGAGATATGGTTATTGATGTCTGATTGTAGAGATGAGGGTATTTATGTCTGATTGTAGAGATAAGGGTATTTATGTCTGATTGTAGAGATAAGGGTATTTATGTCTGATTGTAGAGATATGGGTATTTATGTCTGATTGTAGAGATATGGGTATTTATGTCTGATTGTAGAGATAAGGGTATTTATGTCTGATTGTAGAGATAAGGGTATTTATGTCTGATTGTAGAGATATGTGTATTTATGTCTGATTGTAGAGATATGGGTATTGATGTCTGATTGTAGAGATATGGGTATTTATGTCTGATTGTAGAGATAAGGGTATTGATGTCTGATTGTAGAGATGAGGGTATTTATGTCTGATTGTAGAGATAAGGGTATTGATGTCTGATTGTAGAGATGAGGGTATTTATGTCTAATTGTAGAGATATGGGTGTTTATGTCTGATTGTAGAGATATGGGTATTTATGTCTGATTGTAGAGATAAGGGTATTGATGTCTGATTGTAGAGATAAGGGTATTTATGTCTGATTGTAGAGATAAGGGTATTTATGTCTGATTGTAGAGATAAGGGTATTTATGTCTGATTGTAGAGATATGGGTATTTATGTCTGATTGTAGAGATGAGGGTATTTATGTCTGATTGTAGAGATATGGGTATTTATGTCTGATTGTAGAGATAAGGGTATTAATGTCTGATTGTAGAGATATTGGTATTTATGTCTGATTGTAGAGATAAGGGTATTTATGTCTGATTGTAGAGATATGGGTCTTTATGTCTGATTGTAGAGATAAGGGTATTTATGTCTGATTGTAGAGATATGGGTATTTATGTCTGATTGTAGAGATAAGGGTATTTATATCTGATTGTAGAGATAGGGGTATTTATGTCTGATTGTAGAGATATGGGTCTTTATGTCTGATTGTAGAGATAAGGGTATTTATGTCTGATTGTAGAGATATGGGTATGGATGTCTGATTATGATATCATAGACTAGTCGGATTACCAAGTTAAATAAACCAAGTTACCAGCTATCATAATAATTTACTCAAGACCAACTCATAATATCCATAAGGAATGAAATAGAATAGGGTTGAACGTCCTGAGTAATTTACTCAAGACCAACTCATAATATCCACAAGGAATGAAATAGAATAGGGTTGAACGTCCTGTGTAATTTACTCAAGACCAATTCAAAATATTCATAAGGAATAAAATAGAATAGGGTTAAACGTCCCCGGGCCTGTTTCACGAAATTTTAACTGAGATAAAATGCAAATTTTAGTAATTTGATTGGATAATATTAGATTGATTTTAGCGCTTAGCCAATCAGAATTGAAGTATGTACTAAAACTTCGATTTTATCTTTAGTTAAAGATTAGAGAAACAGGACCCGGCTTTTCTTCGCTGACTTAGTTAATGAAGGCGGGTTGTGGCTTATCCCATGCTCTTTCCTTGCATACAGCGAGAATAAAAGTCATGACGGCAAACTGTTTGCCTTGTTGCGCTTGAAATGTTTATCTATTGTTCCAGACCGCCGATTTGGGACTGCTGAGGGGGAGAAACCACGCCGGAAAATTCCGTACAGCACAGCTGACAAGGGCAAACGAAAAACGAAAACGTAAATCGGTATCTTATGTTTCCCCTCCTATGCCTCACCAACCACGCCGGATATCTCACCTTTTCCATGCCATTTGAACGGCTAGACACTGTACCTTGCCACACCCCTCTATGTACCTCGTACAGGGCGAAACCACGCCACAAGATCCCGTGACTTAATTTATTCGTACCATCTGAACGACACTATCATTTGACAAGAGGGTATCATACCGGTGCCGAAGCAATCTGATTAAAACGCAAAGCCTATTTCGTTTCGTTTTATATTGTTCCAAATATCGTTTTACTTGTCTTTAGTGGGTGATGTGAGAGATTAGCCAATAAAACGGTCTGTTGGCGCGAATACTTGGCGTGCGATGCAATTGGTTGACGTCATAAGGTGCTCGTATGACCCTTGACGCGACCTCCCACTACATCTGCCCATTGAAACTATAAAAAAAGGAAACTGAATATAGATCTGTATTTTAATCAGATTGGTGCTGAAGATAGTTGTCTTATTTATCAACTCGTCCGTGATGCAGGACGGAGTGTTTGAAAAGGACAGTGGTCTAGTCGTTCGGACGGAACGAAAAGCCAAGGTCCCGTGTATACATTAAAGTGCACTCAAAAGATTCCTTGCCAGTTAGAATCGATATAAAAGTAAATCATAGTGCCCGGTCAAAATTTCCCTAATACTACACTGGTTGGCGTATGCCCGCCTTCGTTAGTCCAGTTTTAGCAGAACAGTAGAACGTTTAAAACCATTTCATTTCATTTCATTCCATTTCTCTATTTCCTGTCATCGCTAATTCCGATCATGTTTTATTACGTTAGTTTATGGAGATTACTGATAATATACCAATCTCTTTATTAGCCAAGGGTAGGAGCAGAACAGTAGGACATTAAACACCATTTCTTTTCATTTCATTTCATTTCATTTCATTTCTCTATTCCCTGTCATCGCTAACTCGGATCATGTTTTTATATATGTTAGTTTATGGAGATTACTGATAATAATAATAATAATAATAATAATAATAATAATAATAATAATAATAATAATAATAATAATAATAATAATAATAATAATAATAATAATCATCTATACTAACATGAATTCAATTTGACAAAGGATGAAATCTGTCCACCATATTACATGAGTTATTATATCGATGCTGTCTCTTTCACTAATTGATTGATGCCAGTCCTGTATAATTTAAGCCGTTAATGGCCTCCATGGAGATAAGCACGTCACTCAAAGTTAAGAAAAGATTCATGTTGTGTTTGTTATTCAATTAGATGTTACAGGGGGGTGATTATATTGTATTTTAGGATTGTTGAAAAAGAGGCTGGATTATCACCTCTGGGTTTAGAAGCGCTAATGGATGAAATATCCGGCGAAATGTTATTCCGTTTCGACAATAAACAAAATGTCAACATAACTAAAAGGACGACTGGCTGAAAAGTTCTAAGTCTGAAAAGGAGAGATCAGTTAGGTTCAAATCAACGTTTGTCACCAACAAGTAAAATCATTGAAAGACGTAACAAATGCAACTGTAGTGTTGTAGTGTTGTTATTGTGTTCGTACCAGACCATCTTGTGAACCTACCCATTGAAATAGACAAAACTGGCTACAGGGCAGTCATCAAGTACCGGCAACATTCAATCATGGCTGTAAACGTTGGCAGAAAATAATCCAAGAATTTACTTAGGCCCCAATATGTATGGTCAATGGAAAGTAAAAAACGGGTCCTCCCTCAATAAAGTTAGGCACCAATATGTATGGTAAATGGTCAATAAAGTTAGGCACCAATATGTATGGTCAATGGTCAATAAAGTTAGGCACCAATATGTATGGTAAATGGTCAATAAAGTTAGGCTACAAGCACCACTCCTTGGGGCATCTCCTCGCGAATACAAATTTTTGAAAGGAAGAGAGAGGGAAATGGGGTTTAACGTAAACTCGACAGAAAATAGGTCATTTCATATGGTTTTAATATTATTTCAATAATTCGCTTGCGCGTAGGGGTCTTTAACAATGGGAGGGAACCGGTGCCCGTAGATACTTCACGAGGTTGGACAGGCGACCCAACTCCTTGTAACGTGCAACCGGGGGATTCGAAGCCATGCCAGTTTACTCAGTGACAGGCCTTATGATACAGCGCGCACGCAGAGATAGTCAGAATATTTTTTTCACTTGATTGACCCTAATGGTCTTCCGTACAAATCCACTATATCAGATTTAACAAAATAAATGTGACGTTTTACGATTGAAAATTAAACTTGATGCATACAGCCAGAACCTTAACTTTACATGCAATTATTCCAAGTTCGCCTGATTTTAAAGCGAGTCTTTTGTATTCCCTAAACCAAATCGTGATGGTACGACGTTTCGATCAAGGTCCGGTGTATACATAGGCGTGCACGTACACGAACCCTTGACAGTTGGAATTTGATATAAGAGTAGGCCACAGCGCCACTGTACGGACAAAATTTCCCCTCATTAGGTCAATCGGATCAGCACATTCGGACGCGTTGTATCAATTGTCTTAACTGGCGTGGTTTCGATTCCCCGGCTGTACGTGACAAGGAGTCGGTTTCCTTCCGCTGCTAAAATCCTCTACGCCCAAACGAATTATTGAACCATTTCTGACCCCGCCCCCCTCTCTCCCTAGATAATATTGGGCTACGACATTATAAATATACAGCTGTTTGAACATTTATATCAGATCATATTGACACCGTGTGTTCGAATTCTATTCTAAAATTACAGTAGATCATCAATTAGAGTTTATTTATCTACCGTAAACAATGTAATGTAATGAGGTTTAACGTCCTACTGTTATGCACTTAACCTGAGCTAATAGAAGACGGGCTTACGCCATACAGTGTGCTATGAGGGAAATTTTGCCCGGGCAGCGGCGCTACGGCCTACTCTTATATCGAATTCCAACTGCCAAGGGATCTTTTATGTGCACTCCAATGTGTACACGGGACCTCGGTTTTTCGTCCCATCCGAACGACTAGGCAGCTGTCCTTGTCAGGCCCTCCTTCTGCATCACTGACAAGGGGAAATCACGTCGGAAAAACCGTAAACAAAGAAGTACTTGTACTTTATCTACTTTAATATATATACATGTATATATAGTATAAATGGCCTGACGATTCGTTTGATAAGTACTAGCCTACATATAACCAAAATTTTTAATCTTTAGTGTTTTTTCTCTCATATTTTAAATTTACTTATAGTATATATATAGTTACGTCTTCAACGTTTAAAGGTGCAAGTAATGCCGAGAATATACAATTAACAACATATTTTTATTCTTCTGCGGTTTACTTTATCGATTGTATATGGTAATAATATTTTGGTTAGCATCCAGAATCTACAGCTGGTTTACGTCTGCGTGAAACTATGGTTATGTCACGTTCATTAATCAAAAAAAACCCCAGAATAATGACGTAAGAATGACGTAATAATGAGAGTTTATTTGGGATAGATCAGTAAATAAACAGCCATTAAAGAATTTGAAATATGTTCGCCGTAATGTGGTGTTTAAAATAGGATTTAAACTTCCTTTTACAAATAAACCATATTATTTATATTTCCTGACATCTTGATTCTAAACAAGATTGGTGTTGGCGAGTGTTCGCGTCTGCACATATATCCCATTCCAAAGTTGTTTTAAGACAGCGTGCAGTTTGGTTTTCTTATCTTATCGTCTGGATTCGTAAAAAACCATGGTTGTTCAGTCCTTCTAAAGGGGGGTGGGTTCGATTCCAGACTTGTATCTGACAAAGAGTTGGTTCGTATGACCAATGCAAGCTCGTGGGTCTTCTCCAGGAAATAACCTAGTTTCTGTCGAACGGACATATAAACCCACACCCACCCCATGCCTCTATCCCTCCTCTCTGTTGTCCCCTTCGCCCTTTCCCTCGGTCTTTCCCCTTCCGTCTGTCTTCCCCTCATTCTCTACCCCCCCCTCTTTAGTTTCCCCTTTTCCCTATCTCTCTGTCTTTCCCCCTTCCTCCTGTCTCCATTCCCGTCTCTTCCTCATTCTCTATCTCTCTCTCTCTGTTGTCTCCTGCCCCCTATCTCACTGTCTCTCTCTCGTCTCTCTCCCTTACCTCTATCTCTCTCTCTCTGTTGTCTCCTGCTCCCTATCTCACTGTCTCTCTCTCGTCTCTCTCCCTTACCTCTATCTCTCTCTCTCTGTTGTCTCCTGCTCTCTATCTCACTGTCTGTCTCCCTCCTGCGGCCTGTCTCTTTCCTGCGGCCTGTCTCCTTCCTGCTGTCTGTCTTCTTCCTGCGACCTGTCTCCCTCTGTCTGTCTGCCTGTCTCCCTCCTGCTGCCTGTCTCTCTCCCTTCCACCTGGCTCTCTCCCTAACCTGTATACATCTCTTCCTTCTGTCTCTCTCTGTATATCGTATGTTGCCTATGTCCATCTGCCACCCCCCCCCCCTGCTGCCCCCAGCTCTCTGTTTATTTGTTAATATGCTAACTAATTACCGACGACACAAACCTATTTCCTATTCAACTCATGCAGGATAGCAACACATTGTTTAAATAAGTCGGGGGGTTGGGATGGCCTAGTGGTCCAGAGTACCGCGCTTCGACCTCTAGCTGGCTGGTCACCTCTGGCTTGCGGCTGTCGTTTCGAGCCCTAGTGTGAGCGTATGTGACATGGAGATGGGGGCGCCTTCTCAACCTCGTGGGTTTCATCCGGGCACTCCGGATTCCTCCCACTGCTAAAGACCCCTACGCGCAAGCGAATTATATAAAAATATAGAATAAAAAACATATGTTAGTCCCGAAATGAACTAGTTGTGTTGAGTGGACGTTAAACCCCATTTCTCTCTCTCTCTCTCTCTCTCTCTCTCTCTCTCTCTAAATAAGTCTATTTAACAATCATCTCTAACAGGAAATACAAAACCCCATTTCTCTCTCTCACGCTCCCTCCCTCCCTCTCTCTATCTAAATAAGTCTATCTAACAATCATTAACAGGAAATACAAAAACATCTTAATGCACAGACGATGATTTAACGAAAACTTGAAGATGAAAGAGAACGGGGGATGTAAAATAACAAAAAAAAAACGTCGTAGAATTGTTCATAAAGAATAAAAGAAAATATGATAAACGACATAGAATTCATTGATTTATATTGGACGCCCTCGGGGGATATTTATCATATCTGTAGAGATAGTGTCAGTCTATAGAAAAAACTACTCGATACCTGCGAGAAACACCGTGAAAGATGAATGGAGTGTGAAAGTATGGAATTTTAATATTCTTCAGTTACGTGATGATGAGTTTATCGGGAGTGGATAATGCACATTGTAAAGGTGAGAAGTTCGCTTTATTTTATCTTCTTCCAATTACCCAGACATTTTTTTTCTATAATATTTAAAGTGACGAGGGGAATTGGCTTAGTTAAATTGCTAATATGTGTAGAAAATAAAAATTGACACGAAATGAAATGAAATGGAGTTTTACGTCCTACTGTTCTGCTCCTAAACTGGGCTAATGCAGACGGGAAATTTTGACCGGGAAGCGGCGCCACGGCCTACTCTTATATCGGATGGGACGACAAACCGAGGTCCTGTGTACACGCCAATATGTACACAGGACCTCGGTTTGTCGTCCCATCCGAGCGACTAGACAGCGGCCCTTGTCAGGCCCCCCGTCCTGCATCACTGACAAAGGGGAAAGCTCGTCTGAAAATTTGGATGAACTTTCTCGGCCAGTGCAGGGATCGAACACCCGACGAGCCAGCTTCTTACCAACTTAGCCACCGTGACCCCTTTTCTGCCCCTCCTTAAAAATAGACGCTGTTCCTTGACCCCACTCCCTCTCACTAGCACCCACCCCGCCCCCCATCAGCCGTTCTACACCACTGACAAGGGGGTTAACAACGAACAAATTCCCGAGGAACTTTCTCGGACAATAACTACTTAAAACCCAGACTGTTCACGTCGCTCCCATTCTGATCTGCATTTGGTTTTTAAAGAGAATTTATTTTTGAATATTGTACACTTTAATGCAATGAATAAAATGATACCAAAACCATTTGACTGCTTTGGCCGACTACTAAGGTTATGGTACAAACTATTAATTGTACAAAAATTATCATTTGACTGCTTTGGCCGACTACTGAGATCGTACAAACTGTCTGCAAACTATTATTTGATTTTTTTAAAAACTATTTTATTCAATAAGAATAGGATTGTGAAACAGGCTAGGCCTATATCACCCCTCTCTCTTTAACAGAACAATATAATTACAATTAGTTTACTTAAATACATGTATATAGTCGAAACTATTCATATTGTGTTAATAATTAATACAATTCTGAAAGTATACACTAATAGTTTTCAAATAAAACGGTTATTTGATATACAGTATAACTAGTTTTGGTTTAAGGCACGAAAGTGTGTGAAAAAAGAATCTAGTGATGGTAATGATAAATGACGATTACATTCCTAAAAATCTATTACTTAATTCTAAAAGGTTTTGCACCTCAGAAAATATTAATTTATTTTTTTCAAGTGAAATACAGTTGAATTTTTGTGTTGATGAATTCTGTTTGGAATGTTTTTATGGTTGCATTTCGTGATTTTGAATATTATGGTCATATCAGCAGAAAGTGAGAAGGATATTCAAAATTGTTCCCACATCGGCAGGTTGGATAGGTAGTTATGTGTCATTAAAATGTATGTCCGTCCATTTAGATCAATTTTTGTTAAACGAAGTGTTGATTGAATGATTTGAACTTTTCTTTTACCAATTTTGTAAGAAGAAGGTACCAAGTGATCATGTTTTGAGAGTTTTTGTTTAAAAATGAATAACGCATCTGAGTCACGTGAACAAAGATCTAGATTGTTCCAAAGTCGTGTAGTTGAAGGAAAGAAGGAATTATAAAATAGATTAGTTTTCCAAAAATAGTATGGTAGGTTTTTGTCATTTCTTAATCAGTGATTTCTATTATTTGATGTTTTCGCAACGCCGATATATCTCAAACTGGGAAAAATATATTTCCCGCCGGTATGATATTGATTAAAGCCCCAATACCACTCTTGTTGGAACTGAATAATATGTTCCAATCATTATTCTGGTGAACAATTTGTACTATTTTACAATATTTCAATTAATAAATAATACAAATTTCATCTGAACACACCTAATTTTAAAAATTGGAAAAAATTCAACTACGTGCCGTAACATGGTTTGAAAAGCCTTACGTAAGCACTTTCAAATGTAACTTTGATTTAAACATATTTTCGAACCCTCTGGACAAGTAAGATAGGATGTAATGGATAATTTACACAACAGGTAGGACACTTAAACATCTTGTAGTTAGAATAAGGCTAATATTGTTTCTGGACCTGTCAAGCCAGCAAGAGTGTTATTGTCCCTTTAAATGAGTGTGACCTTGAAGACGTAGAGTTACTTATCTAACCCCATGGGTTTACTCCGCCTTCCCCCGATTATTAAACAGCAATAAGCTGCTAACTGTTGAACTGAGATTTTAATTAGGGTTAGGTTCAGATAGGGGCACGCTATTAACTCTATGTGAATCTCGAAAAGACCTAGTCTGTGTAGAATAGACCCACCCTCTCTTTCTCTCTACCTCAATTATCTCTCTCTCTCTATCTCAATTCTCCCTCCATCTCAATTCTCCCCCCATCTCCCTCCCCCTCTCTCTTGCTCCCTCCCTCCCCCTCTCTCTCTCTCTCTCTCTCTCTTTCTTTTTCTCTCTCTCCCTCTCGATAAAGTGCTAAATCATCCTTTATCGCACTGTCGTAGACGTAATTACAAAATATAAAATATAATTATGACCTGTATGATTATATATAATTATTTTACTCACCCTCATTCAACACGGAATTGGTCATCAACCTCTTGGTGTAATAATCTATTATAAAAATAGTACCATATATCAGGCGGATTGATTGACTTTATAATGAGTGCTTCGTCAACTCATTACATTGTGTCTTCTTCCACTGACAGTTTACTAATATACAGTTATTGCTATTTGGTTGGATAATAAATTGATTATTTTTACAGTGTGTATGTGGGGGTGGGTTGGGGGGCTCTGGCTCAAATCAATCGTGGTTGGTGCTTGAAACACTCTCGTCAAGTGAATTTAGCGAGTTAGATAGAGAGGGGTGGGGTGGGGTTAACATTGACATAAGTTGGGGACTATCATATGGTTCAATTTATATCAAATGTGTTTAGGGGCCATTATCTGGACATGCAACCTTATGTCTTATCACGTTCAAGCGGGAAAACTAATGGTTCGTAACCGCCCCAATTGACCCAGACTTCAACTTCAGGGATTTTCGACAACTGGAGGTCATGAATTCAATTTCGTAATGATTTAACAGCTCAGTGACATCCAAAGTTGTCTTAATATATTCCTAGCCCCAAAACACCTAGTCAAAAGTTATGGACTTGCAGTCGTTTGGAGGTGTTGGTGGCCATTTTTGACCTAATAGGCCAACATCATTTTTATTGATCATAATGAGTTCTTTACCCCCCCCCTCTTAGGAATATAGTTACATAATATTTATGATTATAGAGACGTTTTAGTGGCCATCCTTGATGCCTTAAACTGTATTTTGACCTGACTAATTTGTGTTTCTGGACCCCCTTTTTTTTTAAGTTACCAGTGAATTCTTCTCGAAACATCGCGGGTAAATAATGTATAATGATTGTTATCCATTGAACTGTGTTGTGTTATAAGTGTGAGAATGCTTTGTGAACTTGGGCCCTGAACCGGTCCCACTGCAAAGAGGATGTAAAACGGGGACAAAACGTGCCCTCGGTTGTGTACTCATTGCATACTTTGATTTCATCGACACAAACTAGGTCATTTATGGACTAACGTATGGTTTTCAATTTTTATTTCAATAATTCGCTTGCGCGTAGGGGTCTTTAGCAGTGGGAGAAAACCGGAGTGCCCGGAGGAAACCCACGAGGTTGAGAAGGCGCCCCTATCTGCGTGTCACACGCCCACACCAGGGCTCGAAGCCACAGCCACAAGTCAGGGGGGACGGCCAACTAGAGGTCGAAGCGCGGCACTCTAGACCACAAGGCATCCCATCCCCCCTTGATGAAGTGTCTGCCATGTACGATGTAAATGCGCTACATATATGAGCACCAAACGTGCCATGTCCGTTATCATCCGTTAAACGTCCACTGTATCCTCCCTGCATCCTCTTGACATCCTCGCAACTCACATCCACTCCAGCTTAAAACGGAAAGCGGGAGGAACGATAAGGTGCATGGAACGTCTATAAAAGAAAGGATGTAGGCGTATGCATCTCGTATTTAAAGTTTTCAAAACGGACAAAGCGTTTGTATCTTAGGATGTATCTGGTATATTTAAGGATGTCTGGAGTTTTCCTAGAGAATATAGAAGGACATCTAACGACAGTCTGTATTTTTATAAAAAGGGGAAGAAAATCATCCTGATCTCAGTATGAGTCGACTAGCTGTGGTGTACAGACCTCCTTCTCTTGGTCTTCAACATCATCAATTGTTCTCCACCATGATTGATGAAAGAGTCCATATGATAGCTGCACACATACACCCCACATGCGCAGTGAACGATTTGCATCCGATATACATCCACGCGGGAGTACGTGATGCATCCACTTCCATCCACTCGGCTTCCGATGAACACCCATTTAACATCCCCGCTACATACTTCACACGTTCGTTCTTTTCCGTTCTGTTTTCGCAAATTGTGTCCATTACTGGAGCTCATGAAAACGGATGGAGCCCCCCCCCCCCCAAAAAAAAAGTTTGCTTATTCGCTTTGTCCTTTTTTGCATACGTTTTATGTCCATCGGCCACTGGGACTGGGCCTTTAGTGGACCTATAATCTCGTCATTTTACAAGGGTAGCAAATTAAGCCTGAGGCTTATTTTCAATTTGGCCCTTGGCACAGATCGTTCGAATGATTTCGATCAATACTGCAGGAAGAAACCAAAGAACTCGGGGGAAACCTGCCTGATCGGACGGGAGACCGGATTAATGTAATATAGCGATTGGACTGGTATTATATAAGAGTAATATGTATCAGGGTTTGATGGTCATTAATTACCAGGCGGATTAATCTCTGATGAATACAAGTTGACAAATAACCACCCATAGAATATAGATGGGGCATCAATGTTAATATCTGCAATAATAATGGCGGATTAATGCAAATGGCGCCACCGTACAAATCCTACATAACGCTTTGTTAATCGTCATCGTCTGTGTTTTGTAAGGACATACTGGCGTGTCCAGGCGAGGTAATGGAAGACCGAGAGTCTGGACGCCCCCACTTATTTACTCTGACAGCTGGGTGGTAACGCCCCCACTGCTCGTGCCTTATTTACTCTGACAGCTGGTGGTAACTCCATTGACAGTGGGATGGTAAATCTATTAATAACTGTCCACTAAGCGGGATGGTAACTGTGTTAATGACTGTCCACTAAGCGGGATGGTAACTGTGTTAATAACTGTCCACTAAGCGGGATGGTAACTCTGTTAATAACTGTCCACTAAGCGGGATGGTAACTGTGTTAATGACTGTCCACTAAGCGGGATGGTAACTCTGTTAATAACTGTCCACTAAACGGGATGGTAACTGTGTTAATGACTGTCCACTAAGCGGGATGGTAACTCTGTTAATAACTGTCCACTAAGCGGGATGGTAACTGTGTTAATGACTGTCCACTAAGCGGGATGGTAACTCTGTTAATAACTGTCCACTAAGCGGGATGGTAACTGTGTTAATAACTGTCCACTAAGCGGGATGGTAACTGTGTTAATGACTGTCCACTAAGCGGGATGGTAACTCTGTTAATAACTGTCCACTAAGCGGGGTGGTAAATCTATGAATAACTGTTCACTTATACAGTGGATGGAAATTTGTGAACAAGTCAGTGGGGTGGTATTTCTATGAATAACTGTTAACTTAAACAGCGGCTGGAACTCTATGAGTAACTGTTCACTTTGTCAGCGGGTGGTATTTCTGTAAATAACTGTTCACTTAGACAGTGGATGCAACTTTGTGAACAAGTCAGTGGGCGGTATTTCTGTAAATAACTGTTCACTTAGACAGTGGGGTGGTAACCCTATGAATAACTGTTCACTTAGACAGTGGGGTGGTAACTCTATGAATAACTGTTCACTTAGACAGCGGGGATGTAACTCTATGAATAACTGTTCACGTAGACAGCGGGGTGGTAACTCTATGAAAAATAGTGTTAACTTAGACAGTGGGGCATTTAACTCTGTGAATAACTGTTCACTTATACAGTGGGTGGTAACTCTATGAATATGAATAACTGTTCACTTAGCCAGCGGGGTGGTAACCCTATGAATAACTGTTCAGTAACAGTACCCTATGATTTCAAAATACCTCTACCAGCAGGGCAATAACCGTACAATAAGGTCGGCATGATTTTAAAACACATCTTACAGCAGGACAATGACGTACCCTAGGGTAATAAACGTTTTAGTGTACAGAACTGAATCACAAAGCACCATGAACTTAATCTCTGTGTTGAATAGCGCTATATAAAGACATTATTATTATTATTTATATCTAGTATGCCTAGCGGGACAACAACAAAGTTTCTTAAAGCGAGTTAATACCCTGTCTGGAAATAATTATCTTCAAATCCTGCCTGGATTTATTTCATTGATTGAAAGGCTCGAACTATGGAATCAATTACGTGCAAAGTTTTTCAATTATGACCAATTACTGACAGTAAATAAACGTCTCATCCGAAGAGCTTTCTTAACGATTACGTGACATTAACTCTATATAAATATTGATATGGGACTCTTGATTATTTGTATGAATTAAGTCATTGAATTCCAAGCTGTTTTTGTCGCTCCCCAAATAAGGTTTAGCGACCTAGTTTTTTTCAAGGCGCTGGGGGAGGGGGTGGCTGACCGAATGGTTAGCGCGTGAACGTTGTATCATGAAATCTGTCGTTGCGCGAGCTGGCGTGGTTTTTCCGCATCCTCCGGTTTCCTCCCACTGAACCATATGTTTATCCCGAAATGACCTATTTTGTGTCGAGTGGACGTTGAACCCATCTCTCTTTCTCCCTTTCTCTCTATCTCTCTCTCACTCTCTATGTGTATATCTCTCCTCTCTCTTCAACATGGGTAACATAACCGTCTCTAAGTTTTAATAAACGGATACTCGCCCTTATAGTCGTGTTTAGCGATATTCTCTCACTTGACTAAAATTTCGCCCTTGTTCCGTCAACCACCCTGTACCCCACCACTCTCAGAATCATTTCCTTAAAGGCACATTTAGACTAACTCCTACCCCCTGTTCCTTCAAACCCTTATATATTAAATCAGCCCTGAGGGAAGATTTATTTAGTAACGACAGTGCGCAAGAATTTGTATGAAGGCTGTATTTGGAACCATTGGAATTGGAATTACCCCACTACAAGACGCACAAACTCCAAATGACATCGACACAGCATTAAACGAGGGACAGATTATTGAAACGGAAACAGAAAAAAAACAACATAAGAAGAAACAATATTCCGGAAACACACAAAAAATGAATCCATTTAAATTCTAGCCAATCACCTTTCATCACGTGATACAAATACCCGCGTTTTGTTGACAGTGATGCCACCCACCAACAAAGGAAAATAAAACGAGCTGTATTCGTGTTTTTAGTGTATCAATTCTGTTCCTATGAAAAGAAAAGTCTACCACCGATGAGAAACGCCAACAGGAGCCAGGACTGTCGTATTTATATAATTAACGCGTTTTAAAACGGCCGATGATTCTGACGATTAAAAGACATCAAATCAGTTTCAGAGGAATAAAAAATGTCCACGATTCCAGAAAAAAACATTTATAGCTTTAAGTTCCTTGGTCATTGCCGGGAAACAGTTAAATCAAATTCTGATTAATTCTCTTTGTTATGTCCAGGGCGGACGTTTCGGTCACAGATGTAAAAACGATTATAGCGAAATGGTTCAGGTTAGGTTCGGGGTTGGAGTTAGGGTTAATACTATTACATCCCACTTCTACCTCGTTGCCAGTGGCAACCTTTGATAAAACAATCTCGTTTATTTCCTTTGCATCCATTTTTTGACGACATGACCGTTGGCGACACGTCCTACATCAATCGAATAAAAGGGAGATGGGATGGTCGAATGGCTAGAACGAGTGTGCTGTATCGATAAGTCTTTCATTGAGTCAACTGACGTGGTACGTGACAAGGATTAGGGTCGCCTGTCCAACCTCGGGGGGTCTCTCCGGGTCCTCTGGCCAATTATTGATATAAAATTGAACCATATGTTAGTCTCGAAATGACCTAGTTTATTTATCTCTCTTATTGAATATATGATTGGATGATCACAGAGGTTGAATATGGCCAAATCGGTAATTTTTTCGTTTGTCTCCTCTACTACTAGTATATGTCAAAATATTATTTTTCTGTATTTCCTGTTATACCTCGTCATAATTAATTTAAATAGGATTATTTGATCTAACTGCTAATGTCAGCATGGAAGATCGACATTTCAGTCGTGTAGATAAAATAGATGCAAATTGTGCATAGTTACCTATTCCGTACATTCACGACAGCACGCGCTAAAGTGGTTATGTTTGTAAGCAGGTTTGAAATTGATGAATCTGTTGTAAATTTGGTATCAAATCAGATTTGTTTTAAACCGAGATGAAATGTTTAAACGTCCTACTTTTACGCATTGAAATGGCTAAAAATGACTGGGGTAAGCCATGCAGTATGCTGTGAAGGAAATTACCCCCGGACATCGACACTACAGCCAACTATCAAGGGAGCTGTGTTTTGGTTCACATCCAAAAGGCTACTGTCTGAACCGTCGTAAATTCTAAAGGGATTTCTTCGACTGAACAATTTTTTATGAAAAACTTGCCTATGTGTTTGAATAAAATAAAACCAAGTACGAACAATCCAAATCACCAAAGACAAAAACAGTTCTTTCTTGAAAAATCAATGTTTTTGCTTGCATTTACGACCGTGTTCATCCCAACATTAACATTATACATGTCACGTGCATTCTGAACATCTGCGGAGAAGTTATCTCAGAAACAGTCAATAGCCATGTTTTCATATGACGGGGTCTATACGTCACAGGTCAATGCACAATCGTGACTTTACTCTTCCTTGTATTTCTTTTGTAATATCCATGGGAGAATTTGAAAAATCAGGCTCTTTCCAAAACCTGTTGGTAACACAGCTACACAGTCGTGACCTTCCTAACATGTAGACATAAATATATTTTATTGTTTGTGAAATAATGCGATATAATGCATGTTTTATTTTTTTAAATTTTTCCTCCCAATGATGACCTGACGCGACCTTGGCAACTTTGGACCCCATTGGAAATAAGCAACGGACGTTATACGTCAGGCTATCTGGGCTATCCTAAGTAAACGTCTCTTCATGACATCATAATTATCATATTTCTCTATACTTGTCCCTTTACAAATTTCAATTATACAATGTAGTACAGTTCTTATTTTCATATATATATATATATATATATCTGTATTTATTGTTGTGACTTTCTAAGTCGTGCAATTCGCATTAATTATAATACATTAATTTATTGTCATGTTGTAACCTTTACTTAAAGAATAAATAAATAAAATTAATAAAAGTAACAAGCATATAATGCCTTCAATTGTTTTCCTTCAAATCTAAGTCTGTAACTCCTAACTTTGACTTTAAAAAGTTTATAGCGTCCCGAAACTCTTCACACATGGGCGCTGCCATCGTGGAAATTTTTTGTGCTTCGTTCGGGTCTATTTCGGACATACACAATCAATTCTGTTAATGTTTTAATTGATTAAATCGTTAACGCAGTTTTTTAAAAAATAGCAAAAATCTTGCTGGGATTCCCGAGCAAAATGGCAATTCACGCTATGTTTCGAAAAAAAGCCAGCTTCCATTTACTTTTCGTCACGTTAGCTACGTACGATGTCACGTGATGATCTAAACCATCGTAATATGGTGAAGCGTTGTCAAGGTTGTAATCAAAGTACAGCATGACCGTTTCGGTCGCATGAAGACAATAACATTAATTAGGAAACAATTGAGTGTCAGTCCGCCTGTCCAACCTCATGGGTTTTCTCCGGGTCCCCCGGTTTCCTCCCACTGCTGAAGACCCTACTCGCAAGCGAATTATTGTAGTAAAATTAAACCCACCCTTTCCCTCTCTATCTCTCCCTCACTCTCTCCCTTTCTCTCTTTATCTCCCCCTCTTTCTCTCACTCTCTCTCTCTCTCTCTCGCTCTTCCTCTCTCTCTTTTCTGATTGAAAATCTACTAAATTATATTCGCAATGAATATATCATCGATTACACGAATATTCGTAAATATAATATTTCTTTTCACATCATCATCACCCCATAATTGGAGGGTCTAGAACACAAGTGATCTAACAACCAACTAAAACGGTAGGTAGTTAGAACAATTTTTTGTTCTAGACCCTTTAATTGTAAATAACCCTGTATATTAATAAAGATATTTATAAATTATGAATCATCCCTTTCAATTATTGGTTCCTTTGGGGCTAACATTTATAAATAAACGCACTTTATTTCATTATTTTAATTGATCATATTTCATAACGTCGTCTAGGTCGTATCCCAATGCTCTATCGTTATCAGTCCATTTTTTAAAGTTTTATGATTACCACAAAAGGCAACCGTTTATCAATAATTTCCATAGTTAATTCACTTTACTTCATAATTTTTATGGATAATAATTTCATAACGCGGCATCTAATCCCAATTTCCAATGCTCAGTGATTATTGGTCCATTTTTAAAGTTTTATGATTACAAAAAAAAACATAATTTCCATATTTAATTCACGTTCCGACTGTTCATATCAATAATATTCCTGTTAAATTACTTTTTTTTGTTTATTCGACAGACACTAAAATTGGAACGTTCTTGATACGAACAGTTCTGGATGTCGTTTATCGTCTCAATTAAAAAATATATTTTAAATGAAAAATCACAAGTCCAATTATGCAGACCCAGACCTTGGGAATTTTTTTCCCTGCATCTGTGTAGCCATACTCATCGCAGTGTTCCGTTTGATTACAGCTAATCCCACTTAACACTGCTAGATTGAGGGTAAACTCATATGGAGAGAGAGAGCGAGAGAGAGAGAGAGAAATGGGATTTAACGTCCACTCAACACAACTAGGTCATTTCGGGACTAAGATATGGTTTTAATTTTATTTGAATAATTCGATTGCGCGTAGGGGTCTTTAGCTATGGGAGGAAATCGGAGTGCCCGGAGGAAGCACACGAGGTTGAGAAGGCGCCCCTATATCTATGCCACATACGCTCACACAGCCGCAAGCCGGAGATGGCACAATTGTATGGATACATTATAGCCCTGTGACTTTCAAAACGAAGCCGGGATTTTCAGAAATTAATTGTGTTTCCGAGACGCACGATTGTAAAATTATAAAATTCTGAACAGTTTTTGCACAACGGAAATAATATACGTGGAGAAATTGAAAGGCATGGAATTATCTGGCGATAATTAAACCCATGGGGGTATGATTTGTTAGTAATAAATATTTGGTATTTATGGCCTTAATGGCCTCTATAAATTTTGCAGAGGCAAATGTAAAATACATTGGCATTTAACTAGGCTACAGCAGAATGTCTAGAGTTTAATTGACTGAACTGCTAAAGCTCATCGGGGAATATTAAAGTTATTCAAGGGTGAGTTTCAATGCCCGTTAAACGAAATGTCGTTTGTTTTGTCCCGTACTTGTATTCAAAAGAAACAATACCATCCAACTCTCTAACAAAATAATCAATACAAGCCCGAAACAAAATAACGCCCAAAATTCCTTACCAATGGATTCGGGTATTTTTGCGGGTCCCGGTTTCCCCAACTGCTCAAGACCCTACACGCAAGCGAATTTGAAATAAAATTAAACAGTATGTTAGTCCCGTCTCTTTCTCTCCCCAACCTCTCTCTCGCTCTCTCTCGCTAAGGGGGTGGGGGCGAATTGTTAGCACGTGCGTGCTGTATCATACGGCCTGCCATTAAGTCAACTGGCGTGGTTTCGAATCCCCGGTTGTTGGTGACAAGGAAAAGGGTCGCATGTCCAACCATGTGCTAAAGAAATATTGAAATAAAATTGAACCATATGTTAGTCCCGAAATGACCTAGTTTGTCTCGAGTGGATGTTAATCCCCCTCTCTCTCTCCCCCCACCCCCTTATCTCTCTGTCTCTTTCTCCTATCTTTTCCTTTCCATATTAAGTCTCCCCCCTTCTCCTTCCCTCTCTCTCTCCCTCTCTGTCCCCCCTCTCTCCCTCTCTCTCTCCCTCTCTCTCTCTCTCGCGCGCGCTTGGGTTAACGTCCACTTGCATTAATAGTGATATCACAGATAATTGTTTTCTTGATTTGTGTGGCTATAAATGCCATCGACCTATTACATTTTCTTTTTATCGTTGCCAATTTGAAAAACACTGATATAAAATAACACAGTTGATTGAAATGTAATGTTCTTTTTATGGAAAAAATATAGCAGTTATCAAATCAAAATATTCCCGAAGGCAGAAGGAAAAGGGTATACATTATTAGAGTCAGACAACTTTATAATGCTATTATCGATTATTCCTCACAGTAGTTTGCATGTAGATATTTTAATCGAAGTGCGCTCGGTGAGATTCGACAGAAAGTTTTTCCCTTAAAGCGGAAATTTCAAATTTTTAAGATATAGTTTTTTAATATAATAGATGGTATTCATTAACAGTCTTGCTTTTTTAAAGAATGATCCTATATTAATCCTACAGTTCACTATATTGCCAGCTTAGAAATTGGCAAAAATATAATTTTCAACTTCAAATTCCAACGTTAGGAGATGATGGCTGTCAATAGGAAAGCAGGGGAGGTGATTGTGTTGTTATTTCCTGTGTCAATGATTTTTTTAAGGATGATCGTATACTAATGAGTTGAAAAGCTATTGAGCAAAAGACATAGAAATAATTATGATTTGACTTTCTTATAAAATTTGAAATTCTCGCTTTAATTTCTTATCAAGTCGCGACATCGCCTGCCTAACATCGGTTTTTCTCCGGTTTTCTGCTACTTGTGAAGACGCCTATTTAAATCTGAAACACATGGTTGTTCCGGATTGCCCTACTTTTTCTTGATTGACATACTGTGGGATGTGTTAAACCTTGTTCATCGAGTCACTTCATTTAAAACGACGCTCGAAAACATCCCGGCAGGATACTTGTGGGCCAAATTTAAAAAAAAAAAATTCATTTCGTCTAAATATTTGACATCAGAATCCCATTTTTTCACGGTAAAATAACAACATCATTATCGATTAAAATTTACAATTTCGAAGACTGTGACTGCTGTTGAGTTAGAGATTCACTGATGCTGAGTTAGTGATTTGATTTCTTTAAAGAGAAATCAAGATGCCAGAACGACAAGGTTAGACAATCTGAGAAGGCTAACACTCTTATGGTGCCTATAGTTCATACAGCCGAATGGTTTACGCGTGCGCGTTGCATCAAAAGAGGTGTGGGCTCGATTCGCCGCTTGTACGTGACAATAAGTAGGGTCTCCTATTCAACCTCGAGAGTTTTCTCCCATTTCTCTGATTTGCTGCCACTGCTAAAAGCAATTAAAAGCAATCAACATTTTCAAAACAATTGAAACATATGTTAGTCTAGAAATGACCTAGTTTATGTTTGTGTCCAGCAGACGTTAAACCCACCTCTCTCTCTTGGGTTTTCTTCTGGTCCTCTTACTGCTAAAGATTTTTTCCTCTGGGTCCTCCGGTTTGACCCCACTGCTTAAGACCAAAACGCACAGTCAAATTCTTTAAATAGAATTGAACCATATGCTAATCCCGAAATGTCTTGGTTTGTGTTGAGTGGACGATTACCCCCCCTCTCTCTCTCTCTCTTGGCTAAGTGGATAAGGCGCTGGTTCGCTAGCCTGGAGGTTGAGTGTTCGATCCCTGCATTGGCCGAGAAAGTTCATCTCGATTTTCCGGCGTGATTTCCCCTTGTCAGTGATGCAGAAGGAGGGCCTGACATGGACAGCTGCCTAGTCGTTCGGATGGGACGAAAAACCGAGGTCCCGTGTACAAATTGGAGTGCACGTAAAAGATCCCTTGGCAGTTGGAATTCGATATAAGAGTAGGCCGTAGCGCCGCTGCCCGGGCAACATTTCCCTCATTGCACACTGTGGCGTATGCCCGTCTTCAATTAGCCCAGGTACGGTGCTTAAGCGTAGGACGTTAAACCCCATTTCTGTCTGTCTGTCTCTCTCTCTCTCCGCCGTGTTATAATAGTGTACATCAATATAATAAGGAAATGTACCCCCTTCTCTCTCTGTTTCTCTCTCTCTCTCTCTCTCTCTCTCTCCTCCTCCTCTTTCTCCACCATGTTATAATAGTACATGTACATCATGATAATAAGTTTGTTATTACCGTGAATATATCAATTACCTAGTTTTTGTGTGGTGGGCGTACCCCTCACACCCACTCTCTCCATCTCTCTCTCTCTCTCTCTCTCTCTCTCTCTCTCTCTCTACCCCCCTCTCTCTCCACCATGTTATAATAGTACATGTTCATCAATATAATAAGTTTGTTATTACCGTGAATATATCAATTACCTAGTTTTTGTGAGGTGGGCGTACCCCTCACACCCACTCTCTCCCTCTCTCTCCCTCTCTCTCTCCCCCTCTCTCTCTCCACCATGTTATAATAGTACATCAATATAATAAGGAAATGTTATGTTTGTCTATTGGGAGTTTGTTGTTTCTGTGACTATATCAATTAGTCTATTTGTAAACTGATTTATTACTAGTATATTGATCTTTTAATTCTCGACTGTCACAGACGAATTGATTACCACTAGTAGTTTAGGGTTAATTAGTAGAACTAGTTTCACTAATCTCATACCACAATCTATTTATCATTATGGATCCCCAATTTGTCTACCAGTAGTCTTATTTATTTAACATTGACACGAGAGAGAGATGGAGAGAGAGAGGGAGAGAAAGAGAGAGAGAGAGCGAGAGAGAGAGAGAGAGTATAATATGGAAAGGAAGAGAGAGAGAGACAGAGGGAGAGTGAGATAGACAGAGAAAGAGAGAGATAGGGAGAGAGGGGAATAGAGAGAGAGAAAGAGAGAGAGACAGAGGGCAGATGGAAAGGTAAAAAAGAGGAGAGAGAGAGAGAGGGGGATACGTCCACTAATTCGCATGCGCGTAGGGATCTTTAACCGTTGAAGGAGATAGATGGTAGTTTAACGTCCACCTATTTCGGGTTTAACATATGGTATAATTTAATTACGAGTGGGGGTTTATAGCAGTTGGGGTGGGGGTGTGGAGCCCGCCAAAAGAAAACTTGATGTTAGACTGGCAGGCCATTCTACTCCTTGTTTCGTACAATCTTGGGCATCATTCCGGGCAGTTGCCGCAATAGAAATGCCGACCACGGTTTATGGTAAAAAAAGAGTCCCATCCCAAAATCCATGTCGAAATGGGGGGGGGGGGTGAGAGAGAGAGAGAGAGAGGGGTTGGAGAGAGAGTCATTTTCGGACTCACTTATGATTTAATTTTATTTCAATAATTCGCTTGCGCGTAGGGGTCTTTAGCAGTGGGACGAAACCCGACAGGAGCCGGAGAAAACCCACGAGGTTGGACAGTCGACGTTACTCCTTGTCAAGTTTAATCGGGGATTCGAAACCACGCGAGTTAACCCAACTTTATGAGGGGACGTGAATTTGGCTCGTTGTTCGTTATTGGCGAATAACGAACAACGAGCTGGTTTGTTGTTCGTTATTGGCAATAACGAACAACGAGCTAGTTCGTTATTCGTTTTTCAAAAGATATAGAATTATTAACATAAAAATAGCACTTTAGAGAGAATATGGCGGGAGTGGGTTTTTATGAGTCTAGTTGTTTAATAAATCTTCAAAATCTTGGGAAAAAGATTCTAACAGCCTGTTTTTCTACCCGAAGAACTAGCAGTTTCACATTTGTGAATAACGAACAACGAGCTGTTTTGTTGTTCGTTATTGGCGAATAACTAAAGAACGAGCTGGTTCGTTGTTCGTTATTCACCAGATGTGTAATTAGTAACATAATAAAGGCACTTTTAGAGAGAATATGCCGGGAGTGGGTTTTTATGAGTCTAATTGGTTTATAAATCTTCAAAATCTTAGGAAAAAGATTCCAACAGTCTGTTTTTCTACCCAAACAACTAGCAGTTTCATATTGGTGAATAACGAACAACGAGTTGGTTTGTTGTTCGTTATTGGCGAATAACGAAGAACGAGCTGGTTCGTTGTTCGTTATTCACCAGATATGTAATTAGTAACAGAATAAAGGCACCTTTAGAGAGAATATGCCGGGAGTGGGTTTTTATGAGTCTAATTGGTAAATGATACAGCGCGCGCATGTTATCCATTCGGCCATCCCCCCCCCCATGTGCCCAAACGCCCACCAGTAATAATAATAATAATCCTCTATTTGTATAGCGCGATAATACTAAAACTAAAGTGTCTATTGCGCTTTTCAAGTTTTCTCAATTGAACTACGGTAACGCTTCTGTAAACAGGAACGTCTTTAGCCGAGATTTAAATACATCTTGGGAGTCAATGGTTCTAATGTTGTAATATAAGGCAGCGAATTCCATAAGAGAGGAGCCGAAAACGAGAAAGATTTTCTTGCTATTTCAAGATTCATTCAGTAATCAATATTTGATTATAAAACCTCAGGGTAAGCTTACTCTTCCGGACACCTGTTACCACTGCTTGTCGTGTATTTTTGTACACGAGGAGCAGTCCATTTGCTGATTACACTATTTTGCTTGAATACACTATTTTGCCTATAACGTTTTTAGGACTTCGAATTCTGTCTTATGATTTGGATTGTTCGTACTTGGTTTTTATTTTATGATTGGTATACACGTACATAAGCGTGGACTTAGTTATATTAATCAACAATATAATTATATATAATACTTTAAGGACATTATACCTGCTATATTAATCAACAATATAATTATATATAATACTTTAAGGACATTATACCTGTTATATTAATCAACAATATAATTATATATAATACTTTAAGGACATTATACCTGTTATATTAATCAACAATATAATTATATATAATACTTTAAGGACATTATACAATATAAGTATCATAACCCGTTCATCCTGTAGATATAATATACAATATAAGTATCATAACCCGTTCATCCTGTAGATATAATATACAATATAATTATTATAACCCGTTCATCCTGTAAGTATAATTTACAAACAATACATAAATATCTTATATTATATAAACTCTAAATCTATCTGGTGTAGGTCTTTATTACACAATCTACAAACAATACATAAATATATTATATTATATAAATCTATCTGGTGTAGGTCTTTATTACACAATCTACAAACAATACATAAATATATTATATTATATAAATCTATCTGGTGTAGGTCTTTATTACACAATCTACAAACAATACATAAATATATTATATTATATAAATCTATCTGGTGTAGGTCTTTATTACACAATCTACAAACAATACAAAACATATCTTATATGATATACAATCTAAATCTATCTGGTGTAGGTCTCTATTATACGTTCATCATAATCTAGTATTATATTATATAATAAAATATAAATCTATCTGGTGTAGGTCTTTATTTGTTACGGATGGGGCGAAGGGTTTAAAATGTAGGCGTTGGTTCACAAGGTCTTTTTTTGTGAATCATTTTAGTGAAGCCTGTACCACAACAGACCCAGGACTATACAGCGCAGTGGACGCTTACGGCTGGTCCCCGGATCCATTCACTTGATTTGATAATTGTTTATTTCTGCAATGTCTATTTTCTGTCTTGTACAGCTGACCAGGGTCACGCCAGATAACCCCGCCAACTCACTTTTCCATGCCATTTGAACGGCTAGACACTGTACCTTGCCACACCCCTCCATGTACCTCGTACAGGGCCAAACCACGCCACAAAAATCCATGACCTTATTTCTGCGTACCATCCAAACGACACTATCATTTGACAAGAGGATATCATGTCGGTGCTGAAGCAAACTGATTAAAACGCAAAGCCTAATTCGTTTCGTTTTATATTGTTCAACATTTCGTTTTTCTTGTCTTGACTACACTAAGGCCAGGAAAAGTTGTTATATAACTCGCGTTCTGGGTGATTTGAGAGATTAGCCAATAGAACGGTCTGTCGGCGCGAATACTTGGCGTGCGATGCAATTGGTTGACATCAAAGGTCATAAGGTTCTCGTATGACCCCTGACGCGACCTCACACTACATCTGGTCATCGGAACTGAATATAGATCTGTATTTTAATCAGATTGGTGCTAAAGATAGATGTCTTATATATCAACTCGTCAATGGTGCAGAACCGAGGACAGCTGTCCGACCAGACAGGTTTCCCCCGAGATCTTCGGTTTCTTCCTGCAGTAATGATCGAAATCATTCGCACGATCTGTGCCAAGGGCCAAATTGGAAAAAGGCCTCAGGCCTTATTTCCTACCCTTGTAAAATGGCGCGATTATTATTATTGTCTAGTCGTTCAGATGGAACGAAAAACCGAGGTCCAGTGTACATATTGGCGTCCACTTTGATGATACCTTGGCAGTTGGAATTCGATACAAGAGTAGGTCATAGTGCCGCGGCCCGGTCTAAATTTCCTTAATACTACACTGTTTGGCGTATGCCCGCCTTCATTAGTCCAGTTCGGAGCAAAACAGTAGAACGTTAAACACCATTTCATTTCATTTATTTTTTTCCTGTCATCAATAATTCGGATCATGTTTTTTTATGTTAGTTTACGGAGGTTATTGAAAATACTAATCTTTATTAGCCAAGGGTAGGAGCAGAACAGTAGGACATTAAACACCATTTCATTTCATTTCATTTCATTTCATTTCATTTCATTTCATTTCATTTCATTTCATTTCATTTCATTTCTCTATGGAGTTTATGGAGATTACTGATAATACTAATCTGTATTAGCCATTACTTCATTAGCCAAGGGTAGGAGCAGAACAGTATGACATTAAACACCATTTCATTTCATTCCATTTCTCTTTTCCCTGTCATCGCTAATTCGGATTATGTTTTTATTTCGTTAGTTTATGGAGATTACTGATAAAACTAATATAAATCTAATAATAATAATAATAATAATAGTAATAATAATAATAATAATAGCAATGATACTGATCATCTATACTAACATGAATTCAATTGACAAAGGATGAAATCTGTCCACCATATTATATGAGTTATGAAATCGATGCTGTCTCTAACACTAATTGATTGATACCAGTCCTGTAAAATTTAAGCCGTTAATGGCCTCCATGGAGATAAGCACGTCACTCAAAGTTAAGAAAAGATTTATGTTGTGTTTGTTATTCAATTAGATGTTACAGGGGGGTGATTATATTGTATTTTAGGATTGTTAAAATAGAGGCTAGATTATCACCTCTTGGTTTAGAAGCTCTAATGGACGAAATATCCGGCGAAATGTTATTCCGTTTCGACAATAAACAAATTGTCAACATAACTAAATGGACTGGCTGAAAAGTTTTAAGTCTGAAAAGGAGAGATCGGTTAGGTTCAAATCAACGTTTGTCACCAACAAGTAAAATCATTGAAAGACGTAACAAATGCAACTGTAGTGTTGTTATTGTACCAGACTATCTTGTGAACCCACCCATTGCAATAGACAAAACTGGCTACAGGGCAGTCATCAAGTACAGGCAACATTCAATCATGGCTGTAAAAACGTTGGCGGAAAATAATTCAAGAATTTACTTAGGCCTCAATATTAATGGTAAATGAAAAGTAAGTAACGGGCCCTCCCTCAATAAAGTTAGGCACCAATATGTATGGTAAATGGAAAGTAAAAAAACGGATCCTCCCTCAATAAAGTTAGGCACCAATATGTATGGTAAATGGAAAGTAAAAACCGGGTCCTCCCTCAATAAAGTTAGACACCAATATGTATGGTAAATGGAAAGTAAAAAACGGGTCCTCCCTCAATAAAGTAAGGCTACAAACACCACTCTTTGGGGTATCTCCTCGCGAATACAAAGTTTTGAAAGGGGGAGAGAGAAATTGGGTTTAACGTCCACTTCTCACAAAATAGGTAATTTCAGGACTAACATATGGTTTAAATTTTATTTCAATAATTCGCTTGCGCGTAGGGGTCTTTAACAATGGGAGGGAACCGGAGGACCCGTAGAAACTTCACGAGGTTTGACAGGCGACCCAACTCCTTGTAACGTACAACCGGCGATTCGAAACCACGCCTGTTGACGCAGTGATAGGCCTTATGATACAGCGCGCACGCAGAGATAGTCAGGATATTTTTTTCATTTGATTGACCCTTATGGTCTTCCGTACAAATCCACTATATCAGATTTAACAAAATTAATGTGACGTTTTACGATCGAGAATTAAACGTGATGCATACAGCCAGAACCTTAATTTTACATGCAATTATCCCAAGTTCACCTAATTTTAAAGTGAGTCTTTTGTATTCCCTTAACCAAATCGTGATGGTACGACGTTTCGATGAAGGTCCGGTGTATACATAGGCGTGCACGTACACAAACCCTTGACAGTTGGAATTCGATATAAGAGTATAGGCCACAGCGCGTCTGTACGGACAAAATTTCCACTCATTAGGTCAATCGGATCAGCACATTCGGACGCGTTGTATCATACGGTCTATCAATTGTCTTAACTGGCAAGGTTTCTATTCCCGGCTGTACGTGACAACGAGTCGGGTTTCCCCCACTGCTAAAGACCCCTACGTGCAAACGAATTATTGAACCATTTCTGACCCCCTCTCTCTCTCCCTAGATAATATTGGGCTACGACATTTCAAATTTACAGCTGTTTGAACATTTATATTAGATCCTATTGACACCGTGTGTTCGAATTCTATTCTAAAATTACAGTAGATCATCAATTAGAGTTTTTTTTATCTATCGTAAACAAAGAAGTACTTGTACTTTATCTACTTTAATATATATACATGTATATATAGTATAAAATGGCCTGACGATTCGTTTGATAAGTACTAGCCTACATATAGCCAAAATTATTAATCTTTAGTGTTTTTTCTCTCATATTTTAATTTTACTTATAGTATATATATAGTGACGTCTTCAGCGTTGAAAGATGCAAGTAATGCCGAGAATATACAATTAACAACATATTTTATTCTTCTGCGGTTTACTTTATCGATTGTATATGATAATATTTTTTTGGTTAGCATCCAGAATCTACAGCTGGTTTACGTCTGCGTGAAACTATGGTTATGTCACGTTCATTAATCAAAAAACCAGAATAATGACGTAACAATGACGTAATAATGAGAGTTTATTTAGGATAGATCAGTAAATAAACAGCCATTAAAGAATTTGAAATATGTTCGCCGTAACGTGGTGTTTAAAATAGGATTTGAACTTCCTTTTACAAATAAACCATATTATTTATATTTCCTGGCACTTTGATTTTAAACAAGATTGGTGTTGGCGAGTGTTCACGTCTGCACATATATCCCATTCCAAAGTTGTTTTAAGACAGCGTGCAGTTTGGTTTTCTTATCTTATCGTCTGGATTCGTAAAAACCATGGTTGTTCACATCTTCCTGAAGCAACGGCCGCGAGTTTTACAACATCTAACCCTTGCTTCAACACTTGGCTATTCCTAACATTTTACGCTGGTTGTGTTTACACGTGACTAATTAGCATTCAAATCATTGTCCAATCAGAGGTCGTGGCACATAACACACTCTGTCGCCGAGATCAAACTGGCACGCAATAAGACCACTCACCACACAATAAAGGACAATCAACTCAGAATGCAATAAGGAAGTCGCTGATCACGTGCTCTGTATGGGCTAATCCGTGCCTTCGCTAAAGAAAATAAATTGAAAGTAGTATATTTTTAGTAACCCAAAATCTGATTGGATCACCGTTGGGGCCTATACCCAATCAAATTTAGTGCCGAAAAATGTAGAGTGTTGAGTGAAGGGCTTGATCAGGTGTATGTAGTTAAGGCGAGATCAAGCCTTCTATTGAAGATGGGTTGTTCAGTACTTCTAAAGAGGCGTTGGTTCGATTCCACACTTGTACCTGGCAAGGAGTTGGGTCGTATGACCAATGCAAGCTCGTGGGTCTTCTCCAGGAAATAAACTAGTTTGTGTCGAACGGACATAAAAACCCACGCCCATACCATGCTTCTATCCCCCCCAACTCTGTTGTCTCTCTCGCCGTTTTCCCCAGTCTTTACCCTTCCGCCCGTCTCCCCCTCATTCTCCCCCCCCCCCCCCTGTGTTTTCTCATTTTCCCTATCCCTCTGTCTTTCGTCCTTCACCTCTCTTCTGTCTCTCTCACTGTCTCTCCATCCTCCCTCTCTCTCTCTCCCTCTATCTCTCCCGTCTCTTTCCCTTCCACCTGTCTCTCTCCCTAACCTGTCTGTATCCCTCTCTTTTGTCTCTCTCTGTATATCGTCTGTTGCCTATGTCCATCTGCCCCCCCCCCCCTCCTGCTGACCCCTGCCCTCTGTTTAATTGTTAATATCCTAACTAATTACCGACGACACAAACCTATTTCCTATTCAACTCCTGCAGGATAGCAACACATTGTTTAAATAAGTCGGGGTTGGGATGGCCTAGTGGGTCGGCCACCTCTGACTTGCGGCTGTGGTTTTGAGCCCTAGTGTGAGCGTATGTGGGATGGAGATAGGGGCGCCTTTCCAACCTCGTGGGTTTCCTACGTGCACTCCGGTTTCCCCCCCCCCCCACTGCTAAAGACCCCTACGTGCAAGCGAATTATATACAAAAATAAAATTAAAAAACATTTGTTAGTCCCGAAATGAAGTAGTTGTGTTGAGTGGACGTTAAACCCCATCTCTCTCTCTCTCTCCTCTCTCTCTCTCCCCTCTCTCTCTCTCTCTCTAAATAAGTCTATCTAACAATCATCTATAACAGGAAATACAAAAACATCTTAATGCACAGACGATGATTTAACGAAAACTTGAAGATGAAAGAGAACGGGGGATGTAAAATAACAAAAAGAAAACGTCGTAGAATTGTTCATAAAGAATAAAAGAAAATATGATAAACGACATAGAATTCATTGATTTATATTGGACGCCCTCGGGGGATATTTATCATATCTCCAGAGATAGTGTCAGTCTATAGAAAAAACTACTCGATACCTGCGAGAAACACCGTGAAAGATGAATGGAGTGTGAAAGTATGGAATTTTAATATTCTTCAGTTACGTGATGATAAGTTTATCGGGAGTGGATAATGCACATTGTGAAGGTGAGAAGTTCGCTTTATTTTATCTTCTTCCAATTACCCAGACATATTTTATTCTATAATATTTAAAGTGGCGAGGGGAATTGGCTTAGTTAAATTGCTAATATGTGTAGGACATAAAAATTGACACGAAATGAAATGAAATGAAATGAAATGGAGTTTTACGTCCTACTGTTCTGCTCCTAAACTGGGCTAATGCGGACGGGAAAATTAATTTTGACCGTACACGCCAATATGTACACAGAACTTTGGTTTGTCGTCCCATCCGAGCGACTAGACAGCTGTCCTTGTCAGCCCCCCCCCCGCGTCCTGCATAAATGACAAACGGGAAAGCACGCCTGAAAATCTGGATGAACTTTCTCGGTCAATGCAGGGATAGAGGGTTTGACAAGCCAGCATCTTACCAACTTAGCCACCGTGACCCCTTTTCTGTTCCCTCCTTAAAAATAGACGCTGTTCCTTGACCTCCCTCCCCCCTTCCCACTAGCCTCCCCAACCAGCCCCAGCCCCCATCAGCCGTTCTACACCACTAACAAGGGGGTTAACCACGAACAAATTCCCGAGGAACTTTCTCGGCCAATAACTACTTAAAACCAAGACTTTCCACGTGGTGCCCCGTCGATTCCATTCTGATCTGCATTTGGTTTTTAAATAGAGTTTATTTTTGAATATTGTACACTTTAATGCAATGAATAAAATGATACCCAAACCACTTGACTGCTTTGGCCGACTAATAAGGTTATGGTACAAACTATTAATTGTACAAAAATTATCACTTGACTGCTTTGGTCGACTACTGGGGTTATCGTACAAACTGTCTGCAAACTATTATTTGATTTTTTTTAAAAACTATATTTTATTCAATAAGAATAGGATTGCGGAACAGTCTATGCCTATATCACCCCTCTCCCTTTAACAAAACAATATAATTACAATTAGTTTACGTATATAGTCGAAACTATTCATATTGTGTTAATAATTAATACAATTCTGAAAGTATACAATAATAGTTTTCAAATTAAACGGTTATTTGATATACAGTATAACTTATTTTGGTTTAAGGCACGAAAGTGTATGAAAGAAGAATCTAGTGAAGGTAATGATAAATAACGATTACATTACTAAAAATCTATTACTTAATTCTAAAAGGTTTTGCACCTCAGAAAATATTAATTTATTTTTTTCAAATGAAATATTCGTAGAGCCACACAATAAAATTTTTGTGTTGATGAATTCTGTTTCTAATGTTTTTATGGTTGTATTTCGTGCTTTTGAATACCCTGGTCATATCAGCAGAAAGTGAGAAGGATATTCAAAATTGTTCCCACATCGGCAGGTTGGATAGGTAGTTATGTGTCATTAAAATGCATGTCCATTTAGATCAATGTTTGTTAAACGAAGTGTTGATTGAATGATTTGAACTTTTCTTTTACCATTATTGTAAGAAGAAGGTACCAAGTGATCATGTTTTGAGAGTTTTTGTTTAAAAATGAATAACGCATCTGAATTACGTAAACAAAGATCTAGATTGTTCCAAAGTCGTGTAGTTGAAGGAAAGAAAGAATTATAAACTAGATTAGTTTTCCAAAAATAGTATGGTAGGTTTTTTGGCATTTCTTAATGAGTAATTTCTATTATTTGATGTTTTCGCAACTCCGATACATCTCAAACTGGGAAAAAAATATTTCCCGCCGGTATGATATTGATAAAAAGAGTGTGATCTTGATGACGTCGAGTTACCTGTCTAACCCCATGGGTTCACTCCGCCTTCCCCCGATTATTAAACAGCAATAAGCTGCTAACTGTTGAACTAAGATTTTAATTAGGGTTAGGTTCAGATAGGGGCACACTATTAGGGTTAGGTTCAGATAGGGGCACGCTATTAGGGTTAGGTTCAGATAGGGGCACGCTATTAACTCTGTGTGAATCTCGAAAAGACCTAGTCTGTTTAGAATAGACCCGCCCTCTCTTTCTCTCTACCTCAAGTATCTCTCTCTCTCTCTCTATCTCAATTCTCTCTCTATCTCAATTCTCCCCCCATCTCCCTCCCTCCCTCCCTCTCTCTCGCTCTCCCTCCCGCCTCTCTCTCTCTCTCTCTCTCTCCCTCGGGATAAAGTGCTAAATCATCCTTTATCGTCCTGTCGTAGACGTAATTACAAAATATAAAATATAATTATGACCTGTATGATTATATATAATTATTTTACTCACCCTCATTCAACACGGAATTGGTCATCAACCTCTTGGTGTAATTATCTATTATAAAAATAGTACCATATATCAGGCGGATTGATTGACTTTATAATGAGTGCTTCGTCAACTCATTACATTGTGTCTTCTTCCACTGACAGCTTACTAATATACAGTTATTGCTATTGGGTTGGATTGTAAATTGATTATTTTTACAGTGTGTATGTGGGGGTGGGTGGGGTGGGCTGTCATCAAATCGTGGTTGGTGCTTGAAACACCGTCGTCAAGTGAATTTAGAGAGTTAGATAGAGAGAGGGAGAGGAGTGGGGTGGGGTTAACGTCCACTTGGCATAAATGGGGGACTAACACGTGGTTCAATTATGTGTACGGGTCATTAGCTGGTCAAGCAACCTTACGTCTTAACACGTACAAGCGGGAAATCTAATGGTTCGTAACCGCCCCATTTGACTCAGGCTTTGATTAAACTTCAGGGATTTTAGGCATCGCAAAAAGTCCGCTTCCGGAAATTAGTGAAAGCTGATCCTGTCATGAAGTCCCGGGCTAGTGCATATTCAGCCTTCAAAACAATGGACTCCCCCACATTGCTGTATGTGGTCCTTGACAAACTGAAAACTGTGACAATTCAAACAACGCCAAGAGGTCGATACTCATGAGGAGGAGGATGACACTCTAAACTAAACGCTCTGAAACTTATTCTTTGGAGAGAGGTGATTGTGTATTAGGTGATAGTGGACAGCTAAACGTCATGAATTCAATTTCGTAATGATTAAAAGCTCAGTGATATTCAAAGTTGCCCCAAAACACCTAGTCAATAGTCATAGACTTGCGGTTGTTTGGACGGTTGGCGGCCTTTTTTGACCCAATAGGCCAACACCATTTTTATTGATTATAATGAGATCTTTACCCCCCCCCCTCTTAGGAATATAGTTTCATAATATTTATGATCATTTTAATGATCGTTTTGATGGCCATCTTTGACGCCTTAAACTGTATTTTGACCTGACTACTTTGTGTTTCTGGATCATAGACCTTTTTAAACTGAGAAGATAATCTTTGAATGGCATTTAGCGATTGAACATATATGCTTGATAACGACCAGTGAATTCTTGTCGAAACGTCGCGGATATATAATATATAGTGATTGGTATCCATAGAACTGTGTTGTGTTATATTGCGTGATAAGTGTGAGAATGCTTTGTGAACTTAGTCCCTCATCCGATCCCACTGCACTTACGGATGCGAAGAGGATGTAAAACGGGGAAAAACGTGTCCTCCGTTTGAAAACGCCATGCAGCCGTTGTGTACTCATTGCATACTTTGATTTCATCGACACAATCTTCAATAATTTGGCATACTGTCAGTGAGTCACTCACTGTTGGGGGGAAAATAGAGAAATCAGTGAAGCGTGTATAAGAATAAAGCCTGATGTATACACCGGACTGACTAGAAACGAACTGGCAGTGAGATGGACTAACCTCTCCAGGTCATAAGCCTCCATATCAACCATCTTTGTTTAACAAGTTGGCAACAAGTATGGCGGCTTGGGGGTGTTAGCTTTTTTTAAATTTAAATATTTCGCTATTATTGTAACCGGAGTTCAGCTTTAAGCCGTGAAAAATTTAATACTTTTCAGAAAACTGCAAATCGCGTGCTGATACTTTAACGGAAGTGTTCAATAGATGTGGAGTTAAATCAGTACGCCCTTGAACCGATGGAGATATATAATATTTGTTCAGAAAAAAAAAACATCTTCAAAAAACACAAACAACCACAGAAATCACGAAAACGGAAATCGATCTTGTTATTACTGGATAAACAAATAGTCCCACACAATCCAGTCTTTTTATCGAAGGTTGAAGCGACAATCGACACCGAGCGATAATTACCTCGTCGTCTACACCCGATAAAATATCCGATGGACAAAGTAAAGATAAGAGAAGCGAGAGAGTGGTTAGGTAATGATTTCTGGTTTAAAGGACAATATTGGTGTCAGTCATCATCATATATGTGATAGAACTGGTTTAACACAATCCAAATATAATTTTGACACGATAGCTGAGTAATAAAGGTTTCCTGAATCGGAAGTTACGAACGCCAAAGGAAAACACGAGTCATCCCTCTAAATAACTGACTGAAATAACGAGTAATAACAGATACTTGGTCGAATTTCTGCTCACTAATAATTCCTTCGAAGACCAAAAGCTGTTGTGTGAGACTCTGAGAGTTGACTGCCACTATATAATAAGAGAACATGAAGAAAAACAGAAAAGGTCCGTGCATCACCATGTTTTTATAAGGTATATAATGAATATAAACAAGGGAATGTACGGACTATTTCTGTTTTCTCGTCAGAGTCTCAAATTACAGATAGGGATAACCCTAACCCTAACCCTGGGCTAAGCATAACCCTGATCCTGATCCGCAATACACATATGACGTCATAACACCAGGCTCCGGTAGATGGGAACAAATGCCTACCGTTATATAGAGATATGTCTCGTGTTTTCCTGTTCGTCACATCCGATTTATGAAACGTGCATTACGCATTTATCGTAGCAACTTCTATCACATGTGATAATGACTGACACCAACATTGTCCTTTAATATGTGCCAGTAATCCCATCTAGACCATGACGATAAGTGGTATATACACTCACTCTAGACTATGACGATACGTGGTATATACACTCACTCTAGACTATGGTGATACGTGGTATATACTCACTCTAGACTATGGTGATACGTGGTATATACACTCACTATAGACTATGACGATACGTGGTATATACACTCACTCTAGACTATGACGATACGTGGTATATAAACTCACTCTAGACCACGGCGATACGTGGTATATACACTCACTCTAGACTATGGTGATACGTGGTATATACACTCACTCTAGACTATGACAATACGTGGTATATACACTCACTCTAGACTATGGCGATACGTGGTATATACACTCACTCTAGACTATGGCGATACGTGGTATATACATTCACTCTAGACCATGACGATACGTGGTATATACACTCACTCTAGACTATGACGGTACGTGGTATATACACTCACTCTAGACTATGACGATACGTGGTATATACACTCACTCTAGACTATGGCGATACGTGGTATATACACTCACTCTAGACTATGGCGATACGTGGTATATACACTCACTCTAGACTATGACGATACGTGGTATATACACTCACTCTAGACTATGGCGATACGTGGTATATACACTCACTCTAGACTATGGCGATACGTGGTATATGCACTCACTCTAGACTGTGACGATACGTGGTATATACACTCACTCTAGACTATGACGATACGTGGTATATACACTCACTCTAGACTATGGCGATACGTGGTATATACACTCACTCTAGACTATGACGATACGTGGTATATACACTCACTCTAGACTATGGCGATACGTGGTATATACACTCACTCTAGACTATGGCGATACGTGGTATATGCACTCACTCTAGACTGTGACGATACGTGGTATATACACTCACTCTAGACTATGACGATACGTGGTATATACACTCACTCTAGACTATGGCGATACGTGGTATATACACTCACTCTAGACTATGGCGATACGTGGTATATACACTCACTCTAGACTATGGCGATACGTGGTATATACACTCACTCTAGACTATGGCGATACGTGGTATATACACTCACTCTAGACCATGGCGATACGTGGTATATACACTCACTCTAGACTATGACGATACGTGGTATATACACTCACTCTAGACTATGACGATACGTGGTATATACACTCACTCTAGACTATGACGATACGTGGTATATAAACTCACTCTAGACTATGGCGATTCCTTATATACACTCACTCTAGACTATGGTATTTATACGTGGTATATAAACTCACTGTGAATTCCGTTGGTTGAACCAATGAATTAACTTTAACCTAACATGATATTAGAGATGAGGGTATTTATGTCTGATTGTAGAGATATGGGTCTTTATGTCTGATTGTAGAGATAAGGGTATTTATGTCTGATTGTAGAGATAAGGGTATTTATGTCTGATTGTGATATCATAGACTAGTCGGATTACCAAGTTAAATAAACCAAGTTACCAGCTATCATAATAATTTACCCAAGACCAACTCAGAATATCCACAAGGAATAAAATAGAATAGGGTTGAACGTCCTGGGGTCTGTTGAACGAAATTTTAACTAAGATAAAATCCAATTTGGAAGAGTTGTTTTATAACCCGCGTTCTGGATGATTTAAGGGATTAGCCAATGAAACGGTCCGTCTGCGTGAATACCTGGCGTGCGATGCAAGTAATTGGCGTCATGAGGTCAAAAGCTGCTAGTATGACCTCTGACGCGACCACCCATTGCAGCTGGTCATCGAAACTTTTAAAAATAAAGGAAACTGAATATAGATCTGAATTTTAATCAGATTGATGCTGAAGATAGTTGACTTATTTATCAACTCGTTACATCATCCAGAACACTTCAATGATACAAACTCTTCCAGATCCTAGTGTAGTAAAGACAAGTTAAACAGTAAAGACAAGTTTTAAACTATAAAAAAAACCGAAACGAAATGTGATCTGTGTTTTAATCAGATTGTATATAGATATTGTACTAAGTGATTTTTAAATTTATGATACGAATGTTGTTTTTAATATACGGATTGATATAATAAAATCGTATCTAATAAACCTAAAACCTAATTGAATCTTCTTCCGTAAGAGACTACAAACTGCTCAATTTATTACACTTTTCCTGTCAATATGTCCACATAAACCAATAATCGTAAATTAGATGTTATTTACGTCGTAGCGAGATCATGGTGCAGTATTTACGTCGTAGTGGGATCATGGTGCAGTGTTTACGTCGTAGTGGGATCATGGTGCAGTGTGATTTCACAGCAGACAGATTAATCGTTATGACAGAAATCGAACGTCTGAAAAGACTAAAAATACATCAATAAATTAACAAGTAGATGGTGGAATTGTTTTCCATATACCCACAACACCATATGTATGGAAGACCAAACGGCTCTTCATTTAGTGGTCTAAATCCTCATTTCTTAATTCATAGTCCTTAATTCATAGTCTTTTATTCTTATTTCTTTATTTGTTTTCGTATTTCGATATTTACATACCCAAATTAACATTTGTATCTTAAAATCAATATTTGTTGTACAAATCAGACATTATGACATATCAGATTTGTAAAATGTAATTTCAATATAAAGATACAAATGTTAATTTTGGTGTACACATGTTGAAATAAGAAAACACATGAAGAAATAAGAATTGAGGACTATGAATTAAGAAATAAGAATTGAGGACTATGAATTAAGAAATAAGAATTGAGGACTATGAATTAAGAAATAAGAATTAAGGCACTATGAATTAAGAAATAAGAATTGAGAACTATGAATTAAGAATTGAGAACTATGAATTAAGAAATAAGAATTGAGGACCATGAATTAAGAAATAAGAATTGAGGACTACGAATAACGAGCTGTTTAGTATTCCATACATATGAAATGTCCATCATTTTGTTTTTATGATCATGTTAGTACGTTGTAAAGCGCCCCATGAACACGTGCTGTGAAAGAGCTCACTATAAATATGCTGTAATAATGATAATAACAAGATTGGAATTATGTATTGTTATTCGTAAATAATTGCTATTATTACTGTAATGGGTGACATTTTAAAGCGATACAGTTACATATTTTCAAAGAAAGCCAAAATATGATTATTTCTATTTATGTTGCTGAGTAGGTTGTCAAAACGGTATAATATAATCATAGGTATTATTAACATTCACATTAAAACCTGAAATATGTTCTACTGAGTAGGTTGTCAAAACGGTATAATATAATCATAGAGATTATTAACATTCACATTAAAACCTGAAATATTTTCTACTCAAGGACGACAATTAGAAATTGCGTCATTTCATTCCAATGGAACATAAACAACACAGTTAAAGTTCCAATTTCAAATTTTTTTTAAATGTATTAAAATAAAGCCTTAAAATAGATGGTATCCATAAACAGTCCTACCTTTTTAAAGAATAATTCTATTAATCCGATCATTCAATATTGCCAGGTGAGAAATTGGCAAACGTATAATTTTCAACTTAAAATTCCAATGTTTCAGAAGTCTAATGCATGAGAGGCAAAGGGGAAACAAGCGAGGTAATTGTGTTATTATTTCCTGTGTCTATGGTTTTTGAGGATGGGAAATAATGCCAATGGTCGTATAATAGTGAGTTGATAACCTATTGAGCAAAAGACATAGAAATAATTATGTTTTGACTTTCTTATAAAATATTAAATCCTCACTTTAAGTTATGGAATGGAAAATTAAAGTGTTTATTTCTGTATTCCAACTTCTATATAAAGTTTATAAAGGAAATGACGTCATCCTGTTGATTTCTCTAATCAAATTTAAGTGATGTCATTATAAGTTAATAATTTACCCGACTTCTATTCACTGTTTATGAGAAATATCTTTGATCTAGAAACACAAAACTGTGCAGATATTTTCTTATTAGTGGAATTGATACATTAGAACAACAAACGTTTTATAAACATAATATAAATATAAGGCGGACAATTTGGAGTAATTTCTTAACTTATGCCTGAGAATGTTTAGTGAACTCGGATTTCTTGGTTCACTAGCCCGGACATAGCAGTTTCGTCGTGGTTCCCCTTGGCAGTGGTGCAAAACGGAGGGCCTGATAATGACAGCTGTCTGGTCGTTCGGATAGGACAACAACCGAGGTACAATATACACACTAGCGTGCACGTAGACGCCCCCCATCGCCTGGCAGTTACAAATTATACACTGTGCTATGACATACCCGTAAGCCGCTACCGCAGTGGACAAATCAAAGCTAATCACGTATTGTAGCCTACTGATATTCTGTGACGTGTTGTTCCCCTGGTATAAAGAATCTGTCTTGTTATTTACTGCTGAGCGGGGATGTAAATGATGCATATTGACAGCAGTAACCATGGGAATAATATCTAATATTATTATTACAGTTTTCTCTTTCTTTTAAAAAAGAAAACAAATCAGTCAAGGGTATACAGGACGTTTGATTACGTCATCTTGATATATCACGTGTGATTGCGTCATCTTGATAAATGACGTGTGATTATGTCATCTTGTTTTCCAACGTTAATAATATTGGTGTTAGTAATTATCACACAACTCGTGTTTTCCATTGGCGTTCCTCACTTCCGATTCATGACACCTGTATTACTCATCTATCGTACCAATGAGTTCTATGTTAAAATTAGATTTGGAACGTGTTTAACCAGTTCTATCACATATGGGATAGTGAATGAAATGGGGTTAACGTTCTACGCTTCTGCACCTAACCTGGGATAATTGAAGACGGGCAGATGGGATAATGACCGATAATGACCGACACCAATATTGTCCCTTAACCAGTGACCAAATCGCTGATGTCGATTTCCAAGCGATTTTTTTTTAATCTTTTTGATGCATCTTTATTTTGAATGTACATGTATGTTTTGTAACTCTGTAAAGTGCCCCTCAACACGTTTGTGAAATTGGCCCTATGTACATTTTATGGTACATTTGTTGTTTTTTTTAATTTTGACTTTTGTCTCAATGTCTTTCGTTAAAGCTAGGTTTCAACTATGAAGATTCGTGCTACGATTGAAAGCGTGGAGTATCGTGGTGATCCGAGGTCCCGTGTACAAATTGGCGTGCACGTAAAATATCCATTTACAGTTTAAAACAACGATTTCAATCGTGATAGTGGCAACCTTGTACTTACGAGAGACAGTGGGACAACATCCAAATAAACCCCAACATATGTTACATATGAAATGAAATAAAATGGGGTTTAACGTCCTACTTTTCCGCTACTACTGGGCTAATAATGACGGGCATACGCTATACAGTGTGTTTTCGAATTCCAACTGCCAAGGATCTTTTACATGCACTTCGATGTGTACACGGGACCTCGGTTTTTTCGTCCCATCAGAACGACTAGATAGCTGTCTTTGTCAGACCCTCCGTCCTGCCCGGGCTAACGAAGACCATACTCCGCGCAGCGTTTCGTTTGATTAGAGGTAATCCCACTACAGGGATTTTTCGGGCCATTGCTTCAGGAATATGACGAAGACGGGCATACGCCATATATAGTGTTGTATCGATTCTAACGGTAATGGGTTCTTTTCCAAAAACGTCAATAGTGTGTACACTGGACCCCGCATTTGTCCCATTCGAACAGCTGTCCTTTTTTCGTCCCATCCGAACGACTAGACAGCTGTCTCTGTCCGGCCCTCCGTCCTGCCCGGGCTAACGAAGACGGACATATGCCATATATAGTGTCGTATTGATTCTAACTGTAATGGGTTCTTTTCCAAAAACGTCAAAAGTGTGTACACTGGACCCCGCATTTGTCCCATTCGAACAGCTGTCCCTTGTCCGCCCTCCGTCCTAAAAACACGCCGGCAAATTGTGGTGAATGTCAGGTTGACTTTTATTTTCTATAATGTTTGACCAATTGGTTGTTTTCTAGTTTTAACCCATGTGTCATGTCACGGTAATGCGAGACGGAGAATACGAAGGCCTTTGAGAGCTTCTCTGTCAGTCTAATCGAGGTGTTAATTATTTAACTATTTAGGAAGACTGTTAACTGTTGTCTGGTTCTTGTCTTTAACTTAATGGGTTCTCTCACTTGATTCACTTCCAGGATCTATTTATAGACAGATTCTACAGAGAGAGAGAAGTGCGGTTAAACGTCCACTCGACACAAACTAGGTCATTTAGGGAGTAACATATGGTTCAATTTTATTTCAATAATTCGCTTGCGTGTAGGGGTCTTTAGCAGCTGGGGGAAACATGAGAGAGAGAGAATTGGTTTAACGTCCACTCGACACAAAATAGGCCTGGTCATTTCGAGACTAACATATGGTTCAATTTTTATTTCAATAATTCGCTTTCGTGTAGGGGTCTTTAGCAGCTGGGGGAAACATGAGAGAGAGAGAAATGGTTTAACGTCCACTCGACACAAAATAGGCCTAGGTCATTTCGAGACTAACATATGGTTCAATTTTATTTCAATAATTCGCGTGCGCGTAGGGGTCTTTAGCAGTGGGAGGAAACCAGAGTGCGTAGACGTGCTCCATCGTAACAAGCTGTATGACGTATTTCTCTCTAGTCATTAACCCACTGGTTGTAGTTAAAGCAGAACATTTAACCCCATTGCATTCTTATTTCACACACAATTAGCCATTTTAAAATAAGTCATTCTTGCATTACTTTCAATTGTACAGTTGTAACCGGTCCGGCAAGAAGTTGCTAAATAGGTACTAATAAGGTTAAACAAATTATGTAAACGAAACGTCGTGTCTTCACTAATAGGAGTCGACATTATTGTGAACGAAACGTCGTGTCTTCACTAATAGAAGTCAACATCATTGTGAACGACAAGTCGTAGCTTCATTCGGTAGAGTTTAACACATCTGTGCACGAGAGAGAGAGAGAGAGAGAGAGAGAGGGGGGGAGAGAGGGAGACAGAGACGGGGGAGAGAGGGAAAGAGAGGGGGGGGGGGAGAGGGAGACAGAGAGAGACGTATGGTTCAATTTTCAATAGTACGCTTTGTGCATAGGGGCCTTTAGCATTGAAAGAAACGGGAGAACCCGGGGAAAACCCACGAGGTCGGACAAGCGACCCTACTTCTTGTCATGTCTCTGTGAAGGAAACATCGTACCCTTCCGTTAGAATTTTCAAACCTCTTTGAACGTCTTTCACTAATAGCCAACTTGTTTGAGTTTAACATTTCTGTGAACAAAACGTCGTGCCTCACTAATGGGCCTCTAGTCAGCCCCACTGACAAGAGAGGATTCCAGACGAGCTCTCTCTCACCGTCACATAATAGAATTTATAAGAGCAAATGGGTTAGGGTTAAAATTCTTCATGGTCGATACATCGCCCAATCGCTGAATCATGAGCTACAAGGAAACACGACAAAAAAATAAAATCATTTTGATGCAACACATATGGTGATATACAATAGTGTTTCATTCAGAACTTGTCTGACAACTCAAATAAAAAAACTTACACACACATTCTTTCTAGACATAAACCAATTTATACTGTCAGATGTAATAATACAAACTGACAGTATGAAAGGTAATTACAGGCAGTTGTCACGCGGTTTTACAGACATATCCTACGTCACCAACTGTTGGATATAGAAATTATGAACTATCAATATTCTATCATAACCTTCGGATGTTGTCTATGGATCAAGTTATTGAAGATACAAGAAAAAGTTTGGAAACTAGACTAATTATTGTTCTAGGTGACACGTGTACAGAGATATGGTGTCAGTATGGATAGACGAGTACATATCTGAACTAAAATAAAACACTTGGACAAAATTCGAAGTCCTAAAAAATACACGACAAACAGTGGTAACAGGTGTCCGGGGAAATATGGAGCTTAATCTGTCTATTGTAGGTCTTCCCATTCTCATCGAGGCAAATGTACTTGACAATCGAGACCGCTTAGACGATTTCATGTCAAACTTTAATTCAAACATTCATAACTTTAATAATATAAATCAGCTGTTTTAAAACTAGAGAAGCACGGTGAACGAACATCTCCATCTCTCTTTATCCGAGGGGGAGGGAAGGGATGGCCTTGTGGTCTAGAGTGCCGCGCTTCGACCTCTAGCTGGCCGGAAACCTCTGGCTTGCGGCTGTGGTTTCGTGCTCTACTGTGAGCGTATGTGACATGGGGATAGGGGCGCTTTCTCAACCTCGTGGGTTTCCTCCGGGCACTCCGGTTTCCCCCACTGCTTAAACCCCCTACGCGCAAGCGAATTACTGAAATAAAAATTGAAAACCATACGTTACTCCCAAAATGATCTAGTTTGTGTCGAGTGGACGTAAAACCCCATTTTTCTCTCTCTCTTTATCCGACTTCGTTAAAAGGTCGTTATAACCGCCCGTGTCTATTCACAATGATTAATGTCTCAAACGATACATGTGTATAGTTTTAATACTAAACAAACTCTTAACTAATGCATATTTAATGGGGGGACAGCGTGGCTGAGTGGGTAAGGCGCTGGCTCGCTAGCCTGTAGGTCCAGTGGAGGTCGGGTGTTCCATCCCTGCATTGGCTGGTGGGTTTTAGGAATCAGCCGAGATGCAACCCATCAATGCATGTCGGGTGTTCGATCCCTGCATTGGCCGAGAAAGTTCATCCAGATTTTCCGGCGTGCTTTCCTCTTGTCAGTGGTGCAGAACACAGGTCCCGTGTACACATTGGCGTGCACGTAAAAGATCCCTTGGCAGTTGGAATTCGATATAAGAGTATGTCGTAACGCCGCTGCCCGGGTAAAATTTCCCTTATAGCACACTGTATGGCCCATCTTCCATTAGCCCAGGTTAGGTATAGAAGAGTAGGACGTTAAACCCCATTTCATTTCATTTCATTCATATTAAATAGACTATAATGAGGAAGGGGAATATGAGGGGAATTTTGCCCGGGCAGAGGCACCATGGCCTACTCTTATATCGAATTTAAACTGCCTTGTCGTTCGGATGGGACAAACAACCAAGGAGGTCCCGTCACTGTACACATTGACGTGCACGTAAACGACCCCTTGACAGTTGGAATTCGATATAAGAGTAGGTCGTAGTGCCGCTGTTCTCGCAAAATTCCCCTCCAAACAAACTATCTGGTGTATGACCGTCTTTATTAGCCCAGTTCGGACCAGAACAATAGGACAACAAACCCTATTTCGTTTTGATTAAGCCGTGAAAAATTTAATACTTTTACGAAAACTGCAAATCACGCGTTGATACTTTGACGGAAGTGTTCAATAGATGTGTTATAAAATCAGTACGTCCTTGAACCGATGGAGATATATAATATTTGTTTACAAAAAAAACATCTTCAAAAAACACAAACAGCCACAGAAATCACGAAAACGGAAATCGATCTTGTTATTACTGGATAAACAAATAGTCCCACACAAACCAGTCTTTTTATCGAAGGTTGAAGCGACAATCGACACCGAGCGATAATTACCTCGTCGTCTACACCCGATAAAATATCCGATGGACAAAGTAAAGATAAGAGAAGCGAGAGAGTGGTTAGGTAATGATTTCTGGTTTAAAGGGGCTAAATCGCTAATATTTGCGAAATTGACCGGTCGCAACGTATATACTACTGTAATATGAATGTATATAAACTGGTTTACATTCAATGGTTTCCGTTTTTACTCTTAATTTAAAATCAGTTATGTTGGGCGAAATAAGCCCAAAGTCTCAATTGAATCCGAATTTCTAGCGTCTGGTTAGTTCAGTCTACATAGTATTTATTGCGCATGCTCTCAAGATAAGAATATGGCGACGCCGTTTAATTAGGAAGAATATGTCTAGCCTCGTTCTTTGAGTCCCATGTTACAAATAAGGCTGAAACGCATTCGTGTACCATTGGTAAAATGTTTATTTTGTATTAAATATTGGATATCAGAAGCCTATCTTTTCACCGGTAAGATCACAACATCAATGTTTATTTAAATTGACAAATAAATCGTGTTTTCAATGTAGAAAACTTGGACGATATTTAGTTAGAGACTTAGCTCCTTTAATATGTGCCAGTAATCCCGTCTAGACTGTGACGATACGTGGTATATACACTTACTATGAATTCCGTTAAGGGCGCCATACACGATCCAACATGTTTGATCAAATATTTTTGATCAAACATGTTTGATTGATATTTGATCGTGTATGTGTAAATTTGATTGCCAGAAATGTTTGACGTCAAATGTTTGATGGATCTGATTTCTGTTGATATTTTTCGTCAAACAGTCAAACATGTTGGATCGTGTATGGGCTTCATCAAACTTGTTTGTTATTCCGTTTCGACAATAAACAAAATGTCAACATAACTAAAAGTTCTAAGTCTGAAAAGGAGAGATCAGTTAGGTTCAAATCAACGTTTGTCACCAACAAGTACAATCATTGAAAGACGTAACAAATAGAACTGTAGTGTTGTAGTGTTGTTATTGTCTTCGTACCAGACTATCTTGTGAACCTGCCCATTGCAATAGACAAAACTGGCTACAGGACAGTCATCAAGTACAGGCAACATTCAATCATGGCTGTAAAAACGTTGGCAGAATATAATCCAAGAATTTACTTAGGCACCAATATGTTTGGTAAATGGAAAGTAAAAAACAGGTCCTCCCTCAATAAAGTTAGGCACCAATATGTATGGTAAATGGTCAATAAAGTTAGGCACCAATATGTATGGTAAATGGAAAGTAAAAACCGGGTCCTCCCTCAATAAAGTTAGGCACCAATATGTATGGTAAATGGTCAATAAAGTTAGGCTGCAAACATCACTCCTTGGGGTATCTCCTCGCGAATACAAATTATTGAAAGGAAGAGAGAGAGAAATGGGGTTTAACGTAACTCGACCGAAAATAGGTCATTTCATATGGTTTTAATATTATTTCAATAATTCGCTTGCGCGTAGGGGTCTTTAACAATGGGAGGGAACCGGAGGACCCGTAGAAACTTCACAAGGTTGGACAGGCGACCCAACTCCTTGTAACGTACAACTGAAAATTCGAAACCACACCTGTTGACGCAGTGATAGGCCTTATGATACAGCGCGCACGCAGAGATGGTCGGGATATTTTTTTCATTTGATTGACCCGTATGGTCTTCCGTACAAATCCACTATGCCAGATTTAACAAAATTAATGTGACGTTTTACGATCGAAAATTAAACTTGATGCATACAGCCATAAACCTTAACTTTACATGCAATTATTCCAAGTTCGCCCAATTTTAAAGCGAGTCTTTTGTATTCCCTTAACCAGATCGTGATGGTACGACGTTTCGGTCAAGGTCCGGTGTATACATAGGCGTGCACGTACACGAACTCTTGACATTTTTTTTTTAAACAATATTTTAATCAGACAATTTTGGATTGGGGAACAGGCTTAGCCTATGGACCCCCTCTCCCTTGACAGTTGGAATTCGATATAAGAGTAGGTCACAGCGCCTCTGTACGGACAAAATTTCCCCTCATTAGCTCAATCGGAGCAGCACATTCGGACGCGTTGTATCAAACGGTTTATCACTGACTAAACGGGCGTGGTTTTGATTCCCCGACTGTACGTGACAACGAGTCGGTTTCCTTCCGCTGCTAAAGACCCCTACGCCCAAACGAATTATTGAACCATTTCTGCATGACCCCCTCTCTCTCTCCCTAGATAATATTGGGCTACGACCTTTACAAGTTACAGCTGTTTGAACATTTATATAAGATTATATTGACACCGTGTGTTCGAATTCTATTCTAAAATTACAGTAGATCATCAATTTAGAGTTTATTTATCTACCGTAAATAATGTAATGCAATGAGGTTTAACGTCCTACTGTTATGCACTTAACCTGAGCTAATTGAAGACGGGCATACGCCATACAGTGTGCTATGAGGGAAATTTTGCCCGGGCAGCGGCGCTACGGCCTACTCTTATATCGAATTCCAACTGCCAAGGGATCTTTTACGTGCACTCCAATGTGTACACTCGACCTCGGTTTTTCGTTCCACCCGAACGACTAGGCATCACTGACAAGGGGAAATCACGTCGGAAAAACCGTAAACAAAGAAGTACTTGTACTTTATCTACTTTAATATATATACATATAGTATATATAGTATAAAACGGCCTGACGATTCGTTTGATAAGTACTAGACTACATATAGCCAAAATTATTAATCTTTAGTGTTTTTTCTCTCATATTTTAATTTTACTTATAGTATATATATAGTTACGTCTTCAGCGTTGAAAGATGCAAATAATGCCGAGAATATACAATTAACAACATATTTTTATTTTTCTGCAGTTTACTTTATCGATTGTATATGGTAATAATATTTTGGTTAGCATCCAGAATAATGACGTAAGAATGACGTAATAATGAGAGTTTATTTGGGATAGATCAGTAAATAAACAGCCATTAAAGAATTTGAAATATGTTCGCCGTAACGTGGTGTTTAAAATAGGATTCAAACTTCCTTTTACAAATAAACCATATTATTTATATTTCTTGACATCTTGATTTTAAACAAGATTGGTGTTGGCGAGTGTTCGCGTCTGCACATATATCCCATTCCAAAGTTGTTTTAAGACAGCGTGCAGTTTGGTTTTCTTATCTTATCGTCTGGATTCGTAAAAAACATGGTTGTTCAGTCCTTCTAAAGGGGGCATGGGTTCGATTCTACACTTGTATCTGGCAAGGAGTTGGGTCGTATGACCAATGCAAGCTCGTGGGTTTTCTCCAGGGAATAAACTAGTTTGTGTCGAGCGGACATAAAAAAACCCAAGAAATCCTCTACCCCTCCTCTCTGTTGTCTCTCTCACCCTTCCCCTAGTCTTTCCCCTTCCGTCTGCCCCCCCCCTTTGTTTTCTCCTTTTCCCTATCTCTCTGTCTTTCTCCATTCCGCCTGTCTCCCTCCCTCGTCTACCTATATTTTCTATCTTCCTCTCTGAATCTTGCCAACTGCCTATGTCCCTCTACCCCCTCCGCCTATCCCTCTCTCCCGTCTCTCTTCCTTACCTCTCTCTCTATTCCTCTCTTCCGTCTCTCTCTCTGTCTCTCCACCCCTCCCCTCTCTCTCTACCTCGCTCTCCCTCTCGTCTCTCTCTTACCTCCCTGTCTCTCCACTCCCCACCCCGCTCCTCCACCCATCCCCTCTCTCTCTCCCGTCGCTCTCCCTTCTCTCTATCTCTATCCTTCCCTTCTGTCTCGCCCCCTGTCTCACCACTCACCCAACGACGCTCCTCTACCCACCCCCCTCTCTCAACCGTCTCTTTCCCTTCTCTCTATCCCTCTTTTCTCCCTCCCTGTCTCTCCACTCCCCCTCTCTCCCTTACTTCTGTCTCTCTCTGTATATCGTCTGCTGCCTATGTCCATCTGTCCCCCCCACTCCTGCTGACCCCTACCCTCTATTTAATTGTTAATATCCTAACTAATTACCGACGACACAAACCCATTTCCTATTCAACTCATGCAGGATAGCAACGCATTGTTTAAATAAGTCGGGGGGGGGGTTGGGATGGCCTAGTAGTCTAGAGTACCGCGCTTCGACCTCTAGCTGGCCGACCGTCTCTGGCTTGCGGCTGTGGTTTCGAGCTCTAGTGTGAACGTATGTGGGATGGAGATAGGGGCGCCTTTTCAACCTCGTGGGGTTCCTACGGGCACTCCGGTTTCCCCCCCCCCACTGCTAAAGACCCCTACGCGCAAGCGAATTATATAAAAAAAAAACAAAAAACAATATGTTGGTCCCGAAATGAACTGTGTTGAGTGGACGTTAAACCCCATTTCTCTTTCTCTCTCTCTCTCTCTCTTTCTCTTTCTCTCTCTCTAACAATCATCTCGAACAGGAAATACAAAAACATCTTAATGCACAGACGATGATTTAACGAAAACTTGAAGATGAAAGAGAACGGGGGATGTAAAATAACAAAAAGAAAATGTCGTAGAATTGTTCATAAAGAATAAAAGAAAATATGATAAACGACATAGAATTCATTGATTTATATTGGACGCCCTCGGGGGATATTTATCATATCTGTAGAGATAGTGTCAGTCTATAGAAAAACTACTCGATACCTGCGAGAAACACCGTGAAAGATGAATGGAGTGTGAAAGTATGGAATTTTAATATTCTCTAGTTACGTGATGATCAGTTTATCGGGAGTGGATAATGCACATTGTGAAGGTGAGAAGTTCGCTTTATTTTATCTTCTTCCAATTACCCAGACATTTTTTTTTCTATAAGATTTAAAGTGACGAGGGGAATTGGCTTAGTTAAATTGCTAATATGTGTAGGACATAAAAATTGACACGAAATGAATTGAAATGGAGTTTAACGTCCTACTGTTCTGCTCCTAAACTGGGCTAATGTAGACGGGAAATTTTGGCCGGGAAGCGGCGCCATGGCCTACTCTTATATCGAATTCCAACTGCGAAGGGGTATTTTACGTACACGCCAATATGTACAAAGGACCTCGGGTTGTCGTCCCATCCGAGCGACTAGACAGCTGTCCTTTTCAGACCCTCCCTCCTGCATCACTGAAAAGGGGAAAGCACGCCTGAATATCTGGATGAACTTTCTCGGCCAATATCTACTTAAAACCAAGACTTTCCAGGTGATGCCCCGTCGATTCTATTCTGATCTGCATTTGGTTTCAACATAATTTATTTTTTATATATTGTACACTTTAAAGCAATGAATAAAATGATACCAAAATCATTCGACTGCTTTGGCCGACTACTAAGGTTACGGTACAAACTATTAATTGTACAAAAATTATTATTTGACTGCTTTGGCCGACTACTGAGGTTATCGTACAAACTGTCTGCAAACTATTATTTGATTTTTTAAAAAAAACCTATATTTTATTTAATAAGAATAGGATTGGGGAACAGGCTAGGCCTATATCACCCCTCTCCCTTTAACAGAACAATATAATTACAATTAGTTTACTTAAATACATGTATATAGTCGAAACTATTCATATTGTGTTGATAATTAATACAATTCTGAAAGTATACGCTAATAGTTTTCAAATTAAACGGTTATTTTATATACAGTATAACTTATTTTGGTTTAAGGCACGAAAATGTATGAAAAAAGAATCTAGTGATGGTAATGATAAATGACGATTACATTACTAAAAATCTATTACTTAATTCTAAAAGGTTTTGCACACCAGAAAATATTAATTTATTTTTTTCAAATGAAATATTCGTAGAGCCATACAATAGAATTTTTGTGTTGATGAATTCTGTTTGTAATGTTTTTATGGTTGTATTTTGTGTTTTTGAATATAATAGTCATATCAGCAGAAAGTGAGAAGGATATTCAAACTTGTTCCCACATCGGCAGGTTGGAGAGTCAGTTATGTGTCATTAAAATGCATGTCCGTCCATTTAGATCAATGTTTGTTAATCGAAGTGTTGAATGAATGATTTGAACTTTTCTTTTACCAATATTGTAAGAAGAAGGTACCAAGTGATCATGTTTTGAGAGTTTTTGTTTAAAAATGAATAACGTATCTGAATTACGTATACAAAGATCTAGATTTTTACAAAGTCGTGTAGTTGAAGGACAGAAAGAATGAATTATAAAATAGATTAGTTTTCCAAAAAGGGTATGGTAGGTTTTTGTCATTTCTTAATGAGTAATTTCTATTATTTGATGTTTTTGCAACTCCGATACATCTCAAACTGGGAAAAAAATATTTCCCGCCGGTATGATATTGATTAAAAGAGTGTGATCTTGATGACGTCCAGTTACCTGTCTAACCCCATGGCTCTCTCGATAAAGTGCTAAATCATCCTTTATCGCAATGTCGTCAATTCTCTCTCTCTATCTCAATTAACTCTCTATCTCAATTCTCCCCCATCTCCCTCCCTCTCTCTCTCTCCCTCTCTCTCTCTCTCTCAAAAAGTACGAGCAAGTGCTAAATCAGCCTTTATCGTCCTGTCGTAGACATAATTACAAAATATAAAATATAATTATGACCTGTATGATTATATATAATTATTTTACTCACCCTCATTCAACACGGAATTGGTCATCAACCTCTTGGTGTAATTATCTATTATAAAAATAGTACCATATATCAGGCGGATTGATTGACTTTATAATGAGTGCTTCGTCAACTCATTACATTGTGTCTTCTTCCACTGACAGTTTACTAATATACAGTTATTGCCATTTGGTTGGAATGTAAATTGATTATTTTTACAGTGTGTATGTGGTGGTGGGGGCTGTCATAAAATCGTAGTTGGTGTTTGAAATACCCTTGTCAAGTGAATTTAGAGGTAGATAGAGAGACAAGAGGGGAGGAGGGTAACGTCATTTTGACACCAATTGGAGACTAACATATGGTTCAATTTATAACAATTGTGTGTAGGGGTCATTATCTGGACAAGCAACCTTATGTCTTATCACGTACAAGCGGGAAATCTAATGGTTCGTAACTGCCCCATTTGACTCAGACTTCAACTTCAGGGATTTTAGGCATCGGAAAAAAGTCCGCTTTCGGAAAAAAGTGAAAGCTGATCCTGTCATGAAGTCCCTGGCTCGTGCATTCACCCTTCAAAAGAATGGCCCCCCTACACTGCTATATGTGGTCCTTGACAAACTTAAAACTGTGACAATTCAAAAAACACCCAAGAGGTCGAAACTCTTGAGGAGGAGGATGACACTCTAAACTGAACGCTATGGAATGTATTCTATGGAGAGAGGTGTTTGTACATTAAGGACAGGTCATGAATTCAATTTCGTAATGATTAAACAGCATAGTGACATCCAAAGTTGTCTTAATATATTCCTAGCCCCAAAACACCTAGTCAATAGTTATAGGCCAACATCATTTTATTGATCATAATGAGTTCTTTACACCCCCCCCCCCTTAGGAATATAGTTACATAATATTTATGATCATTTTAATGATCGTTTTGGTGACCATCTTGACGCCTTAAACTGTATTTTGACCTGACTATGTTGTGTTTCTGGATCATAGACCCCCTTTTAAACTGAGAAGATAATCTTTGAATGGCATTTAGCGATTAAACATATATGCTTGATAACGACCAGTGAATTCTTGTCGAAACGTCGTGTGTTTATAATATAGTGATTGTTATCCATAGAACTGTGTTGTGTTATAAGTGTGAGAATGCTTTGTGAACTTGGGCCCTGAACCGGTCCCACTGCACTTACGGATGCAAAGAGGATGTACAACGGGGAAAAACGTGCCCTCCGTTTTAAAACGCCGTACATCCGTTGTGTACTCATTACATACTTGTTTCATTCGCTTTATCCATCGAGTATCCGTTCACTTTGATTTCATCCGCGCTAAAAGTTTTGAGCTGCACAAAACTTTTATAACAGATGAACTTTTGCCGTGTACGATGTAAATGCGCGACATATACGAGCACCAAACGTTCCTTGTCCGTTATCATCCGTTAAACGTCCATTGTATCCTCTCTGCATCCCCTGGGCATCCTCGCAACTCACATCCACTCCAGCTGAAAATGGTAAAAGAGTGAGGAAAGATAAGGTACATGGAACGTCTATACATCACTAGTAGTATGGAAATAGAGAGGATGTAAACGTATGCATCTCGTATTTAAAGTTTTCAAAACGGACAAAGCGTTTGTATCTGGGATGAATCTGGTATATTATAGGATGTCTGGAGTTTGCCTAGAGTATGTAGAAGGACATCTAGCGGTCAGCCGATATTTTGTATAAAAAGGGGAGGAAAAGCATCTTGAACTCAGTATGAGCGAGCAGCCGTGGTGTACAGACCTCCTGCTCTATTACATCTTCAACATCATCAATTGTTGTCCACCATGGATGGTCAAGGAGTCCATATGATAGCTGCACACATACACCCCGCAAGCCCAGTGAACGGTTTGCATTCGATATACATCCAAGCCGGACCCCCTTTGTTTCCGTAAGGAGTACGTGATGCATCCACTTCCATCCGCTTTCATCCGCTAGGCTTCAGATGAACATCCATTTAACACCCCCGCTACATACTTCACACGTTCGTTCTTTTCCGTTCTGTTTTCGCCAATTTTGTCCATTACTGGAGCGGATAAAAAGAGATTGAGGCACCCTCAAAATATTGCTCGCCTCGGCTGATCCCCCGACCAAAACTGTCCTGATATTCACCGATACACCTTGGAAAGGGTGCTAATAACTACTACATACATGTATATATAGTATAAAATGGCCTGACGATTCGTTTGATAAGTACGACATATAGCCAAAATTATTAATCTTTAGTGTTTTTTCTCTCATATTTTAATTTTACTTATAGTATATATATAGTTACGTCTTCAGCGTTGAAAGATGCAAGTAATGCCGAGAATATACAATTAACAACATATTTTTATTCTTCTGCGGTTTACTTTATCGATTGTATATGATAAAAATATTTTGGTTAGCATCCAGAATCTACAGCTGGTTTACGTCTGCGTGAAACTATGGTTATGTCACGTTCATTAATCAAAAAAACAGAATAATGACGTAAGAATGACGTAATAATGAGAGTTTATTTGGGATAGATCAGTAAATAAACAGCCATTAAAGAATTTGAAATATGTTCGCCGTAATGTGGTGTTTAAAATAGGATTTAAACTTCCTTTTACAAATAAACCATATTATTTATATTGCCTGACATCTTGATTTTAAACAAGATTGGTGTTGACGAGTGTTCGCGTCTGCACATATATCCCATTCCAAAGTTGTTTTAAGACAGCGTGCAGTTTGTTTTTCTTTTCTTATCGTCTGGAATTGTAAGAACCATGGTTGTTCAGTCCTTCTAAAGAGGCATGGGTTCGATTCCACACTTGTACCTGGCAAGGAGTTGGGTCGTATCACCAATGCAAGCTCGTGGGTTTTCTCCAGGGAATAACCTAGTTTGTGTCGAGCGGACATAAAACCCACACCCACACCCACTCCATGCCTCTATCCCTCCTTTCTGTTGTCCCCTTCGCCCTTTCCCTCAGTCTTTCCCCTTCCGCCTGTCTCCCCCTCATTCTCTACCCCTTACTGTGTTTTCTTCTTTTCCCTATCTCACTGTCTTTACCCCTTCCGCCTGTCTCCCTCCCTCATTCTCTACCCCCCTCTGTTGTCTCCCGCTCCCTATCCCACTGTCTGTCTCCCTCCTGCTGCCTGTCTCCCTCCTCGGTATCTCTCCCCTACCTCTGTCTCTATCCCTGTCTCTCCACTCCCACGCTCATTCACCCATCCCCTCTCTCCCGCCTCTCCCCCGCCTCTCCCCCGCCTCTCTTTCTCTCCCTTCTGTCTCTCTCTCCCTGTCTCTCCATTCCCCATCCCGCTCCTCCACCAAGCCCCCTTTCTCTCTCGTCGCTCTCCCTTCTCTCTATCTCTATCCCTCCCTTCTATTTTCTCTCTCGCTGTCTCTGTATATCGTCTGTTGCCTATGTCCACCTGCCCCCTCCCCCTCCTGCTCCCCCCTGTTCTCTATTTAATTGTTAATATTCTAACTAATTACCGACGACATAAATATATTTCCTATTCAGCTCCTGTAGGGTAGCAACACATTGTTTAAATAAGTCAGGGTTGGGATGGCCTAGTGGTCTAGAGTACCGCGCTTCGACCTCTAGCTGGCCGGCCACCTCTGGCTTGCGGCTGTGGTTTCGAGCCCTAGTGTGAGCGTATGTTACATGGAGATAGGGGCGCCTTCTCAACGTCGTGGGTTTCCTCTGGGCACTCCGGTTTCCTTCCACTGCTAAAGACCCCTACGCGCAAGCGAATTATATAAAAAAATAAAATTAAAAACCATATGTTAGTCCCGAAATGAACTAGTTGTGTTGAGTGGACGTTAAACCCCATTTCTCTCTCTCTCTCTCGCTCTCTCTCCCCCCCCCCTCTCTCTATCTAAATAAGTCTATCTAACAATCAGCTCTAACAGGAAATACAAAAACATCTTAATGCACAGACGATGATTTAACGAAAACTTGAAGATGAAAGAGAACGGGGGATGTAAAATAACAAAAAGAAAATGTCGTAGAATTGTTCATAAAGAATAAAAGAAAATATGATAAACGACATAGAATTGATTGATTTATATTGGACGCCCTCGGGGGATATTTATCATATCTGTAGAGATAGTGTCAGTCTATAGAAAAAACTACTCGATACCTGTGAGAAACACCGTGTAAGATGAATGGAGTGTGAAAGTATGGAATTTTAATCTTCTTCAGTTACGTAATGATTAGTTTATCGGGAGTGGATAATGCACATTGTGAAGGTGAGAAGTTCGCTTTATTTTATCTTCTTCCAATTACCCAGACATTTTATTTTCTATAATATTTAAAGTGGCGAGGGGAATTGGCTTAGTTAAATTGCTAATATGTGTAGGACATAAAAATTGACACGAAATGAAATGAAATGGAGTTTTAGGTCCTACTGTTCTGCTTCTAAACTGGGCTAATGCAGACGGGAAATTTTGACCGGGAAGCGGCGCCACGTCCTACTATTATATCGAATTCCAACTGCGAAGGGATATTTTACGTACACGCCAATATGTACACAGGACCTCGGGTTGTCGTCCCATCCGAACGACTAGACAGCTGTATAGCAACGCATTGTTTAAATAAGTCGGGGGGTTGGGATGGCCTAGTGGTCTAGAGTACCGCGCTTCGACCTCTAGCTGGCCGGACACCCCTGGCTTGCGGCTGTGGGTTCGAGCCCTAGTTTTAGTCTATGTGGCATGGAGATGGGGGCGCCTTCTCAACCTCGTGGGTTTCATCCGGGCACTCCGGTTTCCTCCCACCACTTTTAAAGACCCCCTACGCGCAAGCTGATTATATAAAAAAAAATAAAAACCATATGTTAGTCCCGAAATGAACTAGTTGTGTTGAGTGGACGTTAAACCCCATTTCTCTCTCTCTCTTCTCTCTCTCTCTCTCTTCTCTCCCCCCCCCCTCTCTCTCTCTCTATCTAAATAAGTCTATCTAACAATCACCTCTAACAGGAAATACAAAAACATCTTAATGCACAGACGATGATTTAACGAAAACTTGAAGATGAAAGAGAACGGGGGATGTAAAATAACACAAAGAAAATGTCGTAGAATTGTTCATAAAGAATAAAAGAAAATATGATAAACGACATAGAATTCATTGATTTATATTGTACGCCCTCGGGGGATATTTATCATTTCTCTAGAGATAGTGTCAGTCTATAGAAAAAACTACTCGATACCTGCGAGAAACACCGTGAAAGATGAATGGAGTGTGAAAGTATGGAATTTTAATATTCTTCAGTTACGTGATGATGAGTTTATCGGGAGTGGATAATGCACATTGTGAAGGTGAGAAGTTCGCTTTATTTTATCTTCTTCCAATTACCCAAACATTTTTTTTTTCTATAAGATTTAAAGTGGCGAGGAAAATTGGCTTAGTTAAATTGCTAATATGTGTAGGATATAAAAATTGACACGAAATGAAATGAAATGGAGTTTTACGTCCTACTGTTCTGCTCCTAAACTGGGCTAATGCAGACAGGAAATTTTGACCGGAAAGCGGCGCCACGGCCTACTCTTATATTGAATTCCAACTGCCAAGGGATACACAGGAACGCCAATGTGTACACAGGAACTCGGTTTGTCGTCCCATCCGAGCGACTAGACAGTTCATGTCAGGCCCTCCGTCCTGCATCAATGACAAAGGGGAAAGCACGCCTGAAAATCTGGATGAACTTTCTCGGCCAATGCAGGGATAGAGGGTCTGACAAGCCAGCATCTTACCAACTTAGCCACCGTGACCACTTTTCTGTCCCCTCCTTAAAAAAAGAAGCTGTTCTTTGACCCCACTCCCTCCCACTAGCACCCCAACCGCCCCCCCCCCCCCCAACCAGCCCCAGCCCCCATCAGCCGTTCTACACCACTGACAAGGGGGTTAACCACGAACAAATTCCCGAGGAACTTTCTCGGACAATAACTACTTAAAACCCAGACTGTCCACGTGATGCCCCGTCGATTCCATTCTGATCTGCATTTGGTTTTTAAATATAATTTATTTTTGAATATTGTACACTTTAATGCAATGAATAAAATGATACCAAAACCATTTGACAGCTTTGGCCGACTACTAAGGTTATAGTACAAACTATTAATTGTACAAAAATTATCATTTGACTGCTTTGGCCGACTTCTGGGGTTATCGTACAAACTGTCTGTAAACTATTATTTGATTTTTTTTAAAAACTATATTTTTTTCAATAAGAATAGAATTGCGGAACAGGCTAGGCCTATATCACCCCTCTCCCTTTAACAAAACAATATAATTATAATTAGTTTACTTAAATACATGTATATAGTCAAAACTATTCATATTGTGTTAATAATTAATACAATTCTGAAAGTATACACTAATAGTTTTCAAATTAAACGGTTATTTGACATACAGTATAACTTATTTTGGTTGAAGGCACGAAAGTGTATGAAAAAAGAATCTAGTGATGGTAATGATAAACGACGATTACATTACTAAAAATCTATTACTTAATTCTAAAAGGTTTTGCACCTCAGAAAATATTAATTTATTTTTTTCAAATGAAATATTCGTAGAGCCATACAATAGAATTTTTGTGTTGATGAATTCTGTTGGTAATGTTTGTGCTTTTTCGTGCTTTTGAATATAATAGTCATATCAGCAGAGAGTGAGAAGGATATTCAAACTTGTTCCCACATCGGCAGGTTGGATAGGTAGTTATGTGTCATTAAAATGCATGTCCGTCCATTTAGATCAATGTTTGTTAAACGAAGTGTTGAATGAATGATTTGAACTTTTCTTTTACCAATATTGTAAGAAGAAGGTACCAAGTGATCATGTTTTGAGAGTTTTTGTTGAAAAATGAATAACGCATCTGAGTCACGTATACAAAGATCTAGATTGTTCCAAAAGTCGTGTAGTTGAAGGAAAGAAAGAATTATAAAATAGATTTGTTTTACAAAATAGTATGGTAGGTTTTTTGTCATTTCTTAATGAGTGATTTCTATTATTTGATGTTTTCGCAACTCCGACATATCTCAAACTGGGAAAAAAATATTTCCCGCCGGTATGATATTGATTAAAAGAGTGTGATCTTGATGACGTAGAGTTACCTATCTAACCCCATGGGTTTTCTCCGCCTTCCCCCGATTATTAACCATCAATAAGCTGCTAACTATTGAACTGAGATTTTAATTAGGGTTAGGTTCAGATAGGGGCACGCTATTAACTCTATGTGAATCTCGAAAAGACCTAGTCTGTGTAGAATAGACCCGCCCTCTCTCTCTCTACCTCAATTATCTCTCTCTCTCTCTATCTCAATTCTCTCTCTATCTCAATTCCCTCCCTTTCTCTCGCTCTCCATCCCCCCTCTCTCTCTCTCCCTCTCTCTCTCTCCTTCTCTCTCTCTCTCGATAAAGTGCTAAATCATCCTTTATCGCACTGCCGTAGACATAATTACAAAATATAAAATATAATTATTACCTGTATGATTATATATAATTATTTTACTCACCCTCATTCAACACGGAATTGGTCATCAACCTCTTGGTGTAATAATCTATTATAAAAATAGTACCATATATCAGGCGGATTGATTGACTTTATAATGAGTGCTTCGTCAACTCATTACACCGTGTCTTCCACTGACAGTTTACTAATATACAGTTATTGCTATTTGGTTGGTTTGTAAATTGATTATTTTTACAGTGTGTATGTGGGGTGGGATGGGGTCTGGCTCAAATCAATCGTGGTTGGTGCTTGAAACACCTTCGTCAAGTGAATTTAGAGAGATAGATATATATATATAGAGAGGAGTGGGGTGGGTAGGGATAAAATCCACTTGACACAAGTTGTTAACATATGCTACAGTTTATAACAATTGTTTGCTTGCGTGTAGGGGTCATTAGCTGGAGACTATCCACCAGGTTGGAAATAAACCTTACGCCTTACCACGTACAAGCGGAGAATCTAATATTTTGTATCCACCCTAATTGACTCGATGAAAGACCTTCTGATCTAACGCACACACGTTAAACTCAACCTCTCACCTGAATTTAAACATTATTTTGAGCAGTATTTTAATCCATGGTCAAAATTCTTTTCAGTATTGACTGGTCAGACACTGACCATGTATAAATATACAAATAATTATATTTATAACCCTGGGCCCTCGAGTTCACAGAGCATTAACAGACTTAGGTTAAGAATTTACTCAAAATTGTTCGCCTTAACCTAACTAAAATATAGTCTTTTATAAAACTTTTGTTGCTTTAATGTATCAGAAACTATGTGCAAAGTTTTGTGTTTCTGGATCAAAGATATATCTTATAGATAGTTATTGAAATTTGAGTAAATTCTTAACTTCCGTCTGAGAATATAATCTTTGAATGGCATTTAGCGATTGAACATAATATATCCTTGATAGCCACAAGCGAATCCTTTTAAACGTCGTGTGTATAACAAGTGATTGTTATCCAACTGTGTTGTGTTATAAGTTTAAGAATGCTTTGTGAACTTGGGCCTTGAAGCCTTCGTGGACTTAATGAAATATAGCGAGAGGTGAGAGAGAGAGAGAGAGAGAGTTGGGGTTTAACGTTCACTCGACATAAACTAGATCATTTCGGAACTAACATATGTTCTTTAGCAATGGGAGGAGACCGGAGTACCCGGAGTACCCGAAGTACCTGGAGTACCCGGAGAAAACCCACGAGGCTGGATAGGCGACCCTACTCCTTGCCACCTACACATAGCGATTGGACTGGTATTATATAAGGGTAATATCTATCAGGGTTTGATGGTCATTAATTACCAGGCGGATTAATCTCTGATGAATACAAGTTGACAAATAACCACCCATAGAATACAGATGGGGCATCAATGTTAATATCTGGAATAATAATGGCGGATTAATGCAAATGGCGCCACCGTACAAATCCTACATAACGCTTTGTTAATCGTCATCGTCTGTTTTTGTAAGGACATACTGGCGTGTCCAGGCGAGGTTAATGGAAGACCGAGAGTCTGGACGCCCCCACTTATTTACTCTGACAGCTGGGTGGTAACGCCCCCACTGCTCGTGCCTTATTTACTCTGACAGCTGGTGGTAACTCCATTGACAGTGCGATGGTAACTCTGTTAATAACTGTCCACTTAGACAGCGGGGTGGTAACTCTATGAATAACTGCTCACTTAGACAGTGGATGGAACTTTGTGAACAAGTCAGTGGGGCGGTAACTCTATGAAAGACTGTTCACTTATACAGTGGGGTGGTAACTCTGTTAATAACTTACCACTAAGCGGGTTGGTAAATCTATGAATAACTGCTCACTTAGACAGTGGGGTGGTAACTCTATAAATAACTGTTCACTTAGACAGTGGGGTGGTAACTCTATAAATAACTGTTCACTTAGACAGTGGGGTGGTAACTTTATGAATAACTGTTCACTTAGACAGCGGGGTGGTAACTCTATGAATAACTGTTCACTTAGACAGTGGGGTGGTAACTCTATGAATAACTGTTCACTTAGACAGTGGGGTGGTATTTCTATGAATAACTGTTCACTTAGACAGCGGGGTGGTATTTCTATGAATAACTGTTCACTTAGACAGCGGGGTGGTAACTTTGTGAATAACTGTTCACTTAGACAGCGGGGTGGTAACTCTATGAAAAACTGTTCACTAAGACAGTGGGGTGGTAACTCTATGAAAAACTGTTCACTTAGACAGTGGGGTGGTAACTCTATGACCGTACCGCAGGGCAATGACCGTACAATAAGCTCGGCATGATTTCAAAATACCTCGTCCAGCTAGGCATTATAACAGTACACTAAGGTCGGCATGATTTTAAAACACATCTTCCAGCAGGGCAATGGCGTACCCTAAGGTACTAAACGTTTTAGTGTACAGAACTGAATCACAAAGCACCATGAACTTAATCTCTGTGTGGAATAGCGCTATATAAAAACATTATTATTATTATTATTTATATCTCGTATGCCTAGCGGGACAATAACAAAGTTTCTTAAAGCGAGTTATAATACCCTGTCTGGAAATAATTATCTTCAAATCCTGCCTGGATTTATTTCATTGATTGAAAGGCTCGAACTATGGAAACAATTACGTGAAAATGTTCTCAATTACTGACTGTTTTAATAAGCAATCACTAAACGTCTCATCCGAAGAGCTTTCTTACCGATTACGTGACATTAACTCTATATAAATATGGATATGGGAGTCTTGATTATTTTTATGAATTAAGTCTATGAATTCCAAGCTGTTTTTGTCGCTCCCCAAAAAGGGTTTAGCGACCTAGTTTTTTCAAGGCGCTGGGGGAGGGGGTGGCTGACCGAATGGTTAGCGCGTGCGCGTTGTATTATGAAATCTGTCGTTGCGCCTGCTGGCGTGGTTTTGATTCCCAGGTTGTACTTGACAAGGAGTAGAATCGCCTGTACAACCTCGTGGTTTTTTCCGCATCCTCCGGTTTCCTCCCACTGAACCATATGTTAAACCCGAAACGACCTATTTTGTGTCGAGTGGACGTTGACCCCCCTCTCTCTCTCTCCCCCCCTCTCTCTCTCTATCTGTATATCTCTCCCCTCTCTTCAACATTGGTTACATACCGTCTCTAAATTTTAATAAACGGATACTCGGTTTTTTCCGCGTCCTCCGGTTTCCTCCCACTGAACCATATGTTAGTCCCGAAATGACCTATTTTGTGTCGAGTGGACGTGGACCCCCTCTCTCTCTCTCTCTCTCTCTCTCTTCAACATTGGTTACATAACCGTCTCTAAGTTTTAATAAACGGATACTCGCCCTTATAGTCGTGTTTAGTGATATTCTCTGACTTGACTAAAACTCCTACACCCGGTTCTTTCAACACCTTAAAAATGAAATCCGCCCCGAGAGAACATTTATTTTGTAACGACATTGCACAAGAATATGTATGAAGGCTATATTTGGAACCATTGGAATTGGAATTACCCCATTACAAGAAGCACAAACTCTAAATGACACAGCATTAAACGAGGGACAAATTATTGAAACGGTAACAGAAAAAAAACAACATGGAAGAAACAATATTTCGAAAACACATAAGAATGAATCCATTTAAATTCTAGCCAATCACCTTTCCTCACGTGATACAAATACCCGTTTTGTTGACAGTGATGCCACCTACCAACAAAGGAAAATAAAACAATCTGTATTCGTGTTTTTGGTGTATCAATTCTGTTCCTATGAAAAGAAAAGTCTGCCACCGATGAGAAACGCCAACAGGAGCCAGGAATGTCGTATTAATATAATTAACGCGTTTTAAAACGGCCGATGATTCTGACGATTAAATGAAATTAAATCAGTTTTAGAGGAATAAAAAATGTCCACGATTCCAGAAAAAAACATTTATAGCTTTAAGTTCCTTGGTCATTGCCGGGAAACAGTTAAATCAAATTCTGGTTAATTCTCTTTGTTATGTCCAGGGCGGACGTTTCGGTCACAGATGTAAAAACGATTATAGCGAAATGGTTCAGGTTAGGTTCGGGGTTACAGTTAGGGTTAATACTATTACATCCCACTTCTACCTCGTTGCCAGTGGCAACCTTTGATCAAACAATCTCGTTTATTTCCTTTCATCTTTTGGCGACATGACCGTTGGCGACACGTCCTACATGGGATGGTCGAATGGCTAGAACGCGCGCTGTATCGATAGGTCTGTCATTGAGTCAACTGACGTGGTTTTAATTCCTAGGTTGTACGTGATAAGGAGTAGGGTCGCCTGTCCAACCTCGGGGGGTCTCTCTGGGTCCTCTGGCTAATTATTGATATAAAATTGAACCATATGTTAGTCTCAAAATGGCCTCGTTTATTTCTCTCTCTTATCGAATATATGATTGGATGGTCGTTTGAATATCGCCGAATTAGTATTTTTTTCGTTTGTCTCCTCTACTGGTATATTTCAAAATATTATTTTTCTGTATTTTCTGTTTTTAATTAATTTAAACGAAATAATAGGATTATTCGATCTAACTGCTAATGTCAGCATAGAAGATCGACATTTCAGTCGTGTAGATAAAATAGTTGCAAACTCTGTATAGTTACGAATTCAGTACATTCACGACAGCACGCGCTAAAGTGGTTATGTTTGTAAGCATGACCGAAATTGATGAATCTGTTGTAAATTTGTTTTAAACCGAAATGAAATGTTTAAACGTCCTACTTTTACGCATTGATATGGCTAATAATGACTGGCGTAAGCCATGCCGTGTGCTGTGAAGGAAATTACCCCCGGACACCGACACTACAGCCAACTATCAAGGGAGCTGTGTTTTGGTTCACATCCAAAAGGCTACTGTCTGAACCGTCGTAAATTCTAAAGGGATTTCTTCGACTGAACAATTTTTTATGAAAAAAATTTGCCTATGTGTTTGAATAAAATAAAACCAAGTACGAACAATCCAAATCACCAAAGACAAAAACAGTTCTTTCTTGAAAAATCAATGTTTTTGCTTGCATTTACGACCGTGTTCATCACAGCATTAACATTATACATGTCACGTGCATTCTGAACATCTGCGGAGAAGTTATCTCAGAAAACAGTCAATAGCCATGTTTTCATATGACATGGTGTATACGTCACAGGTCATGAGGTCAACGCACTAACAATAACAATCGTGACTTTCCTCTTCCTTGTATTTCTTTTGTAATATGTAACACAATCGTAGTGAAACAGATAAGAGTTTTGTAGATAAAGGATTTATTTTCATCAGGCATCTAAACAGCTTCGGTTACATACATTCAACACGAATACATTGTCAACAGCAATACATAATACCGGAACTATAAAAACTAGGCTACGACAGGAACACATCTACATAATATAAAATCTACTAGTCTTCTACAACTAAACGTCTACAGGAACGCGTCTTACAATATAACATTTCATCTACCATTCTGCCCCTCTGCCAAGGCAGCGGCTGGACTCGGGTGAGTCCCTACCCTCGTACAAGCCTTCCTTCTCTCTCGGCTCTTCACTTCTAACTGACAGAGAACTCCTCAACATATACCCGTTGAACACATGGTCATATCTGCAATTGTTTCTTTTATCTCGTCACGGCATGTGCATAAACATTTGAAGTCGTGTGGATCTTGTACACAGATCATGTATAGCTTGTAATGGACATATTGAATTAATTAGATTTAATAAGCTCGTGACTGGACAACAGTTTAATATGAGGTGAAAGTCAAAATCATCTATTGTCAAAACTAGCAGAGTTCAATAAGTTCAATGCACCTAAATCATAAATGGTATCGCTTTGTTACAAATATCCATGGGAGAATTTAAAAACCAGGCTCTTTCAATAACCTGTCGGTAACACAACTACACAGTCGTGAACTTCATAACAAGCATGCAATGCCTCCAATTGTTTTTCCTTCAAATCTAAGTCTGTAACTCCTAACTTCGACTTTAAAAAGTTTATAGCGTCCCGAAACTCTTCACACATGGGCGCTGCCATCTTGGACATTTTTTGTGCTTCGTTCGGGTCTATTTCGGACACAATCAATTCTGTTAATGTTTTAATTGATTTCGGTTCTAAACAAACATTTAAATCGTTAACGCAGTTTTTAAAAAAAAATAGCAAAAATCTGGCTGGGATTTCTGAGCAAAATGGCAATTCACTGTATGTGTCGAAAAAAAGCCAGCTTCCATTTAATTTTCGTCACGTTAGCTAGATAAACCATCGTTATATGTTGAAGCGTGGTAAAGGTTGACAAATGTTGACAGTCATGTGTGTTGCTATCAAAGTAGAGCATGACCGTTTCGGTCGCATGCAGACAATAACATTAATTAGGTAACAATTGAGTGTCAGTACGCCTGTCCAACCTTATGGGTTTTCTCCGGGTCCCCCGGTTCGGCAGTTTCCTCCCACTGCCGAAGACCCCTACGCGCAAGCGAATTATTGAAATAAAATTAAACCCATCCTTTCTCTCTCTATCTATCCCTCACTATCTCTCTTTCACTCTTTATCTCCCCCTCTTTCTCTCGCTCCCTCTCTCTCTCGCTCTTCCTCTCTCTCTTTTCTGATTGAAAATCTACTAAATTATATTCGCAATGAATATATCATCGATTAGACGAATATTCGTAAATATAATATTTCTTTTCACATCATCATCACCCCATAATTGGAGGTAAACGGTAGGTAGTTAGAACAATTTTGTTCTAGACCCTTTAATTGTAAATAACCCTGTATATTTATACAGATATTTATAAATTATGAATCATCCCTGTCAATTATTGGTTTCTTTGGGGCTAACATTTATAAATAAACGCACCTTATTTCATTATTTTAATTGATCATATTTCATAACGGCGTCTAGGTCGTATCCCAATTCTCTATCGTTATCGGTCCATTTTTTAAAGTTTTATGATTACCACAAAAGGCAACCGTTTATCAATAATTTCCATAGTTAATTCACTTTACTTCATAATTTTTATTGATAATAACTTTATAACGCAGCATCTAATCCCAATTTCCAATGCTCAGTGATTATTGGTCAATTTTTAAAGTTTTATGATTACCACAAAACATATGAAAAAAGTTCAGCGCTTCTCAATAATTTCATATTTAATTCACGTTCTGACTGTTCACGTCAATAATATTCCTGATTAAATTATTTTTTGTGTTTATGCGACAGATGCTGAAATTAAAACATTCTTTAAATAGTCTTAAAAGGCCCGATAACACCTCTATGTCCCAACCATTAATCTGGCCAACAAATTGTACTATTTAACAATATTCCAATCAATGGGGGGGGGGGGGGGTAGTGGTCTAGAGTGCCGCGCTTCGACCTCTAGCTGGCCGGCCACCTCTGGCTTGCGGCTGTGGTTTCGAGCCCTGGTGTGAGCGTATGTGGCATGGAGATAGGGGCGCCTTCTCAACCTCGTGGGTTTCCTCCCACTGCTAAAGACCCCTACGCGCAAGCGAATTATTGAAATAAAATTAAACCAATTTTTTTCTCTCTCTCCAATTAATTAGTGGTACAAATTTTATCTTAACACACCTCAGTTTAAAAATTGAAGAAAAACACTTTTAAATGTAACTTGGATTTAAATATATTTTCGAACCCTCTGGACAAATAAAATAGGATGTAATGGATAATTTACACAACAGGTAGGACACTTAAACATCTAGTAGTTAGAATAAGGCTAACTTTTTTTCGCGACCTGTCAAGCCAACCAGAGTGTTATTGTCCCTTTAATAAAAATGTATTTAAAACAAAAAATCACTCGTTAAAATAGGCATCGTAGATCGCGTGCATTATTGAGTCTTGTGTGTTAATTATGCAGACCAACCCGACAAACCTCGGTAGATTCCGCTACCCCACATCTAGCCTCGGGTGTATGACAGTAAGTGATATGTACCAGCGCCTTTACAATTGCGATGAGGCACCGGTTTACTTATTACAAAAAAGTTCTCACAATTGCTTCCTTCGAAGAGTGTGTAGAATATTCAGTGCAAACTTGTCCTTGTCTAAAGAAAATCGGATAAACTTGAAAGGAAAAATAGCTCCAGACCTTGAAATCTTTGTAATATAAAACATTCTTCACCAGTGGTTCCAATGGTGGACGTCGTCACACATCCGAGGGTATATGTAGGGTACTGGAATCTGCCGAGGTTTGCCGAATGGATCCGGACCGTCGGAAAAACTGTTGCACTTTTCGCGATAAATTGAGCCATTTTCCCTGCATCTGTGTAGCATACAATAACTGTGTGTCGAGTGGACGTTAAAAACCCCATCTCTCTCTCTCTCTCTCGCGCGCGCTCTTTCTCTCTTTCTCCCTCTCTCTCGCATACAGTAGCTCACATAGCATGGTGTTGGTTGGCTGAGGCATGATCGCTATCTACAAAGTGCCATCAGTAAATTCCATTCTCCGTGGATTTCAAAATGGAGCTGTACTTGTGATTAATATATATAAAGTTAATAACTGAGAGTATACTCGCATGGAGAGAGAGAGAGAGAAATGGGAGTTAACGTCCACTCAACACGACTAGGTCATTTCGGGACTAACATATGGTTTAATTTTATTTCAATAATTGGTTTGCGCGTAGGGGTCTTTAGTAATGGGAGGAAACCGGAGTGCCCGGAGGAAACCCACGAGGTTGAGAAGCCCCCCCCCCCTATATCTATGCCACATACGCTCACATAGCCGCAAGCCGGAGATGGCACAATCGTATTGATACATAATAGCCCTGTGACTTTCAAAACGAAGCCGGGATTTTCAGAAATTATTTTTTTTTACTAACACGCACGATTATAAAATTCTGAATAGTGTTTGCACAACGGAAAAAACATACGCAGAAAAATTGAAAGGCATGGAATTATCTGTCGGTAATTAAACCCATGGGGGGTATGATTTGTTAGTAATAAATATTTGGTATTTATGGCCTTAATGGCCTCTATTAATTTTGCAGAGGCAAATGTAAAATACATTGGCATTTAAAGGCTACAGCAGATTGTTGAATTTAATTGACATGACTGCTAAAGCTCATCGGGAAGTATTAAAGATATTCAAGGGTGAGTTTCAAGGCATGTAAAACGAATGTCGTTCGTTTTGTCCCACACTTGTGTTTAAAAGAAACAATACCACTCAACTCTCTAACAAAATAATTAATACAAGCCCAAAACAAGATAACGCCCAAAATTCCTTACCATTGGGTTCGGGTATTTCTGCGGGTCCCCGGTTACCCCCAAATGCCCAAGAACCTACGCGCAAGCGAATTATTGAAATGAAATTAAACCATATGTTATTTCCGACATAACCTAGTTTTAGTCAAGTGGACTTTAATCCCCATTCTCGCTCTCTTTCTCCCCCCTCTCTCTCTCGCTAGGGGTGTTGGTGGCTGTATCATATAGCCTGCCATTAAGTCAACTGACGAGGTTTCGAATCCCCGGTTGTACGTGACAAAGAATAGGGTCGCCGGTCCAACATTGTGCTTAAGACCACTATATACGCGCAAACGAAATATTGAAATAAAATTGAACCATATGTTAGTCCCGAAGTGACATAGTTTGTGTCGAGTGGACGTTAAACCCAATTGTTTTCTCTCTCCCTCTCCCTCTCCCTCTCTCTCTCTCTCTCTCGCTGTGCGGGTTGGGTGGCCGAATTGTTAGCACGTGCGTGCTGTGTCATACGGCCTGTCATTAAGTCAACTGTCGTGGTTTCGAATCCCAGATCGTTCGTGACAAGGAATAGGGTCGCCTGTCCAACCACGTGCTAAAGAAATATTGAAATAAAATTGAACCATATGTTAGTCCCGAAATGACCTAGTTTGTCTCGAGTGGATGTTACCCCCCCTCTCTCTCTCTTTCTCTTGGGTTAACGTCCTCTTGCATCAATGGTGATATCACAGATAATTGTTTTCTTGATTTGTGTGGCTTATTATTAGCAATCTTGCCCCTCCCCATCCTTTATCATAAATGCCATCGACCTATTACATATTCTTTTTATCGTTGCCAATTTGAAAAACACTCATATAAAATAACACAGATGATTGAAGTGTTTTGTTCTTTTATGTAAAAAAAATAGCAGTTATCAAATCAAAATATTCCCGAAGGCAGAAGAAAAAGGGTATACATTATTAGTATCAGACAATTTTATAATGCTTTTATTGATTATTCCCCATAGTAGTTTGCATGTAGATATTTTAATCGAAGTGCGCTCGGTGAGATTCGACAGAAAGTTTTTCCCTTAAAGCGGAAATTTCTAATTTTTAAGATAAATTTTTTAAATATGATAGATGGTATTCATTAACATTCCTACTTTGTTAAAGAATGATCCTACATTACTCCTATAGTTCACTATATTGCCAGCTTAGAAATTGGCAAAAATATAATTTTCACCTTCAAATTCCAACGTTAGGAGATGATGGCTGTGAATAGGAAAACAGGGGGGGGGGTGATTGTGTTGTTATTTCCTGTGTCAATGATTTTTAAGGATGATCGTATACTAATGAGTTGAAAAGCTATTGAGCAAAAGACATAGAAATAATTATGACTTGATTTTCTTAGAAAATTTAAAATTCTATCTTTTATTTCTTATCAAATCGCGACATCGCCTGCCTAACCTCGCGGTTTTTCTCCGGTTTTCTCCTAATTGTGAAGACGCCTATATAAATCTGAACCACATGGTTGTTCCGGATTGACCTACTTTCTTTGGATTGACATACTGTGAGATGTGTTAAACCTTGTTCATCGAGTCACATCATTTGAAACGACGCTCGAAAACATCCCGGCAGGATACTTGTGGGCCAAATTTAATTTTTTTTTTATTTCGTCTTAAATATTGGACATCAGAAGCCCATATTTTGACGGTAAAATAACAACAGCATTATCGATTTAAATTTGCAATATCGAAGACTGTGACTGATGTTGAGTTAGAGATTCACTGATGCTGAGTTAGAGATTTGATTCCTTTAAAGGGAAATCAAGATGCCAGAACGACAAGGTTAGACAATCTGAGAAGGCTAACACTCTTATGGTGCCGATAGTTCATACAGCCGAATGGTTTACGCGTGCGCGTTGCATCAAAAGTGGTGTGGGTTCGATTCCCCGCTTGTACGTGACAATAAGTAGGGTCTCATATTCAACCTCGAGGGTTTTCTCCCATTTCTCTGATTTGCTGCCACTGCTAAAGGCAATTAAAAGCAATCAACATTTTCAAATACAATTGAAACATATGTTAGTCTCGAAATGACATAGTTTGTGTTTGTGTCGAGCGGACGTTAATCCCCATCTCTCTCTCTCTCTCTCGTGGGTTTTCTCCTTGTCCTCTCACTGCTAAAGATCTCTCCGGTTTCCTCCCACTGCTTAAGACCTAAACGCGCAATCCAATTCTTGAAATAAAATTGAACCATATGCTAATCCCGAAATGTCCTTGTTTGTGTCGAGTGAACATTCACCCCCCCTCTCTCTCTATGTCTCCCTCTCTCTCTCTTTCCCCTCTCTCTCTCCACCATGTTATAAAAGTGTTCATCAATATAATAAGGAAATGTTATGTTTGTCTATTGGGAGTTTGTTGTTCCTGTGAATATATCAATTAGTCTATTTGTAAACTGATTTATTACTAGTATATTGATCTTTTAATTCTCGACTGTCACAGACTAATTGATTACCACTAGTAGTTTAGGGTTAATTAGTAGAACTAGTTTCACTAATCTCATACCACAATCTATTTATCATTATATATGGATCCCCAATTTGTCTACCAGTAGTCTTATTTATTTAACATTGACACGACAGAGATAGAGAGAGAGAGAGAGAGAGAGAGAGAGAGTATAATATGGAAAGGAAAAGAGAGAGAGACAGAGGGAGAGTGAGATAGACAGAGAAAGAGAGAGAGAGATAGAGAGAGAGGGGGATAGAGAGAGAGAAAGAGAGAGACAGAGGGCAGATGGAAAGGTATAAAAGAGGAGAGAGAGGGGGGGGGGTACGTCCACTAATTCGCATGCGCGTAGGGATCTTTAACCGTTGAAGGAGATAGATGGTAGTTTAACGTCCACTTATTTCGGGTTTAACATATGGTATAATTTAATTACGAGTGGGAGTTTATAGCAGTTGGGGTGGGGGTGTGGAGCCCACCAAAAGAAAACTGGATGTTAGACTGGCAGGCCATTCTACTCCTTGTTTCGTACAATCTTGGGCATCATTCCGGGCAGTTGCCGCAATAGAAATGCCGACCACGGTTCATGGTAAAAAAAGAGTCCCATCCCAAAACCCATGCCGAAATGGGGGGGGGGGGAGAGGGGTTGGAGAGAGAGTCATTTTCGGACTAACTTATGATTTAATTTTATTTCAATAATTCGCTTGCGCGTAGGGGTCTTTAGCAGTGGGAGGAAACCCGAGAGGACCCGGAGAAAACCAACGAGGTTGGACAGTCGACGTTACTCCTTGTCAAGTTTAATCGGCGATTCGAAACCACGCGAGTTGACCCAACTTTATGATACAGCGCGCGCGTGTTAACCATTCGGCCATCCAACCCCCCATGTGCCCAAACGCCCACCAGTAATAATAATAATAATCCTCTATTTGTATAGCGCGATAATACTAAAACTAAAGTGTCTATTGCGCTTTTCAAGTTTTTTCTCAATTGAACTACGGTAACGCTTCTGTAAACAGGAACGTCTTTAGCTGAGATTTAAATGCATCTAGGGACTTAATGGTTCTAATGTTGTAAGGCAGCGAATTCAATAAGAGAGGAGCCGAAAACGAGAAAGATCTTTTTGCTATTTCAAGATTCATTCAGTAATCAATATTTGATTATAAAACCTCAGGGTAAGCTTACTCTTCCGGACACCTGTTACCATTGCTTGTCGTGTATTTTTGTACATGAGGAGCAGTCCATTTGCTGATTACACTATTTTGCTTGAATACACTATTTTGCCTATAACGTTTTTAGGACTTTGAATTCTGTCTTATGATTTGGATTGTTCGTACTTGGTTTTTATTTTATGATTAGTATACACGTACACCAGCGGGGACTTAGTTATATTAATCAACAATATAATTATATATAATACTTTAAGGACATTATACCTGTTATATTAATCAAGAATATAATTATATATATATAATACTTTAAGGATATTATACCTGCTATGTGATATATATTATACGTTCATCCTGTAGATATAATATACAATATAATTATTACCCGTTCATCCTGTAGATATAATATACAATATAATTATTATTACCCGTTCATCCTGTAGATATAATATACAATATAATTATTATAACACGTTCATCCTGTAGATATAATATACAATATAATTATTATAACCCGTTTATTCTGTAGATATAATATACAATATAATTATTACCCGTTCATCCTGTAGATATAATATACAATATAATTATTATTATACGTTCATCCTGTAGATATAATATACAATATAATTATTATAACACGTTCATCCTGTAGATATAATATACAATATAATTATTATAACACGTTCATCCTGTAGATATAATATACAATATAATTATTATTACCCGTTCATCCTGTAGATACAATATACAATATAATTATTATAACACGTTCAGCCTGTAGATATAATATATAATATACAAACAATACATAAATATCTTATTTTATATAAAATCTAAATCTATCTATCTGGTGTAGGTCTCTATTTGTTACGGATGGGTTGAAGGGTTTAAAATGTAGGCGTTGGTTCACAAGGCCTTTTTTGTAAATTATTTTAGTGAAGCCTGTACCACAACAGACCCGGGACTGTACAGCACAGTGGACGCTTAATTACGGCTAGCCCCCGGATCCATTCACTTGATTTGATAATTGTTTATTTCTGCAATGTCTTTTTTCTGTCTTGTCCGCAAGTTTATCTTGTATATTTTTGTTTTGCGTGTAGTGCAGTCCTCCTGCATTTACTATTGAGTAAAGTCGCGTGGTTTCGATTCCCCGTGTGTGCGGGACAAGGAGTAGGGTTTTCTGTCAATAACACATGTGTACGTTAAAGATCCCTTGATATTTGGATTTCGAAATAAGAGTAGGTCGTAGCACCGCTGTCTGGGAACGGTTTCCCTCATAGCACGATTTATATATAAAAAAAGGATTTCCTTTAAACAAACAACGTAGAAAATTAATAAAGTAGTGATTACTATTAAGTACAATGATTGGGTGACTGGGTGAGGAATTATACTATACATATTTCTGTGTTTAAAACTCGTCTCCCAGACGCGGCAATTAAATTAACATCACAGTGTTTACGGTTTCATGAACTTGATGACTGATAATTTATAATATAAATAAATTACAGCCTTTGATGTTATTGGAGAAAGCTTCTCATTGAAGACGACCGATTAATTCGCTGTTAAATTATCTTCTAATTAAGATCCAGAAAATTTTCAACCAGAACTTTTCTCAAATTTGGCTCTTCTTTTGACAAGCTTATTGATCAGCGTGCGCCATAAAATTTGAACAATATTGTAATTAAATCTAATCAATTTACAATCTGTTTATAGGGTTATAAAGCTGTATTCTTTGGAAAATTGAAATAGATGAAATAGGTCTAAAAACACCCATTAATGTATATAAAGTGATTTACACACAGCATTGATTGAAATGGGTCAGAATTAAATTCTAATTCGTGTTTTTAATTTCGAATATTATGGAAATAAATGAGATAGAGGTTTGGATCATTTAATGCCAACAAAAAGGAGAAACCACGCCGCAAAATCTGGATGAACTTTCTCGGCCAATGCAGGGACGGAACAACCGACTAACGCATGTTTTATTTATCTTAATAATTCGCTTGCGCGTAGGGGTCCTTTGGCAGCGGAAGGAAACCGGAGGACCCGGACAAAACCCACGTGAACAACCGGGGAATCAAAACCACATCAGTTGACTCAATGACTGACCTTATGATACAGCGGCATAACCATTCGGCCATCTTCCCATCCACCCTAAAACGGCGTGCTGATATAGACAGTTTACTAATACGATACACTTATAACTGTAAGGCTGTTAATAGAAGACAGAGAGAAATGGGGTTTAACGTACACTCAACACAACTGGGTCATTTATGGACTATCATATGGGTTAATTTTATTTCAATAATTCACTTGCGCGTAGGGGTCTTTAGTAGTGGGAGGAAACCGGAGTGCCCGGAGGAAACCCACGAGGTTGAGAAGGCGCTCCTATCTCCATGCCACATCGCAAGGCTGTTAATACATAGGAGTATACGATATACGGTAAACGGACACGACGGTTTACACTTTACACGACGCGTATAGTCCCATGTAAACCGCTAAGCAAATTCCCGTATACCTCTTAACGTATACCGAATACCCCTATGTATTAACAGCCTTAATCGATTGACTGAACGATTAAAATCTTCAGATTGATATCCACCACCCCTGACATAGATTGCTTGATATATATATTGTACCATATAGAGGTTATAAACTCTTGCACCATGAAATTGAAACTGTAATTCAGCTGTCACGGTTAGCTGCCTGACACGAAATTAACCTACTGATTAAGTTGTGTCGGTGCTGTAATATCCATCCCATCTTTGCCAGACGAGAGAGAGAGAGAATACCAGGGGAGAGAGAAATAGGATTGAGAGAGGGAGGGAGAGAGAGAGAGAGAGAGAAGAGAGAGTTTAACGTATCTTGAGACATTTTGGTACTAAAACATAGATCAATTTTATTTCAATAATTTGATTGCGCGTAGGGGTCTTTAGCTGATCCTATTTCGTTTCGTTTTTATAGTTCAAAATTTCGTTTTACTTGTCTTTACTACAGTAGGATCTGGAAGAGTTGTCATAATATCCGCGTTCTGGATGATGAGAGGGATTCGCCAATAAAACGGTTTGTTACGGCGAAGTTTTGACACGAGATGGAACCCACTAGAAACATTAACGTTGATTGGATAACCAAATGTCTGACATCATAGGGTCAAAACCCGTTCGTATGACCTTCCACTACAACCCGTCAGATTTTCATATAGTGTACATCATCGAAAGTATAAAAAAACAAAAACGAAACGAAATATAGAACTATATTTAAATCATATTGATTATTATTCCTTAGTGGAGGTGTCGTACACAAAGCAGTACATTGGTTTCAAACGACGATTTGGCACCAATTACAATATGTGGTATTGTGCATGATGCAATGCATGCGTATTTATACGAAGATTTTCCATGAATTAAAATATGTGGTATGGCGTATGATGTAGTGCATGCGTATTTATACGAAGATTTGACAGCAATTAAAATATGTGGTATGGTGACTGATGCAGTGCATGCGTATTTATACAAAGATGTGATTGCAATTTAAATATGTGGTATGGTACATGATGCAGTGCATGCGTATTTATACGAAGATTTGATGACAATTAAAGAGCTGTAATATTCTATATTCGTGTCTTCTTGTGGCGAATGACGTGGGAAAGGACCTGTACATTTTTGCGTCCCCCTCTCCCTAGGGTGATTTGTTGTCAAGACACAATTGGCATTGTTCTATACAGATTACCGTGATGTTTCACCGACCTCATCCATTATGCAATGTTGCCACCATGTTACACGTATGCCATGGTAATTACAACTACGATAACGATATTATCTCAGTAAACGGTTCTCATACCGGAGATAAGGACGCCATGTTATTTGGCCTCGTGCGTCACAAGTCCGTCCGACCTTTTTGATATTATCTCAGACTCTCAGTAAACGGTTCGCGACCTATTTGATGTGTGTGTAGGTATCAGCAACCACCTTTCTTATCTCGTCTCGTGCAATGGTTCTACTCAATTCGTCTTGAGAGTTGTCTGTCCCATCTGTTTATTTCACGTCTTAAATTTTATGACGTATAACGTAATGGACGCACTGGATAGTTGGTCTTCACGTGCTATTATTGTCTAATGCAGTACAATTACCGATTGTTTAATGGTCGAGAGCGAGACACTGATTTAAGTAATATATATTGTAAAAAGGTCCGAGAGTTTTTACAATATATTACGCAATGTCTTAAGCTCGAGACCTTTACATGACTTAAAATAAAGACACCAAGCACGTCCGTTTACAGTGAAATACGTCATGCCAGTCAAATATTTTACAAGATACGCTTGGCAAGTTGCCTGTAAGATAATTTGAAATATTGGTACACGAAATAATCACCCACCGACGTTTCACTCAAAAAATTAAATGAACTTGGGTTTAACGTCCTACTGCTTTGCTCTGACTGGTATAATGAAGACGAGCATACGCCACACAGTGTTCTATGAGAGACATTTTGCTCCGACAGCAAACTTACAACGGGCAATAGATTTCTACGTGCACGCCAATGTATACACGGGTCCTCGGTTTTTCATACCACCCAAACGACTAGACAGTTGTCCTTGTCAAGCATCACTGACAAGGGAAACCACATCGGAAAAAAACGATTAACGTTCTCGGTCAATGCATAGGAATCGCACACGCCACCTCCAGGCTAGCGAGCCAGCGTCCTACCAAATTAACCACAATTCACACAAACCGAAGGGGTTCTATGTTTATGATTTATAAGATACGGACACGGGCTCTTGGGAAATCCATTTCTGCCTTTTTTTAATTCCATAAATCTTTGCATTCCATTAGTTTTCGTGTGAAAAAATTTTTTTTCGAGAAAATCTCCCTTTTTATAATCATGGAAAGTTGTTTATTTCGTGTACGGTAACTAAACGAATAATGATTTTGAAACACCCTGCCACTTCCAAATTTACAATTTGATGAAAATATGAAAAACATGTAAATATAAATATAAAATATTAGTTATGGCAACGTTTGAGTAAATGAATATCATGTAGAGAGAATACCATTCGGCAAACCTCGACAGATTCCGGTACACTCCGTAACCCTACATCTAGACTCGGATGTATGACAGTAAGTGATATGTACCTACGACCATACATTTACGATGCGGCTAGTCGACTACCGATTTACTTTAACAGAAAAACGTGCCGCTTTTACAAAGAAGTCCCAAAATGGCAGCCATTTTTTAGTTTGTTGATTTAGTCTCCATGGGGGAAGCCATTTTTTATCCGGGTCCTTTAAAACAGTTCCAAAATGGCGGAATTCGTCATACATTCGAGTCTAGATGTAGGATACCGGAATCTGTCGAGATTCGTCGAGTGGAGAGAATAAATTACAATAACTTTTTAAAATTATGGTAATGATTAGCGTCTGCGCGCTGTATCACAAGGTCTGGCATTGAGTCAACTGGCGGGGTTTGGGCTTTGCGTGTGGTGTCATCACCGTGTGAGTATTTCTCATACGTGATACGGCACACGGATACGGCAGCACGTATCGAAAATATTTTTACTGTCTGTGATGCTACTTTTAGAGCCTGAAATGTTTTGCCTTAGCGTTTTTATGAATACGTGTATGTATATGGATAGCCTAGAACACGAATGTGTACATTTAAGCGTTTTTTATGAATACGTGTATAACATGTGTATCTAAGAACACGAATGTGTACATTTAATGTGATTTTAACTATGATGAGTTTTTCTTGGAATTTTTATAATGGTTGCTCTACGTGTATGTATGTGTATCGTAGAACAAGAAGGTGTATATTTAATGTGATTTTAACTATGATAAAGACTGAAATTTTATTCATTATTTGTGACGAGTTTTTTCTCGGAATTGTGATGCTGGTTGGTCAAATTGTCATGCTGGTTGGTCTACGTTCTAAATTTAGTAACATGGGACTTTGTAAGTCTGTAAATGATGTGATTATATAGTACAGGGATATACACTTTCAGAAATAATACATTAATAATGATTCCACATTAATTTATTTTTAATAGCTCAGCCCACTCTCTCCAGTAATTTAGCGTAAATAGGTACAGACGCGGAGGCGTAAAATGGGTAAAAAGATATGATTCTGCCCGTTACAGTTCATATTACTACGCTCGATGTTACCATCACTTTTATGGGTTTTTTTCTGTTTGCTTGCTTTCGAAACATCTGGTTTATTGTGTTTTTAAACTTTAATCGACCGGTTTTGGTAAACATTATGATGTGACGTCACCGTAGAACTATAGCGATCTGACCTTTTAAAGGTCACTCATCTTGGACAGAGATAAAAGACGACTGTCGCATTAACTGTGTAAAACAGATTGAGGCTATGTATTGCCAAACGCATTTGTTTACCGCTATTCGATTTCACTGGCGATTGGCTATCCATATCGACTATTTTCTGACGGCGATTTGTTCCTGGACTAATTGAGGCTTCATACTCGGTCGGCATGCCACTTTTATTCTTTATTCAATTAGCGTCATTTATGGTTGATGACTCTAGACCTACCTCAGACTCAATTAGTTTTACGCCATTTTCCTTATCCACTCGCCACGGTCTTTTTGAAGTACAAAGAAAACCTGATATTGGATTTAGATTAACCATTATCGCCACTGTACGGATTCGCAAATTATGTCGTCCCTGGAGGCCGTCGTGTTTCTATCACAGACAATCAGTCGAGGTTTGCCGAATGGAGGCCGTCGTGTTTCTATCACACAGACAATCGGTATTCTTCGTTACCTCAGAAGGGGATAACTTTTTATGCCGCAAAGGTTGGCGACGCTGGCGAGATTCCCAGACTTTACTCAAAATTGGTTCACATTTCAAGGCATCAGAGGAGGTGGGGTGACCGTGGCTCTGTTTCTCGAAATCTTAACTGAAGATAAAATCCAGATTTTAGTACACAGTTGAGAGAGGGAAGAATGGGGTTTAACGTCCACTCAACACAACTAGGTCATTACGGGACTAGCATATGCTTCAATTTTATTTCAATAATTCGCTTGCGCGTAGGGATCTTTAGCAGTGGAAGGAAACCGGAGTGCCCGGAGGAAACCCACGAGGTTGAGAAGGCGCCCCTCTCTCCATGCCACATACGCTCACACGTACACACTTGAAATTTGATTGGCTAAGCGGTAAAATCAATCTAATATTATCCAATCAAATTACTAAAATCCGAATTTTTTCTTAGTTAAAATTTCTTGAAACAAGCCCCTGATCATAAGCTGGAGGGCGTTGTATCATAAGGAAGGTCTGTCATTGAGTCAACTGACATGGTCTCGATTCCCCGGTTGCACGTAAACAGGAGTAGAGACGTATATCGAGGCTCGAGGGTTTACTGCGTCCTCCGGTTTCCTCCGGGGATCACGGTGGCTAAGTGGATAAGGCGCTGGTTCGCTAGCCTGGAGCTCGAGTGTTCGATCCCTGTATTGGCCGAGAAAGTTCATCTCGATTTTCCGACGCGATTTCCCCTTGTCAGGGATACAAAAGGAGGGCCTGACAAGGACAGCTGCCTATAGTCGTTCGGATGGGACGAAAAACCGAGGTCCCGTGTACTCATTGGAGTGCACGTAAAAGATCCCTTGGCAGTTGGAATTCGATATAAGAGTAGGCCGTAGCGCCGCTGCCCGGGCAAAAATTTCCCTCATAGCACACTGTATGGCGTATGCCCGTCTCCATTTAGCCCAGGTTAAGTGCATAACAGTAGGACGTTAAACCCCATTTCATTCATTCATTCCGGTTTCCTCCAATTGCTAAAAACTTATACGCGCAAACAAATTATTGAAATAGAATTAAAACCATATGTTAGTCCCGGAATGACCTAGTGTGTGTAGAGTGGACGTTAAAACCCACCCTCTTGAGGCTTTTCTCAGGGTCCTGCGGTTTCCTCCCATTGCTAAAGACCCCTTCGCGCAAACGAATTATTGAAAAAAAAATGAACCATGTTAGTCACTTACCTCTCTCCCCCTCTCTCTCTTCTTTCCTCTCTCTCTCTCCCCTTTTCTCTTCATATCTCTCTCTCCCTCCCTCTCTTTCTCTCTTCCTTGCTCTCTCTCTCGCGGTTTCCCCGCTACTGCACTGCTAAAGACCCCTACGTGCAAACGAATTGTTGAAATAAAATTGAACCGTATGTTAGTCAATCCTCTCTCTCTCTTTCTCTCTCTCTCTTTCTCTGCCCCTCTATCCTCTTTTCTCTATCCCTCTCTCTCTACCCCCCTCTCCCTCTCTCTCTATCCCTCTCTCTATCCCCCTTTCTATCTCCCTCTCCCCTCTCTATCTCCCTCTCCCCTCTCTTTATCCCTCTCTCTATCCCCCTCTCTCTCTCCTCCTCCTTTCTCCCCCGCTCTCCTCCCTCACTCCCTCTCCCTATCTCCCCTCTCTCTCTCTATATATATATATCTATCTCTCTCTCTCTCTCTCTCTCTCTCTCTGAAATGTAATAATATGAATCTATAAATCGGTCACACGTTTCTGTAGTTTGCTAAGAATAAGTTTAACAGTGTCGCATGTCTCTGTAATAAAAGAAAACCACCGCTAGCGTCTACATGCTGAAACATGATGCAACAAACCATTCAGACAGGCGATTTTTAAAAGCTATAATTGAACCACGATTACCTACTGAATGATATGGAGACGTATTAAAAACAACTCTACCACAGTTTGTTGGTTAGAAGAAGACCGTCGTGTCTTGTTATATTCTACTTAAACATGGGTTGTTGTGTGAACAGACCGCGATTTGTCATTATCTACACCATCTATGATTGGTAAATTGCTTTTAAATAAATGATATTATATATATATATATATACAGCACGAGACGGCTGGGGTGGTTTATTGAAGGTAGATTTCTTCTTCTTCTATTTGGTCTTGAACGTCTGCTTCCACTTAAGTGATATCGCAGAAGGTAGATTTATCACTGGACTTTATTTATAGGATATTAACCTACAACGATGACGTCATTATAGGTTGTTACGTGATATAACTGGACATTAACCTACCCGAGGTTGATATGTCAACCTATGATGACGTCATGACAGGTTGTAATGAGATATAACTGCTCAATCTCAAAACCAGAAAACTTTTTGGGGAAAGAAATTTCTTTGGTAGCCATTTTCCCGGAATAGACGAATCACACGACTGTCACGTGACATGTATTTTTTTACGTGTCTGGGTGACCAAATCACTTAAAAATATACACACGCGTAGAAAAATAGATCTTTACAAAAACTTGAATTTGTACATTCAGAATCCAATTTTGTTATGTCAGCCAGTTGACTTTGACTCAAGAATCATTTTGCAACAAACGAAACGACGACCCGACCTCTAGTTTTTGAGAAATCGACCTCAAAAAGATTGACCAATCAGGGGTTAGAATGGGTGGGGCTTAGGTCTGAACAAATTTGGATAAAATGGACGGTATATGGCCCCAGAGGCCTCCGTTCCCGCGTCTGACTCTAGGAACGAGATCGATAACTGCTATGTACATCAAATAAAAAACTACCGCCAGTTATATATATGTGTATTTAGCTTAAATCAGCTCGGGTCCGTTATATAAATCTTCTTTTTATTTAATAACGGTTCCAATTGATGGGACGAACGCTGCGATTGTGTCTAGTCGTACGAATGGGATGAAAAGCGGATAGTTTTTGTATACATTGGTAGTGAACGTAGACGATTCCTCGGTAGTAGCAAATCAGAGAAGAATGACCAGACAAGCCGACATCTGGGGATAATTAACTCACTCACATTGTATACAATATTTATTCCCATCCACATTCCATCCCTATCGCTGCGCATTTTGACAGGACTGACGGACTGACAAAGACAGTTGTCTAGTCGTTCGGATAGGACGAAAAACAGAGGCTATGTGAATACATTGGTTTACACGTAAAAGATCCCCTGACAGTGCCGCTGTCCTGCCAAAATCTCCCCTATATCAATCACACCGTATGGCGTATTCTCGTCTTTATTAACCCAGGTTAGGAGCAGAACAGTAGGACGTTAAACTCAATTTCATTTCTTTGTATTTCTCCATCCCGATCAGCATTCATTTTGATGTAGATGGATAAACACGGAAAAATGAATTGAAATAAAATGGGCTAATGAAGACACGCTTACGCCTTGCAATGTGCTATGGTGGAAATTTTTCCCGGACAAGGGCGCTGTGATCTACTACTCTTATTTCGAATTCCAACTTTCAAGGGTTGTTTTACGTGCACGCCAGGTCCATTACCCTACATCACTGAACGGGAGGAGGATGGGACGCCGGAAAATACCAATGAACTATATGAACCATCAATTGAAGTGAACCCGCGGCCTCGAGGTTAGCAGCCAACGTCCTTCTCCCAATAACCGAACGAAATACAACAATCAGGCGCGGATCCAGGGGGGGGGGGGGGGTCAGGGGGCGTCCTCAGCCCCAGCGAGACTGGTGTATTTGCTTTTTAATTGATGATATAAACATTATTTTCGCATTGTCTATGCCCAGGCGATGCGTCAAGGCTCTGGGGTATAAACCAAACCACTAATGTATGCGGCACTCTAATGATTACCATTTGTTACAATGTATGGGCCCCTCCTCGAGAAAATCCTGGATCCGGGCCTGCCAATCAACCAACTCATGATCAGATGGTCGCTTTATACATAATTAAACGCGATCTCCCGACCTAGTGATTTTAATTGGTCACCTAGGGAACCATATCTATCTACTTCCTTCCTCTTGTCATATCAAAGTTATCACATAACAGAATCAAGGATCATTAATTCACCTGATGGTTTATTCAATAAATGATTTGGATGTATTATCTTCTGTTATATCACGTTCATTAAATCTGAATCGATCATCACGAATTAATTGAAAACACAATCAAATTAAAATTACGTAAAATTACATATTGTTAACAGGATTATGTGTCTTTGTTTATCATGTACATTTACATTAGGACCCATAATAAAATTATATCATAAATTCAAAAAAAGATATTACATGTCACTTTCGTTTCCCTTTATTTTTAGCCCAGGAACTGAACCCCAGACTCGACTCATAGAGTTCGTGTTCTCGCTGTTCTTATATTGCAGCGTTACTTATCTTGTTTCTTTTCTGGTTTGTGTTGTTGTTGTTGTTGTTACCTTACTCATCTAGTTGCGTTACTCTTCGTGTTGCTCTTGTTGTTGGTTGTTGTTGTTGCGCTACTCTTCGTGTTGCTGTTGTTGTTGGTTGTTGTTGTTGGTGTTGCGTTACTCTTCGTGTTGCTCTTGTTGTTGGTTGTTGGTGTTGCGTTACTCTTCGTGTTGCTCTTGTTGTTGGTTGTTGGTGTTGCGCTACTCTTGGTTTTGTTCTTCTGGTTTCTGTTGATGTTCCGCTACTTATCTTGTTGCTCTTGTTGTTGCGCAGCTCATCTTCCTGTTGTGCTACTCACCATGAAGCTGTTTTTGCTGTTCTTGTTGAGACGAAAAAGTAAAGACAGAAAGATGGGGTTTAACGTCCACTCAACACAAACTAGACCATTTCGGGACTAATATATGATTGAATTTTATTTCAATTATTCGCTTGCCATCCAACCTCATGTGCCCAAACACTAATTAATCAATATTTGATTATAAAACCTCAAATATGATTAGTATACTCGTACATCAGCGGGGACTTAGCTATATTAATCAACAATATAATTATATATAATACTTTAAGGACATTATACCTGTTATATGATATATATTACACGTTCATCCTGTAGATATAATATACAATATAATTATTATAACACGGTCATCCTGTAGATATAATATACAATATAATTATCATAACACGTTCACCCTGTAGATATAATCTACAAACAATACATAAATATCTTATATTATATAAAATCTAAATCTATCTGGTGTAGGTCTTTATTACACAATCTACAAACAATACATAAATATATTATATTATATAAAATCTAAATCTATCTGGTGTAGGTATTTATTTGTTACGGATGGGGTGAAGGGTTTAAAATGTAGGCGTTGGTTCACAAGGTCTTTTATGTTAATCATTTTAGTGAAGCCTGTACCACAACAGACCCGGGACTATACAGCGCAGTGGACGCTTACGGCTGGCCCCGGATCCATTCACTTGATTTGATAATTGTTTATTTCTGCAATGTCTATTTTCTGTGTTGTCCGCGTGTAGTGCAGTCCTCCTGCATTTACTATTGAGTAAAGTCGCGTGGTTTCGATTCCCCGTGTGTGCGGTAAAAGGAGTAGGGTTGTCTGTCCATAACACGTCATGTGTACGTTAAAGATCCCTTGACATTTGGATTTCGAAATAAGAGTAGGTCGTACCACCGGTGTCTGGGAACGGTTTCCCTCATAGCACGATGTATGGCGTTTGTCCGTTTTCATTAGATCGGTCGAAGTAGATCAATTGGATTTTAAACCCCATTTCAATTTAATTGGTTTCATCTTATTAATCGAGAATATCAATCACGTGACGTTTGACGCCTCATGACGCGACTGTCAGTTTGGCGCCATATTTGACAGTGTAGAAAGTGTAAACAATATGGCGGATCACTCGATTTATATATAAAAAAAGGATTTCCTTTAAACAAACAACGTAGAAAATTAATAAAGTAGTGATTACTATTAAGTACAATGATTGGGTGACTGGGTGAGGAATTATACTATACATATTTCTAGGTTTAAAACTCGTCTCCCAGACGCGGCAATTAAATTAAGATCGGAGTGTTTACGGTTTCCTGAACTTGATGACTGATAATTTATAATATAAATAAATTACAGCCTTTGATGTTATTGGAGAAAGCTTCTCATTGAAGACGACCGATTAATTCGCTGTTAAATTATCTTGTAATTAAGATCCAGAAAAGATTCAACCAGAACTTTTCTCAAATTTAGCTCTTCTTTTGACAAGCTTATTGATCAGTGTGTGCCATAAAATTTGAACAATATTGTAATTAAATCTAATCAATTTACAATCTGTTTATAGGGTTATAAAGCTGTATTCTTTGGAAAATTGAAATAGATGAAATAGGTCTAAAAACACCCATTAATGTATATAAAGTGTCTTTACATTTAATATTGATTGAAATGGGCCAGAATTGAATTATAATTCGTGTTTTTAATTTTGAATATTATGGAAATAAATGAAATAGAGGTTTGGCTCATTTAATGCCAACAAAAAGGAGAAACCACGCCGCAAAATCTGGATGAACTTTCTCGGCCAATGCAGGGATGGAACAACCGACTAACGCATGTTTTATTTATCTTAATAATTCGCTTGCGCGTAGGGGTCTTTTGGCAGCGGGAGGAAACCGGAGGACCCGGACAAAACCCACGTGAACAACCGGGGAATCAAAACCACACCAGTTGACTCAATGACAGACCTTATGATACAGCGGCATAACCATTCGGCCATCTTCCCACCCACCCTAAATTGGCATGCTGATATAGACAGTTTACTAATACGATACACTTATAACCGTAAGGCTATTAATAAAAGAGAGAGAGAAATAGGGTTTAACGTCCACTCAACACAACTAGGTCATTTATGGACTATCATATGGGTTGATTTTATTTCAATAATTCACTTGCGCGTAGGGGTCTTTAGTAGTGGGAGGAAACCGGAGTGCCCGGAATAAACCCACGAGGTTGAGAAGGCACCCCTATCTCCATGCCACATCGCAAGGCTGTTAATACATAGGAGTATACGATGATATACGGTACACCAACACGACGGGTTACACTTTACACGACGCGTATAGACCGATGTAAACCGCTAAGCAAATTAAACCGCTTTCGATTCGCATTAAAACACGTCACACTCAATGCGCATTAACAGCGTGCGACATCTATATCAATGGAACTATCAGATGGGGTAATTGTGATGCGCGTCAGTTATATCACTTCAGCCAATGCGCATTAGAAATGCGGTTTCGCTAAAGCGGCTTATGCTAATTTCACACCTAATGTGGGGATCACGGTGGCTAAGTGGATAAGGCGCTGGTTCGCTAGCCTGGAGGTTGAGTGTTCGATCCCTGCATTGGCCGAGAAAGTTCATCTCGATTTTCCGGCGTGATTTCCCCTGGTCAGTGATGCAGAAGGAGGGCCTGACAAGGACAGCTGCCTAGTCGTTCGGATGGGACGAAAAACCGAGGTCCCGTGTACAAATTGGAGTGCACGTAAAAGATCCCTTGGCAGTTGGAATTCGATATAAGAGTAGGCCGTAGCGCCGCTGCCCGGGCAAAATTTCCCTCATTGCACACTGTGGCGTATGCCCGTCTTCAATTAGCCCAGGTACGGTGCTTAAGCGTAGGACGTTAAACCCCATTTCATTCATTCATTCACACCTAATGCGCTTTCAAACCGCTTTCCGTAAAACGCCCTACGGAAGGCGCTTCCGTTACCACGGGTGGCGTCACACTACAAATTAAACCGCTTTCGATTCGCATTAAAACACGGCACACTTAATGCGCATTAACAGCGTGCGACATCTATATCAATGGAACTATCAGATGGGGTAATTGTGATGCGCGTCAGTTATATCGCTTCAGCCAATGCGCATTAGAAATACGGTTTCGCTAAAGCGGCTTAGTTTTGGTTTAATGCGCATTGAGTGTGACGCGTTTTAGCGACTTAAGGCTTTAATGCGCATTCGATGCGCATTAAAAGGCTAGTGTGAACACAGCATCAATCGATTGACTGAACGATTAAAATCTTCAGATTGATATCCACCACCCCTGACATAGATTGCTTGATATATATATATATTGTACCATATAAAGGTTATAAACTCTTGCACCATGAAATTGAAACTGTAATTCAGCTGTCACGGTTAGCTGCCTGACACGAAATTAACCTACTGATTAAGTTGTGTCGGTGCTGTAATATCCATCCCATCTTTGCCAGACGAGAGAGAGAGAGAGAATGCCAGGGGAGAGAGAGATAGGGTTGAAAGAGAGAGAGAGAGAGAGAGTTTAACGTATCTTGAGACATTTTCGTACTAAAACATAGATCAATTTTATTTCAATAATTTGATTGCGCGTAGGGGTCTTTAGCTGATCTTATTTCGTTTCGTTTTTATAGTTCAAAATTTCGTTTTACTTGTCTTTACTACAGTAGGATCTGGAAGAGTTGTCATAATATCCGCGTTCTGGATGATGAGAGGGATTGGCCAATAAAACGGTTTGTTACGGCGAAGTTTTGACACGAGATGGAACTGTTGGTAACCCACTAGAAACATTAACGTTGATTGGATAACCAAATGTCTGACATCGTAGGGTCAAAACCCGTTCGTATGACCTTCCACTACAACCCGTCAGATTTTCACATAGTGTACATCATCGAAAGTATAAAAAACAAAAACGAAACGAAATATAGAACTATATTTAAATCAGGTTGATTATCATTCCTTAGTGGAGGTGTGGTGCACAAAGCAGTACATTGATTTCAAACGAGGATTTGGCAGCAATTACAATATATGGTATTGTGCATGATGCAATGCATGCGTATTTATACGAAGATTTGACAGCAATTTAAATATGTGGTATGGTGACTGATGCAGTGCATGCGTATTTATACGAAGATGTGATTGCAATTAATATGTGGTGTAGTGCATGATGCAGTACATGTGTATTTATACGAAGATTTGATTGCAATAAATATGTGGTGTAGTGCATGATGCAGTACATGCATATGTATACGAAGATTTGATGACAATTAAAGAGCTTTGTCTTCTTGTGGCGAATGACATGGGAAAGGACCTGTACAGTTTTGCGTCCTCCTCTCCCTAGGGTGATTTGTGGTCCAGACATAATTGACACTGTTCTATACTGATTACCGTGATGTTTCACCGACCTCATCCATTATGCAATGTTGGTACCATGTTACACATATGACATGGTAATTAGAACTACGATGACGATATTATCTCAGTAAACGGTTATCATACCGGAGATAAGGACGCCATGTTATTTGGCCTCGTGCGTCACAAGTCCGTCCGACCTATTTGATGTGTGTGTGTGGGTATCAGCAACCACCTTTCTTATCTCGTCTCGTGCAATGGTTCTACTCAATTCGTCTTGAGAGTTGTCTGTCCCATCTGGTTTTTTCACGTGGTGAATTTTATGACGTATAACGTAATGGACGCACGGAATAATTGGACTTCACGTGCTATTATTGTCTAATGCAGTACAATTACCGATGTCACGATGGTCCATTATGTATTGTTTAATGGTCGAAAGCGAGACAATATACACGGGCTCTTGGGAAATTCATTTCTGCCTTTTTTAAATTCCGTAAATCTTGCATTCCGTTAGTTTTCGTGCGGGAAAAACTTTTTTGTTGGAGAAAATCTCCCTTTTTATAATCATGGAAAATTGTTTATTTTGTGTACGGTAACTATACAAATAATGATTTTGAAACACCTTGTCACTTTCAAATTTACGATTTGATGAAAATATGAAGTACATGTATATATATATATATATATATAAAATATTAGTTATGGCAACGTTTGAGTAAATGAATATCATGTAGAGAGAATACCATTCGGCAAACCTCGACAGATTCCGGTACACTCCGTAACCCTACATCTAGACTCGGATGTATGACAGTAAGTGATATGTACCTACGACCATACATTTGCGAGGCGGCTAGTCGACTACCGATTTACTTTAACAGAAAAACGTGCCACTTTTACAAAGAAGTCCCACAATGGCAGCCATTTTTTAGTTTGTTGATATAGTCTCCATGGGGGCAGCCATTTTTTATCCGGGTCCTTTAAAACAGTTCCAAAATGGCGGAATTCGTCATACATCCGAGTCTAGATGTAGGATACCGGAATCTGTCGAGATTCGTCGAGTGTAGAGAATTCATTACAATAACTTTTTAAAATTATGGTAATGATTAGCGTCTGCGCGCTGTATCACAAGGTCTGGCATTGAGTCAACTGGTGTGGTTTGGGCTTTGCGTGTGGTGTCATCACCGTGTGTGTATTTCTCATACGCGATACGGCACACGGATACGGCAGCACGTATCGAACATATTTTTACTGTCTGTGCTGCCTGACCGCCTGAAATGTTTTGCCATAGCGTTTTTATAAATCCGTGTATGTATATTGATAGCCTAGAACACGAATGTGTACATTTAAGCGTTTTTATGAATACGTGTATGTATATGGATAGCCTAGAACACGAATGTGTACATTTAAGCGTTTTTGTGAATACGTGTATAACATGTGTATCGTAGAACACGAATGTGTACATTTAATGTGATTTTAACTATGATGAGTTTTTCCTCGGAATTTTTATAATGGTTGCTCTACGTGTATAACATGTGTATCTTAGAACAAGAAGGTGTATATTTAATGTGATTTTAACTATGATAAACACTGAAATTTTATTCATTATTTGTGACGAGTTTTTCTCGGAATTGTCATGCTGGTTGGTCTACGTTCTAAATTTAGTAACATGGGACTTTGTAAGTCTGTAAATGATGTCATTATATGGTACAGGGATATACACTTTCAGAAATAATACATTAATACGATTGCACATTAATAGCTCAGCCCACTCTCTCCAGTAATTTTAGCGTACATAGGTACAGACGCGGAGGCGTAAAATGGGTAAAAAGATATAATTCTGCCCGTAACAGTTCATATTACTACGCTCGATGTTATCATCACTTTTACGGGTTTTTTTCTGTTTGCTTGCTTTTGAAACATCTGGATTATTGTGTTTTTAAACTTTAATCGACCGGTTTTGGTAAACATTATCATGTGACGTCACCGTAGAACTATAGCGATCTGACCTTTTAAAGGTCACTCATCTTGGACAGAGATAAAAGACGGCTGACGTATTAACTGTGTAAAACAGATTGAGGCTATGTATTGCCAAACGCATTTGTTTACCGCTATTCGATTTCATTTGCGATTGGCTATCCATATCGACTGTTTCCTGACGGCGATTTCTTCCTGGACTAATTGAGGCTTCATACTCGGTCGGCATGCCACTTTTTTTTCTTTATTCAATTAGCGTCATTTAAGGTTGATGACTCTAGACCTACCTCAGACTCAATTAGTTTTACGCCATTTTCCTTATCCACTCGCCACGGTCTTTTTGAAGTACAAAGAAAGCCTGATATTGGATTTAGATTAACCATTATCGCCAATGTACGGATTCGCAAATCATGTCGTCCCTAGAGGCCGTCGTGTTTCTATCACAGACAATCGGTATTCTTCGTTACCTCAGTAGGGTATAACTTTTTATGCCGCAAAGGTTGGCGACGCTGGCGAGATTCCCAGACTTTACTCAAAATTGGTTCACATTTCAAGACATCAGAGGAGGGGGGGGGGGTGACCGAGGCTCTGTTTCTCGAAATCTTTACTGAAGATAAAATCCAGATTTTAGTACACAGTTGAGAGACAGAGAAATGGGGTTTAACGTCCACTCAACACAACTAGGTCATTTCGGGACTAGCATATGATTTAATTTTATTTCAATAATTCGCTTGCGCTTAGGGATATTTAGCAGTGGAAGGAAACCGGAGTGCCTGGAGGAAACCCACGAGGTTGAGAAGGCGCCCCTATCTCCATGCCACATACGCTCACACGTACACCCTTCAAATTTGATTGGCTAAGCGGTAAAATCAATCTAATATTATCCAATCAAATTACTAAAATCCGGATTTTTTCTTAGTTAAAATTTCGTGAAACAAGCCGCTGATCATTAGCTGTAGGGCGTTGTATCGTAAGGGATGTCATTGAGTCAACTGACATGGTCTCGATTCCCCGGTTGCACGTAAACAGGAGTAGAGACGTGTGTCGAGGCTCGTGGGTTTACTGCGTCCTCCGGTGATCACGGTGGCTAAGTGGATAAGGCGCTGGTTCGCTAGCCTGGAGCTCGAGTGTTCGATCCCTGCATTGGCCGAGAAAGTTCATCTCGATTTTTCGACGCGATTTCCCCTTGTCAGGGATACAGAAGGAGGGCCTGACAAGGACAGCTGCCTATAGTCGTTCGGATGGGACGAAAAACCGAGGTCCCGTGTACACATTGGAGTGCACGTAAAAGATCCCTTGGCAGTTGGAATTCGATATAAGAGTAGGCCGTAGCAAAAATTTCCCTCATAGCACACTGTATGGCGTATGCCCGTCTTCAATTAGCTCAGGTTAAGTGCATAACAGTAGAACGTTAAACCCCATTTCATTCATTCCGGTTTCCTCCAATTGCTAAAAACTTATACGCGCAAACAAATTATTGAAATAGAATTGAACCATATGTTAGTCCCGGAATGACCTAGTGTGTGTAGAGTGGACGTTAAAACCCACCCTCTCGTGGCTTTTCTCCGGGTCCTGCGGTTTCCTCCCATTGCTAAAGACCCCTAGGTGCAAACGAATTATTGAAATAAAATTGAACCATATGTTAGTCATATCCCCCCTTCTCTCTCTCCCTTTCCCTCTCTCTCCCTTTCTCTCTTCATAACTCTCTCTCCCTCCCTCCCTCTCTTCCTTGCTCTCTCTCTCTCTCTCGCGGTTTCCCCTCTACTGCTAAAGACCCCTACGTGCAAACGAATTATTGAAATAAAATTGAACCATATGTTAGTCAATCCTCTCTCTCTCTTTCTCTGCCCCTCTATCCCCTTTTCTCTATCCCTCTCTCTCTACCCCCCTCTCCCTCTCTCTCTATCCCTCTCCTTCTATCTCCCTCTCCCCCTCTCTATCTCCCTCTCCCCTATCTTTATCCCTCTCTCTATCCCCCTCTCTCTCTCCTCCTCCTCCCTCACTCCCTATCTCCCCTTTCTCTCTCTCTATATATATATATCTATCTCTCTCTCTCTCTCTGAAATGTAATAATATGAATCTATAAATCGGCCACACATTTCTGTAGCTTGCTAAGAATATATTTAACAGTGTCGCATGTCTCTGTAATAAAACCAAACCACCGCTAGCGTCTACATGCTGAAACATGATGCAACAAACCATTCAGACAGGCGATTTTAAAACCTATAATTGAACCACGATTACCTACTGAATGATATGGGGACGCATTAAAAACAACTCTACCATAGTTTGTTGGTTAGAAGACGACCGTCGTCTCTTATTAAATTCTACTGAAACATGGGTTGTTATGTGAACAGACCGCGATTTGTCATTATCTACACCATCTATGATTGGTAAATTGCTTTTAAATGAATGATATATTATATATATATATATATACAGCTCGAGACGGCTATAGGTGGTTAATTGCAGGTAGATTTATCACTACTGCCATGGTAAATAATAAACGGATTTCTTCGATTATGAACAAACTAGTTAACTTTGGTTATTATAAACTTACCTTTGTGTTTACGCCATGGTAAATAATAAGTACGTGTTTTCATGTTTGTGATAATTAGTTGTGCAATTAATTTTATGTAACGGGAGTAGATTTCAAACACACAGGTAAGTTTATAATAACCAAAGTTAACCAGTAGACGTTATGTACCAGGAGGTTAACCTACAACGATGACGTCATTATAGGTTATTACTAGATATAGGGGATCACGGTGGCTAAGTGGATAAGGCGCTGGTTCGCTAGCCTGGAGGTTGAGTGTTCGATCCCTGCATTGGCCGAGAAAGTTCATCTCGATTTTCCGGCGTGATTTCCCCTTGTCAGTGATGCAGAAGGAGGGCCTGACAAGGACAGCTGCCTAGTCGTTCGGATAGGACGAAAAACCGAGGTCCCGTGTACAAATTGGAGTGCACGTAAAAGATTCCTTGGCAGTTGGAATTCGATATAAGAGTAGGCCGTAGCGCCGCTGCCCGGGCAAAATTTCCCTCATAGCACACTGTTGGCGTATGCCCGTCTTCAATTGGCCCAGGTTAGGTGCTTAAGCGCAGGACGTTAAACCCCATTTCATTCATTCATTATTACTAGATATAACCGGACATTAACCTACCCGAGGTTGATATGTCAACCTATGATGACGTCATGACAGATTGTTATGAGACATAAAAGCTATGCACATCAAAGAAAAAACTACCCCCACCTGTTTATGTTTATTTACCTTAAATCAGCTCGGGGTTCGTTAAAAAAATCTTCTTTTTGTTTAATCCCGGTTCCAATTTGATGGGGCGGACGCTGCAATTGTGTCTAGTCGTACGAATGGGATGGAAAACTGATAAATAGTCGTAGATGACCCCTCGGTATTTGCAAATCAGAGAAGAATGAGCGGACAAGCCGTTATCCTGGTAAAATTACCCCACTCACATTGTATACAACATTCCCATCCCAATTCCATCCTGATCGCTGCGCATTTTGACAGGACTGACGGACTGACAAAGACAGTTGTCTAGTCGTTTGGATAGGACGGAAACAGAGGCTATGTGAATACATTGGTCTACACGTAAAAGATCCCTTGGCAGTGCCGCTGTCCTGCCAAAATCTCCCTTACACCAATCACACTATATGGCGTATTCTCGTCTTTATTAACCCAGTATAAGAGGAGAACAGTAGGAAGTTAAACCCAATTTCATTTCTTTTTATTTCTCCACCACGATCAGCACTCATTTTGATGTAGATGGATAAACAAGGAAAAATGAAATGAAATAAAATGAGCTAATGAAGACAAGCTTACGCCATGCAATGTGCTATGGTGGAAATTTTGCCCGGACAAGGGCGCTGTGATCTACTCTTATTTCGAATTCCAACTTTCAAGGGTTGTTTTACGTGCACGCCAGGTCCACCACCCTACATCACTGAATGGGAGGGGGATGGGACGCCGGAAAATACCAATGAACTATATGAACCATCAATTGAAGTGAACCCGCGGCCCCAAAATTAGCGAGCCAACGTCCTTCTACCAATAATCGAACGAACTACAACAATCAGGCGCGGATCCAGGAAGGGGGGGGGGGGGGGGCAGGGGGCGTCCTTAGCCCCAGCGAGACTGGTGTATCTGCTTTTTAATTGATGATATAAACATGATTTTCGCAGGCGATGCGTCAAGGCTCTAGGGATTACACCAAACCACTAATGTATGCGGCACTCTAATGATTACCATTAGTTACAATGTATGGGCCCCTCCTCGAAAAAAATCCTGGATCCGGGCCTGCAAATCAACCAACTCATGATCAGATGGTCGCTTTATACATAATTAAACGCGATCTCCCGACCTAGTGATTTTAATTGATCACCTAGGGAACCATATCTATCTACTTCCTTCCTCTTGTCATATCAAAATTATCACATAACAGAATCAAGGGTCATTAATTCAACTGATGTTTTATTCAATAAATGATTTGGATGTATTATCTTCTGTTATATCACGTTCATTAAATCTGAATCGATCATCACGAATTGGCTGAAAACACAATCAAATTAGAATTACATAAAATTACTTGTCACTTTCGTCTTTTCCCTTTATTTTTAGACCAGGAACTAAATCCCAGACTTGTTGCGTTACTCATCGTGTTGCTCTTTTTGTTGTAATCGGCTATTCTCCTTGTTGTTCTACTCGTCTGTGTTGTTGTTGTTGTTGTTGTAGTTGTTGTAGTTGTTGTGTTATTCTTGTTGTTGTTGTTGTTGTAGTTGTTGTGTTATTATTGTTGTTGTTGTTGTAGTTGTTGTGTTATTCTTGTTGTTGTTGTTGTAGTTGTTGTGTTACTCTCCTTGTTGTTGTAGTTGTTGTGTTATTCTTGTTGTTGTTGTTGTTGTAGTTGTTGTGTTATTCTTGTTGTTGTTGTTGTAGTTGTTGTGTTACTCTCCTTGTTGTTGTTGTGGTTGTTGTTGTTGTTGCGCTACTCTCCTTGTTGCTCTACTAATTTGTGGTTTGTGCTGTGGTTGTTGTTGCGTTACTCATCGTGTTGCTCTTTTTGTTGTTGTAGTTGCGTTACTCACCTTGTTGTTCTACTCGTCGTGTTGTTGTTGTTGTTATGGTTTTTGTAACGGTACTTATCTTGTTGCTCTGCTGGTTGTTGTTTGTATTCTTGGTGGTTGTTGGCTGTTGTTCCGCTACTTATCTTGTCACTCTTGTTGTTGCGCAGCTCATCTTGTTGATGTCCTTGTTCTTGTTCTTCTGCTTGTTGCGCTACTCACCAAAAAGCTGTTCTTGCTGTTCTTGTTGCGATGCTCTTTGACAAGTAAACCCAAAACTTTAAAATGATTGATTTAAAACTTGGTCTACATGTTCTTTGGCCAAATGCGCATCGATTGGCGGACGGTGGATATCACGTCACTATTGCACGGTAGCGGATATGAGATCATGCTCTGTTACAGGTCCATATAGTATAACTGTACTTGTTTTTTTATAATCTTAATGTTTCCCCTACACCCCCCCTTTTGTATTGTCATTATTTTTAAGGGGGTAACGCGCTGACTCGCTAGCCTAGAGGTCGAGTGTTCGATCGCTGCATTGGCCGAGAAAGTTTATCTCGTTATCTCATCTCCCATATTGTATTTTTAACAAGGAAAAGTTTATTTTCCACACAGTAACGTTTTATCGTTTGAGAATCTGAGGTTGTGGTAAAGATGATTCACTCAACATAAACTAGGTCATTTCGGGACTAACATATGGACCCGGAGAAAACCCACGACGCTGGACATGCGTCCCAACTCCTTGTCACGTACAACCGAGATTCTAAACCATGCCAGTTCATTCAATGACAAGCTTTATGATACAGCCATCCACACCCCTCCCCCCTCCCCTGTAGTGTTTACGGATGATGGATATTATTGATTATTGATTTTAAGGTGACTAATAAAACATAATTTGATTTACAGTAAAATTACAACATTTTAATAATTACTAACAAGTTGAATTAGTAAAATCAATAAACAGGGCGGTTAACTGGTTAATCGACGTAAATACTAAAGTTTGCAGTATAATTACAACATTTTAATTATTACTAACAAGTTGAATTAGTAAAATCAATAAACAGGGCGGTTATTAACCGGTTAACCGACAACCAACGCTTATATAAAATAATGATTATTCGATTAACCGTTGCATGATGACGTAAATACTAAAGTCAGTTCAGGCACTTTGTGAGAGAGGCTAGATTTCCAAGTGTTTTTTCAACACAGTATACTATCATAGTATGTTTGAGTTAGCACTTTGTGGGAGAGCCTGAATATTAAAGGCGTGTTTTCTGTACGTTATAGTCAGTTCAGGTACGTTAACATTCGGCAAACCTCGACAGATTCCGGTACCCTCCGTAACCCTACATCTAGACTCGGATGTATGACAGTAAGTGATACGTACCTACGATCATACATTTGCGATGCGGCTAGTCGACTACCGATTTACTTAAACAGGAAAAAGTGCCGCTTTTACCAAAAAAGTCCCCAAATGGCAGCCATTTTTTAGTTTGTTGATATAATATCCATGGGGGCAGCCATTTTTTAAATAGTTCCAAAATGGCGGAATTCGCTATACATCCGAGTCGAGATGTAGGGTACCGGAATCTGTCGAGATTTGCCGAATGGTACGTTAGGAGAGAGACTGGATATTAAAGTCGTTTTCTTAACGTCAAAGTCAGTTCAGGCACTTTGTGGGAGAGACTGGATATCAAGGATGTTTCCTACACGTCATAGTCAGTCCAGGTACGTTAGGAGAGAGGCTGGATATCAAAGGTGTTTTCTACACGTCATAGTCATTTGTGGGAGAGACTGGATGTCAAAGGTTGTTTTCTACACGTCATAGTCAGTCCAGGCACGTTAGGAGAGAGGCTGGATATCAAAGGTGTTTTCTACACGTCATAGTAAGATTAGGCAATTTGTGAGAGAGACTGGATATCAAAGGTTGTTTTCTAAACGTCATAGTCAGTACAGGCACTTTGTGGGAGAGACTGGATATGAATTCGCCCGTGAAGAGAGTTTTATCATACAAACGTTTCAATGTTTTTGCTTTCAAACAAAGGACAATTGTCCAATGAAAACCCCGCACACTCTTCGAACGACGCCATTTTGAGAACTTCTGTCTGACAGCGGCAAGTTTTCCTAATACGTAAACCGGTAGCTGCATTACAAATTTATTGGTGTAGCTGCAAACGGCTTACCGTCATACAACTGAGGTTAGATGTAAAAGAACCGAAATCGATCGAGGTTTGCTAAGTGAGGTTCTGGCTCATTCACCAGGTGGTCCTGAGTTCTATCCCGGTCCAACTCTTCTGCTCCTAACCTGACTAATGAAAACGGGCATACTATACGCCATACAGTGTGCTATGGGGGAAATTGTGTCCGGGCAGCGGCGCTATACGGCCTACTCTTGTATCAAATTCTAATTGCCAAAAGATCTTTTACGTGCACACCAATGTGTATACGGGACCTCGGTTCCCGTACCATCCGAACGACTAGACAAGGGGGGCTTGCCTTGGGACCTGGCAAGGGACATCGTTAGTTGTTGGAATGGTACAAAAACCGAATGCTGTACACGTATCCGTGCACGTAAAAAAAAACTTTGGTGGAAAAGAAGTTGTCCGGACAGCATTTCCCTCGTCGGTTGGTTTAGTCCCAGAATAACCTAGTTTGTGTCGATTGGACGTTAAACCCAATTTCGCTCTCTCCCTATCTCTCTCTCTCTCTCTATCTCTCACTCTCTCTCGTCGGTTGGTGCACTAATATATGACGTTAAAGGGTTATTTTGTGTAAACGCCAATGTGTACGTGGCACCTCGGTGTTTCGTCCCGTCCGAAGGACTAAACGTTGACCTTCCTGTTAGCGAACCAACGTGTCATATACTCACTGAGCCAGCACGATCTGTATTACATGACAGAGGTTAACTAGAAGTGTTGCTATATAAGTGGTCCGTATCCTGTTGACGTGTCTTGGAATCAGAAACTCTACTGATCTGTCAGGGTAGATATATCGGGAAGACCGTTAATATGCTTAGATTAAGAATGAACCTCCATCGACATCATATTCTTAATCCACAATACAGGATGATACCCCTGAGCCGACACCTTGATGTGTGTGGCAAATGCAATTTTAATGTATTTCCATTATATCAATTAAACAGCAAAAACAACGATCTATTAGAAGCAAAGGAATCATATTTTATTGACAAATTCAAACCATTGCTTAATTTAAGGTGTTGATTTTTGTTATATTAACATTGTAAATTATAAATGTTTAATTAATAATTTTATTAATGATACATATATGCTGTATCTTATCGTGTACATTATAGCCGTTATAGTTCTTTGTTGTAACCATGACGTTACTACGTCACATCAAATGTTGGTAAAATTTGTCTGATGGAGCTTAATAAAGCAGAAAGTACTCGCAAAAAGACTAGTTTTCTTTCCTAAAACATCTTTATTTCGAATATATATATATATATATATATATTGTACCATATAAAGGTTATAAACTCTTTCACCGTGAAATTGAAACTGTGATTCAGCTGTCACGGTTAGCTGCCTGACACGAAATTAACCTACTGATTAAGTTGTGTCGGTGCTGTAATATACAACCCATCTTTGCCAGATGAGAGAGAGAGAATGCTAGGGGAGAGAGAGAGAGAGAGAGAAGAGAGAGTTTAACGTATCTTGAGACATTTTCGTACTAAAACATAGATTAATTTTATTTCAATAATTTGATTGCGCGTAGGGGTCTTTAGCTGATCCTATTTCGTTTCGTTTTTATAGTTCAAAATTTCGTTTTACTTGTCTTTACTACAGTAGGATCTGGAAGAGTTGTCATATTATCCGCGTTCTGGATGATGAGAGGGATTCGCCAATAAAACGGTTTGTTACGGCGAAGTTTTGACACGAGATGGAACTGTTGGTAGCCCACTAGAAACATTAACGTTGATTGGATAACCAAATGTCTGACATCATAGGGTCAAAACCCGTTCGTATGACCTTCCACTACAACCCGTCAGATCTTCATGTAGTGTACATCATCGAAAGTATAAAAACAAAACGAAACGAAATATATAACTATATTTAAATCATATTGATTATTATTCCTTAGTGGAGGTGTGGTTCACAAAGCAGTACATTGATTTCAAACGAGGATTTGGCACCAATTACAATATGTGGTATTGTGCATTATGCAATGCATGCGTATTTAAACGAAGATTTGACAGCAATTTAAATATTTGGTATGGTACATGATGCAGTGCATGCGTATTTATACGAAGATGTGATTGCAATTAATATGCGGTGTAGTGCATGATGCAGTGCATGTGTATTTATACGAAGACTTCATGGCAATTAAAGCTGTAATATTCTATATATGTGTCTCTTTGAGGCGAATGACTCGGGAAGAGATCTGCACAATTTTGCATCCTCCTCTCCCTAGAGTGATTTGTTGTCCAGACACAATTAGCATTGTTCTATACTGATTACCGTGATGTTTCACCGACCTCATCCATTATGCAATGTTGGCACCATGTTCCACGTATGACCTGGTAATTACAACTAAGATAACGATATTATCTCAGTAAACGCTTCTCATACCAGAGATAAAAACGCAATGTTAATTTGGCCTCGTGCGTCACAAGTTCGTCCCACCTATTTGATGTGTGTGTAGGTATATCAGCAACCACCTTTCTTATCTCGTCTCGTGCAATGGTTCTACTCAATTCGTCTTGAGAGTTGTCTGTCCCATCTGTTTTTTTCACGTGGTGAATTTTATGACGTATAACGTAATGGACGCACTGGATAATTGGACTTCACGTGCTAGTATTGTCTAATGCAGTACAGAGAGAGAGAGACATTAAGTAATATATTGTAACAACAAGAGGACCGTCAGGTCAGAGTTTTTTTTAACAATATATTACGCAATGTCTTGAGCACCCAGCACGTGCGTTTACAGTGAAATACGTCATGCCAGTCAAATATTTTACAAGATACGCTTGGCAAGTTGCCTGTAAGATTATTTGAAATAATCGACGTTTCACTCAAAAAATGAAATGAACTTGGGTTTAACGTCCTACTGCTTTGCTCTGACTGGGATAATGAAGAAGAGCATACGCCACACAGTGTTCCACGAGGGACATTTTGCCCCGACAGCCGCACTTAGGACTTTTTTTGTATCGAATTCAAACTGCCAATGGATCTTTTATGTGTACGCCAAGACGACTAGACAGCTTTCCTTATCAAGCCCTCTGTTCTGCATCACTGACAAGGGGAAACCGCGTCGAAAAAAAAAGGATAAACGTTCTCAGTCGATGCATAGGAATCACGCACGCCACCTCCAGGCTAGCGAGCCATCGGCTTACCCACTTAACCACAATTCACACAAACCGAAGGGGTTCGATGTTTATGATTAATGGGATACGGACACGGACTCTTGGGAAATTCATTTCTGCCTTTTTTTAATTCCATAAATCTTGCATTCCGTTAGTTTTCGTGCGGGAAAAACTTTTTTGTTGGAGAAAATCTCCCTTTTCATAATCATGGTAAAGTTGTTTATTTCGTGTACCGGTAACTAAACGAATAATGATTTTGAAACACCCTGTCACTTCTAAATTTACGATTTGATGAAAATATGAAGTGCATGTGAATATATATATAAAATATTAGTTATGGCAACGTTTGAGTAAATGAATATCATGTAGAGAGAATACCATTCGGCAAACCTCGACAGATTCCTGTACACTCCGTAACCCTACATCTAGACTCGGGTGTATGACAGTAAGTGATATGTACCTACGACCATACATTTGCGATGCGGCTAGTCGACTACCGATTTACTTTAACAGAAAAACGTGCCGCTTTTACAAAGAAGTCCCAAAATGGCAGCCATTTTTTAGTTTGTTGATATAGTCTCCATGGGGGCATCCATGTTTTATCCGGGTCCTTTAAAACAGTTCCAAAATGGCGGAATTCGTCATACATCCGAGTCTAGATGTAGGATACCGGAATCTGTCGAGATTCGTCGAGTGGAGAGAATACATTACAATAACTTTTTAAAATTATGGTAATGATTAGCGTCTCACAAGGTCTGGCAATGAGTCAATTGGCGTGGTTTGGGCTTTGCGTGTGGTGTCATCACCGTGTGTGTATTTCTCATACGTGATACGGCACACGGATACGGCAGCACGTATCGAACATATTTTTACTGTCTGTGTTGCTACTTTTAGAGCCTGAAATGTTTTGTCATAGCGTTTTTATGAATACGTGTATGTATATGGATAGCCTAGAACACGAACGTGTACATTTAAGCGTTTTTATGAATACGTGTATAACATGTGTATTGTAGAACACGAATATGTACATTTACTGTGATTTTAAATATGATGAGTTTTTCCTCGAAATTTTTATAATGGTTGCTCTACGTGTATGTATTTGTATCTAAGAACAAGATGGTGTATATTTAATGTGATTTTAACTATGATAAAGACTGAAATTTAATCTTTATTTGTGACGAGTTTTTCTCGGAATTGTCATGCCGGTTGGTCTACTTTCTACATTTAGTAACATGGGACTTTATAAGTCTGTAAATGATGTCATTATATGGTACAGAGATATACACTTTCAGAAAGTATACATGAATATATGATTCCACATTATTTTTTTTTAATAGCTCAGCCCACTCTCTCCAGTAATTTTAGCGCACATAGGTACAGACGCGGAGGCGTAAAATGGGTAAAAAGATATAATTCTGCCCGTAACAGTTCATATTACTACGCTAGATGTTACCATCACTTTTAAGTTTGTTTTTTTCCTTTTGCTTCCTTTTGAAACATCTGGATTATTGTTTTTTTAAACTTTAATCGACCGGTTTTGGTAAACATTATCATGTGACGTCACCGTGGAACTATAGCCATCTGACCTTTTAAAGGTCACTCATCTTGGACAGAGATAAAAGACGGCTGTCGCACTAACTGTGTAAAACAGATTGAGGCTATGTATTGCCAAACGCATTTGTTTACCGCTATTCGAATCCACTTGCGATTGGCTATCCATATCGACTGTTTTCTGACGGCGATTTCTTCCTGGACTAATTGAGGCTTCATACTCGGTCGACATGCCATTTTTATTCTTTATTCAATTATCGTCATTTATTGTTGATGACTCTAGACCTACCTCAGACTCAATTAGTTTTACGCCATTTTCCTTATCCACTCGCCACGGTCTTTTTGAAGTACAAAGAAAGCCTGATATTGGATTTAGATTAACCATTATCGCCACTGTACGGATTCGCAACCATGTCGTCCCTGGGGGCCGTCGTGTTTCTATCACAGACAATCAGTCGAGGTTTGTCGAATGGAGGCCGTCGTGTTTCTATCACAGACATTCGGTATTCTTCGTTACCTCAGTAGAGGATAACTTTTTATGCCGCAAAGGTTGGCGACGCTGGCGAGATTCCCAGACTTTACTCAAAATTGGTTCACATTTCAAGACATCAGAGGAGGTGGGGTGACCGAGGCTCTGTTTCTCGAAATCTTAACTGAAGATAAAATCCAGATGTTACTACACAGTTGAGAGAGAGAGAAATGGGGTTTAACGTCCACTCAACACAACTAGGTCATTTCGGGACTAGCATATGATTTAATTTTATTTCAATAATTCGCTTGCGCGTAGGGATCTTTAGCAGTGGGAGGAAACCGGAGTGCCCGTAGGAAACCCACGAGGTTGATAAGGCGCCCCTCTCTCCATGCCACATACGCTCACACGTACACACTTGAAATTTGATTGGCTAAGCGGTAAAATCAATCTAATATTATCCAATCAAATTACTAAAATCCGGATTTTTTCTTAGTTAAAATTTCGTGAAACAAGCCCCTGATCATTAGCTGGAGGGCGTTGTATCGTATGGCCTGTCATTGAGTCAACTGACATGGTCTCGATTCCCCGGTTGCACGTAAACCGGAATAGAGACGTATGTCGAGGATCATGGGTTTACTGCGTCCTCCGGTTTCCTCCGGGGATCACGGTGGCTAAGTGGATAAGGCGCTGGTTCGCTAGCCTGGAGGTCGAGTGTTCGATCCCTGCATTGCCGAGAAAGTTCATCTCGATTTTCCGACGTAATTTCCCCTTGTCAGTGATACAGAAGGAGGACCTGACAAGGACAGCTGCCTAGTCGTTCGGATGGGACGAAAAACCGAGGTCCCGTGTACACATTTGAGTGCACATAAAAGATCCCTTGGAAGTTGGAATTCGATATAAGAGTAGGCCGTAGCGCCGCTGCCCGGGCAAAAATTTCCCTCATAGCACACTGTCTGGCGTATGCCCGTCTTCATTTAGCTCAGGTTAAGTGCATAACAGTAGGACGTTAAACCCCATTTCATTCATTCATTCATTCCGGTTTCCTCCAATTGCTAAAAACTTTTACGCGCAAACAAATTATTGAAATAGAATTGAACCATATGTTAGTCCCGGAATGACCTAGTGTGTGCAGAGTGGACGTTAAAACCCACCCTCTCGTGACTTTTCTCCGGGTCCTGCGGTTTCCTCCCATTGCCAAAGACCCCTTCGCGCAAACGAATTATTGAAATAAAATTGAACCATATGTTAGTCACTTACCCCTCCCCCTCTCTCTCTCCCTTTCTCTCTCTCTCCCTCCCTCTTTTTCTCCCTTCCTTGCTCTCTCTCTCTCTCCTGGTTTCCCCTCTACTGCTAAAGACCCCTACGTGCAAACGAATTATTGAAATAAAATTGAACCATATGTTAGTCAATCCTATCTCTCTCTCTTTCTCCCTATCTCTCTCTTTCTCTGCCCCTCTATCCCCTTTTCTCTATCCCTCTCTCTCTACCCCCTCCCTCTCTCCCCTTTCTCTATCTCCTCTCTCTCTCCACTCTCTCTACCTATCTCCCCTTCTCTCTCCCCCTCTCTCCCCTTTCTCTCTCCCCTTCTTTCCCATCTCCCCCTCTCTCTATATATATATTTATACCTCTCTCCCCCTCTCTCTCTCCCCCTCTCTCTATAAATATCTCTCCCTCTCTCTGAAATGTAATAATATGAATCTATAAATCGGTCACACATTTCTGTAGCTTGCTAAGAATGAGTTTAAAAGTGTCGCATGTCTCTGTAATAAAACCACACCACCACTAGCGTCTACATGCTGAAACATGATGCAACAAACCATTCAGACAGGCGATTTTTAAAACCTGTAATTGAACCACGATTACCTACTGAATGATATGGAGACGTATTAAAAACAACTCTACCACAGTTTGTTGGTTAGAAGACGACCGTCGTGTCTTATTATAATATTCTGCTTAAACATGGGTTGTTTTGTGAACATCATCTATGATTGGTAAATTGCTTTTAAATAAATGATATATTATATATATATATATATATATACAGCACGAGACGGCTGTGGGTGGTTTATTGCAGGTTGATTTATCACTGGACTTTTTTTTATAGGATATTAACCTACAACGATGACGTCATTATAGGTTGTTACGAGATATAACTGGACATTAACCTACCCGAGGTTGATATGTCAACCTATGATGACGTCATGCCAGGTTGTAATAATAATAATAATAATAATAATCGCGTCATTTTACAAGGGTAACAAATTAGGACTGAGGCCTTTTTCAAATTTGGCCCTGTTGCGAGATATAACCGCTATGCACATCAAAGAAAAAGCTACCGCCAGTTGTATATGTGCATTTAGCTTGAATCAGCTCGGGGTCCGTTCAAAAAATCTTCTTTTTATTTAATCGCGATTCCAATTGATGGGGCGAACGCTGCAATTGTGTCTAGTCGTTCGAATGGGATGAAAAGCGGATAATTCTTGTATACATTGGTAGTGAACGTAGACGATTCCTCGGTAGTTGCAAATCAGAGAACAATGACCAGACAAGCCGACATCTGGGGAGAATTATCCCACTCACATTGTATACAATATTTATTCCAATCCAGATTCCATTCCGATCGCTACACATTTGAAAAGGACGGAGGGACTGACAAGGACAGTTGTCTAGTCGTTCGGATGGGACGAAAAACAGAGGCTCCGTGAATACATTGGTCTACACGTAAAAGATCCCTTGGCAGTACCGTCGTCCTAATAAAATCGCCCCTATATCAATCACACTATATGGCGTATTCTCGTCTTTATTAACCCAGGTTAGGAGCAGAACAGTAGGACGTTAAACCCCATTTCATTTCTTTTTATTTCTCCATCCCGATCAGCACTCATTTTGATGTAGAGAGATAAACAAGGAAAAATGAAATGAAATAAAATGGGCGAATGAAGACAAGCTTACGCCATGCAATGTGCTATGGTGGAAATTTTGCCCGGACAAGGGCGCTGTGATCTACTACTCTTATTTCGAATTCCAATTTTCAAGGGTTGTTTTACGTGCACGCCAGGTCCACCACCCTACATCACTGAAAGGGAGGAGAATAGGACGCCGGAAAATACCAATGAACTATATGAACCATCAATTGAAGTGAACCCGCGGCCTCGAGGTTAGCGAGCCAACGTCCTTCTCCCAATAATCGAACGAACTACAACAATCAGGCGCGGATCCAGGGGGGGGGGGCAGGGGGCGTCCTCAGCCCCAGCGAGACTGGTGTATCTGCTTTTTAATTGATGATATAAACATGATTTCCGCATTGTCTATGCCCAGGCGATGCGTCAAGGCTCTGGGGTATAAACCAAACCACTAATGTATGCGGCACTCTAATGATTACCATTTGTTACAATGTATGGGCCCCTCCTCGAGAAAATCCTGGATCCGGGCCTGCCAATCAACCAACCCATGATCAGATGGTCGCTTTATACATAATTAAACGCGATCTCCCGACCTAGTGATTTTAATTGGTCACCTAGGGAACCATATCTATCTACTTCCTTCCTCTTGTCATATCAAAGTTATCACATAACAGAATCAAGGATCATTAAGACAACTGATGTTTTATTCAATAAATGATTTGGGTGTATTATCTTCTGTTATATCACGTTCATTAAAATCTGAATCGATCATCACGAATTGACTCAAAACACAATCAAATTACAATTACATAAAATTACTTGTCACTTTCGTCTTTTCCCTTTATTTTTAGACCAGGAACTAAATCCCAGACTTGTTGCGTTACTCATCTTGTTGTTCTACTCGTCTGTGTTGTTGTTGTTGTGGTTGTTGTTGTTGTTGTTGTTGCGCTACTCTCCTTGTTGTTCTACTAATTTGTGGTTTGTGTTGTGGTTGTTGTTGCGTTACTCATCGTGTTGCTCTTTTTGTTGTTGTAGTTTAGCTACTCCCTTTGTTGTTGTACCCGTCTGTGTTGTTGTTGCGTTACTCATCGTGTTGTTGTGGTTGATGTTGTTGTTGCGCTACTCTCCTTGTTGTTCTATTAATTTGTGGTTTGTGTTGTGGTTGTTGTTGCGTTACTCATCGTGTTGCTCTTTTTGTTGCGTTACTCTCTCTCCTTGTTGTTCTACTCGTCTGTGTTGTTGTTGTGGTTGTTGTTGTTGTTGCGCTACTCTCCTTGTTGTTCTACTAATTTGTGGTTTGTGTTGTGGTTGTTGCTGCGTTACTCATCGTGTTGCTCTTTTTGTTGTTGTAGTTGAGCTACTCTCCTTGTTGTTCTACTCGTCTGTGTTGTTGTTGTTATGGTTTTTGTAACGGCCCGGTACTCATCTTGTTGCTCTGTTGGTTGTTGTTTGTGTCCTTGGTGGTTGTTGGCTGTTGTTCCCCTACTTACCTTATTGCTCTTGTTGTTGCACAGCTCATCTTGTTGATGTCGTTGTTCTTGTTCTTGTTCTTCTGCTTGTTGCGCTACTCACCAAAAAGCTGTTCTTGCTGTTCTTGTTGCGACGCTCTTTGACAAGTAAACCCAAAGCTTTAAAATAATTGACTTAAAACTTGGTCTACGTGTTCTTTGGCCAAATGCGCATCGATTGGTGGACGGTGGATATCACGTCACTATTGCACGGTAGCGGATATAAGATCATGCTCTGTTACAGGTCCATATAGTATAACTGTACTTGTTTTTTTTATAATTTAAGTCTGTAACTCCAAACTTCGACTATGAAAAGTGTATAGCGTCCCGAAACTCTTCGCGCATGAGCGCTGCCATCTTGAAACTTTTTTGTGCTTCGTTTGGGTCTATTTCAGACATACACAATCAATTATGTTAATGTTTTATAATTTTAATGTTTCCCCTACACCCCCACCTTTTGTATTGTCATTATTTTTAAGGGGGTAACGCGCTGACTCGCTAGCCTAGAGGTCGAGTGTTCGATCGCTGCATTGGCCGAGAAAGTTTATCTCGTTATCTCATCTCCCATATTGTATTTTTAACAAGGAAAGTATATTTTCCACACAGTAATGTTTCATCGTTTGAGGATCTGAGGTTGTGGTAAAGTTGATTCACTCAACTTAACCTAGGTCATTTCGGGACTAACATATTTGAGTGAGTAAGACGATGGCTCACTAATTAAAAGGTCCAGAGGGAAATCCAATTTTAATGATATCTTTCCGCGGCATATGATTGATATGGGGTTTAACGTCCTTTTTACCTGTACCTACTGGTCTAATTAAGAGAGAGAGAGAGAGAGAGAGAGAGAGAGAGAGAGAGAGAGAGAGAGAGAAAATGTGGTTTAACGTCCACTCGACATAAACTAGGTCATTTCGGGACTAACATATAATTCGGGAAGGCAGGTTGAAGGAAGGGAAACTGGAATAAACTGGAGGACCGGAGAAAACCCACGACGCTGGACAGGCGACCCATCTCCTTGTCACGTACAACCGGGATTCTAAACCAAGCCAGTTCATTCAATGACAAGCTTTATGATACAGCCATCCACCCCCCCTCTCCTGTAGTGTTTACGGATGATGGATATTATTGATTATTGATTTTAAGGGGACTAATAAAACATAATTTGATTTGCAGTATAATTACAACATTTTAATTATTACTAACAAGTTGAATTAGTAAAATCAATAAACAGGGCGGTTAACCGGTTAACAGACAACCAACGCTTATATAAAATAATGATTATTCGATTAACCGTTGCATGATGACGTAAATACTAAAGTCCGTTCAGGCATTTTGTGAGAGAGGCTAGATTTCCAAGGGTTTTTTCAACACAGTATACTATCATAGTATGTTTGAGTTAGCACTTTGTGAGAGATACTGGATATTAAAGGCGTGTTTTCTGTACGTTATAGTCAGTTCAGGTACGTTAACATTCGGCAAACCTCGACAGATTCCGGTACCCTCCGTAACCCTACATCTAAACTCGGATGTATGACAGTAAGTGATACGTACCTACGATCATACATTTGCGATGTGGCCAGTCGACTACCGATTTACTTAAACAGGAAAACGTGCCGCTTTTTTGTTGATATAATATCCATGGGGGCAGCCATTTTTTATCTGGGTCCTTTGAAATAGTTCCAAAATGGCGGAATTCGCTTTACATCCGAGTCGAGATGTAGTGTACCAGAATCTGTCGAGATTTGCCGAATGGTACGTTAGGAGAGAGACTGGATATTAAAGGCGTTTTCTAAACGTCAAAGTCAGTTCAGGCACTTTGTGGGAGAGACTGGATATCAAAGGTGTTTTCTACACGTCATAGTCAGTCCAGGTACGTTAGGAGAGAGGCTGGATATCGAGGATGTTTCCTACACGTCATAGTCAGTCCGGGTACGTTAGGAGAGAGGCTGGATATCGAGGATGTTTCCTACACGTCATAGTCAGTCCAGGTACGTTAGGAGAGAGGCTGGATATCGAGGATGTTTCCTACATGTCATAGTCAGTCCAGGCACTTTGTGGGAGAGACTGGATATCAAAGGTGTTTTCTTCATGTCATAGTCAGTCCAGGCACTTTGTGGGAGAGACTGGATATGAATTCGCCCGTGAAGAGAGTTTTATCATACAAACGTTTCAATGTCTGAAACTGTTTTTGCTCTCAAACAAACGACAATTGTCCAATGAAAACCCCGCACACTCTTCGAACGACGCCATTTTGAGAACTTCTTTCTGACAGCGGCAAGTTTTCCTAATACGTAAACCGGTAGCTGCATTACAAATTTATGGGTGTAGCTGCACACGGCTTACCGTCATTCAAGTGAGGTTAGATGTAAGAGAACCGAAATCGATCGAGGTTTGCTAAGTGAGGTTCTGGCTCATTCACCAGGTGGTCCTGAGTTCTATCCCGGTGCAAGCCAAGTGAGTTCCTTGTGATTTTCTAGCGTGGATTCATCTTGTCGGCGGTGCTTGATTTGGGAAATTAAATTGGGTTTAACGTCCAACTCTTCTGCTCCTAACCTGACTAATGACGACGGGCATATGCCATACTCTTGTATCGAATTCCAATTGCCAAAAGATCTTTTACGTGCAGACCAATGTGTACACGGGACCTCGGTTTTCGTCCCATCCGAACGACTAGACAAGGGGGCTTGCCTTGGAACCGAATCGTATCCGTGCACATAAAAAAAAACCTTTGGTTGAAAAGAAGCTGTCCGGACAGCATTTCCCTCGTCGGTTGGTTTAGTCCAAGAATGACCTAGTTTATGTCGAGAGGACGTGAAACTCAATCTCTCTCTCTCTCTCTCTCTCCCTCTCTATCTCTCACTCTCTCTCTCTCGTCGGTTGGTGCACTAATATATGACGTTAAAGGGTTATTTTGTGTAAACGCCAACGTGTACGTGGCACCACGGTGTTTCGTCCCGTCCGAAGGACTAAACGTCGACCTTCCTTTTAGCGAACCAACGTGTCATATACTCACTGAGCCAGTACGATCTGTATTACACGAAATAGGTTAAGTAGAAGTGTTGCTATATAAATGGTTCGTATCCTGTTGACGTGTCTTGGAATCAGAAACTCTACTGATCTGTCACGTTTAAAACAATACAACAGTAGTTGTGTTGAGTGGACGTTAAACCCCATATCTCTTTCTCTATCTATCTATCTATCTATCTATCTATCTATCTATATATCTCTCTCTCTCTCTCATATAAGTGGTCCGTATCCCGTTGACGTGTCTTGGAATAACAAACTCTACTGATCTGCCAGGTTTAAAACAATACAACAGTAGTCAAGTATGAGGTCATTAATTGATAGAATATAACTGTAAGCCATCAGTTAATTAAACGTGTCAATGAAGCGTCACGCCGTCTTATGATAAATAAAATGAGTTCCAGATAGATTTTTTCTGGTCTTTAATCTACTGTGAGCATTCACTGTCAGGAGTGAGAGAGAGATATTGAAACCTTGAAGTGTGTTTATATATATTTATTTCAATTTCGGGGGTTGGGGTGGCCTAGTGGTCTAGAGTGCTGCGCTTCGACCTCTAGCTGGCCGGCCACCTCTGGCTTGCGGCTACGGCTTTGAGTCCTTGGGTGAGCGTATGTGATATGGAGATAGGGGCGCCTTCTTAACCTCGTGGGTTTCCTTCGGGCACTCCGGTTTCCACCCACTGCTAAAGACCCCTACGCGCAGGCGAATTATTGAAATAACAATTGAAAACCATACGTTAGTCCCAAAATGACCCAGTTTGTGTCTAATGGATGTTAAACCCTACCTCTCTCTCTCTCTCTCTCTCCCTCTCTCTCTCATTTCAATTTTACTCATTTTTATTCTATAAACAATATGTTTATTCAGGATGTCTGAATGGGATTTAGGAACAGACTTAGCCTATGTAAAACCCCTCTCCCTCATCTATGGTGTTACACATGGGACGAAAAACCAAGGTCCCGTGTACACATTGGAGTTCACGTAAAAGATCCCTTGGCAGTTAGAATTCGATTTAAGAGTAGGCCGTAGCGCCGCTGTCCGGGCAAAATTTCCCTCATAGCACACTGTATGACATAGGCCCGTCTTCCATTAGTCCAGGCTAGGTGCATAATAGTAGGACGTTAAACCCCATTTCATTTATTCATTCTGTGATGTAACAACATTAAGTAATATTTTCTACATTTACGAAAGAGAGAGAAAGAGAGAGAGAGAGAGAGTAATAATGACAACTCTTTATTCAGGTATTGAAGCCTTGCGGCCAAATTATAAATTAACCATATTGAAGTGAGTTTCAATTTAAATCATCGTTTGTATTATGCCATTAAGTAATTAATTTTAAATTTCTGAAAAACATATAAATACCATAACTAGAGCGAACAGATTATTGTATAAAAATAATGACGTCTATACTAAACAGCAAAAAAAAAGTCATTACGATTTCGTAATCAGGGAGGCACTTCAAGCAATTAATCATTCTAGAAAACGATTATTACCAAATGGATCAAAGCAATTTTGTGTGAACATTATGTTGACACATATATTAGTGATTAATTCATTACAATTCCAAGACATTACAAGAAGGTTTAGAGTCTGTACATAGTCTATACACCAGTATCCAGCGTGTCCACCGCGAGTGTCAATAACAGCAACGCAGCGTCTGTACATGGAGTGAACCAGGCCCCGAGTTCACAAAGTATTCTCAGACTTAAGTTGAGAATTTACTCAAAATTGTTCGCCTTACTTTAACTAAAATAAAGCCCTTTTTAAATTTTTGGTTATTTAATATATTTTACCAATAAGATACTATGTGTAAAGTTTTGTGTTTCTTCATCAAATATTTTTTCATAAACAGTGATTGAAAGTTGAGTAAATTCTCAACTTAAGTCTGAGAATGCTTTGTGAACTTGGGGCCTCACGATCGATTAACGCCACACCTGGAAACCACACTCTCAGAAAAGCCTGGCACAATCCATCGACTGTTTTTAACCAGTATATAGGAGAATGTACTGTTTTCTTAAACAATTGTCTATTAATTTTTAAAACTGTCCATTATTTCAATAAATAATGGAGAGTTTTATAAATAATGGACGATTGTTAAGAAAATACCAATAATAGACACATATCCGAAAAATGAACATGATTTTGGAATAATTTATTCTCTGAACAAATTAAATTACAGAATATGAAATTACTTTAAAACCTCATAGTTACCGAAATATCACAGTCAAATGTTGATTGCACGTGTTTGTCTACTCAAAGAATCTGTCCATTATATGCCACTTGACCATTTAATAGAACGTTCGGCACTAGATCGATGACACGTTTTTATACGCTCACTTTTTCACACTTTCTTTGTGGACACTCAACAGATCACAACTTGAAATATAGGTATATATCCCAAAGATCTCGGTATTGGCCATAACTTCATGGATAATGGCCCTGGCGGTACGCACTAGAGGTCACAATTATAAGCCCATTTTGATGAAACTGCAATTTGTGTTTATATTATAACCCAAAGATCTCAATTCCTTGGGATATTGGCGCTATCGGGTTGTAACGTCCTGGGTGATGACCCCTGGTCGAACAAAAAAAAAACGTGTTTTGAGCCTGTAGAACCTATACATGTCACAATTTTTATCCGATTAAAAAACAACGTTCAAATATATCACTGTTACACCATAATGAAGTTGAGTTTGAATTTCGTAAATTGGTTTGTGCCTTTGATCCTGTGTCCTGACACTTATGTCAGAGTATATATTACATTTTTAATCAAAATTGGGACGGCTAGTATCTTTCATATTAACCACGGTACTAAGGGCCTGTTTACATGAAGAGGGCTAACCCGGTTGGGCGAATTGTCTTCTCTAAACGGGGGCCTCGGGTATGACGTCATTGCAATGCAACCAAATGAAAAAACAAAACACTGTTTATATCTAAACCAGGCTAGCCCGCTTAACCGGGGCACCCGTTTATGAAACCGGGAAGCCCGGCAAAACGAGCCAGCCCTTCTGTCATATAAACAAAATTGTGTGCTACAAGCAGGGCGAGCGCATGCGCATGGGAAATATTTTCATCTCGGTTCCAATCTTCACCAAACTTTTCATCACTGGCGCATGTGCACGGCACTATTACAATAAACATGGCGACAAATATGCAAAAGCTGTATTATAAAGCCTGTCGTGGTTTCGAATCCTCAGTTGTGTGTGACAAGGAGTAGGGTCGCCTGTCCAACGTCGTGGGTTTTCCCCGGGCCCTCGGTTTCCTCCCACTGCTAAAGACCCATACGCGCCGCGGGCGAATTATTGAAATATAATTAAATCATATGTTAGTCCCGAGACGACCTAGTTTGTGTCGAGTTGACGTTAAACCCCATTCTTTCTCTCTCTCTGCTATGTGATCGCCAGTTTGTTTCCTATATTACACCACGTGATATGTTCCAGCCCACCTATCACTTCCATATAAAGGACACCCGGGGAGCCTCTTGTTCATGTAAACCTTCAGACGAGATAGCCCCCCTTATAACAGTTAAAATTCCCTTTTCAGCCCGACGTCATATAAATAGTTTGGACGAGATAGCCCGTTGATTTCACCACAGCTCGTGTATATGGCCCGCTGTCATATAAAAACTACAGTACAAGGCTGAACTTGACAGGCTAGCCCGTCTATCCGAGCTAGCCCTTCCCATGTAACCAGGCCCTAAGAATATTATCAATATCTAAATCATTCTCATTAGCAGCCTTTCCATCCCAACTGTAACTGCTATTATTTCCCCATATCAAAATAAGAACATCACAATTTTTACGGCTATTATCTTCCAAATCTTATAAATTATCAAATGTAATCAGTATCCAAATGCTTATCACATATATTCTCATTGTCAATATTTGTTTTCGACTGTGTTATAAACATGTCGTCTTCATGTCAAATATTTTGGACTGTCCGTGTATGCTTGCATTGTTTGACTGGAGTGTTTTGTGACATGCATTCATGGGCATGTGCGTGTTGTTTTAAGAATATATCCATTATCTAACTAATGCTGTGTTCACACTAGCCTTTTAATGCGCATCGAATGCGCATTAAAGCCTTAAGTCGCTAAAACGCGTCACACTCAATGCGCATTAAACCAAAACTAAGCCGCTTTAACGAAACCGCATTTCTAATGCGCATTGGCTGAAGCGATATAACTGACGCGCATTACAGCGTTAAGATCGAACAGCGCTTGCGCAGTGCAGTACTTCCGTTTTATCGCATGGGGAAAGCTGTTAATGCGCATTGAGTGTGACGTGTTTTAATGCGAATCGAAAGCGGTTTAATTTGTAGTGTGACGCCACCCGTGGTAACGAAAGCGCCTTCCGTAGGGCGTTTTACGGAAAGCGCTTTGAAAGCGCATTAGGTGTGAACATAGCATAACGCCCCTCAGTTGTTCTTTCTATTTACATAATGGACAGTCTTCGGCCATTATCCGTCACATAATTAACAATACCTGTTGACAATGTGATTAGTAAAATAAGGAATAATATCTACAAGTTGTACAACTCACGAAATTTTAACTTAGATAAAAATCCAAATTTTAGTGATTTGATAGGATAAATTTAAATTCATTTTAGTGCTTAGCCAATCAAAATGCAGATCTACTAGAATTTGGATTTGATCTTTAGTTTATTGCAATAAGTATTCAGGCCATGGGCCCATAGTGCACTCAAGACGAGGTCATAAAATGACAAACATAACAAACCAACAGTATTTACATAGATTCATCATAACCTCACATTTGATCAGGATTTAAAGGGACAGTTCCGAATTAAACAGATTCTCAAAAATAAAAGTCCGAGTACATATGGAATTCAAACTCCAAAATATAGAACAATGGTGTATATACCCTGACTCAAAATTTCAGCTCAAAATATTGAGTCGTTTGGACGTGAGCGTTAAAACAGCTTATCCGGGCACGTAACCCTTTTAAGATGTCGGGTCAATTCTTTCGTTGGGTGACCCGATAATCGATTTCCGTTCCTTTAGATGGCTACACGGTGGATGGTCCATGTGCTGTACTTGAAAACAAAAAGTAAGTTCCACCGACACGTTATTTTTATATGATAAATCTGGTTTTATCCAATCACTGCATAATACAGCTTGCGACACCGAATTATTTTAATTTACAAACATAACCATTCAAGTCTATTTATACGGATTCATCATATCCTCCCATTATTACAGGATTTCATTATTTTAATTTACTCAAGTAATTTTCCCTTCTTTTTATTGCATTATAAAAATAACTTATGTTACAGATTATATTATATTGTATTAAATATTATTATTATTATTATTATTGAAATTTATAAAGCGCATAGCTTCAACTGTTAAGTGCCCGTGCCCATATGCGCTGTACACAGTTAAAAAGATACACAAATAGAAAAATACATTTAAAAAAGGTTACAGAAAAAGGTTAAGACAAATAGGCAGCCATGTAAAATAACAACAAGTATAAAATGGTAAGATAAAACATAGAGAATACATTTAAGATTTTAAGTAAAACACAGGTTAAAAATAAATAAGTACATATTATATAAAAGTAACATTTAAAGCGATTATATCACAGTTAGTACTCTGCAAGTATCCTATAACATGATTCTCACTTTTACAGTAATTGTTGACATTGTAAATAGTTCTCAGGTTGTCATACAGTTGACAGTAATTCATTTTCAATTGTACTTATATGTCTCTCATTTAAACAGTGTTTATATATCCTGCTATTTCTTTTTATTGATATAGCTTTACCTGATTCTATTGCAAGGTGGGGGTTGGGATAGCCTAGTGGTCTAGAGTGCCGCGCTTCGACCTCAGCTGGCCGGCCACCTCTGGCTTTGCGGCTGTGGTCTCGAGCCTTGGTGTGAGCGTATGTTGCATGGAGATAGGGGCGCCTTCTCAACCTCGTGGGTTTCCTCCGTGCACCCCGGTTTCCTCCCACTGCTAAAGACCTCTACGCACAAGCGAATTATTGAAATAACAATTGAACCATACGTTAGTCCGGAAATGACCTAGTTGTGTTGAGTGGACGTTAAACCTCATTCTCTCTCTCTCCCATATAAATAAAGTAACTTTAACAAATACTTAATACTTTTTGTCAAGATATTTATAATGACAGTTTGTCTGATATATATATTGATGTAAGGACATCGTATGCTGCGCATTATGCAGATCACATAAACGACATATTTTGTAATTCTCTGGTAATGTACGACATTTACATAAACAGGCATGGTCCACAACATAATTTAATAAGCTCGCATTTCAATTTCATGTCGAGTGTCGACAGCAAATACGGTTTGAGACCAAGCATACTTTTAAATTGGCTATAAGTCTTGAGTTTTAATAAAATGAATAAATCCAGTCACGGAGTTTCTGCGTGAATAAATACATAAATTCAGCACAATTAATTGCCTATTGTTTTGGAAGTCCATACTATTAGCCTGGTCGAGGTACATATTTAGTGGGAAAAAATTCCTACCCAAGCAATTATTATTTCACATGAACAAGTAGGGTGGGTAGCCTTCCAGAAAAATTTTCCCCGTTGATCGGCTTTGGGGAAAATTTTTAGGGGGCTTTTTTGTTTGGACCCCCGAAATCGCCCTAAAATCCGTTAATGACTATGATAACTCGCTTAATATTCATATTTGAGGTTAATAATGTATTAGGAGCCTATAGGAAATCGATACCAAGGAATTCAAAAATGGCGTCAAAAATGACCTATGACGTCACTGTGACATCATTAGTCAAAATGGCGCCCAAAATTGAAGATTTTGAAAATTTACCTCATTCTTATAGTTACCTCAGTCAATTAGCGCCCAAAATTTGAACATTTTGAAAATTTACCTCATTCTTGAATTTTATCATAATTCACAATAAATGAATTAATATTTACAAATAAAATAAACTGATATAAACAAACATTGAGTTTATAGGTAAATGATAATATAGTCAGATCATGATCATTGATCGTCATCTTCTAGGTCAACGTCCTTAGAATTCCTGCAAGATTCACCATGACAGCCCCCACACGCGCTGACACATTTCAGACCATTCTTCCTGCAGCTGCATAAGTTTTGATAGAAAGACTGTAAAAAAGAATCTGATCAAATAGTTCTAAATTGCGTTGTACTTGTCTTTACCTACACCACACTACTAAAGACAAGTATAAAAAACGAAACGAAATATAGATCTGTATTTTAATTAGATTGTATAAATAAGAAAAATAAATAAATAAAACAGAATGAGGCACTTTTAAAAAAGACGTATTTCTTTATTATATTGAAAAATTCATAACAAGAAAAACGCATTGTGACGAAAGTGTTTTATTCGGCGTGTTTTTTTGGCCTGCCCATTTAAGTTAGGAGAAAACTTTGAAATTTAATTATCTTAAAACTAAATTTTTGGTCGAAAAACGGTAAATAGTAATTAGTATTTCTTCAGTATGGGGTTATTAAAAGCGATAAGCGAACATTTAATGAATTAAGTTTAAAAAAGAAATTGAATGAATTTTAACGTCCTACTGTTCTGCTCCTAAACTGGGCTAATGTAGACGAAAGTTAAAAAGAAGACACATCTTTAGTAAATGTCATTTAAAATGGACGCCTTCTCGTATTATCAACACAAATTATTTCTTTTCGTTGTAAATTCTCCAACAATTCTATATTGCTAGTCGGGGATCACGGCAGCTAAGTAGATTAGGCGCTGGTTCGCTAGCCTGGAGGTCGGGTGTTCGATCCCTGCATTCGCCGAGAAAGTTCATCTCGATTTTCCGGCGTGATTTCCCCTTGTCAGTGATGCAGAATGAGGGCCTGACAAGGAAAGCTGTCTAGTTGTTCGGATGAGACGAAAAACCGAGGTCTTGTGTACACATTGGCGTGCACGTAAAATAACCCTCGGCAGTTGTAATTCAGTTGCTGCCAGGGCAAAATTTCCCTCATAGCACACTGTATGGCGTATGCCCGTTTTCAATTAGCCCAGGTTAGGTGCTTAAGCTTAAGCGTGGGACGTTAAACCCCATTTCATTCATTCATTCATTCTATATTGCTAGTCCATAATAAAAAATACACGGGAAATAAAGTAATCTCGATGATTAAGTCGCATTATTCTTATTTTTTAGGGCGTCCGCCATTCGCCGTTTTTGGGAGAATCACAGACCCCAGCTAAGTCTGAACTGTTATATAAATTATTAATAAGACATTAATCAACTTCTTTCTAACGATAATCAACTCTCAATGGCATCTTAATCAAATCTGCTGCGCAACACTCGTGAATGATTAAATCCAAATATGGATAATCGAGACTATTTTTATGGTACCAACTTTACTAATTACTAATGATAATCGAGGCTAGGCTTAAAATTCAAAAGCTAATTTCTCGTTTCATATAATTTGACATCTTCTATTTACGTTATCTATTTTTTATCTATTAAAGCGAGAACACTTCACCCTTTATCTAATCTCCCATAATGTATCTTTAATTTGGGGTTAATGTGCCAGTGTTATTTCCGATGTCATCAGCTAATAGCATTGCAAATTACATCGGAACCATTACAAAGATACCATTAGATATTTTTGTATTGCAACAGACTGACATATAGATTCATGAAGATGGTTAAACTATTATTTCAATAATTCGCTTGTAGGTGTAGGGGGAGGGGGGTACCTTGGGGACCCGGCGGAAGTGGAGGAGGTTGGGCAGACAACCCTACGCCCTGTCACGTATAAGTGGGAAGTAAGTGACAGTCACCACCAGCCCACCCCATTCACTGTCAGGATATGACGCTCCAATAAACCATGTAATATTAAACACGGAAAGGTCAATAAATTGCGTCCTAAGAAAATATTCTTTTCTATCAATAAAAATAAAACATGGAGACAAGAATGGAGGATTAATCAATTATAAAAAAAAAATCACAAAGTAATCTATTATAATGTCACATTTTAAATCTAAAAATAGTATAATGTCCTACAAGAATATAATGATTTAAACCAAAGTTTATTTTCTTGCTGGAATTATTTTATAGGTGACGAACCACTAGGCCATCCCAACTCCCAGAGAGAGAGAGAGAGAGAGAGAGAGAGAGAGAAAGGTCGAGGGAAAGAGGGACAGAGGGAGAGAGAGAGGGAGAGAGGGAGAGAGAGATTAACATTAACTCGACACAATCCAAGTCATTTTGGGACTAACATATGGTTTAATTCTATTTCAACAATTCGCTTGAACGTAGGGGTCTTTAGTAGAGGTGGGAAACCGCAATGACTCGGAGACCCTACTTCTTGTCACATACAACCAGGGAATCAAAACCATGCCAGTTGACTCAATGGCAGCCTTTATGATACAACATGCACGTGCTAACCATTCGGCCATCCAACCCCCTTAAACTATATAGAAATTCAGAGTTTTTGCCCATGTCATCGAGATAGGTTAAAAGCTCCAAGTTTGTGAGATTGTCTTTTAAAAATGCTCGCTGACATTAGTCCTTTAGTACTACCTTCAACGCGTTTCCTGGAAGGTAGCCAACGAATATCCCTAAGAATTGTTGCAGTTTGGTTTTAGCAGTAATAATAATAATTGGCGAGGCTGTTTTTGGAATTTTCTGTGGGCGATTTCACGAAGTGAGTTACATAAACTGGAAGACCTCGGTTCTTAAAACCAAACGATCGCGTGTGTACTTACTTCACTGAGAGTAGATTCTTCTATATAATTTACTAGCTAGTTATCAATAAAGATCATCGGTCCATACATAAACGATATTGTTTTTATCACATACATTAATTTTATGAAGCTTGTGTTGGTATGATGAAAGACCCAGAGTCCAAACTCGATCATAAAATATGTGATCACGAAATATGATCTTGATTCTGGGATCAATGTGAATTAGCCATGGAGACCCACTATCATATAAATCACATGTTTATCTCGTCCTCCTCGTAATATTTGTCTGGAGTGGACGTTAAAAACACGTCGTTATGATTCAAAATTATCTTCTTGTTTGTTTATTTATGGGACTAATACAACAAGTTCCTTTGACAGTTAAATTGTATCCATCCGCGTCAAGTGTCATATACGACGTCTGACATTTGATTTACCAATTTTAGTGGGACACTCACGTACAGTTATGTGTACAACACGCCAGGAATCTGCAATAACAAACCGTTTTAATGTCTAATGCCTCACATTAATCAGAGAGAGAGAGAGAGAGAGAGAGAGAGAGAGAAAGAGAGAGGGGTCATTTCGGGACTAACATAATTTTATTTAAAAAATTCGCTCGCGGGTAGGGGTCTTTAACAGTGGGGGGAAACCGGAAGACCCGGTGAAAACCCACGAGGTTTGACAGGCGACCCTACTCCACGGAACGAACGAACTGTGACATTAATCCTATGATTTATCTCCAGTACAAGGAAACCAGAGGACCCGGAGAAAACCCACGAGGTTTGACAGGCGACCCTACTCCACGGAACGAACGAACTGTGACGTTAATCCAATGATTTATCTCCTATACAAGGAAACCAGAGGACCCAGAGAAAACCCACGAGGTTTGACAGGCGATCCTACTCCACGGAACGACCGAACTGTGACATTAATCCTATGATTTATCTCCAGTACAAGGAAACGGTATGGTTACTAAAAGGGTTTAGTCTGTAGACGGTAATTACAATTTATAAAATAGATGAAAAGTATAAAGTAAAGAAACCGGAGACAGGCGATTAGCTGATTACGAAGGACAATAAGGTGGAGTCAAATAGGGTAATTAATGACACATTAAGGTGGATTAACATCTATTAAAATATTGCTCCATAGTAACACTGTGCGGATAAATATATCAGTATTTCTCCAATAGATCGAATTCACCAAACGTGAGACTAATGATTATTTGGATGCCATTTTATTTTATACTGTTCTTACATTCTAATCTGCGTTTTGCTCGGGATCAGATTTCCCGGTGTTTAATCGGTAGTAGTTTGTAACTGAAATGAAATGAGGGTTTAACGTTCTCCCACTTGACTACGTAATAAAGGAGTCTGTAAAATAAGAAAGAGAGAGAGAGAGAAAGGGAGAGAGAGAGAGAGATATGGGCTCTCATATTACAGGATTGAAATTTGTCGTCTACTTCCGGCCAGTCTCGTGAAATTTTAAACCTGTCTTCCTTTGTTTACTGTTTGACGTCATCGGCAGACTTAAAAAAAAAGTGAAATTTAATCTTTGAGTGACATTTAGCGATTGAAAACAAGAAAAGACTAGAAAAGACAAGAAAAGACACAACCGAGATTTATATAGAAATAATGACTGGTTGGTATACATGCAGTGCGATATTCACACAGGTTTAGTCGATGGTGGGGTGCCGAGCATTGCATCATTAGGTCTGTCATTGCGTCAATTGGCATTGTTTCAATTCCCCGCCCGTTTGTACGTGTCAAACTGTCTCAACTTGTTTGTTTCCTATGGGTTCTCTGGTTTCCTCCCACTGCTAAATCGACCTCTACACGCACTTTAACCATAATAATGTTAGTCCCGAAATGACCCAGTTTGTGTCGAGTGTACGTTAATGAGCTGAGGACGACATGGTGTCATTTATCTTAATCACGATTGAAGCCTGTGACGCCATCTTGGTTAAACCAAAACATTAAAATTAATTGGTTGTGTGGAGTAAATTAAAGAATACCGCCCCCTCTCTCTCTCCCTCCCTCTGTTTCTCTCCCTCTATCTTTCTCTCTCTCTCTCTCATACATGTTTTCTTTTGTACTCGTGTTTGTGCTTGCGAACCGCATGTCAAGGGCTCCTTTACGTTTTCGTAGAATAACTGACGGAAATGAATGAAATTATAATAATTAATATGAAAAACTATGTGTTATACAATACAACAACAATCAGGTAGACGCTGTACCGCCCGACACCCTCCGTTCTGTACGCGATGATGTAACCTATAATGAATGAATGAAATGGGGTTTTACGTCCTACTATTATGCACCTAACCTGGGCTTATGGAAGACGGGCATACGCCATACAGTATGCTATGAGGGAATTTTTTTTGCCCGGGCAGCGGCGCTACGGCCTACTCTTATATCGAATTCCAACTACCAATGTATCTTTTACGTGCACTCGGGACTTTGGTTTTCCTTCCCATCTGAACGACTAGGCAGCTGTTCTTGTCAGGCCTCCTGACAATCCACTTAGCCACCGTGACCCATCATGTAACCTATAATATATACATGTATATTACATTGCCATCCGTTTCATCATATATATGTATTTACATATGTTCCTTTATTATAATGTGTGTATATTATCTAGGGAGAAGGGTTTTACTAACGCCCCGAATAAAATAAAACCAAGGGGAAACTACGCCGACAATGGTCAACACAAACCTTCTTGGCCAACACTAACATTCAAATGGGGAGCGTATTGTTGTGTAGCCGTGCCGCTATGCCGTCCCACCGCTGTGCCGCGGATCGCCGTAGGTTATGGTTAGCCGTAAGCCTAAGCCTAACCCAACCGTAACGGGTACCTCCCAGGCAGCATAGCCGGTCGGCTGCATAACGGGTATACCTCCCTTCAAATGTGGTCGTTCGGGCTAATCATGTTCGATCCTGATTTAGACCGAGAAAATTCATCGGGATTTTCCGGCGTACTTATTCTTGCCAGTGACACAGAACAGAGGGCGTGGCAATGAATAGGACGAAAAACCGAAGTCCCGTGTTCAAATTGGCATGCACGTAAAATATCCACTGAAAGAAGGCCACATGCTAACATTTCCGTCATTGCCCTTCATCCTTATTCCAGTAAAGACGTCAAACCCCATTTTACTTCATTTCTACTTTAGCCGTGTTTAGCTAAACAATGAATTGACAGATTTGTCTGTTAATGTAATCTGAACATCTGTCAGTGGTGGCTGTAATTGAGACACGTATATTACAACTTTATTACACTCCATTCACACAGGCCCGAGGCTAGTGGGGGCTCCCATGGCCGTTCCTGTCGGAATATTTCTGTCTGGGTCGGAAAAAAACGCTGGTTAGCTATCTCGCATTTTCGCCGGGAGAAAGTTTTAGTACGACATATCCTTTCAAATTCGGCCTTAATTTTCCGACACATTCGCCACCTGTATGTCATAGAGGCCTAAATTCAATCTCTCATCTTCTAATTTTCATGCTCTACCCTGATTACGGCAGTCGGTGATGACCTTCGTTCATTGATTTTTTGTCGTCGGAAATTTATCTTCCTCGCCCCCTATGTCAGTTAAATATTGGTTTCTGGCTTCGGGCCTGCATTCACAACTCAGGTGAATATGAAATAGGGTTAACGTCCCACTCCTAACGACCCCTACACACAAGCAAATTATTGAAATAAAATTGAACCATGTGTTAGTCCCGAAATGACGTTGTTTGTGTCGAGTGGACGTTAAACCCCATTAGTTCTTTCCTTCTAATCGTTCTGCTTCAATTGGGCTAATAAAGACGGAAGAGAGAGAGAAAGAAATGGGCTTTGACGTCCACAAACTACGTCATTTCGGTACTCCTAATAAAGACGAAAGTATTAAGATTTAAGGAAAAAGTGAATGAAAGCAATGTGAAAGATGGTATGGCCATGTCCCATGTATTTTTTGACGATACGCACGAAACTATCAACAGTTCAAGGGGAAAGAACGAGCGAATGAAATGGGGTTTAACGTCCTACTGTTATGCACTTAACCTGAGCTAATTAAAGACGGGCATACGCCATACAGTGTGCTATGAGGGAAATTTTGCCCGGGCAGCGGCGCTACGGCCTACTATTATATCGAATTCCAACTGCCAGGGGATCTTTTACGTGCACTCCAATGTGGACACGGGACCACGGTTTTTCGTCCCATCCGAACGACTAGGCAGCTGTCCTTGTCAGACCCTCCTTCTACATCACTGACAAGGGGGAATCACGTCGGAAAATCGAGATAAACTTTCTCGGCCAATGCAGGGATCGAACACCCGACCTCCAGGCTAGCGAACAAGCGCCTCATCCACTTAGCCACCGTGATCCCCCATCAAGGGAAAGACAATGAGCTTAAATGAGATTCCCAAAATATACTTAATTTGATAGCATCCACTTTGACTGAAAGGCGGGCAACAAGGAATTAGTAGGCGTTTATTTTCGATAAACTCCAGAAAGTGGGATGTCCAGTGGGTAATAAATCAATCTATAGGACATGTCTGATATTTAAAACAATCTGTTTTAATAACGAAATTAATTTTAAAAGATTTTCGACAGCAACAAGTGGGCATGATACTTATAGTTTAAACTCTTGTATAAATAACGAAGCATGAACGGACGGTATATAACGGAATTAAAATAATGAAGCTTGCGTGCCAAATTAACTGTTTGGGTATTACAGGCGATTTAGCTAACACGAACGGTGATCTCGGCACTACAGATCGTCGAGTATTAGCGTACGTACGAGTGGGGTTGGTTGATCGACGCCGTATGATTGGTGTGTGTTTGAAGCAGGTACTTGTTCATTCATCGAACAATCATCCCATCGCCCTATCGATCTCACCGGATAACAATAACACAGTTGGTTGGCTGGCAAAACATCGCCAATATACTTATATCCATATATGTAATACATGTATAACACTCTAATGATTTCATTCACACTCTTCCTCTTTTCAGAACAAGTGGAATTTAGTCAAGGGATAAAAATATCGGAGGAATGACGGGCACATAATTCACGGAGGTGTCAGATTCTGTATCAAAAAAGGAGTGTAGGTTAACTAGAAAGTTGGAAACTTTTGCCGAAATCATCTTAAGTCTTCAATGAAATGCCCAACGGGAACGGGATCGCAGGATACAACTAGTTAGTTATCCGAGTGGATCGGGGAGAAGTGAGAGCAGTGTTATTTATTTAGCTAATTACGAGCGTTCTCTCCCCGGAGTATTATCTGTAATCCGTGAATATGGATGGCCTTGTTGACGGAGGTCTATCTGGTGACAGTCAACCAGTGTTGGCCATAACATCACAAGCGATAAACTTGACTCTCAACCTGCCACTTGCCAATAACCGGACTCCCGAGGTGGAAGAAAATCCGATGGTCTCCACAAGTTACATCGCAATTTTCTCAACTTTATTTTGTGTTGTGGGGTTCGTCGGAATTATCGGCAATCTCATGGTTATCTATATCATTCTAGCGGATCGCAAAATGCGGAAATCTGTGACAAATATGCTCATTCTGAACTTGGCCATCGCGGATTCAATAATCATGTTGTTTGGAGTTCCTGAAATCGTATTATTCATGCTCAATAGGGGCTGGCTGATGGGGTTGATTATGTGTAAGTTACAGAGAACCCTCCTCGTCTGTGGTCTGTATTCCTCAGTGTTAACTCTTGTTGCGGTCTGTGTTGAAAGGTAAGTTTTAATATTTTAGGTGTTATTTTTTAGGATGTTAAATTGTCAAGAGTGTTGTTGGGGGTTGGATGGCAGAATGGTTAGTACGTGCGCGCTATATCATAAGGTCTGTCATTGAGTCAACTTGCGTGGTCAGTATGTGCGCGCTATATTATAAGGTCTTTCATTGAGTCAACTGGCGTGGTTTCAATTTCTGGTTGTACGTGACAAGGAGTTGGGTCGCCTCTCCAATATCGTGGGTTTTCTCCGGGTCCTCGGGTTTCCACCCACTGCTAAAGAACCCTACGCTCAAGCGAATTTTTGAAATAAATTTGAACCACATGTTAGACCCGATGATCTAGATCTGTCTAAGACAGCTTTTTAGCATGTCGTTCAGGTGATACCGAAAATACAAGGTCCTGCGTACACGTTGGCGTACACGTAAAAAGAACCGTTGGCAGTTGGAATTCGATAGAAGGGTAGACTGTGGCGTCGCTGTCTGGAAACAATGTCCCTCGTGGCACACTGTATGGTGTATGCCCGCCATTATTATCCCAGTTGGTGTAGAAAAATAGGACGTTTTACTTTGAGAATGGGCTAAATCATTGCGCTAATAGCATAAGTTACGTACCGTGATCGTACAACCGGCGTAGTTCCTATATAGAGCTAATAAACTACTGGTTTACTATCGAGCACTAATTAATTAAGGTATCCCCCCATCTCTCTCTCTCTCTCTCTCTCTCTCTCGTTTCTCCTTGTATCCCTCTCTTTGTATCTCTCTCGGTGTCTCTCTCTCCATTATATAATTCAGGGTTATAAAACCTCAAACATGAAATGGACCACGAATTAACCATTTGAGATCAGTATTGATTTAGATGTAAATCTTGATTCCCAAGCCATCCTTGGTTTCTTTAACTGTAACTGATTAAAGGCAGGGACAAACTGGTATATTGATCACCTACGATAAATCGTAACAAAGGTCGTATATGATTTATCACGAAGGTTCTTGTTCTGCTGGGTTTCTAGTTAAATCCTACATAAATGGAACCGGTTTCTATACTTTCTACCTTGTTGGGAAGAGTCTGTTGTATACTTTAAGGCTTTCCCGTAAGCCAAAATAAAACACAAAATTAATGAAATGGGGTTTAACGTCCTACTTATCTTGTCCGACTGGGCTAATGAAGACGGGCTTATGCCATACATTTTGCTCGGGCAATGACACTACAGCCTACTCTTATATCGAATTCCAGCTGAACGATAAAACAGATTTCGGAAAATCGAACACGCGACCTCAAGGCCAGCGAGATACCACCTTACCACCTTGCTGTTCACCAGAAAGGATATGTCCTACGATTCCTCAAGATAAAACCCCACTGTGACCAGGTCCTAACTATTGCGCTGCCAGGGGTACAGTTCTTGCTGTAGTGCGACCAGGTCCTAACTATTGCGCTGCTGGGGTACAGACCTTGTGCTGGTGTGTCCAGGTCCTAACTATTGCGCTGCTGGGGGTAAAGTTCTTGTGCTAGTTTGACCAGGTCCTTACTATTACGCTGCTGGGGGTACACATTTTTTGCTAGTGTGACCAGGTCCTAACTATTGCGCTGCTGGGGGTACATAGCTTTTGCTAGTGTTACCAGATCCTAACTATTGCGCTGCTAGGGGGACAGATCTTGTGCTAGTGTGACCAGGTCCTAACTATTACGCTGCTGGGGGTATAGATCGTGTGCTAGTGTGACCAGGTCCTAACTATAGGGCTGCTAGGGGTACAGTTCTTGTTGTAGTGTGACCAGGTCCTAGCTATTGCGCTGCTCGGGGTACAGTTCTTGTGCTAGTGTATAGTACTCTGTTGAAATCGGTTAATTCGCGCCTGTTCTGCCAAAGGCATTCCATGGCAACGTCTGGATTCTAGACTAATTTCCTATGTCCAATATATTCCACGATGCCAAAAGTCCATCCGTAGACGGCACCGTTAGGTATGTGTCATCTAAGTTTTAGTAGCCATTACTCTCGTCCTGGTACCACTCTGGCGGTCAATTATTATGGTAGCCGTTACAATTACTAAAAGGAATGACACATTTGGGGCGCATCCAGAGGGATGGGGTTGGAGAGTCCAAAACCCACGCTCCGCAGCTACATAAAATAAAATGAATGCCTTGCATCAACTTGTCTGCGGTATCACTTCGGTGGAAGCGGACGTTAAATAATGCTATGCCACACACACCTTGCATTAATGAAATTAAATCACAATGTGATCCACCATCATTACAAAAATGTCTTTCTCTTTTAAAAAGCTCAATTTGCATGAATGCCTTTATAATTTAGAGACGATGATGACAGATTTCCTTAACAAGAACCTGGCAGAACGTGTTAATTAGCTCACAATATCAATTGTTTTTCTTTTGCAAATTGAATTCTCTAGCATGTTTGTGAATGATTAAGAAAATGAATGAATTTGCTGTAAGAATAAATAGATCAAAAAAATATTTACTTTTAAAATAAATATGTTTAGTACTGATTAGTTTAGACATACATAACAAAAAAACACAACACAACACAAGGTATATATAGATATAACTACTTCTCTATTATTTAATAACACAAGGTATATATGGAGAGAGAGAAATGGGGTTTAACGTCCACTCGACACAAACTAGATCATTTCGGGACTAACATACGGTTTAATTTTATTTCAATAATTCGCTTGCGTGTAGAGATCTTTAGCAGTGGGAGGAAACCGGGGGACTTAGAGAAAACCCACGAGACTGGAAAGACTACCCTACTCCTCGTCTCTAACCATCCAACCCCCCTAATGACAATAAATAATACAAATAATAGATAATTTTATAGTTTAAAATTTAGTTTTACTAGACTGTACTATACTGGGATCTGGAAGATTGGTTATATATATATATATATATATATATATAAATAAAATTAAAATATTAGGGCTCGGAACCAAAGCCGCAAGCCAGAGGTGGCCGGCCAGCTAGAGGTCGAAGCGTGGCACTCTAGACCACTAGGCCATCCCAACCCCCCAGATTGGTTATATAAAACCCGCGGTCTGTTACAACGAGTTTTTGGCATGCGTTGTGGGGAACTGTTAGTAACCCATTAGAAACACAAAAACCGATTGGTTAATCAAATATCTGTCGTAAGATCTAATGACTAGTTCTATCACCCATTACAATATGTATTTACATGACTACCCTTCCATCAATTTCCTATACCATTAATAATTTAAATATAAAATTGATATAGAAGACGATACTATTCTCCAAACAGTTATCACGTCGCTCAAAATGTTTTTTTTATGGATTTTAACACGATCGTCATGAATAATTTAAATATAAAAATTGATATTGTAGACATGCTATTCTCCAAACAGTCATTACTCTGTTTTTCTTTTTCTGCAAATTAAACTCTAAAGCAGGATGATTAAAGCCCCAATAACACTCTTATTGTAATTGAATAATATGTTCCAATCTTTATTCTGGTCCACAAATTGTACTATTTTACAATATTTCAATTAAAAAATGATACAAATTTCATCTTAACACACCTAATTTTAAAAATTGGAAAAATTCAACTACATGCTATAACATGGTTTGAAAAGCCTTACGTAAGCACTTTCAAATGCAACTTGGATTTAAACATATTTTGGAACCCTCTGGACAAGTAAGATAGGTTGTAATGGATAATTTACACAACAGGTAGGACACTTAAACATCTTGTAGTTAGAATAGGGCTATTTTTTCTTTTCTGGACTTGTCAAGCTAGCAAGAGTGTTATTGTCCCTTTAAGAAAGTAATGACTAAGTCATTTCACTGAAAATTTCAATATATCCCCCTTTTCATTATCAATACTTAAACTGTGATGGGAGAACCGTCAGTTCACTGAAGTGTCACTGGCGCCTGAAGGGGTTATAAGTGTTTTCGATAATTGGCCAAGTCGTTTATGCGAGAGGTCTATATTTGCGACTTTGAGTGAAAATACCTGTTTTAATATCCGTAATGTGCATATAATAACGACTTTCTATCACTACGCCAAGTTTACGTTCCTCGTCTTATGTGTTCTCTAATCTTACATCGAAAATCTTGTGAACGCCATAGATCCAACAATCGTTGCAAACAGATTTTTCTTACATTTGATGTGAAGCATTTGTTTCGGCCACGAAAGGGCGAGCGACCTTTCATTCTTGAAGTACACAGCTCCTTTTTCCGAAAATCTTGTGAACGCGATAGATCCTAGTATTGCAAACATATTTTTCTCACATTTGGTTTGATTCATTTGGTCCATGAGAGGACGAGCCTTGTCGAACTCAAACTTTCTGGGATCTAATTGCGCTCTTGAAGTATGGCAGCTTTTCCGAAAACCTTAAGAACAAGATAGAGACTGTTTTTAATTTGGACGTGGAGTATTGGAATGCACGAACCCTATACTGAGTTTCAACATACCGACTTGTACACCCTTTCCGAAAACATTGTGAACGTGATAGAGGTTAACGTTTTTATTCATCTTTATCAGATGTAGATGTTCGGCCTTGTAGGAATTCCACCCGATACCCAGTCGATACTTACCCAAATACCCACCCAATACCAACCCAAAACCACCCAAAACCACCCAATACTAACCAAACGTCACCCAATACCAACCCAATATCACCCAATAACAGCCCAATATCACCCAATACTCACCCAACACCGCTAAATAGTACTCAATATTACCCAATACTAACCCAATACCACCAAATACCACCCAATACTACCACAATACCATCCAATACTACCCAATACCACCCAATACCACCACAATACCACCCAAAACTAACCAGTACCGCCCAGTACCACCAAATACCACCCAATACTACCCAATACCACCCAATACCACCACAATACCACCCAATACCACCCAGTACCACCCAGTACCACCAAATACACCCAATACCACCCAATATCAACCAATACCACCAAAATACCATCATATACCACCCGATACCACCACAATACCAACCAATACCAGCCAATACCAACCAATACCACCACAATAATCAGCAAATACCACCCAGTACCACCACAGTACCACCCAGTACCACCAAATACCACCCAATACTACCCAATATCAACCAATACCACCACAATATCACCATATACCACCCGATACCACCACAATATCAACCAATACTCACCAAATTCCACCAAATACTACCCTATACCCCAATAATCAGCAAATACCACCCTGTACTCAACGAATAACACCCAATATCACTAAATACTACCCTGTACTCAACGAATAACACCCAATATCACTAAATACCACCTTGTACTCAACGAATAACACCCAATATCACTAAATACCACCCTGTACTCAACGAATAACACCCAATTTCACTAAATACTACCCTGTCAAGGGATCTTTTACGTGCATTCAAAAATGAACACAAGACATCGGTTTTTGGAACCATCTGAGCAGCTAAACCGAGTCACTTGCCTAGAGAAAGGAAGAAATGGTTTGGTACTATAATATCATAAGATCAAATAGAAACTGGATATTTAAATAATTATTTTGTGAATCTCTTGAATCCTAGATAAAAGTGCGTTATAAGGGGGGGGGGGCGAATGGTTAGCACGTGCGTTCTTAATCATACGGCCTGTCATTCAGTCAACTGGCGTGGTTTCGAATCACGGGTTGTAAGTTGCAAGGCGTAGGCTCACCTGTTCAACCTCGTGGGTTTTCTCCGGGTCCTCCGGTTTTCTCCCACTGCTAAAGACCTCCACGCGCACGCGAATTATTGAAATAAAATTTAACCATATGTTAGTCCCGAAATGATCTAGTTTATTTCGAGTAGACGTTAAATCCCATCCTCTCTCTCTTTCTTCTCTCTGTCTTTCTTCTCTCTCTCTCTCTCTCTGTCTTTCTTCTCTCTCTCTCTCTCTACGCCATTGATGATTTATAGGGAGAGTAAACATCTAATTCTATGACACCAACACTGTCCGAGATTCCCCCGGGACTATTAAGCCTTATCAACTACTCAACCTGTCGTGTTACGGTGATAATAGTTTTACTGACCTTGTTGCTATTTGTCTCGAGGTACAGTACCGCTTCCCGCCTTTTTCCTTCGTCTTCTGTAATTAAATACACTATTACAGACCTAATTATATGGCTAGACGAGCCGTCTTTACCAAAGGTCTTCAATAGAATTAAAGTTAACCACAAGAACAGCATCAGTAAATCGAAATGAAGTTAGGATTTGACGAGCGGTCAAAGTTGTTCGTATAAAAGTAGTCTGCTTGCTGTGTCTGTTATCGCGAGAGGGAGAGAGAGAGAGAGAGAGAGAGAGAGAGAGGGGGCGAGAGAGAGGGGGAGGGAGAGCGAGAGAGAGAGAGAGAGCTTACCGTCGACTCGACACAAACTTGGTCATTTTCAATAGTTCACTTGCGTGTTTGGGACTTTAGAGTAGGGGAAACAAGAGGATCGAGAGAAACCCTACGAGGTTTAACAGACATTCTCGTCCTTGTCACGTACAAGCAGAGAGAGAGAGAAGTGGGGTTTAAAGTCCACACAACACAACTAGGTCATTTCGGAACTAACATATGTTTTTTCAATAATTCGCTTGCGCGTAGGGGTCTTTAGCAGTTGGAGGAAACCGGAGTGCCCGGAGGAAACCCATGAGGTTAAGAAAGCGCCCCTATCTCCATGCCACATACGCTCACACCAGAGGTGACCTGCCAGCTAAAGGTCGAAGCGCGACACTCTAGACCACTAGCCCCCCCCCCCCGTACAAGCAGGGATCGATACCACAACGCTAGGACAAAATGAAAGAGAGAGAAAGAGAGATGGTAATCTTGAGGCTGTTTTACGCCGAGTTCAGGTCTCAATTATTAAAAGAAGGCACCATCAAAGAAATTGGTGGTTAATTTGTGAGATGAAGTACCCCCTCCTGGCAAAAGTAATCTCTTCGGAAAGAATTATACTTTGTCGGTGGCAGTACTTGACCGAATTGCTTCAGCGACATTCGGAAATATACAGAACACCATTCTATGGAATACAATCACTAGTTTGTGACTGAACAAAGTTTATTGTTCTGTGAAAAAGAAAATCCTGGTGGTACTGTCGTTCAGTAATTGTAGTCTATAGCACTATAAAACCTATAACGGTAAATCTCTTTGATCTATGAGGTTTGTTCTTTGTCTAGAATGACTTGGGGTCTGAAAGTCAGGGCGGCTTTGAATATATACAAGGATTATTCTTCTGAAAGTTTTTCTTTAAACTTGTAACGAGTTAATCTGCCCTGGTTTTATTTTCAATAACGAAGCATTATAGAAGGTTTTTTCTTACTGGAATTCTGGGATATTCTCTTTTTACTACATGTCAACATAGACCTGGAATTAATGATTTTAATATTAATATAAGTCATCAAATATATAAAATCAACGATTCATTAAAATAATATCTTACATATTAATTATATATACCTAATCCATAAGGGGGGAGTATATGACGAATGGTTAGCGCGTGCGTGCTGTATCATAAATTCATTGTCTAAATTTAATGCTAGGAAGGGAATCGGGGTCTGTCGACGTTTTCCGGATGTCTTCCGAACGACGCCATTTTAAAAACTTCTTTCTAAAAGCGGGAAATCTTCCTTTTAGTTAACCGGCCCAGGTACCGTAGTCCGGCGAGGTTTGCCGGATGCGACTGTACTGTCACAGTCGGTGTGAGAGAGAGAGAGAGAAATGGGGTTTAACGTCCACTCAACACAACTAACATATGGTTTAATTTTATTTCAATAATTCGCTTGCAGTGGGAGGAACCGTTGTGCCCGGAGAAAACCAACGAGGTTGAGAAGGCGCCCCTATCTCCATACCACATACGCTCACACCAGGACTCAAAACCACATCCGCAAGCCAGAGGTGGCCAGCCAGCTAGAGGTCAAAGCGCGACACTCTAGACCACTAGATGTGGAATTATTACACTATGTGTTGAAAATGTTATAATTAGCGCTAGCATTGCAGGTTGGAACTGGAATCAAGTTTAATAAATTTAGTTAGCCAGCTCTTATTTAATATAAATTATTATATATGTATAAATAGCCTGACTACATAGATATGTATCATTAAATTGAAAACGTGACCCGTATGTGTTACCAAACGTCGTTATTAAATAATAGAGAGAGAGAAAGAGAGGGGGGAGAGAGAGAGAATTGGGTTTAACGTCCACTCGACACAAACTAGGTTATTTTGGGACTAACGTATGGTTTACAATCTCCATGTCACATACGATCACACCAGGGCTCGAAACCACAGCTGCAAGCCAGCGGTGACCGGTCAGTTAAATCTCGAAGCGCGGCACTCTAGACCACTAGGCAAACCCCCCCTCCCATTAAATAAAAGAGAAGTAGTTATATTCCATATATTATACCTTGTGTTGTGTTTTGTTATGAATATTTAACCGCGCTAAATCTGCCTATTGCAGGTCTTTCTTTAGGCCTGAAATATTTTCTAAAGTATTAGTTACACAGGAATTAATTTATCCAGACCCTAATCAACTCTCGATGTCAACGCTAGCGTGCGATACTTACTCGATTTATATCCGGTTTGCTGCTCCACTTTCATTCATGATTTAATCATGAACTGGATAATTGAGACTATGTTGGGTTTTTTTTGTCGTACCGACTTTGGTAGTGATGATCAAGGACGAGAAAAGACCCCAAATTCAACTGCTCATATCTCTGTTAAGGATGGATCAATTTGACTAGTATGTTCAGCAAATTCCCTTTGCATTATCTTTGTTTTTTTAAAAAACAAAACAAAAAAACTATTATAGTGAGAACTCACAACTCATCGAATCTTCCATAATGTATCTTTAAATATACCAACGTGTTTAGGACCGTTCTTGTAGCTAGGTCAACCTCGTGGGTTTCCTCCGGGTTCTCCGCTTTCCTCCCACGACTAAAGACTCCTACGCGCAAGCGAATTATTGAAATAAAATTTAACCATATGTTAGTCCCGAAATGACCTAGTTGTGTTGGGTGGACGTTTCTTTTTTCTCCCTTGTAGCTAGGCCTAACTCGATATATATATGGGGGGGGGGCTGAATGGTTAGCGTGCGCGCGGTATAACATAACGCCTGCCATTGAGTCACCAGCGTGGTTGCGAATCCCCGGTAGTACGTTGCAAGGACTAGGGTCGCCTGCCAAACTTCGTGGGTTTTCTACGGGTCATCCGGTTTACTCCCACTGCTAAAGACCCCTACGCGCAAGCAAATTATTGAAATAAAATTAAACCATATGCTAGTCCCGAAATGACCTAGTTGTGTTGGGTGGACGTTACACCCCATTTCTCTCTCTCTCTCTCTCACGATATATATACACCTTCTCGTCGTCGTCGTTCCTGGGGTTTAACGTCCACTTCCACCTTGTGTGATATAGTAGACATAGACACGGTGGCTAAGTGGATAAGGCGGTGGTTCGATAGCTTAGAGGTCGGGTGTTCGATCCCTGCATTGACCGAGAAAGTTCATCTCGATTTTCCGACGTGATTTCCCCTTGTCAGTGATGCAGAAGGAGGACCTGGCAAGGACAGCTGCCTAGTCGTTCGGGTGGGACGAAAAACCGAGGTCCCGTGTTCACATTGGAGTGCACGTAAAAGATCCCTTGGCAGTTGGAATTCGATATAAGAGTAGGCCGTAGCGCCGCTGCCCGGGCAAAATTTCCCTCATAGCACACTGTATGGCGTATGCCCGTCTTCAATTAGCTCTGGTTAAGTGCATAACTGTAGGACGTTAAACCCCATTTCATTCAGACAAGGACACCTTCTCATTGGCACGCACTTAAAGTACGAATGATTGACAGGACAACATGTGAAACACCCAACAGTGTCAACAGTGTAATAATACATAAAGATTTACGCCATTCGTTAATTAGATTCGTCTATATGATTATGTCTGTATTAGGTGAAGAACCATTGGTTTCTCTCCGTGCATGTCAAACACGTGACAGATGTTGATAAGTCAACGCCATCACGCTTATTGTTAACGCGATAGGGATTGACATGTTGTCCTCGTTAGGCAAATATGCATGGTGAATAATAATTTCTTGAAAGGAAATGAAATGAGGTTTAACGTCCCATGTTTCTACGCTGACTTAGCTATGAAATAAAATTAAAGGGCCAATCCCGATAATATTTTTGGGGAATAAAACTACTTAATTTTGTGTTAAAATCCCCGAAATCCTCTTTCTTAGAACCGAGCAACTAACACAATATATTATTATGTGATACGTTTTCAAACATTTTATACCCGTCAGTCTTTATCTGGAAATGCAGACTGGTGCCCCACGCTGTATTATACAGTGTCTGCATAAAACCAGACTTTTATTTTATAAAATAAACCCATGTAGGTGAAATTAAAATATAATTGACCTGAAATCTTAAAAGGGTTACGCAGACTTTTAATTATGAGACTCTGTTCAAATCGGGATAGTCCCTTTAAATAAAAAAGGTTTAACGTCCCACTGCTATGCTCTTAATGAAGACGGGCATACGCCATACAGTGTGCTATGGGGGATCTTTGGCCCGGACTGTTTAAACTATTATAATGCGAACTGCCAATTCTTTATCTAATCTCCCATCTCCCAAAATCAAATTACCAACGCTAGATAATCTGTCGGCCTAAATACAATCGGATTTTAAACCGTCCGGTCATCTCTCTCGGTGTGCACGTAAAAGATCGGCAATTCGGTATTCATTTAAAAGGGCTGACGGGTGTCCGAATGGTTAACGCGTGCGCGTTTTATCAGAATGTCTGCCGTGGAGTCATATGGCCACAGGTCACTGATTTTTTCCCCATTGACTCTAATGTTAATTCTCGTCTCCTAGACCGGCTCTAACTTTTTCCCAAAATTTTCGTTGGGTAAAACGCTTTTTGCAACAGATGGAGCAACATGTGGCAAATAATTGCCCAAAAGCATGTATAAGGTTGACCATGAAAAAATTGAGATACACAAGCTGGAAATATGGACAAGAAAACATGCAATTTCCGGCCCTTCATTTCAACGTAACCAACCTCACAACTCTTGTATCATTCCGCCTCAAAATCATGAATATTCACTAAAACTTGGCAGAAAATGTATTTTCAAAACCTTTTCTTCGATTCTTCACCAAAAAGTCAACAAAAATCGCCATGCAAAAGGGAGAAAAAGAGAAAGAGAGAGAGAGAGAGACTAAATATGGCATCGTTACGATTCTCCGCTTGTACGCGACAAGGAGTATTGTCGCTTGCCCAATCTTGTGGATTTTCCCAGGGCCCTGCCGTTTCCTCGCATTGCTATACAAAGATCCCTATGCGCAAGCAAAATATTGTAATAAAATTTAACCATGTGTTAGTCACGAAGCGGCCTGGTTTGTGTCGAGTAAAAGGTTACCTTTAATACAAAATGAACTGTTCTTTGAAAATAAAAAAAAGTTCCGGCCATCTAGAGGTGGAAGCGCGGCACTCTAGACCATTAGGCAATCCCAACCCCCACGAGGAATCAAAATCACTCGACTGACTCAATAACAGAAAGTATGATCTAACTAACCCGCGTTAGAACCCCTCCCACCAACCCCACCCCACCCAGCAACTATATTTCATCCTTAGTGAAAAATCTGGGAGTGATTCTTGATCCAGCATCTAGTAGTTCTATGAATAAACAGGTTGATGGCGTATGTTGAAAATATGTCCTCCGTCTCCGCAATATATTAATTTCATCCGAAATCTACTTACTTCTGTCACGGCAACACTAGTCCGTTCTCTTGTATTTTTCCGTTTGGACTACTGAAATAGTTTACTGTCCGGAATTAATAATACACCAATATATGCAGTACATACAAAAAAAGGCAGCTCGGATTGTAACACGAACTCCCTTGAGAGACAGTATCACCCCTGTACTTGAAGCGAGAATTTTATATTTTCTAAGAAAGTCAAGACATAATTATTTCTGTCTTTTGCTCAATGTGTTATCAACTATTATACGACCATGGGCATTATTTCCCACTCTTAAATCATTGGAACAGGAAATAACAACATAATTACCTCCTTTGTCCCATTGCCTCCATGCATTAGCTTCCTTCAAACGTTGGAATTTGAAGTTAAAAATGACATTTTTGCCAATTTATCAGCTGGCAGTAGTGAATTATAGGATTATTCTTTAACACAGTAGGACTGTTTGTGCATACCATCTATTTAAGGCTTTATTTTAATAATTTTAAAAAATATAATTTAAAAATATGAAATTGTAGCTTAAATCACCTCACTGGCTTTCAATGGAAGAAATGATCGACTGTAAATTGACGGCTCTCGATGCGTATACTGTAAAATGTCATCTTATCTAAAAGAACTTGTGGTACCTCGAAGATCAAGTACTAAGAAAAAACTTGTTGTCCTAAAATATAAAAACTAAGCTCCTTTAGGTCTCGCTCATTTAGTGTTGTTGCTGCCAATTTGTGGAACTCGCTACCTGAAAATCTTCGATCCAGTCCATCATTATACTCTTTTAAATCCAGATCGAATACTTATTTTAGAAATATTTGCAGGAGTAAATGTTTTTTATATCGCTATATGAGCACGACTTTTAGCGCGATATGAATTATAATCGGCTTTTAATTTTATCCTCAGTACAAGAGTCTGTGGTTTCGGGTGGCATTTGTAAGGAACAAAGACAAAAATATCAAGGGGGAGAAGGGAGGGCATTGTCACCCGAGTTGCGGCAAAATCTCAGTTGACTTTTCTAGAGGCATTTTTCGTGAGGAATCCGAATCTGGTAGGTAATAAGCCAAGTGAGGCGGCGTTTCCGAGGTAATCGAGGTCAATGATCACGGAAGGCTAACTAACGAAAGAAGCGTATAGAATTCAAAATTTGTCCAGAAAAGAGCCGAAAATCATTGATTTTGCCCCCACTCGGGTGACAATGCCCCCCCCCCCTTCTCCCTCTGTTCTATAATTAGTAATGGTGCATTCACAAACGACAAGTATCGCAATATATTCCAATACGATTTTGTTGGCCGCAATTCACGGGTGGGAGGATTTACCCAATACTACCCAATACCACCCAATAACACCCCAATATCACCACATACTACCCAATACTACCCAACACTGCAAGATAATGATGCAAAATAGACATATCATTGGTCGCCCTACCTTTAACTTTATATCACTGCCTTTAACTTTATATCACTGCCTTTAACTTTATATCATTGCCTTTAACTTTATATCATTTGGTCGCCCTACCTTTAACTTTACATCATTTAGTCGCCCTACCTTTAACTTTACATCATTTAGTCGCCCTACCTTTATCTTTATATCATTTAGTCGCCCTACCTTTAACTTTATATCATTTGGTCGCCCTACCTTTAACTTTACATCATTTAGTCGCCCTACCTTTATCTTTATATCATTTAGTCGCCCTAACTTTAACTTTATATCATTTGGTCGCCCTACCTTTAACTTTACATCATTTAGTCGCCCTACCTTTAACTTTATATCATTGCCTTTAACTTTATATCATTTGGTCGCCCTACCTTTAACTTTATATCATTTGGTCGCCCTACCTTTAACTTTATATCATTTCGTCGCCCTGCCTTTAACATATTATTAACCCATGAAATTGAATGAATTATTGTAAACTTAATTTTTCTACGACTTTATTATATTTCCCCGGGGGTGACGAGGACATCGGAATTGACATTAGTCACACTTTCACGATTCATAAATACAAATACTCAAGAAGCAATAATAACTAATCTATATTTTTACAATTTTATGGGAAATTACTCGACTTTCATCAACCGAGGACCTTCATTATTCACACTTTCACGATTTATAATTAAAAAGATTCATCACAAATAGCCTGTAATTTCTAATCAATTATGTTCGGTGAAATACGTGAACAGCCCAAATTGAACGACAATCGTTTACGTCTGCTTACTGCATTCATCTTGCTTTTTAATTATTATTTTTGTCGTTTGTGAATCCGCCATTACTAATTGTTTTCTCGGAGGTTTTGTTCTTCTGTTTTCATTACAAATATTGGATCATGTTACCCTTTTATTTTCACTGCGAGATAGTAACATCAATATTGATTGAAATGGACCAGTTTAAATTATAACTCGTGTTTTTAATTTTAAATATTATCAAAAATATTGAGTTAGCGGTTTAGCTCATTTAAAGCCCCAATACCTCTCTTGTTGTAACTGAATAATATGTTCCAATCTTTATTCTGGTCAACAATTTGTACTATTTTACAATATTTCAATTAAAAAATGATACAAATTTCATCTTAACACACCTAATTTTAAAAATTGGAAAAGTTCAACTACATGCCGTAACATGGCTTGAAAAGCCTTACGTAAGCACTTTCAAATGCAACTTGGATTTAAACATATTTTCGAACCCTCTGGACAAGTAAGATAGGTTGTAATGGATAATTTACACAACAGGTAGGACACTTAAACATCTTGTAGTTAGAATAAGGCTAATTTTTATTTTCTGGACCTGTCAAGCCAGCAAGAGTGTTATTGTCCCTTTAAACAACTGCTTTTATATCGATTTGGATACAAAATGGCGGCAACTTCTGTTAAAGATAATAGAGACGGTATCGTAATCAAAATATAAATGAATACCGTTTTCAATGGACAATACGATGGTATGTCAACTCCTATATAAGATGGACAGACAATACGACGAAGGCTGGCTGAAAGGTTCTAATATTCGAGACCAAAAGAAAGACCTACAATAGACAGAGAGAGAAATGGGTTTAAACTTCCACTCGACACAAACTAGGTCATTTCGGGACTAACAATACATATGGTACAATTTTATTTCAATAATTCGCTTATGCGTAGGGGTCTTTAGCAGTGGGAGGAAACCGAGGAAAACACACGAGGTTTGACAGGCGACTCTACCCCTTGTCACGTACAGCCGGGGAATCGAAACCACACCAGTTGACCCAATGACAGACCTAATGATACAGCGCACATGCGCTAACTGTTTGGTCATCCATTAAAAGATAAGCTTACTCTTCCGGACACCTGTTACCACTGTTTTTCGCGTATTTTGTACACGGTGAACAGTCCATTTGCTGATTACACTATTATGACGTTACCGGTTTTTTAAGGACTCCGGATTTTGTGAAATAATTTGGATTGTCCGTATTTGGTTTTTATTTTATTTTTTAGATAAAATACAGATCAATATTTCGTTTCGTTTTTTTTGATACTATCGACGGCCTACACAACATAAAGATCTGACCGGATCTAGTGGAAGGTCGCCTCAGAGGTTATACGAGCGACCTATGATGTCAAATATTGATTAATTTTATTCATCAGCGCTGACGTTTCTAGTGGTTTACCCACTGTTGCAGCTTGAGCGATATATTTCGAATACACCGTTTAATTAAAGCAAGTACAACCAGTAAGAGTTACTTGCCCGTGTGGGAGAGTGACTTCCCTTGACCTGGAGCACATGGAAGAAGACGGAGGGAAAAATATGTACACAGATCCACTCAAAACACCGAGAAAAACTTTTTAATATTTAAACTCAGTTGTGAATAATATGTGAAACTAACTACTTGAGTGCACAGTTCGCGAATATCCTCAAGCTACAACTGAAACCAGTCTTTCCCGGTAGAAATATTAAACTTCAAATCAGTACACATTAGTCCTCTTTATTATTCATGCATAAACATTCGGCTTTTATCCACTATCTCAACATATTCTCCCCTCCCCAATCCTCATACGCATAATATAAGTTTGGTCCACAATGCTCAACCAATCTTCGACTTCTGTCCCGTGAGACGGAAACAGTGTTTTTCTCGTTAATCGACAGTGTTTTCCCGTATTTCCACTATATATACGCAAAGTTTTTGAATACACAATCCCCTGTCCACAAAGTTTGTTTAATACAAATATATACACAATACACATATGCCTAGTTCTCAATTCATTATTATTAGCTATAGAATTTTATAATTTAAACAATGTCAAACCCACCTTCACAAATCCATTCAGATCATTATGCATGGTCAGACCCACCAAATTTATATTTAGAACAATTGTTCAATAATAGCCAACACAATTCTCAAAGCCAAGGATCAGGTAGAAGTCTAAGTAGCAATCAAAAACTCATGTTAAAAACAGAATTAGCCTTATTAAAGGTACAACAATTAGAACAAGAATATGATATATCACAACAAGAATTTGATATATCACAGCGTTTGGCAGAAATTGAAACTAAAAGAAAAACTCTTGCAGCTAAACACATAGTGGAACAGGCCAGATTAACTGCACAACTTTTACAAAAATGCACAAATGACGTCATGCCTAATGATAAACCACCACCAGTATTGACTCCACAAAATCCACAGGCTACAAATACCAGAGTAAATGAATGGATATCACAAAATCTCTTTTTAGACGCACAACAAAATACTAATATTAAGAATAATAATCAACCACCTAATTTAATTCCACAACAAAATGTAACCAATACTTCAAGCCAGGTACACACTAATCCACAAATCACAATGGCAAATCCACAAAGCAATGTAAATCCACATGCCACCATGAACCATCCACAAAACACAAGTACAAGTCCCGTACACACTAACTCACAAATCGCAATGGCAAATCCACAAAGCAATGTAAATCCACATGCCACCATGAACCATCCACAAAACACAAGTACCGTACACACTAATCCACAAATCGCAATGGCAAATCCACAAAGCAATGTAAATCCACATGCCACCATGAACAATACACAAAACACAAGTACAAGTCCCGTACACACTAACTCACAAATCGCAATGGCAAATCCACAGAGCAATGTAAATCCACATGCCACCATGAATAATCCACAAAACACAAGTACAAGTCCCATTATAATTACACATGGGCCTACCCTCAATCCACAAGCTCCCGAGCTCACACAGACTAATTATCCTCTACTAGAATACAACTATTCACCACTGATACAGCCTAACTCTACACAGCCTAATGCACGTACTTCTTTAGTTGGATCCGTTAAATCTCATAAAACAGACATTTCTATAAATAAATCCATGGATGCATGGATTTCAGAATTAATTGAAGGCCAAGAAACCTGTTTACCCACTACACAAAAAATTGATGCCAATAACCAATTATTAAAAACATTAGTCAAATTAGAGTCTGAAAGGGATCTCCCTAAAATTGAAATTCCTATATTTAGTGGTTCCGCTCTTATGTGGCCCCGATTTATTGAACAATATTATTGGCAGGTGCATATACGGCCTGAAATAAATGACGCAAGGCGATTAGACCTCTTGATGTCTCATTTAAGGGGTGAAGCCAGAATTCTTGTCCAGGGTTTAAGCTATACTGGTAGAAACTATGCATTAATATTAAAGGAGCTTAAAGCAGCCTTTGGTCATAAAATTAAAGTATCCCGCCTACACATTGATAAATTGACCATAGGCCCAATTATTCCCAGTCGAGATAGTCATGCACTTAGAAATTTTTACATTGTTGTTAGAGACACTGTCAATAGTCTACAGCAATTAGGCTACACCACTGAACTATATAGTAGTGATGCAGTTATTAGGACTTCAAAACGCTTACCTTCAGACAAATTAGGTAAATGGAACGAATTTACACGCAAAATTATGCAAGACAGGGAACCCAATTTACTTGATTTGTTATCATGGTTGAAAAAACTGGTTGAAACTGATATGAACCCATATGCTATTGAGCGGTCAATGCCTAAATATGACAGACATTCTCAATCTCAACCTTCTCCAAGGCCCAGAACTATTTCAAATACTCGTAAAGCCCCAGATACACATTCTAACAATCAACCAAGCCTATCTGGTCCACCCAAAGCCCCATGTCCTCTTTGTAATGAAGCGCACTATATATATCGCTGTACATACTATCTAAACAAGCCTGTCTCAGAGCGTAGGCAAATAGTCACAGACCATAAATTATGTAATAATTGTCTAAAGCCATATCACACCCCAGATAGTTGCTATTCGGCTATTAGATGTAGGGAACCTGGTTGTGAACTAAAGCATCATTCCACTTTACACCAAACACACCATAAGGCCCCGTTTCCACAACACACACAATATCCCCATTCCACTAATCCACGAACACAAAGTCAACATCGTAATGAAGCTCAATCCACATTAAATCCTCAAGCACAATCATTTTCGCAAACTCGACCTAAAGCCCCATTCACACCAAACTTCCAATCGCAAAGTACACCAAACTTCCAGTCGCAAGGTACTAATCAAACTCAACCTCAAGCCTCGTTCACACACAATACAAGATATCAATCACAACCATCCACTAGTCAACACCAAACGCAATTAACGTCTCATACTCAAGCCCCAAACCAACCACAGAACTCTGGTACAATTAACGCAATATATAACAAGAGCAATAATGTTTACTTCCAAATTGCTAAAGTGAACGTTTACGGACCAAATGGTGTCTACACTACTACATATGCAATGCTCGATACCGCAAGTGAACTAACCTTAATACAAGACTCTTTAGCCAATCAACTTGGTATTAAAGGTAAAAGCAAACCATTAACTCTATGCACTGTAGTAGGCACAAAGTCATACCCCTCATCAATGGTAAATATGTCTTTGAAATCAGCTGATCAACAGAATTCTACTCATCTAAATGTGACTGGTGCATGGATAGTTTCACTTGGCGCATTTCAATGTCCTCCTCAATACGTTGATCCTGAATGGAAACATACACAAGACCTCCACCTTTCGAACATTGACCCAGATCAAGTTCAGATATTAATTGGTGCCAATTTCCCCCAAGCACATGTACAACTGGAAATACGACATGGTTTACAAGGTCAACCAATGGCTGTGCGCACTCCACTAGGCTGGACCCTCATGGGGGTGGCTAACTCAAATCCAGAAGATCATTCATACTCCTTGAACCTAATTACACAGCCGATTATTAGTTTAGATACCCAGTTAGAATCTTTTTGGAAAACAGAAAGTTTCGGAACTATGTTTAATGATCAAACCTCTCTGTCTGTCGAAGACAGGAAATCTCTGCGCATGTTAGAAGACAGTACTCATCTTTTAAAGGGACACTACAGCATTGGTATGTTATGGAGAAATGATCCAGTCTTACCCAATAACCACAGCATGGCGCAACGCAGATTTAATCATCTTTGCAAAAAGCTTGGCAAAGATAAAACTTTATCCGATCTTTATTCAGAAACAATGAATGGTTACATAAATAAAGGCTATGCTAGAAAACTCACTCCTATTGAAGCTAGCAATACTTCTAAACGCACTTGGACAATTCCTCACCATGGTGTAATTAATCCTCACAAACCTGGAAAGATCCGACCTGTTTTCGATGCAGCAGCTACCTACTCAAACACATCACTCAATGATAATCTCATGACAGGCCCTGACCTACTAAATAATCTCTTTGGTGTGTTACAACGTTTTCGCCTATTCTCAGTAGCACTAGTGGCCGACGTAGAAGCTATGTTTCACCAAGTGCGCGTTTCCCCCGATGACACTGACTCTTTACGCTTCTTATGGAAAGAAAACCTCTCATCACCTGGCCCACCACAAATCTACAAAATGCTCGTTCACATATTTGGTGCGGCTGATTCGCCCGCTTGTGCACATTACGCACTGAAACGCACTGCTCTTGATAATGAAGACAAATTTAATGTATCAACTATAAACACTATTCTCTCAAACTTCTATGTAGATGACCTACTAAAATCAGTCGAATCGCCTGCCGAAGCTTTACACCTATACTCAGAGTTGACAGAACTACTTCAATGTGGTGGTTTTCACTTACATAAATTTATGTCTAATAAAGTAGAAGTTTTAAGTGGAATTCCTGAAACAGAAAGAGTAATACACACGTCTGATCTTAATTTAGACGACTTACCTATTCAACGAACGCTCGGTCTACGATGGAATGTCTTGGAGGATACATTTATATATAATCCACAGTTTGAACCCAACTCGCCTACAAAAAGAAACATCGTGAGCACAATTTCTTCTATATTTGACCCATTAGGATTCTTAAGTCCTGTTATTATTCAAGCAAAATGCTTGGTTCAAGACATTTGGAGATCTAAAACCGATTGGGACGAAATTCTACCTACTGATCTTATCAAAAGATGGAACTCATGGTTGGCGCAATTAGAAGATTTAAAACACTTCAAACTTCCTCGTCATCATGCTGAATTCTCAACAAACTGCACGGAGGTACAAATCCACATATTCTCTGATGCGTCTGAAAAGGCCTTTGGAGCTGTTGCCTATCTACGTTATCATACAGGTTTCAAAATCACATGCTCTCTACTTGCATCTAAAACAAGAGTTTCACCAATAAAGCCAAGTTTGTCTATACCGCGACTTGAATTACAAGCTGCAGTGATAGCGATACGATTATGGAATCTTCTCAAAAACGAACTACACGTTCCCCTTAATGGTGTCTACTTTTGGACAGATTCAACCACGGTACTCCAATATATTAATAATTCCACAAAAAGATTTAAACCTTTCGTCAGCAATAGAATAGCTGAAATCCACGAATCAACATTACCTTCACAATGGTACTATGTAGAAACTTCGCACAACCCAGCAGACATCTGTTCCCGAGGATTACCCGCATCATCTCTTACTCTCGATCATCTTTGGTTCACAGGTCCATCATACCTACACAGAACTGAAGATCTTTGGCCATGTCATAACATTCCTACAGTGGAAATACCTCTTACCGATCCAGAAATCAAAGGTTCTCAACAATCAACTGTAAATAATACCAGAAGACTCGATTATCCTCATTTAATCGACAGTAATCAACATATTCAAACCTTTAAAATCGGGCAATTACTAGAACTCAACCCTTTAAACTTTTCAACCTGGAAACGACTTTCAACAAAATCAGCATGGGTTCTTAGAGCCGTACGAAATTTCCTTGCACCAATTAAAAGATTTAATATTCAACCTATGCGCACAAAGGAAATTACGTCTGAAGAACTAACCGATGTGTCAATTTGCTGGTCACGATATGCTCAACTAGAGTCTTACTCAGATGAAATCAACGCCCTTCGAAGAAATGAAACCATAGATGAAAAAAGTACGCTTCTACCACTTACTCCCTTTTATGATGGCGTATGTTTGAGAGTTGGTGGTCGTCTTCGCAAAGCTAATATACCTCATAACGCAAAACACCAGATTATATTACCGCCTAAACATCATATCACCCACCTACTAGTTGAAGATAGTCATCGTAGTATTGCACATCGTGGACCTGATCACATAATAACTAAAGTTCGTCAAGAATATTGGCCGGTTAACCTTGGAAGATTAGCAAAGAATACTTTCCAGAAATGTCTCTACTGTCGTAAACAACGAATAAAACCTCAAGTTCCCCTTATGGCCGATTTACCCTCTGCTCGAACTGATATTTCCTCTGGTGCTTTCTACCATACAGGATTAGATTACTTTGGTCCCCTTAACACAAAATATCGCCGCAGCACAGTAAAACGCTGGGGATGTATCTTTACGTGTATGACTACACGTGCTGTCCACCTAGAACTTGCTGACTCATTAGAAACTGACGATTTCCTACTGGTACTAAGAAGATTCATCGGTCGTCGCGGTCAACCACAACACATTTATAGCGACAATGGTACGAACTTCATTGGAGCGGACAATGAACTGAAAGCTGCTCTGAAGAATCTACAACAAAGTCAAATCCACAACTTTTTAGCCCCACAAGCTATACACTGGCACTTTAATCCACCAAGCGCTCCACATTTTGGAGGAGTCTGGGAAAGACTCGTTAGATCTACAAAAACTGCTCTCAAAGCAGTCCTCACAAATCAGACTGTTACAGATTCCGTCCTCAGAACAACTTTAGTAGAAGTTGAGTCTATCCTAAACAGCCGTCCTCTTACCCACAACAGCTCTTCTCCTGATGATTATGAAGCACTAACCCCTAACCACTTTCTCATTGGCCGTACACAGTTTAACCTCTCTCCAGATATTATCCACGAAAAAGAAGTTAATAGCAGAAAACTCTGGAGACAAGTCCAGGCTTGGACAAATCTAGTTACCCAAAGATTTCTTAAGGAATATCTCCCAACTTTAAACCTTCGAAACAAATGGAAGGTTGATAATCCTCCTTTGAAAGTTGGAGATCTAGTCCTTCTACAAGAAGACAAGACACCAAGAGGTTCCTGGCCTCTAGCTCGAGTCCAAGAATTGATTGTTGGAGATGATGGCAGAATAAGAATGGTAAAAATCAAAACCGCTACATCGGAATACACAAGGCCAGCAAGCAAAATATGTGTACTAGAACAATGCTCAAAATGAATCTATAATTAATGTGTTTTCTCAATATATCTTTATTAGGACACTGAAGTGAAATATAGTGAACTTTAATGTGTTTAATCTCGTAACTCTTGTGTTAATATGTTATTTTGATGTGTTTCAGATTGTATTTGACTCTGTCAGGGGGGTGGCGATGTTGCAGCTTGAGCGATATATTTCGAATACACCGTTTAATTAAAGCAAGTACAACCAGTAAGAGTTACTTGCCCGTGTGGGAGAGTGACTTCCCTTGACCTGGAGCACATGGAAGAAGACGGAGGGAAAAATATGTACACAGATCCACTCAAAACACCGAGAAAAACTTTTTAATATTTAAACTCAGTTGTGAATAATATGTGAAACTAACTACTTGAGTGCACAGTTCGCGAATATCCTCAAGCTACAACTGAAACCAGTCTTTCCCGGTAGAAATATTAAACTTCAAATCAGTACACATTAGTCCTCTTTATTATTCATGCATAAACATTCGGCTTTTATCCACTATCTCAACATATTCTCCCCTCCCCAATCCTCATACGCATAATATAAGTTTGGTCCACAATGCTCAACCAATCTTCGACTTCTGTCCCGTGAGACGGAAACACCCACAGTTCCGGCATCAAACGCCAAACAGACCGTTCCATTGGCTAATCCCTCATATCATCCAGGACACAGGTTAAATCAAAACTCTTCCAGATCCTAGTGTAGTAAAGACAAGTAAAACGAAGTTTTGAACTATAAAAACGAAACGAATAGGATCTGTGTTTTAATCAGATTAGAAAACATAGGAATTAATTTCATGGGGTTTAACGTCAGCATGCTGCTCTCCAAGATAAAATGTCTTCATACCACACTGTATGTCGTACATCTATCTTCATACCACACTGTATGTCGTACATCTATCTTCATACCACACTGTATGTCGTACATCTATCTTCATACCACACTGTATGTCGTACATCTATCATCATACCACACTGTATGTCGTATATCTATCTTCAAACCACACTGTATGTCGTACATCTATCTTCATACCATACTGTATGTCGTACATCTATCTTCATACCACACTGTATGTCGTATATCTATCTTTATTAGTCCAGTCGGAGCAGAACTGTAGGAGGTTAAACCCTATTTGACTTCTTTTCATTTGATGTTAGCACAATGCTTAGTTCGTTTTCAGACAGAAATATGGTGATTTTTAATTCTAAGCCCACGTTTACAATGTCATGTGGATATATATCCCCGAGGGTGACGTTTTTACCTTCACTTCTTCAAATTCCAACTGCCAAAGGATCTTTTACGTGCACACCGAGAGAGATGACACGACGGTTTTAAATCCGATTGTATTCAGGCCGACAGATTATCTAGCGTTGGTAACTTGATTATGAGAGATAAGATAAAGAATTGGCAGTTCGCATTGTACTAGTTTAAACTGTCTGGGCCAAAGTTCCCCCATAGCACACTGTATGGCGTATGCCCGTCTTCATTAGCCCAGTTCAGATAAGAACAGGAGGACGTTGAACCCCATTTCATTTAATCAAATGTTTATCAACGAATCTGGGTGCATATTAGTGTTCAATAAGCCGCGAGAAACTTGATATTGTCTTAAAAATACAAATCACGCACAGACACTTTAAACCGTGTAAATTGCATTATTTCAAAGAGAGAAAAAAGGCAAATTGATTTTTTACCGATATCTACAGAAACAATCGAACATGATCCAATTTTTGATACCTAGAAAAACTAATTTACAGTTGCATCTTTATGTAACGTTACCGTCTTCTAGGACTTGTGATCGAATTGATAGAAACCATAGTACAACACCTTGCAACAAGAGAAGGGTCTAAATTAGGTTTTACAAGTTCTTTAAATAGTTTGTAAGGCAGGATATTGTTTGGTTGAAGGGTTGAGAGAATATTATATTGTTTAGTTGAAGGGTCGGGAGTATAGAGTGATTGAGAATATTAGAATAAGTTACCGCGAGGCCTTATTAATATTATCTTGATATTATATAAGTATTCATAACATCTTGACATTTATAATAATAATATATGTATTCATAACATCTATATTAATACAACATTGAATCCATACTCGGATACTCTCCTTAAATGAATCAAATGGGGTTTAACGTCCCACTCTCGCTTTTGTACCAACCGGTATAATGAAGACAGACATACAGAGTGTCTTGGAGAAATCATCCATGGAACAGCAATTGAATTAAATTCCAACTGCCAGGCACTACGTGCTGCACCACCGACAAGGGGAAGAGAGGGTGAGAATCGATGGGCTAATTGAAGTCGAGCATACGCCATACAGTGTGCTATGAGGGAAATTTTAGCCCGGGCAGCAACTGAATTCCAACTGCCAAGGGATATTTTACGTGCACGCCCATCCGAATAACTAGGCAGCTGTCCATGTCAGGCCCTCTGTCTGCATCACTGACAAGGGGGAGCCACGCCGGAAAATCGCGATAAACTTTCTCGGCCAATGCAGGGATCCAAGCAGAACAATTAGAAAGGAAAGAAATAATGGGGTTTAACGTCCACTCGACATAAACTAGGTCAGTTTGAGACTAACATAAGGGTCAATTTTATTTCAATAATTCACTTGCACGTATGAGTCTTTAGCAGTGGGGGGACATCGGAGGACCCGGTGAAAACCTATGTGGTTGGACAGGCACCCCTACTCCTTGTCACGTACAACCGGGGAATCGAAACTGTAATGTTGCATGCGTTTTTAATGATATTGACTGACTGAAATTTGACTGAAATAATAATAATAATAATAATAATATCTTTATTAGGGTAAGAAATTAGGCCAGGCCTTTTTACAATTCTGCCCTTGAAACATAACAAAAACAATATAAGAACAACAAGAACAACAATGAGATCAAAAAAAAGAGATACAAAATTAAAAATTACAATATTAAAATATAAAATTTGCAATAAGGTTAACTACCTTCTCTATTATGAATACGTTGGAGTGGTTTGAATTTAATTGAAAAACGTGGGAGATTGACATTTGACTGAGATACTTTTGAGAGATTGATTTTGACTGAGATAAATTTGGGAGATTGAAACCCCCAACAAATGAAATAATAACGATTTCAGATACCACATCTTGAACGATAATTACTTGAAACATCTTGAACGTTAATTACTAGAAACATCTCAGATATTCACAGAATGTCATTTGAATTGTCGGGATGATATAAAACCGACTGTATCGCCTCCAAGGCCTTTAAGGTTTGCACATTTAACCTATTTAGAAATATGTACCGATACAATCGCAACAATACCGCAACACGGCGTTTTGAATTGCTGTCAAACCGCTTGGATGCATCTGTTGGGCATGTCTTAATCTAAACAAACTAAAGAAAGCATGGAAACTAAAAGGTGAAAGAGAAACACATGCCTCAATCCACGTGTCATGTTGGCTCAATCAACCTGTCTAATGCTCAATCAACGCTATCGGTACAACCTGTATAAAACGGCGCAGTAACATAAACACCGGAAGTAAAGTCGTGCATGCGCACACTGATTAAAATAAACAAAACCAGACTGGGTTTATATTCAAAGAACATGATTTGAAAACGTCGGCATACAGTACATTTGAACATACATCATGCAAGAGCTAAATCTGCCTATTGCAGGTCTTTCTTTAGGCCTGGAATGTTATCTAAATTATTAATTAGCTGCTAAACCGTCATTCATGATTAGATCATGATATGGATAAAAGAGACTATGTTTTTTTTAACATGCCGACTTAATGATGATCGAGACTAGGCCGAGAATTCAATCGCTAAAACCTCGGTTCATAGTGGATCAATTTTTTCTGACATTTCCAGCAAATTGCCTTTACGTTATTAAATTTAGTTTTTAACTATTATAGTGAGAACTGCCAGCTCTTTATCTAATCTTCTATAATGTATCTTTAAATAAATCTACCCTGGTTCTTATTATTCTAAATTTACCCTAGTTCTTACAATTCTAAACATGGAAGGTCCGTATATAGCTATGAGAATTCATCGGGCTTCGGACACCAAATTTAGAAATACGTCACCAGTTTGTGTGGGAATGAAAGGCGTTACTCTCTAGATTCATCGTTTTTAATATTTTAAGGGGTAGGGATGCGGGCGAATGGTTAGCGCGTGCGCCCTATAACATCAGGTCTGTCGTTGTAGTTTTGATTCCCCGGTTGTAAGTCCAACCTCGTGGGTTTTCTCCGGGTCTGTAAAAATCTCCGCTCTCCCTCTCCCTCTCTCTCTTTCTCTTTCTCAAACCTCAGGGGTCCTCCTGTTTTCTCCCACGGCTTAAGACCCCTACGCGCAAGCGAATTAATGAAATAAATTGGACATCATTAGGCCAAATATTTTTAATCGACACTGATCCATATGAAAAACTAAAATACAAATTTGTTCTAAAATACAAATTTGTTCTAAAAACAAAGTCTTTAGAGTTTTCGTCCTTGAAGTTCGACATATCGATATTTTTCCTTTTACAATATATTTGTTCTTTCTGGTTTTTGTTTTTAATGCTCGATCATTATTCTCATTACTGAAGATGTTTGTTGTCTCTCAAACACCAAGCTATACTTAGATGCTGGGGTGGGGGTGGGGGTGGGTGGCCAAATGGTTAGCACGTGGGCGGTACTAAGGTCGTTAAACTCAGGTTCATTCATCCATAATGAAACACACAGCTACTTATATATAGAGTTTAGGGGGGTCAATGTCTTATATAATCTGACACAATCTCGTTGATGATAAAATGTCATATGGAACAAAATCAAATGTGACATTGTCGTACGAAATTGCGTTTAAAGGTGTCATTAAAAATACTATGTTCGAACTCTGCAAAGACCGAGAACGTTCGTCGAGATTTTCCTACGTGGTTGTTCCCCTTTTCTAGTGTGGTTCCCCTTATCTAGCGTGGTTCTGACAAGAATAGCTGTCTAGTCATTCGAAATGATATGAAAATCAGAGGTTTCGTCTATACATTGGTCTGCACGTAAAAGATCCCTTGGAGGTGGAATTCGATATAACAGTAGGCTGTAGGCAAACTTTCCGCATAGCTCACTGTATGGCGTATGCCCGTTTTCACTGGCCCAGTCGGAGTAGAACAGTAGGACGTTAAAACATATTTCATTTTATTTCATTACCTTGGTTCACGGTAAACGATACAAATTTACGCTCATACACTAATTTTTAGTAACATTTAAAAATTTTAAAGAACGTTTCGGGCGTCTACAAATCAAATGAACTGAAATGGGGGTTAACGTTCTACTGTTCTGCTCCAACTGGGAGAATGAAGACGGCGGTCATCTACAAGCTAGTCAGAAATAATGGCATTGTAAAGAAGGACAGAAACAACAATGTATAAATATTTACATAGCATCTTCGTGATTTGAATTCTCTATCGTATGGAAGGGGATCGACGCCACATATTAATGTGGCGTCGATCGCCTTCCATACGATAGAAAAAGACATGTGAACACGAGTAGGAGTGACTATGTCAGCATATGAAAGTGTTGTTTTGATGATTTTCCATGTTCGATTTTACAAAATAGAAAAGTATTGTCCACTAACGAAAAAACACATGTACAAATGCGCCTTGTAACGTTTGTATTTTCTACATCTGATCTTTCAACTGTTGTAATTTCTACTAGTGCATAATCAAAATCGGTAATTTCGACATCGGTATTTTCTTCCAATGTAATTTCCCCACATTGTAACTCCTACTCGTGTTTACATGTCTTTTAATGTGGCGTCGATCCCCTTCTATACTATCGTCCTTTGTTTGGTTACATTTGATACCTTTGTTACCATAGACAAGAAGATCATACCCTGGTGGAGGTTTGTGAGGAAAGATTGAAATGCTGAAATCAAACGTCTATTTATTATAAAGTAGATTGCAGCAGTTGACTTTAGTCTTGTTAAACGCTATTTGTCCAACGGGTAGCCAGTTTTTCTATTTTGGTACCATTAGCTGATTGAGATTGTTTGATTGCAGCTCTCTGATGCCTAAATATAGAAAGGCCCCGTGTACAGGCTGGTGTAGATATAAAAGAATCCATACCAGTTGGAAAGAACTTATATAGGCCTTGCCTGTTATTCAATCCTTTTCTAACGAATAAAATATTGTTAAATCTAATTCGAATTAATGTCCGTCTTCATTAGTCCAGATGGAGTAAACAGTGGGCGTTAAATCCCTTTTCATTTCATTTATCGTTTTTAGTTGAGATCTTGAGCATCCTAACTGTCATTCACCTTGTCTACCTTTTAAAATATTACCGTAAAATCGGTTCAAATGTTTTTCATTCTCACAAATTAAATTTACTAGACTAGACAGTAGATTAGACCAGTAGGAAAATGTTGTAGACACTCGTGAAAGGAGATTTGACCAGTGTGAACATGTGTTGATTATTAAGAAACATTTATCAACAAACATATCCTAGATTGTTAAACACCCAAGAACATCTACAGAAAACCGTACAGTAGATTGGACCAGTGGGGAAATTGTTGATTATCAAGACACATTTATCCTAGATTGTTCAACACCCAACAACATCTACATGATATGATATGGGTTGTAACGTCCTACTGTTCTTGGCCTACTGTTGAGTGGACGTTAAACCCCCTTTCTCTATCTCTATCTGTCCCCAAATTCCCTTTACATCATCCTGTTTTTAACTATTATAGTAGGAACTGACACCTCTTTATCTTGCCTCCCATAATGTATCTTTAAGTATGGAATAAATAAAAACAAGTGAATGTATGGGTTATTTCTATTTTTATCGTGTTTCCTTATCTAGTGACATTCAATTAATGTTTTGAAATATCAGATATCAGATATGTCACTTCTTTTTCTAGAAATCCTCATAACGCATCTCTCAAAGGAATACGTAATGAATGAATATTAAACCTCGGCTCATCCATAGATTTGACTATTAAATTATTAGGATGTTTTGTGATACTAGCCAAATGAAGGACATTGCTCGGTTTTTTTTCATGGGTGTAACTGCTTACAAAAGTAAAAGATTGGAATATCTAGTACAACAACAGGAAGCATTGTACAGCACAGTGGAGGCTTACGGCTGACCCCCGGATCCATTCACTTGATTTTATATTTTTTTACAATGTCTGTTTTCGGTCTTGTCCGCAGGTTTATCTTGTAGATTTTTTATTTTGCGTGTAGTGCGGTCCTCCTGTTCTTACTATAAGTAACTACAAATTTGGTCCTAACTCAATTTTGAGTTACAAGATTGGAAGATTTATGTAACAATGACCTCTGTGTTAGAATTATATTTGGAACGTATTTGTGTAACCAGTTCTATCACATGGGATAAATACTGATACCAATATCATCCTTTAAAGTAATTTGTTCCTTGATTGGCATTTAGTAATTGAACGTATTAACACACGGTACAATTGTATGGATACACAATTATTGAGTTTAATACTAAACGACGTTTGCTAGATAAAGACGAGAGTATCCGCGCCGAAACGTCGCTTAGTATCAAACTCAGTAATTATACATCCAGAAAATTTTACCTTTTGTTAAAGTAATTTGAATGAAATTTTCAATATATATAATTTTGAATTATATACTTTAGATCTATTATTACCAAGAACGGCGGGTTCTTTATCTTTATCTAAATCTTACATAATGTATCTTTATGATTATTGGACTGTTCAGGAAACTTTTACAAGTCAGAACGTGTCGCGGGTTTAAAGCCGCAATACCACTCTTGTTGTAACTGAATAATATGTTCCAATCTTTATTCAGGTCAACAATTTGTCCTTTTTTTTTTACAATATTTCAATTAAAAAATGATACAAATTTCATCTTAACACACCTAATTTTAAAAATTGGAAAAATTCAACTACATGCCGTAACATGGTTTGATAAGCCTTACGTAAGCACTTTCAAATGCAACTTGGATTTAAACATATTTTCGAACCCTCTGGACAAGTAAGTTAGGTTGTAATGGATAATTTACACAACAGGTAGGACACTTAAACATCTTGTAGTTAGAATAAAGCATTTTTATTCTGGACCTGTCAAGCCAGCAAGAGTGTCATTGTCCCTTTAAAATAGCTTTGTTGCTATTGTTTGTGGCTATTGTAACGACGAGTCTGAGCCAAAGTTTAGAACGAATTCCAAAGTTGCTGCCAATCTTCCCAACACCTGCTTTGAAAAAGGAGCAGTATTTTCAACATTGTTAGGACTGGAGGCAGCAATTTACAAGAGGTGGAAAGGGTTGGGACTATTTTTACGACTATTCAGTTTTTAACTCTGAAAGCATCATCGTAACAATAGCCCGAGGACTATTTTTACGACTTAAAATTCAATGGCGAGAGAATTGCTAGTCTGGGTTTTAATCGAACATAATTCTCCTGCAGGCCCCTGTGGCAGTTTCAGGAAGTCGAACAACCGAAACAATTAGCCTACTTTAGAAAACAAAGTAACTATTTATAGAAACAGAGACCAAAAATGGCAAATGATCAAATTTCCGATGGCTAAACAAACTAGTTTTACGATTGCACTTTTACACAATATTACAAACTTCTGGGACTTCTGATTCAACTGGATAATGTCATGGCGGTTGAAATGGTCTATAATTAGGTCCAATAAGTGTTATGAGTAGTTTCTGGTCAGGATATTAATTTCCTCAAGGGTTGCAGTGTCTATATGTTACACGTGAGACTTGGTATTCGAGAATTAACAAAGGCCAGTTGATGGGTCAGATCTAAATGACAAGGTCCCCTTCAGATTTCGCCAAGGCCACGAGATTTAAACACGGTTAAGGATTGTGAGTTAAGGCCAGGGATAAGAAGAATAGCCCAGGGCCTCTTTTCATGTAAATCCGGCACTGTTTAACATTGTTTAACATTGACCAGGAAATAAATAAATAGTGTATGTAACAAATAATAGCCACTTTGGCTTTCATCTAACCACATCAATCTACATTAATATTGAATGAAACGTTTTTGAATTCATATTTGTTGATGAGAGAGCGCGCGAGAGCTAGAGAAAGAGTGATATAGCAAGAGCTAGATAGAGAGAGAGAGGGGGTAGAGAGAGAGGGGGGGGGGGGTTTAACGCTCACGTGAGGCAAACTATGTAATGTCTTGGTTAACATATGATATGGTTCAATTGTATTTTAAAACATCGATTGCGCTTAGGGGCATTGAGCAGTCGGGGAAATCGACGGAGAAGGAGAAAACTCTTGCGGTTTAACATGAGATCATACTCATTGTCACGTACAAGCGGAGAATTGAAACCACGCCATTTGGCAGTGACCAAGAGGGAAAGAGAGGGGAGACAAAAATGGGGTTTAACGTCCTCTCGACACAAACTAGGTCATTTCGGGACTAACTTATGGTTCAATTTCATTTCAATAATTCGCTTGAGCTTATGTCTTTGGAAGTAGGAGGAAACCTGGGAAACACAACGAGATTGGACTGGCGACCCTACTCCTTGTCACGTACAACTGTGGAATCGACACCACTGAAACGTTTAATATTAAAAAAACGCAGGTAACTGACACGTATTATTGAATCTAGAAAAGTAAAATTGTCTTAGTTCTTCACTTTTTATTTATCAATTAAACTTTTTTAGTTTCTTACATTTACAAGATATAAGAAATAACCAATATCTACGACTCGGGGGGATCAATAACACTTCTAATTATATTTATTACCAGAGTAGTTACGTCACGTTCGAATTGAACTCATATTCTTAAATTATCAATATAGTTTTACTAAAGTACCTAGACAGGGCGTGTCGAGTGGGTGTTGAAATTATAATTTTAAATCATCAATATGGTTCTCTTAAAGGGCCAATCCCGATAATATTTTGGAGAATAAAACTGCTCAATTTTCTGTTAAAATCCCGACTAACTAACTTAATATGTGATACGTTTTCAAACAAGTTTTACCTGTCAGTCTTCATCTGGAAATAGAGAACGGTTTCCCAACCAGACTTGATTTTTTAACAATAATCTTTAGGTGAAATGTACCCTTCGTTATCAAGTACAGCGCATGTGTCTTTCACTGTGGAGTTCTAAAGGAACGAGAATCGATTATCAGATCACCGAACGAAAAAATTGACCCGAAATCCTAAAAGGGTTACGTGTCCAGATAAGCAGTTTTCACGTTAACGTCCAAACAACTCAATATTTTGAGCTGAAATTTTAAGACAAGGTATAAATACACCCTTCCTCTATATTTCGACTCTTAAATGTCATACGTACTCATACTTTTATTTTCGAGACCCTGTTCAAATCGGGATTGTCCCTTTACACTTACAATAGGCCAACGAATTTTGAAATTATATTTTTAAATTGTTAATACTGATCTGCACTAGACCAGCGGGGAAAATCTACTTATATAAACTTGTTACGTTCCACTTAATAACATGGAAGGAGGAGATACTTAATTTGACAGGTTTTGTTATTTTTTACCAAGAATAAACTTGTAAGTAGAGATTATTGATTGACAAGTCTTATCATTATATCACAAGATATTAATTTATCGGTATTTTATTAAATATTATCATAAACCCAAGACATGCATTAAGTATTATGATAAACTGAAGACAAGACATTAAGTATTATGATAAACCCAAGACATGCATTAAGTATTATCATAAACTGGAGACAAGGTATTAAGTACAAGGCATTAAGTATTATCATAAACTGGAGACAAGGTATTAAGTATTATGATAAACTGAAGACAAGACATTAAGTATTATTATAAACCCAAGACATGCATTAAGTATTATCATAAACTGGAGACAAGGTATTAAGTACAAGGCATTAAGTATTATCATAAACTGGAGACAAGGTATTAAGTATTATTATAAACCCAAGACAGGCATTAAGTATTATCATAAACTGAAGACAAGGCATTAAGTATTATCATAAACTAAAGACAAGGCATTAAATAAATATTGAACGTCTACGTGTTCTCGTGTATAACAAATACATTACAAAGACAAACTTTCACAATAATAACCATCTTTACATAAATTGGTCCGTTATTTTCTCGGGTTTGACACAAACTATGACAGGTCTTTATGGATGCATTATGTAACATGTGCAAGGCCACTTTACAAATTCACAATGTAATAGTAAATACACAACAAGATAAGTATGGTTTAATGGTCGAGAGTGAGACTTTAAGTAATATACTCTTCAAAAAAAGAAACGCACGGCCCATTTTTCATCATTTTTTTTATTTGAACGAGGGCGTTGTTTCCACAAATCTTAATTGTTTTTAATGTCATTACGTAAGGATAAAAGAAATTCATTACACTATAAACTTAATTAACGTGTTAATTAACTCTCAATATTTTTGAACGAGGGCGCTTTTTCCAAAAATCTTACTTGTTTATAATGTCATTACGTAAGGATAAAAGAAATTCATTATTGGTAATTGATGGGCTCACTTATTGTGACTTGTCATCCTTTTTTGCCGAAATTTGTTTTGATTGCACCAAGACACATGAATTTTAACAACTTTGCAAGTTTTTCGCGTGGAACCCAATTCTTGGGCCTTAAATCCCTGGGTTCGCGGTTTCCAAATCAGTTGCATATGTAAACATTCAACGAACCAAATGATGCCACATCTGAAAGAAGACCAACGCAACAACGCTATTGGTCGATTAAAAGCAGATGAATCTCAGACAGATGTAACAAGGCTGCTGAATGTTTCCCTGAGTTCCACTTCTCGCCTTTGGGATAGATACCGATAGCGAAGTTCAACACGTGACCGCCCAAGCTCAGGCCAAACAAGCGTGACCCCAACCTATCCTGGATCGTCACTTCCGGTTAATTCATTAGCGGAAAGGGTTCTCAACAGCGACCTCTACTGCAGCAGTAAAACGCCTGATGGCGTAGAATCTCAGATTAGACAGTCTATAAACGCCTACGTGAAACCGGATTACGAGCAAGACGTCCCCGTAAGAGCTGCTGTTTTAAAATACGCCGACACCCTGAAATTCAATTTTTTTTAAAACACTTTTTAATATGATAAGACCACAATCAACTCTCTAGACCATCGGACGGTAGAGATCTGAATGGAATTAAACAATTTAATGATAAACTGGATAATTGAGACTTAGTCTTGTTTATCCAGTAACGTTTCTACGATACTGGATGATCTACGCTACTACATCGTCAAACAGTCATAACTTCACACAGAATGAAATTTTCAATATATTTCTTTTTCATTATCTATGTTGCTGTAAGAACGATCAGCCCTTTATTTAAATCTTACACAATGTATTCCTTAGTTAATGACGGCGTGTATACGCCATGAAGTGTGCTTGAACGACATTTTGCCCCGGCAGCGTAGTTTCTGTCTACTTTTTATTTAATTCCAAATTCAAACTGTCACAGAATTTTGTTTACGTTTCCAACCACCCAAACATTTTTAGAATCTATTTAAAACGAACTAGGTAAAGTGCACGGAAACGTTTAGAATATTATTAATGAGATCGGGGACCAGCAGCTCGTGACTGGTTCGCAATCGAGAAGCTAACTTTCTTTTCACACTGTGATTTATCTATCGTTTGACTGTTTATGAACGTGAGGACACAAAATTTCCATCGAAGCTATTAAAACCGTCTAAGTGAGATGTGTACATACACACCCACGCACACCTACACCGATAAACTTATTGTTACGTCCAGAAGAACCCACCGATAAACAAACCTGATATATTCATCTCTATAATTGTACAATCTGATCGCGATAAAAAACCCAACTTAAACGTAAAATTATACAAGAGCTAAATCTTTCTGTTTCAGGCCTCTCTATAGGCATGTTATTATTATACATTATACAAGAGCTAAATCTTTCTGTTTCAGGGCTCTCTATAGGCATACAATTATTATATATTATGCAAGAGCTAAATATGCCCATCGCCGGTCTTTCTTGAGACCGGAAATGTTACTTAAATTATTAATTAGACAATTATTAAAGCGAGAATTTAATATTTTCTAAAATAGTCAACACATAATTATTTCTATGTCTTTTATTCAATAGGTTGTCAACTCACTAATATACGATCATAGGCATTATTCCCCACACGTGAAATTCATTGAAACCGGAAATAATAACATAACTACCTCCCTTGTTTTCAACAGATTTGAATCCTATCTGCGATTCCATAGCCATTTGTTATCGTTGAAATGGTAGTGATGGCAATCGAGGTTTCAGTGTTTTTGAAATTCAGTTTTCCGTATTTTCTATGTCCCATCTATTATAGCGAGCTATCTATTATAGCGAGCTATCTATTATAGCGAGCTATCTACTATAGCGTGCTATCTATTATAGCGTGCTATCTATTATAGCGTGCTATCTATTATAGCGTGCTATCTTCTATAGCGAGCTATCTATTATAGCATGCTATCTACTACAGCGTGCTATCTACTATAGCGAGCTATCTATTATAGCATGCTATCTACTACAGCGTGCTATCTATTATAGCGTGCTATCTATTATAGAGAGCTATCTATTATAGCGTGCTATCTTCTATAGCGAGCTATCTACTACAGCGTGCTATCTACTATAGTGTTTTTTTAAATTCAGTTTTCCGTATATCCTCTTTACATTTTCTATGTCCCATCTACTATAGCGAGGTAACCATATAGCGAGAACTACCAGCTCTTTATCTAATCTTTCACAATGCCTCTTTAATTATTTTTTTTCTTTTCGTTTGAAAAAAAAAAAGTCTTAATGACTTCTATTTCCAAACCGCCCTCGACGATGATACATTTCACAAACACATTTCTATGAATATATAAACAACATAAAAACAATAATTTTGTCATTTTTGTCAGACAATCTATTGAAAAATTCATATATTCCTATAATCAAAGAAATTTTCTGCCTGATTTTTCTGAATGTATCCTGGATTTAACAGATCCATTGCTATAATTATTTCAGTTGGTAATTTTAAGTCTAACAATTAAATTAACTTTTCTTTGATCCATCGATCATTTAACACGATTTTTCTTTAAAGTTTGTTTATGTCAACTACAAGAAATACAATGACGTAATACATGCGTGTTGTTGGTGCCTACAAGTCTCTGTTGGTGGGTGGGTGTTTCTATCTGATCAAAATACACATCTATATTTCGTTTCGTTTTTTTAAACTTTCGATGACCTCTACTACATGAAGATCTGACAAGTTATATTGGGAGTTTATGTCAGGGGTCAAACGAACGGCTTTTGACCTATGACGTCAGAAATTGATTAATCAATCAATGTTGACGTTTCTAGTGGTTTACCCAAAGTTCCGTGCATCAAAAGGCCAAGAACTCGCCGTAACAGAACGTTTCATTAGCTAATAATTCCCCACATCATCCAGATCCTAATGTAATAAAGGTCGGGTGTTCGATCTCTGCATTTGCCGAGAAATTTCATCCAACTTTTCCGGCGTGGTTTCCCATTGTCAGTAATAATGGCGGGACTGACAATTGAACAGCTGTCTAGTCGTTCGGATGTGACGAAAAATGAAATTCCCGTGTACACATTGGCGTGCACGTAAAAAGATCCCTTAGTAATCGGAATTCGATATAAGAGTAGGTCGTAACGCCGCTTCTCGGGTAAAGTTTTCCCCATAGCACACTGTATGGTATATGCCCGTCTTCATTAGCCCAGTTTAAGAGCAGAACAGTAGGACGTTATACCCCATTTCATTTCACATTAATTTCGCTACTATCATCCGGGCGTGTTAATTAACTCTTAATATTAACCTTTATGTCTTCTGCAAAATAAATTATAAAATAAATTTAAACTCATTCAGAATAAAATATTCACTACTATCACTCAGAGAAATACCACTCGGGCTTGTTAATTAGCTTTTGTCTTCTGTAAATACAATTCTACAACAATTATTTTAAATAATGCAGAGGAAAATCAAATATTTTGTGTAAATGGGTTCATAAATAGTCCACGAAGGCGTAAAAAACGTGTAAAATATGCAGCTCATGCCGCCATACCCAAAACAAGATAATTAAAGAAATATCAGCAATCCTACGCGTTATGGAAACTGAATTTATAGTCCAGAGAGAACGTAACAAATACTTTCGTAATACAACAACCGTCACAATTTATATCATTCCACTTGCACTGGGATAATTAACCAAATCCAAATGAAATGGGCTTTTCTCCACCTACTGGGCTCATGAAGATGGGTTAATAAAATCGAAATAAAATAAGGTTTAACATCCTTCTGCTAGAACAGTGTAAATAAAGACGGGCATACACAATGTAAAACATCCCTTGGCTAGCTCGGCGCCGTTGTTCGGGCAAAAATTCCCTTATAGCACACTTCATGCCTGTGTTAGCCTAGTCGGAGCAGAACAGTAGGACGTTAAACCCCTTTTCATTTGATTTCCGTAGGTTTAAATACTACAAAGGAGCTAGCCACTGTGGTCCAATAATTAAGCGATTGACTCACTGACCAGCAGGTCCGGGTCTCGAACTCGGTGTTGACAGGTTTTCCTTGTTTGTTTGTTGTTTCTGAGTATGATGTCTCGTCCGTATATTTAAGTCCAGTTTTTCTAGACATAAGATCTTATGAAGACAAAGTTCTTCAGCAATATAAACATAACATGAGGGAGAGGAGTTTTACATAGGCTTTTATATTTGCCTTTTGTGTAAATCATGTGTGGTGTAGTCCTCCTGCACTTACTATATGTTTGTTGTGTCTAAGTATGATGTCGATATATTTGTCTTTAGTGTAAATCATGGGGGTGCAGTTCCCCGTCACTTACTATTAGTAGTGGGACGAGGAACAGCGTCTAGTTATTCAGATGGAACGAAAACCCGAAATCACATCGCCTTGCACCACTGACAAGAGGACACCAAGCTGACAAATTAGTTGGGTCCTATTCGGCCAACATTGGGATGAAACTCGAGGACCGTCACGGACAACACCGGGGTCGCCTGACTACCATCGTGAGTTCTCGTGGGGTCTTCTAGTATCCTTAAAAGATGTTATGAAATGGAATGGAATTACATGTTAATCCCGAAATGATCTCTCTCTGCCTCTCTCTCTCTCTCTGCCTCTCTCTCTCTTTCTCCCGTCACGGCCAACTCTGGGATCGCCTGACTACCATCGTGAGTTCTCGCGGGGTTTTCAAGTATCCCCCCACTGACTGCTAAAGACCCTCTGCGCAAAGAATGTTATGGAATTGAATTATATGTTAATCCCGAAATGACCTCTCTCTGTGTCTCTCTCTTTCTCTCTCTCTATTTTTTTTTATATAGTGGAAGAATACATTAATCTTTGTTAATTTGTAGGGGAAATGTCAGAGTGCCAATTATCTCATTAGAAAGACAACATAACAGACATAATAAATTGTACAGATTCATCCCTATTAACTCACATTGCCTCCAGCTAAATAACACATTCTTCTACGATCAAAGTAACTATAGACACAACCGGCACTTTCTATAATCAAAGTTGCTATAATCAAAGTTGCTATAATCAAAGTTGCTATAATCAAAGTTGCCTGCATGCTATGATCAAACTTACTATTGACCTACCCTGCTTGCAGAGAGAAAATCGAATTAAAATCTTAGTTAGTAGCGCTGGTGTTAGTGAGTGGAAAGAGTTGTTCGGGATTTTGCAGCCAGGTTTTGTCGATCCTGCAGATCGGGTTAGGACACGGTGACGGTGTCTAATCCTTCGCATGAGGCGAAAATATTCATGATTATCATGTACGTTAAACACATACTCGTGACGGTTGGAATTTGGTGATGGGTCGGTGACAAGGAGTAGGGTCGCCTGTCCAACCACTTGAGTTTTCTCCAGGCACTTCGGTTTCCTCACACTGCTAAAGACCCCTAAGCGCAAGTGAATTATTGAAATAAAATTAAACCATATGTTAGTCTCTCTCTCTCCCTCTCTCTCTCTCATTTCAATCAATAGATGGTCATGTAGTTAGAAAATCAACTGCCGCGGAAAGATATCTTTTAAAATTGGATTTCATCCTGGACCTCTTAATTAGTGAGTCACCGTCTTACTCACTCAACCACCCACTCGGCAAACCTCGGAAGATTCCGGTTCCCTACATGTAGCCTCGGCTGTATGACGGTAAGTGATATGTATCTACGCCTATACAATTGCGATGAGGCACCGATTTACTTATTAGGAAAACTTGCTGCTTTTACAAAGAAGTTCTCACAATTGCTTTCTTCGAAGAGTGTGTAGAATTTTCAGTGCAGACTTGTACTTGTCTAAAGAAAAAAGCTTCAGACTTTAAAATCTTGGTTTGATAACAATTTTGTTTTATCCAAATGCGTCGCAACAGCATTGATAATCCGGGAACTTAAAAGTAGTTCCAAGGGCGGAGTTCGTCCCTAAGCCGAGGCTAGATGTAGGATACTAGAATCTGTTAAAGTTTGCCGAGTGTCAACCACCATCGCCCGAATCTGTTTCAAGAAGAAATACGAACGACTTTTAATATCTCAGTAAAAGATGACTGTGCATTGTTTACATAAGACGTTACTAGTTCGGACAAAATGGTGCCTTTTACCAATTTACACTAAATAGGAAATAATTTTTACTTAAAATACTTCAAACGACCTTATTTATTAATGTATAAAAAAAAATGTTTTAGAATTTTATTTGTCGGTGGAAAAAAGTTAATATATTTGACTCATTAAGTCGCATCGAATACATCCTTATCAGTGACTGTAGCGAATATTTACTGATGATCAGTGTGCCATCGCCCACCCATTCGGCAAACCTCGACAGATTCCGGTACTCTCCGTAACCTACATCTAGACTCGGGTGTATAATAGTCATTGATATGTACCTACGACCATACATTTGCGATGCGGCTTGTGGACTACCGATTTACTCTAACAGGAAAACGTTCCGCTTTTACAAAAAAGTCCCAAAATCTGGTCAATCTGTCCACACCCGTTGTTGGAGTCGTCCACACGACTTAGTATAATTTCTGGACACATAATGTATTTTTCAATAGTATAGTTTTTCTGCGTGGTCACCCTTTCTCTCGGTAAATAAACAACAAAGTAAATAATTTTTGGATATTGTAGTACGTTTTTTGGAGTCGTCCACACGATGTATTTTTAATTAGTATAGTTTTTTATGCGTGGTCACCCTTTCTCCCGGCAAATACACAACAAAGTAAATCGTTTATTCCATAAATAACAAATTCATTAACAAATTCATAAACAAATTTAGTTGTGGACGACATCACTAATAGTTGTTGACATCACCAATGCCTTGTGGACGACTCCATCAACGGTTCTGGACGACTTCGCGTGTGGACGACTTGACTGGCACCCAACTCCTGGGGGCAACCATGTTTATCCGGGTCCTTTAAAATAGATCCAAAATGGCAGACTTCATCATACAGCCGAGGTTTGCCGAATGATCGCCCACCATGTTTACACCATTCAGAGTCCATTTAAAGATTGCAGCCACCAGTTTCGTATTTACCTTTGATTTTTTTATCCAGTCTGAAAGAGTTATTCTCCTCATCTGTTGCTACATTATGGCCATATTTGATGAACGGATTAAACCAAATTTAATCCATCAAAACTTGAACAAGGGAACACCGCCAAAGTGTCTTTAATTCAAATAAAATTTTGTGAAGGGAAGTAGCACGAGGGTGACTTAATACGTGATCTTCTACGTTCTTTAAGTTCCGAAATAGCAAAGCGACGGAAAACCGATTAATTTTTCTCGCTAAAGACTTGATGTAAATTCATTTCTACAACAGACCATTTCGTTAAGTCAATAGACCGTTATGTGGAGTTGTGCAATGTTGTTCAATAGTTCAATGAAATCTGCCAAATTTCTATTAATGGTTAAAATATTCTAGAATTTTCGTCATAAATTTCTGTTTGCCTAGAGTAAACATGAGTACATTGGAATTTATATAAACATGGACTGCGCTCGTCTCTAATAAACCTGCCAATATATCTTTAAAAATTACTTTATATTGACATGGCATGTACTAACACGTCCAGAATAAATCTGGTAATTAGCGAGAGAGAGAGGAGAGAGAGAGAGCGCGAGCGAGAGAGTTAAAATGAACTATTTTTTTTTATTAAATTGACCTTGATGGAAAGACTGGGTCAATGTAAAGGACTTTGCAAGGGTTAAAATACAGATCTATATTTCGTTTCGTTTTTAATACTTTCGATGGCCTACACTTCATGAAGATCTAACAAGTTATAGTGGCAGTTCACGTCAGGTATCAAGTAAGCGAAATATGACCCTATAACGTCAGGTATCAAGTAAGCGACATTTGACCCTATTAGTAAATGCAGGAGGACTGCACTACACGCAAAACAAATTAAAAATATACAAGATAAACCTGCGGACAAGACAGAAAATAGACATTGCAAAAAGTAAACAATTATCAAATCAAGTGAATGGATCCGGGGGCCAGCCGTAAGCGTCCACTGCGCTGTACAGTCCCGGGCCTGTCTTGGTACAGGCTTCACTAAAATTATTCACATAAAAGACGTACCGTAACAAAAAAAATGCGACCGATCTTGTAAGTGGTCGACTCTTCAATGGCGATAGTCAGCCAATTGACGTCAGGTGTTAGAACGTCAAATAATTTTAACAATAAGGGCGATAATCCGGACAGAAAGTCGGAAAACGCTAAAAAAAATAAATGTAGTGAGCTAACAGGAGCAAAGCCCGACAACGAGAACATTCTGCAGTACGAAGGGCTAAAACTCTACTCTACTTTTATTTCTGTCGCTGCTAATGTCTACCCACAGTTTCGCGCAAAAAGGTCAAGCACTCGATTCGACAGGCCATTTGATTGTCTGGCCCCTCATTTCAAACAGAACACGAGTTAAATAACAAGTCTTCCAGATCCAAGTGTATTAAAGACAAGTAAATCAAAATTTTGAAGTATAAAAAGGAAACGAAATAGGATCTGTGTTTGAATCAGATTGGGGTTTAATTGCTGTCAAAGAAAGATGTATCCCCACGCCGTTATGTAATCAGTTTCAGTACAAGTGAAATCTATAGCAAATAATTATTTTACTGTAATCCCTGTGTTCAATTTACTGGTTGTGTGGTATTTATATATCCCACAATTTACTTGTTGCTTGGTATTTATATATAAATATCCTATAATTGAAGTCGTCTGAAAGATCTAGTTGAAAAGATAGTGACAGAGAAGGGTTTCACGAACAAGGATTATTTAAATAAAGGTATTTAAGAGCAGCCATTTTGACGCGGGGTGGTCAGTTTTAATCATGGCATACGACGAATAAAATGAGTGTAGTTTCGGGGTTGGTTTTTAAAAAGGCAAATTGTTAGGGAAAGCATATAATTGAACTCTTGTTCGACTGACCCAGGCAGTTAAAAGTATGTACAACCGGGGAATAGAAACCACGTCGGTTGATTCAATGACAGACTTTATGATACAGTTCGTAGACAGATTTTAACATCTTTATTTATACAAGACGATTTATTCTCAACAATTTCTATTTCATCGACCAGCCTTTTCTTTTTAAAACGTATTAAGGCTAATCTTTTTATAATGGACTTGAAATTGGTGGGGGTTAACGTCCATATCATCAGTACCGTGATTTACCGCCATATTGGTTTTATTTATAAAAGATGTCAGACATTGATAACACCAGTTCTATTATTATGCTGATTATTTTCTCATTGTCTTTTTTTTTCTCGTTTCAGATATATCGCCATTGTTTTCCCGATACGTGCTCACTTATTGTGTACCAAAAAGCGAACATTCATGGTCATTGTCGTCATCTGGTTTCTATCTCTGTGGTGTGGAATTCCCACGGCCATGTTTAATACAGTGGCGCCGCCTGCCCGCAACGTAACAGTGGAATTCTGTACGACGCAATTTCCACATGATCCTAAAGAGTACATGAAGCTGTTTAAATTCTCAGAATCTGTTTTTTTCTACTTCGGTCCATTGTTGGTACAACTGGTCTGCTACATTGTCATCGGTAAACGACTTTTTGTTGGCGTCGAGATGTTGCATCGCAACGCGACTGTTCGCTGTCGAAACGGGACCAATCACAACGGTAGAAGTCGGGAACGGACGTCTGAAGCCATACGTGCTCGTAAGGGTGTAGTGAAAATGTTAATAGCGAGTGTCATCATATATTTCTTAAGCTACTCCCCACATCAAATTTTACTTTTTTATAACACATTTTCCCAACATCCCTTTCACCATTCCTGGTTACTTGTAGTCATAACGAATACCTTGGCTTATATTAACTCAGCAGCCAATCCCATCTTATATTGTGTATTCAGTGAAAACTTCAGACTTAAATTCCACAAACTCTTACGTTGTGTCACGTGTTGGAAGGATGACCCGGAAAGGTCAAGGGTCATCAGCATGGCGTCGTATACAGAACATACTACTCTATTACTCAGACGATCTGTTCGTCGTGGTGTGCCGCCTAGTGCCGTTTGATCCCGAGTGGTTTTTTAATATCTATTTATTTAAAATGCTTCACGTGTTTGGTACAGTGTATGTGATATACGTCATTTATTTATGTGATATACGTCATTTATTTATGTGATATACGTCATTCATTAATGTGATATACGTCAGTGTCTATATCAATGTTAAATATTAAAGGCAGTATTACCGCTCCTTAAGTACATGATAAAATACAGTATAAAGAAAAGTGCCTGATTGTAACTTGCTTCACTTTATACTCTACACTGTGAAAGATTTCTTTAAAATAAATAAAGCGCTGACTTGTTATCCCGTACCTTTTGGTGTTTCTTGTTCTGGTATTTAATTAGGGTTCCGTTGTTACTTCAGTTTTTAGGGGGTATCTTCCCTTTATTTCCCATGCATCATTATTACCCACCCTGATTTGAATTTAATTTATTTACAATTATACACGTGTTGTTAAACACACTATACATGCACGTGTTCCTAGAACACATACTAATTACACGTGTTCATAGAAATCACACTAATTACCCGTGTTCGTAGAAAGCTCACCAATTACCCGTGTTCATAGAAAGCACGCATATTACACCCGTTCAACCCATGTATCCCGTGGTGTATTTCTACCGTGCCCCCCCCCCCTATCCACTGTGGTGCTGCTACGGGGATCACAAAACCCCTCTATTCCTTGCAGTGCTGCTCATAGAAAGCACACATATAACACGTGATAATAAACAACACACCAATTACACGTGTGTATAGAAAGCACACTAAAACTACATGTATAGAATAACATTACAATGACACGTGACCAAAGAAAGTACACTGATAGTCCGATCCATAATGTAAATCCGACGGCTTTTCGGGAAGAAATCTTGGAATGAGCTTTATTTAGAAGGTTTCGATGTTCAATGATAAAAAAACAAACATTTTTTCTGAGTAGGTCTTCATGGTATGAGAGGCCATTATCTACGCGTAGCCATTTTGATATAGTATTCCAACATATTTTTTCGTATTTCCAAATATTGTTCAGGATGTAGGTATTTACTTTTAATATTAAAACCCAGAAAAGTATTTATCAGGTGGTTATTTCCAATAGAAGCAAGTTAATTTTGGTATATAGAGATATCCAATCTTACTAGAGAATACTGGATTCACCGAAAAACACGCATGGGGCTATGCAGGACACAAATGAGAGGGTTCCCCTAAATGGCAGCCCGACAATAAGGAATATCTGCTTGCGTGACGTCAAAGGTCGTACGCGGAGATTGAGCGCTTGTAGAGTTAGTATTCGATATTTGTAACATCGTCTTGTGTATGCAATGCATTCTCCTCCGACTTCACACTCGTTGCTATAGGTACTTATAGATTGATTTTAATAGCAGGGGTATTCCATGGCAATTACAATGTTTTGAAAACGATTTGAAGCAAAGTTATGATAAATTAATAATGTTGAATATGTTTTTATTTTAAATATACCATTAAATCACCAAGTTTGTACGCGGGAACGTATCTTCAATAATAGCGAGCACCACGTTTGCCCTTCGCCATTCAACCGCTTGTCTGCACCCTCATTCCGAAAGCAATTGTAGATGCTGCAGGTGCTGGTCTAAACAGTGATGACGTGTAGACGTTCAATATTTACTTAATGCAGGTCTCCAGTTTATAATAAAATCCCCTTGTGATATAATAATACTGAATAAAATACCGATATAATAATATAATAATACCCCTGTGATGTGATAATACGTCTTGTTAATCAATAATATCTACTTACAGGTGTGTGTCGAGTGGACGCCCCCCCCCCCTCTTTCTATATATCTCTTCATCTCACTCCCTCTCTCTTCCTCTCACCCTCTCTCTCTCTCTCTCCCCCTCTCTTCATCTCGCCCACCTTTCTCTCCCCTCTCTCTCTCCCTCTCCCCCCTCCTCTATCTTTATATATCTCTTTCTCCCTCTCTCTCTAATTACCAGATCTGTTCTAGGCGTGTTAGTACATGCCATGTCTATATGAAGTAATTTCATGCCATGTCTATATGGAGTAATTTTTAAAGATTTATTGGCAGGTTTATTAGAGACGAGCGCAGTCCATGTTTATATAAATTCCAATGTACTCATGTTTACTCTAGGCAAACAGAAGTTTATGACGAAATTTCTAGAATATTTTAACCATTATTAGAAATTTGGCAGATTTCATTGAACTGATTAACAGCATTGGACAACTCCACATAACGGTCTATTGACTTAATGAAATGGTCTGTTGGTGAAATGAATTTACATCAAGTCTTTAGCGAGAAAAATTAATCGGTTTTCCGTCGCTTTGCTATTTCGGTCTTAAAGAACGTAGAAGATCACGTATTAAGTCACCCTTCACAAAATTTTATTTGAATTAAAGACACTTTCTCGGTGTTCTCTTGTTCAAGTTATGATGGATTAAATTTGGTTTAATCCGTTCATCAAATATGACCATAATGTAACAACAGATGAGGAAAAAAACTCTTTCAGACTGGATAAAAAAAATCGAAAGTAAATACGAAACTGGTGGCTGCAATATTTAAATAATGTAAACATGGCGGGCGATGGCACACTCATCAGCAGTAAATATTCGCTAGGCCGCTACAGTCATTGATAAGGATGTAAACGATGCGACTTAATGAGTCAAATATATGAAAATTTTCACACCATACGAAGGATTAGAAAACGTTTCCTAACCCGATCTGCTCCATAGACAAAACCTGGCTGCAAAATCCCGAACAACTCTTCCACTCACTCACGCCAGCCACCAGAGCTACTAACTAAGATTTTAATTCGATTTTCTCTCTGCAAGCAGGGTAGGTCAATAGTAAGTTTGATCATAGCATGCAGGCAACGTCTATAGTAACTTTGATTATAATAACTTTGATCGTAGAAGAATGTGTTATTTAGCTGGAGGCAATGTGAGTTAATAGGGATGAATCTGTGCATTTTATTATGTCTGTTATGTTGTCTTTCTAATGAGATAATTGGCACTCTGACATTTCCCCTACAAGATAACAAAGATTAATGTATTCCTTCACTATATAAAATAATGGAGAGAGAGACAGGGAGAGAGAGGAGAGGGAGAGAGAGAGGGGGAGAGAGAGAGGGGTAGAGAGGGGGGGGAGATTTCGGGATTAACATATAATACAATTTCATGAAATCTCGCGCGAAGAAGGTCTTTAGCAGTGGGAGGATACTCGTGACGTATAATTCAGTTTCATACAATCTTTTGTGCAGAGATTCTTTAGCAGTGGTAGGATACTTGAAGACCCCGCAGGAACTCACGATGGTAGTCAGGCGACCCCAGAGTTGGCCGTTTCGGTCCTCTAGTTTCATCCCAGTTATGGACGAAAAGGTCCTAACGAATTTGTCAGTTTGGTGTCCTCTTCTCAGTGATGCAAGGCGGTGAGACCTCAGGTTTTCGTCCCATCTGAATAACTAGACGCTGTCCCTCGTCCTACTACTAATAGTAATTGCAGGAGACTGCACCACACATAATTTACACAAAAGACAAATATACGGACACGACATCTTACTCAGAAACAACAAACAAAACAAGGGAAACCCGTCATTATCGAGTTCGCGCCCCGGACCTGCTGGTTAGTGAGTAAATCCCTTAATTATTGGATCACAGTGGCTAGCTCCTTTATAGTATTTAAACCTACGGAAATAAATGGGGTTTAACGTCCTACTGTTCTGCTCCGACTGGGCTAATAAAGACAGGCATACAGTGTTCTATAAATGAAATTTTTCCCGGACAACGGCGCCCCAGCTATCAAAGGGATGTTTTACATTGTGTATGCCCGTCTTTATTTACACTGTTTGAGCAGAAGGATGTTAAACCCTATTTCATTTCGATTTTATTAACCCATCTCCATGAGCCCAGTAGGTGTAGAAAAGACAATTTAATTTCGATTTGGTTAATTACCACAGTGCAACTGAGATGATATAAATTGTGATGGTTGTTGTATTACGAAAGAACTTGTTACGTTCTTTCTGAACTGTTATTCATTTGTCATAACGCGTAGGATTGCTGATTTGGGTACGGCGGCATGAGCTGCATATTTAAGAACTCATTACTGTTTTTTTACACGTTTTTTTACGCCTTCGCGAACTATTTATGTACCCATTTACACAAAATATTAATTTATTATTCTAAATACTTGATTTTCCTCTGCATTTTTTAAAAGAGTTGTTTTAGAATTGTATTTGCAGAAGACAAAAGCTAATTAACATGCCCGGCTGGCATCTCTCTGAATGATAGTAGCGAATATTTTATTCTGCATAAGTTAAAAATTTATTTTAGAATTTAATTTGCAGAAGACAAAAGGTTAATATTGAGAGATAATTTTAATTAACATGCCCGGATGGCACCCCTCTCGGTGATAGTAGCGAAATTAATGTGAAATGAAATGGGGTTTAACGTCCTACTGTTCTGCTCCTAAACTGGGCTAACGAAGACTGGCATACGCTATACAGTGTTCTATGAGGGCCTACTCTTATATCGAATTCCAACTCCAGGGATATTTTACGTGCACGCCAATGTATACACGGGACCTCCATTTTTCGTCACATCCGAACGACTAGACAGCTGTCCAATTGTCAGTCCCTCCATTATTACTGACAAGGGGAAACGACGCCTGAAAATTTGGATGAACTTTCTCAGCCAATGCAGAGATCAAACACCCGACCTTTATTACATTAGAATTTGGATGATGTGGGGAATTGTAACATGCTTAAAGGTCAATCGTGCGTTTTGATTGGTCAATTAGGCACCATCTATTGGACAATAACACCCCTCTAAATTAGAAAAATCACTGCGTATTAATATTATGCGTACTACTTTAATGGAGATAACCACAATGGCGATAATCAATTTTGATCTCGGTAAATTAGATGAAATATTCGGAGATATGTCCGAAGATGAACTTGAAACACCAATCCCCTTGTCAGGTAACAGCTACAAACAATAAAATATACCAAAAACTATAACAAAAACATAAATCTTATTTTAAAAAGTACTTTTAAAAAAATGAAGTGAGAATTCCAGTTTTCCTTGTGTGTGTCTATACTCATACTGCTACTATAGCAACCAAGCAATAAGCGAGCCAAATCTAATGAGAGGAGCCTGTTATCCTGTTACGTCACGACGTTTTCAGTACGTCAAAATGGTTTTTACGTCACATTGTAACATGCTATTTTTTTAAATTTTAAACGAACTTATTTTATTGTGTAAACTTCAAAATTCGTCTCACTGCAAATCGGTTTTAGTGACGTAAAAACCATTTTGACGTAACGAAAACGTCGTGACGTAACACGATAACAGGCTCCTCTCATTAGATTTGGTTCGTTTATTGCTTGGTTGCTATAGTAGCAGTATAAGTATAGACACACACAAGGAAAACTGGAATTCTCACTTCATTTTTTTAAAAGTACTTTTAGAAATAAGATTTATGTTTTTGTTATAGTTTTTGGTATATTTTATTGTTTGTAGCTGTTACCTGACAAGGGGGTTGATGTTTCAAGTTCATCTTCGGACATATCTCCGAATATTTCATCTTATTTACCGAGATCAAAATTGATTATCGCCATTGTGGTTTTCTCCATTAAAGTAGTACGCATAATATTAATACACAGTGATTTTTCTAATTTAGAGGGGTGTTATTGTCCAATAGATGGTGCCTGATTGACCAATCAAAACGCACGATTGACCCTTAAGCATGTTAAAATGGACAATAACACCCCTCTAAATGCCAAACAGGAGGTGTTTATCTCCTAATTAGCTAATGAAACGTTCTGTTACGGCGAGTTCTTGGCCTTTTGATGCACGGAACTGTGGGTAAACCACTAGGAACGTCAACGTTGATTGATCTTCATGTAGTAGAGGCCATCGAAAGTATAAAAAAACGAAACGAAATATAGATGTGTATTTTGATCAGATAGAAACACCCACCAAAAGAGACTTGTAGGCACCAACAACACGCATGTATTACGTCATTGTATTTCTTGTAGTTGACATAAACAAACTTTAAAGAAAAATCGTGTTAAATGATCGATGGATCAAAGAAAAGTTAATTTAATTGTTAGACATAAAATTACCAACTGAAATAATTATAGCAATGGATCTGTTAAATCCAGGATACATTCAGAAAAAAATCAGGCAGAACAATTTCTTTGATTATAGGAATATATGAATTTTTCAATAGATTGCCTGACAGAAATGGCAAAATTATTGTTTTTATGGTGATTTTATATATTCATAGAAATGTGTTTGTAAAATGAATCATCGTCGAGGGCGGTTTGGAAATAGAAGTCATTTAAACTAATTTTTTTTCAAACAAAAAGAAAATAAAAGTTTGAAGAGGTATTATGAAAGATTAGATAAAGAGCTGTCCGTTCTCGCTATAATAGATAGCTCGCTATAGTAGATGGAACATATAGAGAGTATACGGTAAACTAAATTTCCAAAACACTTAAGCCTGGATTGTCATCACTATTATTGCAACGACAACGAATGGCTATGGAATCGCAGATAGGATTCAAATCTGTTGAAAACAAGGGAGGTAATTGTGTTATTATTTCCGGTTTCAATGAATTTTACTTGAGGGGAATAATGCCTATGATCGTATAATAGTGAGTTGACAACCAATTAAGCAAAAGAAATTATAGAAATATTTATGTTTTGACTTTCTTAGAAAATGTTAAATTCTCGCTTTAATAATTTTCTAATTAATAGTTTAGATAACATTTCCGGTCTTAGGAAAGACCAGCAATAGACAGATTTAGCTCTTGCATAATATATAATAATTGTATGCCTACAGAGAGAGGCCTGAAACAGAAAGATTTAGATCTTGTATAATGTACGTTTAAGTTGGGTTTTTTATATCAAGATCAGATTATACAATTGTAGAGACAAATATATCAGGTTTGTTTATCGGTCGGTTCTTCTCGACGTAACAATAAGTTAATGGGTGTAGGTGTGCGTGGGTATGTATGTACAATCTCGCTTAGACAGTTTTAATAGCTTCCATGGAAATTTTGTGTCCTCACGTTCATAAACAGTCAAACGACAGATAAATCAAAGTGTGAAAAGAAAGTTAGCTCCTCGATTGCGAACTAAAAACGAGCTGCTGTTCCCCGATCACATTAATAATGTTCTAAACGTTTCCGTGGGCAATCCCGTGCATTTTACCGAGTTAGTTTTAAATAGATACTAATAAATGTTTGGGTGGGTTAGAAACGTAAACAAAATTCTGTGACAGTTGGAATTTGGAATTAAATAAAAAGTAGAAAGAAACTACGCTGCCGGGGCAAAATGTCGCTCACAGCACACTTCATGGCGTATACACGCTGTCATTTACTAGGGAATACATTATGTCAGATTTTATTATTGTGAAAGGTTGTATTTTTAATGTATTTGTTATACACGAGAACACATGTAGACGTTCAATATTTACTTAATGTCTGTCTCCAGTTTATCATAATATTTAATGCCTTGTCTTCAGTTTATCATAATACTTAATGCCTTGTCGTGGGTTTATCATAATACTTAATGCATGTCTTCAGTTTATCATAATACTTAATACCTTGTCTTCAGTTTATGATAATACTTAATGCCTTGTCTTCAGTTTATCATAATACTTAATGCCTTGTCTTCAGTTTATCATAATACTTAATGTCTTGTCTTCAGTTTATCATAATACTTAATGCCTTGTCTTCAGTTTATCATAATACTTAATGCGTGTCTTGAGTTTATGATAATACTTAATACCTTGTCTCCAGTTTATCATAATACTTAATGCCTTGTCTTCAGTTTATCATAATACTTAATGCATGTCTTCAGTTTATCATAATACTTAATGCCTTGTCTTCAGTTTATCATAATACTTAATAAAATACCGATAAATTAATATCTTGTGATATAATGATAAGACTTGTCAATCAATAATCTCTACTTACAAGTTTATTTTTAGTAAAAAATAACAAAACCTGTCAAATTAGGTATCTCCTCCTTCCATGTTATTAAGTGTAGATCAGTATTAAAGGGCCAATCCCGATAACTTTTGGGGGAATAAAACTGCTTAATTTAAAACCCATTATCTAAGGCCGATTAACTAACCCGATTTTTGTGATACGCTTGTAAATAACTTAAACCTGACAGTCTGCATCTGGAAATGGAGACCTTTGTATCATACAGTATCTGGATAAAACCAGACTATTTTCTATAAAAATAATATGTAGGTAAAATTTACCTTTTGTTATCAAGTACAGTACATGGGTCATTCACTGTATAGACCGCTCAAGGAACGTTAATCGATTATAAGGTCACCAAATGAAAAAAATGACCATCAATCTTAAAAGGGTTACGTGTCCGGATAAGCAATTTTGGCGTTCACGTCCAAATGACTCAATATTTTGAGTTGAAATTTTGAGACAAGGTATATACACCATTCCCCTATATTTTGGCGTTTTATTTTCATACATTCTCAGACTTTTATTTTTGAGCCTCAGTGTGATCTGATAATCGACTCCCGTTCCTTTAGAGGTCTCCACAAGTATGTGCTGTACTTGATAACGAAGGGTACATTTCACCTAAACATTATTGTTTAAAAATAAAGTCTGGTTTTATCCAGACACCGCATAATACAGCTAGGACACCGTTCTCCGTTTCCAGATGAAGACTGACGGGTTTAATTTTTTTGAAAACGTATCACATATTGAGTTAGTTAGTCGGGATCTTAACACAAAATTGAGCAGTTTTATTCTCCAAAATATTATCGGGATTGGCCCTTTAAGAGAACCATATTGATGATTTAAAATTATAATTTCAACATAAGCTGGTCTAGGTACTATAACAGAACTCTATTGACGATTTAAAAGTATTCAACACCCACTCGATACACCCTGCCTATAGGTACTTTAGTAAAACTATATTGATAATTTAAGAATATAAGTTCAATACGAACGTGACTAACTACTCTGGTAATATATTAAATGAGAAGTGTTATTGATCCCTCCGAGTCGTACATATTGGTTATTTCTTGTAAATGTAAGAAACAAAAATAGTTTAATTGATCAATAAAAAGTGAAGAACTAAGACAAGGGTATTGTCACATCATCGATTTTTTACTTTTCTCGATTCAATAATAAGTGTCAGTTACCTGCGTTTTTTTTAATATTAAACGTTTCAGTGGTGTCGATTCCACAGTTGTACGTGACAAGAAGTAGGGTCGCCAGTCCAACCTCGAGGTTTTTCTCAGGCTTCCTTCTACTGCTAAAGACGCCTAAGCTCCAGCGAATTATTGAAATGAAATTGAACCATATGTTGGTCCCGAAGTGGCCTAGTTTGTGTCGAGAGAACGTTAAACCCCATTTTTGTCTCCCCTCTCTCTCTCTTGGTCACTGCCAAATGGCGTGGTTTCAATTCTCCGCCTGTACGTGACAATGGGTATGATCTCATGTTAAACCGCAAGGGTTTTCTCCTTTTCCTTCGATTTCCCCGACTGCTCAAGGCCCCTAAGCGCAATCGATGTTTTAAAATACAATTGAACCATATGTTAACCAAGACATTACATAGTTTGCCTCACGTGAGCGTTAAACCCTTTCTCTCCCTCCCTCTCCCTCTCTCTCTCTCTCTCTCTCTCTCTCTCTATTTCTCTCTCTCTAGCTCTTGCGCGCTCTCTCATCAACAAATATGAATTCAAAAACGTTTCATTCAATATTAAGGTAGATTGACGTGGTTAGATGAAAGCCAAAGTGGCTATTATCTGTTACATACACTATTTATTTATTTCCTGGTCAATGTTAAACAATGTTAAACAGTGCCGGATTTACATGAAAAGAGGCCCTGGGCTATTCTTCTTATGATCGCCCCAGCCCGGCCCCTTTTTTAAGGATGATGAAAGGTGTTTCAGACTACAGTGCTTGTGAGAAATAACACTAAACTCTGCAATGGAAATAATGAAATGGGGTTTAAAACGTCTTACTGTTATGCTCCGAACTAGGCTAATAAAGACAGGCATACGCCATACAGTGTGCTACGAGGGAAACATTCCCCGGGCAGCGGCACTACCGCCTACTCTAATGTCGAAGACCATCTGCCAAGGGATCTTTTACTTGCACATCAATATATACACAGTTAGACAAGGGGAAACCACACCGGAAAATCTGGATGAACTTTCTCGGCCAATGCAGGGATCGAACACCCGACCCCCATGCTAGCCAGCCAGCGTCTTACCCACTTGGCTACCGTCATCCCCCGAGGGATCCAGAGAAAACCCACGAGGTTGACAGGCGACCCTATTCCTCGTCATTGAATCAGGTGGAGTGGTTTCGATGTCCGCTTGCACGTGGCCTTAACTCACAATCCTTGGCAACAATCACGTGCCTTAACCGTGTTTAAATCTCGTGACCTTGACGAAATCTGAAGGGGCCCTTGCCATTTAGATCTGAGCCATCAATTGGCCTTTGTTCATTCTCGAATATCAAGTCTAACGTGTAACATATAGACACCGCAACCCTCGAGTAAATTAATATCCTGTCGAAAAACTACTCATAACACTTGTAGGACCTAATTATAGACCATTTCAATCGCCATGGATGACTCCAATGACATTATCCAGTTGAATCAGAAGTCCCAGAAGTTTGTAATACTGTATAATAGTGCAATCGTAAAATTAGTTTGTTTAGCCATCGGAAATTTGATCATTTGCCATTTTTGGTCTCTGTTTCTATAAATAGTTACTTTATTTTCTAAAGCAGGCTAATTGTTTCGGTTGTTCGACTTCCTGAAACTGCCACAGGGGCCTGCAGGAGAATTATGTTCGATTAAAGTCCAGACTAGCAATTCTCTCGCCATTGAATTTTAAGTCGTAAAAATAGTCCTCGGGCTATTGTTACGATGATGCTTTCAGAGTTAAAAACTGAATAGTCGTAAAAATAGTCCTAACCCTAACCCCAACCCTTTCCATCGCTTGTAAATTGCTGCCTCCAGTTCTGAAAATGTTGAAAATACTGCTCCATTTCAAAGCAGGTGTTGGGAAGATTGGCAGCAACTTTGGAATTCGTTCTAAACTTTGGCTCAGACTTGTCGTAACAATAGCCACAAACACAAACAATAGCCAGAAAACTATTTTAAACCCACGACACGTTTTGACTTGTAAAAGTTTTCTGAACAGTCCAATAATCATAAAGATACATTATGTAAGATTTAGATAAAGAACCCACCGTTCTGGGTAACAATAGATCAAAAAAAAAATAATTCAAAATTATATATATTGAAAATTTCATTGAAATTACTTTAACAAAAGGTAAAATTTTATGGATGTATAATTACTGAGTTTGATACTATGGGACGTTTCGGCGAGGATACTCTTGTCTTTAGCAAACGTCGCTTAGTATCAAACTCAGTAATTGTGTATCCATACAATTCTACCTTGTGTTAATACGTCCAATTACTAAATGCCAACCAAGGAAAACAGTTACTTTTAAGTACAATGTCAGCATAACCACATTAATGATAGAACTGGTTAAACAAGTACGTTACAAATATAATTTTAACACAGAGGTCATTGTTACATAGATCTTCCATCAAAAGTCAAAATCTTGTAACTCACCATTTTTTTTCAAAATTAAGTTAGGACCAAATTTAGTTACTAGTAAGTGCAGGACGACCACACTACATGCAAAACAAAAATCTACAAGATAAACCTGCGGACAAGACAGAAAATAGACTTTGCAAAAAATACACAGTTATCAAATCAAGTGAATGGATCTCGGGGCCAACCGTAAGCTTCCATTGCGCTGTACAATGCTTCCTGTTGTTGTACTAGATGTTCCAATCTTTTAATTCTGTAAGCAGTTAAACCCATGACACAACCTAGCAATTTCCTTCATTTGACTAGTATCAAAAAACATCCTAATAACCCAATAGTAAAATTACTCTTTCCTTTGTTTTTTTTTCAAGATAAGAATAGAGTGAGAGATGCGTTATAAAGATTTCTAGAAAAAGAAGTGACATATCTGATATCTGATATTTCAAAACATTAATTGAATGTCACTAGATAAGGAAACACGATCAAAATAGAAATAAGCCGTAAATTCACTTGTTTTTATTTATTCCATACTTAAAGATACCTTATGGGAGACAAGATAAATACGTGTCAGTTCCTACTATACTAGTTAAAAACAGGATGATGTAAAGGGAATTTGCGGACAGACAGAGATAGAGAAAGGGGGTTTAACGTCCACTCAATAGTAGGCTAAGAACAGTAGGACATTAAAACTAGATAATGTAAAGGAAATTTGGGGACAGATAGAGATAGAGAAAGGGGGTTTAACGTCCACTCAACAGTAGGCCAAGAACAGTAGGACGTTACAACACATATCATATCATGTCGATGTTGTTGGGTGTTTAACAATCTAGGATAAATGTCTGTTGATAATCAACACATGTTCCCACTGGTCAAATCTCCTTTCACAAGTGTCTACAACACTTTCCCACTGCTCTAATCTACTTCACAACTGTCTAGTCTAGTAAATTTAATTTGTGAAAATGAAAAACATTTTAGACCAATTTTACGGTAATATTTTAATAGGTTGACAGAATGAATGACAGTTAGGATGCTCAAGATCTCAACTCAAAAAGATAAATGAAATGAAATGTGATTTAACGCCCACTGTTCGCTCCATCCGGACTAATGAAGACGGACATTAATTCGAATTCTAACTGGTATGGGTTCTTTTATGTCTACACCAGCCTGTACACGTGGCCTTTCTGTAATTAGGCATCAGACAGCTCAACCAGCTAATGGTGCCAAATGAAATGGGGTTTAACATCCTACTGTTCTGTTCATTTCATATCATATGACATTTGGTCATAATAGAGATTGTGTCAGATTTTACAAGACAATACCCCCCCCCCCCACAACTCTACTAGTATCTGTGTGTTTCATTATGGATGAATGAACCGGAGTTTAACGACCTACTTTTCAGACTCAATGACAGACCTTAGTATCGCGCACGTGCTAATCATTCGGCCACCCCCCCACCCCACCATCTAAGTACAGTTTGGTGTTTGAGAGGCAACAAACATCCCCCCTCTCTCTCTCTCCTGGTTGGTACAAACGCGAGCGTGGGACGTTAAACCCCATTTGATTTAATTTAAGGAGAGTATCCGAGTATGGATTCAATGTTGTATTAATATAGATGTTATGAATACATATATTATTATTATAAATGTCAAGATGTTATGAATACTTATATAATATCAAGATAATATTAATAAGGCCTCGTGGTAACTTATTCTAATATTCTCAATCACTCTATACTCCCGACCCTTCAACCAAACAATATAATATTCTCTCCACCCTTCAACCAAACAATATCCTGCCTTACAATCTACTTAAAGAACTTGTAAAACCTAATTTAGACCCTTCTCTTGTTGCAAGGTGTTGTACTATGGTTTCTACCAATTAGATCACAAGTCCTAGAAGACGGTAACGTTACATAAAAATGCAATCGTAAATTAGTTTTTCTAGGTATCAGAAATTGGATCATTTTCGATTGTTTCTGTAGATATCGGTAAAAAATCAATTTGCCTTTTTTCTTTCTTTGAAATAATGTAATTTACACGGTTAAAGTAGCAATACGTGATTTGTATTTTCTCGACAATATCAAGTTTCTGACTCAGATTCATAAACATCAGATTAAAGGGACAGCATGTAAGATCAGATAAAGAGCTGAAACTGAAAGTTTTATCTATAATAGTTAAAAAACGGTATCGTCAAAATGGTGTAATCAGCTACTGGACTGTCCGTGTGTCTGTGGTAACAGGTGTCCGAAAGAGAAAGCTTACCTTTTAAATCTGATTTAATAAAAAGAAACTAAATGGTTTCTTAACGGCAAATTAGATAAGATCTAAATCAGGCTGTTGTAGGGGGTGAGGGGATAACCAAATAGTTAGCGCGCTGGGTCAACTGGCGTGGTTTCGATTCCCAGGTTGTATGTGATAAGGAGTAGTGTTTTCTCCAGTTTCCTCTCTCACTGCTAAAAAGTAAAGAATTCTACGCGCAAGCGAATTATTGAAATAAAATGGAACCACATGTTAGTCCCGAAACGACATATAAAGTTTGTTATCATATTGATACCTTCAGCAGGCGAAGATGTTCAAGGGACAATGAAGTGAATAACTATGGTTTCAAACTTTTGGATCTTTGTGCAACTTTAAACATACATATAGTTACTGGTAGGTCGATTTCTGATAAGCAGGGTAATTTCACGTGTATTAAGTATAACGGTGTGAGTGTGGTAGACTACTTAATTGTGTCATCCGACATATTTGATTCCGTTGATAGTTTCTCCCTTGATCTTCGCACGGAATCGGATCATTTACCCCTTGTATTTAACATTAAATGTACTACAAATATTGGTCATGTTGATACAAGCTCTGTGTGTAAAACAACAATCTATAGTAAATTAAAATGGAACGTTGGCAAAGCTGATAAATTTAAAGTAAATGTTGATGCTAAGTATAACGAATTCTTATCTCAGTTTAGTGAGTTATTATTTTTAAATGTGAACAGTGCGCTGGAATTATTTGTTACGTTCATAAAATCATGTGCTGTCGGCATACAATGTAGCGGGTTTAAACCCAAGTCTAGCATAATTTCTCAGCCTGCATGGTTTGATAGTGAATGTTTAAAATTAAAAGCAGCAAAGTACTATAGTCTTAATGTCTTTAAAGATTGTAATGAACAATCCGCACTAACTGAATACAAAAATAATAAAAACAGGTTTAAAAATGTATGTAAACGCAAAAAGATAGCTCATAATCAAAATATTTATGATGTATTATTATTAGATTTAGAGGATAAGACCAAATTTTGGCAAGTATTGAAGGATTTTAGATCATCATCACCAACCCCAACTGGGATCCCTGCACATGAGTGGATGCGATATTTTGAATCCCTTTTAAATATTAATAGTCATTCAAATGGCGATGCTGATCCAATGGTAGATGGTGACAGGGATAATCCTAAATCCATTTCTGTAGATAGTTATGATATATTAAATACACCCATTTTAGTTTCAGAAGTAATAAATGCTCTACAGCAAATGAAATCTGGGACTGCCCCAGGGCCAGATGGAATTGCTATAGATTTCCTTAAAGTATGTTCAAATTCATTTTCTGTCGCCCTAACTAACCTGTTTAATAGGAATTTTGATACAGGAGAATTTCCCGATTCTTGGTCAAAAGCCCTAATAGTTCCAGTGTATAAAAAGGTTTAAGATCTGGTACAAATAATTACAGAGGTATTTCTCTTCTGGACTGCATCGGGAAAGTGTATTCTTCCATCTTAAATAGACGGCTAAAAGATTGGTCTGAAATAAATGATAAATATACAGATGCTCAAGCAGGCTACCGACCAGGTTATTCGACGGTGGATCACATTTTCACATTGCATGGCCTAGCTCAGAAATACTTATTCAAGAAAAAAGGTAGATTTTATTGTCTATTTGTAGACTTTTCTAAAGCCTTTGACTCGGTAAATAGAACCAAACTAGTATGTTTATTAGCCCAAAAAGGTATACAAGGCAATATGTTGAGGGCACTAAGAAGTATGTACACCGCAGTGTCGTCTTGTGTAAAACTTGGATCAAATATTACCCCTTATTTTGAATGTCTTACTGGTGTACGTCAAGGATGCATTTTAAGTCCCATTTTGTTTTGTTTTTACATTAATCAGCTATATGATATGCTCGAAAATGCCGATGTTAGAGGTATTTTCACCATACAGGAGGTAACAGATATACGGGCATTTTTATATGCAGACGATCTCGGAATACTTTCCGACAGTGTTGGTGAACTTCAAAAGAAAATACAAGTGCTAGAAAAATTTTGTAAACTGTTTAATCTTGATGTAAATATAAATAAAACGAAGGTGATAGTCTTTAGAAACGGTGGAATTATTAGAAAAAATGAAAAATGGTATTTTAATGAAGAAAAACTAGAATGTTCTACATATTATAATTATTTAGGTTTACTGTTTTCCTCAAGATTGTGTTGGGGTAAATGTTTATTAAATTTATCACTTAAGGCAGGAAAAGCTTTGATACCAATTAAGTCGCTATTTAGTAAGATTGGCCACCCATCATTAAGTGTATCATTTAAAGTGTTTGATAGTGTAATAAAACCTATTCTTTTATATGGTTCTCAAGTATGGGGCTATGAATATCGAGCGGATATAGAGAAGGTACACACCAGTTTCTGTAAATTTGTATTAGGTATACACAAAACTTCAACAAACGCAGGGGCATTGGGTGAATGTGGAAGACAAAATTTAAATGTAGACTACATGTCAACCTGCATCAGGTACTGGTGTAAACTTCTACATATGCCGATCGAGAGGTACCCTAAACAGGTTTACCTTAATTATGCTTAAGAAATTAGATTTATTGGTAAGAGCATTTAAAGTAACTCCGCCATTGAAAAAAACATGAACATTATTAATGTATACATGTATGTATGTTCTCTGTATTGCAAATATATACAATTGTCAAAACAAATGTCACTGTATTATTATTTATAAAGTTTGTGTCAAGTTAACGTTTAACTCCATTTCCCACTCTGGCTATTATACTCTTTCTTTTGGCCCCTAATCGTCGATTTTCTCTGCCAGCCCTCGTTCGTCTCGCTTAGTAATAAACAATGGTTGTTTAACTGAGAATATTGGTCCTTGTATCTACAGTTTAATTAATAAACGTCATTGAAACCATTTTATATAGAAGTTGACATACCATCGTATTGTCTGTCCATTGAAAACGGAATTCATTGATATTTTGATGACGATACAGTATCTATTATCTTTAACAGAATTTGCCGCCATTTTGTATCCAAATCAATATAAAAGCAATTGTTTAAATGAGCTAAACCTCTAACTCAATATTTGTGATAATATTCGGAAATTAAAAACACGAGTTATAATTCAAACTGGTCCATTTCAATCAATATTGATGTTGCTGTCTCGCCGTGAATATAAAGGGGTAAAATGATCCAATATTCGTAATGAAAACAGAAGAACATATCCTCCGAGGAAACAATTAGTAATGGCGGATTCACAAACGACAATATAATAATTAAAAAGCGAGATAAATGGACTGGGCAAGCGTAAACGATCGTAAAACAGGCTATTTGTGATGAATCTTTTTAATTATAAATCGTGATAGTGTGAATAATGTTAATACAAAGGTCCGCGGTTCAAAGTCGTGTAGTTTCCCATAAAAGTGTAAAAATATAGATTGGTTATTATTGCTTCTTGAGTATTTGTATTTATGAATTGTGAAAGTGTGACTAATGTCAATTTGGATGTCCTACAATAATTCATTCAATTTCATGGGTTAATAATATGTTAAAGGCAGGGCGACTAAATGATATAAAGTTAAAGGTAGGGCGACCCATGATATAAAGTTAAAGGTAGGGCGACCAATGATATAAAGTTAAAGGTAGGGCGACCCATGATATAAAGTTAAAGGTAGGGTGACCAAATGATATAAAGTTAAAGGCAGGGTGACCAATGATATAAAGTTAAAGGCATGGCGACCAAATGATATAAAGTTAAAGGTAGGGTGACCAATGATATAAAGTTCAAGGCAGGGCGACTAAATAATATGTTAAAGGTAGGGCGACTAAATGATATAAAGTTAAAGGTAGGGCGACCAAATGATATAAAGTTAAAGGTAGGGTGACCAATGATATAAAGTTAAAGGCAGGGCGACTAAATGATATAAAGTTAAAGGTAGGGCGACCAAATGATATAAAGTTAAAGGTAGGATGACCAAATAATATAAAGTTAAAGGTAGGGCGACCAATGATATAAAGTTAAAGGTAGGGTGACCAAATGATATAAAGTTAAAGGTAGGGCGACTAAATGAAATAAAGTTAAAGGTAGTGCGACTAAATGATATAAAGTTAAAGGTAGGGCGACCAATGATATAAAGTTAAAGGTAGGGCGACTAAATGATATAAAGTTAAAGGTAAGTTAAAGGTAGGGCGACCAAATGATATGTCTATTTTGCATCATTATCTTGTAGTGTTGGGTAGTATGTGGTGATATTCAGGTAGTATTGGGTGGTATGTGGTGATATAATAATAATAATAATAATAAAGGCAGGGCGACCAATGATATGTTTATTGTGCATCATTATCTTGTAGTATTGGGTAGTATGTGGTGATATTGGGGTGTTATTGGGTAGAATTGGGTAGTATTGGGTAGTATTGGGTAGTATGTTATTCAGTCAATTTAGCTATAGAAACGCCCTGGTGATTTTATATTTTTCAAAAAAGTTGCATACTGGCCAAACCCTAGTTATAGAAATATAAGAGACACCCTACAGTGGATACTAGAAATGATTATGTACATTATATGCAAAGAATATCGATTTTGACGCCACTCTGAAAATTGACCTGCACCAATCTAAAGAGCACCTTTTCGGACAAAATTCTTCGGATTCGTGTTATTCGGTCAATTTAGCTATAGAAACGCCCTGGCGATTTTATATTTTTCAAAAATGTTGCATACTGGCCAAACCCTAGTTATAGAAAGGGAAATAATTACATATATCCAAAGAAAGCACGTCAATAACACTTGTTCATAGAGGGCACGTACATTATTCGTATTTATAGGGATTACACGTATTGAAGATGTTTATAGAAAGCACATGACAATAACATGAGTTCAATAGAAAATACACCAATAACATGTGTTCATATAATGTTCAGCAATAACACATGTTCATATAATGCTCACTAATTACACGTGTTCATATAATGCTCACTAATTACATGTGTTCATATAATGCTCACTAATTACATGTGTTTATAGAAAGCCCACTAATTACATGTGTTCATATAGTGCTCCCTAATTACATGTGTTTATAGAAAGCCCACTAATTACATGTGTTCATATAATGCTCACTAATTACATGTGTTCATATAAAGCCCATATTGATATCCACAGCTAACCTGAATAAACGTACACGTAAATAAAGAATCAGACACGTGAAAACAAAGATGGAAACTTGAAGTAGAAAACTGGGCCCACTTTCAACATCATTGTGAATAAATCGACCCAAACACACTATGACACGTTGATATAAATATATTTACCGAAAATATTTTGCGTGCGATCTTCGGTGTAGCAGACAAATCGATCCCCAGAACAACAGGCGGGAAAACCAAAGGCGCCCCCAAACCCTGGTGGACCCCGGAATGTCAATCAGCCGTAAATGCAAGGAAAAAATCACTTAAACTATTCCGCGTATGGTCCACAGAGTATAAATCTGTGTATACTAAGTCCGATTCAAACGCCAGACAGGTCATTTCAGAGGCAAAAGAAAAGCACTGGATGGCATTCTGTGATAGCACATATGATAAAACTAAAATTTCAAATGTCTGGAAAAAATACATGCAAATTATGAATCCCAACGTTTGCTGATGGCAATAGCGATAAAAATCACAGTGAACAATTCTTAAAACGAAAGTCGGCGGGTATGGCACCAGGAAGGGTAAGCTTATTCTTCCGGATACCTGTTACCACTGTTTGTCGTATATTTTGTACACGGTGAACAGTCCATATGCTGATTACACTATTTTGACTGATGACACTATTTTTCCTATACGGTTTTTTAGAACTTGGAATTTTGTGTAATGGTTTGGATTGTTCGTACTTATTTTATTGGATTCAACCATCGCGTAACCTAGCAGACGAACACAAAGCCATTAACTTACCCTTTACCCAAGACTCTTTTATCGTCCCATGAAAACGTCGAGCCGATTTTTGCTCCATCCCACGTGCTCTGTCCAACATCGCAGAGAAAGGGACACTAAACATGATCTCGGTCAACGTTAGGACCGAACTTACATAGGATCTTCTTGTTAGAAATCTAGCCCCATACGCACTGAGACACCGTGGTATTCACCGAATGTCAGTCACCGTGTATCGGATAAACATAAATTTGAAATTCGCAGAAACTCAATTAAATTAAAATAAATGTTCGATCTCTATATTGGGCATCCTCGGTTACCCAGTGCATTCATTCCGTTCTACTCCACTATACCCTGGGTTAATCTATAGGGCTTCCACGATTTCAAATTGCTAGAATGTAGCTATACTGTACGAGCCAATCAGAAAACCGTTTCGAAACAATCGTTTCGCCTTCGTTTTTATAAGGGTAGATAATCATATCCATGTCCATTTACTGATTGATTTATGTAAGTAATGTTTATATTAATAATTTATTTATATTCAATTGTATTATCAAAATCTGTAGTATGTGTTGCTGATTTCCACTATATATAACATCTATATGTTTCACTTTTGTTTTCATTATTACTATTCGTTCTTCGTTTGAAATAATATTAATAATACGTCGTTTTGTTATGTTTATTATTAATGGACGTAAAGTCGGTAATTTAATTCCCATTTACATATTTACGATATCACGTGTACATAAAATTCGCTGAACGAACACGCAATTCTCAATAAAACTAATGACTCTAAATGATTAAATGAACGTTTGGTCATCAATAATAAAACATATAATTACGCTTTTAGAATAGGCCAACTCCTAACACTGTCAGAGGAGAGTAACTTCCCTTTAGGCAATTTCCTTTTTCAAATAACAGTTTATGGGATTAGTCGATAAAAATAGCGCAAGCATAAATAGTGGATAACTTGAAAACGTGTCTCCCGCATAGATTAACCCAGGGTATAGTGGAGTAGAACGGAATGAGTACACTGGGTAACCGAAGATGTATATTGGGCTAATGAAGACGGACATACGTCATACAGTGTGCGGTGCAATCTGTTTTACAGTGTTAATGCGTCAAAGTCTTTTATCTCTGTCCAAGATGACTGACCTTTAAAAGGTCAGACCACTTTGGTAATACGGGTGACGTCACATCATAATGTTTGCAAACAAATCAAGATGGTTGAAAAATCGGTCGATTAAGTTTTAAAAACACAATATGATGAATAATAAACGGAGTTCAGTACAACACTTAGCCACCTTGGCTTCTACGGGAGAAACTCAAACACAACACGTCTAACTCATTATAAGAAAAGCCCCAACAAAATTATAAACACTCAATCGATTGTCCAAGTTGTGTTTTTTTAATTAAAAAATTAAATCATCCGTCTGCTCTGAACACAGAAGCTCTACGTGAGTCAACAATCGTCTGTAGATTTTATTTGATGTAAAACTGTTCTTCTTCTTTTCTCGGTGTAAAGGTTCATGTTGATTATTAATCGCATTCCGCCGCGCTGTTGATGAGTGTTGGGTGAATCATATCATATTTAAAATAAAATATGAAATATAAAGTGATTTAAAGTGCAGATGATATAGGATTAAGCCAGTTTGTCCAATACTTTGTTAGTTTTTTTATTCAAGGATAATTCACTAATTAATAATTTCACTGCGTAACAAACAAAATACACAGGGTCCACTTTTAAGGAGAGAGAGAGAAAAAGGGAAAGAGAGAGGGGAGGGTGGGGGTAACATCCACGCGTGGCAAACTAGGTCATTTCTAGACTAAGATACAGTTCAATTGTATTTTAAAACTTCAATAGCGCTTAGGGGTCTTTAGTAGTCGGAGGAGGCGAAGAAAACTCTCGAGGTTGAACAGGAGACCATACTCATTGTCACGTACAACCAGGGAATCGAAATCATGCAACTGACTCACTGATAGACCTTCGGATGCAAGGCGGTGGTGTAAATCATTCGGCCACCCAACGTGGTACGAACCGTACGAATCATCGATACAATGAGACTATGATTCTTATGGTCTAAGACTGGTAATCGGTACAATAAGACTATGATTCCTCTGGTCTAAGACTGGTAATTATTTATAACTCGCAATAATTACTAGTCTGAATCCCTATCAATTGTCAGCTTTCTCAGATTGTCTGCCCTTGTTATTCTGGCATGTTGATTTCTCTTTACAGGAAACAAATCTCTAACTCAACATCAACAAATCTCTAACTCAACATCAGTCACAATCTTCGATATTGCTAACAAGACTTACTGGTAAATTTAAATCAAGATTGTTGTTGTTATCTTACCGTGAAGTGATGGGCTTCTGACATCCAATATTTAAAGATACGTAATGGAAAATTAGATAAAGTGCTGGCAGTTATCGTTATAATAGTTAAAACGTAGATAATGTAATGGGAAAGCACGGAAAATGTCCGCCAAATTGCCCTATTCTGGACCGAGATATAATCTTTTGGTTTTTATTCCTTTAAAGGAGCTAGCTCGCTAATATTTGGTACCTAGCAATTGACACAAATAGGTCGCAAGGCATACCATAATGTAAAATGAATGTATATAAACTGATTCACATTCAATCGTTTCAGTTTTTACTCTCATTTCAAAAAGGTCGCACGGCATACAATAATGTAAAATGAATGAATATAAATTGATTCACACTCAATCGTCTCCGTTTGTACTCTCATTTCAAATCACGTTTTGCTTATAGCGAAATACGTCATAAGTCTCAATCGAATGACAATCTCTGGTTATTTCAGTCTACTGTAGTATTTATTGTTTATTTTGTCTGGATATCAGAAGCCCATCTTTTCTCGACAAGATGACAATATTAATGGTGGTTTAAATTGACAAATAATTCGTGATTTCAATGTCGAAGACTTTGGATGGTATTGAGTTAGAGGATACTTTAAGCTTAAAACAATATGCTGAATAGTGACTTGTATACACGCAATGAGAGAGAGAGAGAGAGAGAGAGAGAAATGAGGTTTAACGTCCACTCAACACAACTAGGTCATTTCGGGACTAACGCAATGACTGAATCGGACTAATACTGTGTGATCTCAGGAAAATTTCGCCCGGACAGCACTCGAATTCAAATTGTCAAGGATTCTTTAGAGTACACGTCAACATGTACCCGTTAAAAAACAGTCCGTGTCAAGCCGAAAATAGAAATTATATCATTTTCTTTTTTACAAAAACCAAACTGTAGGAGAATGGCTTCTTGACAACAGACAAATAAAATAAAACCCGTCATCAGACAGGAATTAAGTTCAAATACTGTGTATTGTTAAACAAGACGAAGGAAACCCAACTAAATAAATATTTATCACCATTTTCTTCTACTATTTCTATTCTAATTTTAATAATTAGCAGTAATCGAGTGTTTTTACAAAACTTCTATTTTTCTATATAATTTTAATCGATATCTTGGGATATTGTTTAAACATCGTGTCGCCATCATGATCAGGAGTGTGGGGAGATGATGATAACGGAATCACGTTTTAATTTTATAATTACCCTTTTCAGACATCCCAAGTTTCATTTAAACACGTTCTTAGAAACATCAGCTAACCGTTAATCTACAAAAACAAATACTGAAATAGACGATGAGGCATTTGTTTTATGAAAAAAATCATCGACATTGAAAAACATTGGATCTCTTGATATAATGATGTCGGTTTGTAGGCGGGTGGGTGTCTAGTCGATATGAAATATATTTTAAAATACAGAATAAAAGATGAATAATTTAAAACATCGTCTTTTTGGTGTCTGAATCATAAACCCAATAATTAACGCCTTCGTAAATTGGTCGATTTTAATAGTAAGTGAAGGGGGACTGCACCACACACAATTTACACAAAAACAAATATATGCCTATGGACAAGACATCATACTCAAAAACTACAAACAAACAATTAACATTTCAAAAAGAGTGAATTGATCCGGGAGCTAGCCGTCAGCGTTCTTCAATGGCGATAGTCTGCCAGTTGACATCAGGCGTTAAAACGTCAAACAATTTCATCAACAAGGGCGATAATCCGGGTAGAATCACGGAACACGCTAGATAATGTGTGGTGTGAGCAAACAGGGAAAAAAACCCGACAACGCGAACATTCAGCAGTTGGGAGGGCTAAAACTCTACTCTAATAGTAAGTACAGAAGGAATTACTACACTCAAAACAAAACTGCTCGACATTTTTAATATAAATCAGTATTGATGTTGTGATCTTACCGGGATAAAACAGGCTTCTGATATCCAAATTTAAGACAAAACAAACATCTTACCATTGGTACACGAAACGTTCTCCATAATGCATTTCAGCGCTATTTGTAACAAGGGACTCACGGTGGCTAATAGGGAAGGACGCTGGCTCGCTAGCCTGGATGTCACGTGTTCGATCCCTCCATTGGCCGAGAAAGTTCATCTGGATTGTCCGGCGTGGTATTCCCTTGTCAGTACTGCAGGACGGAGGGCCTGACAAGGACAACTGCCTAGTCGTTCGGATGGGACAAAAAACTTAGGTCCCGAGTACATATTCATCGACAATTGGACTTCGATTGAAGTGTAGACCGTGGCGCCGATGTCCGGGCAAAATTTCTGTCATAGCACACTGTATGGCGTATGCCCGTCTTCATTAGCCCAGATCGGAGCAGAACATTAGGACGTTAAACATCATTTCATTTCTTTAACACCCCCCCCCCCCCAACGTTTTAAATACTGACAACATACACAAGAAAATTGATTAGATGTGAAAACAAAAATCTTTGTCGTCTGGTGGAATAAGAACTGAGCGGCTTAAATCTGAGTAAATTACGAATTTTATCCACCAAGTTAGATAACTATTATAAAAACATTAACAGAATAAATCAAAACCATCTTCTTATCGGTGGACTCACGTCATTTATACTCCATTAAAATCCATTAAATGGTTTAAAAAAGATGCAAAGGGGGGATAAGACATTTCTCTAAGTTAATGATTTATGTCGTAATTATTTATACTCAGCTGTTTAACTCCACGTGGGGATCACGGTGGCTAATTAAGTGCTTGGACTGGAATATATACGTCACTGACAGCTCCTAAACTGGACGGGGATCACGGTGGCTAAGTGGATAAGGCGCTGGTTCACTAGCCTGGAGGTCGAGTGTTCGATCCCTGCATTGGCCTAGAAAGCTCATCTCGATTTTCCGACGTGATTTCCCCTTGTCAGTGATGCAGAAGGAGGGCCTGACATGGACAGCTGCCTAGTCATTCAGATGGGACGAAAAACCGAGGTCCCGTGTACACATTGGAGTGCACGTAAAAGATCCCTTGGCAGTTGGAATGCGATATAAGAGTAGGCCGTAGCGCCGCTGCCCGGGCAAAATTTCCCTCATAGCACAGTATGGCGTATGCCCGTCTTCAATTAGCTCAGGTTAAGTGCATAACAGTAGGAGTTTAAACCCCATTTCATTCATTCATTCATTAGTTCAACTCCGCGAGGAAGGGTTGGGCGGCTGAATCATTTAACACATGCGTTTAAGATGATAAGGTTTGTCAAATGGCGTGGTTTACCGCTTGTATACGTCAGTGAGGTCGCCTGCCCATCCTCTGTGGTCCTCCCACTGTTAAAGAGCACCAAGCGCAAGATAATCCGTTAGTCCATAGAAAGAAAGGGACAGAGAGCGAGAGGGGGATTGGGGTTTAACGTCCACTCGACTTAAACTGGGACATTTCAGGACTCAGACATTGTTCAATTTTAGGGGTCTTTAGCAGTAGGGGGAAACTGGGGGGGGGGCGAGAAAACCTACGAGGTTAGACAGGCGACCCTACTCCTTGATAGTACAACCGGGGATTCGAAACTGCGACAGTTGAATCAATTACAGACCTTATGATACAACACGCACGCAGCTAACCAATCGGCCTACGCGTAAACGAATTATTGAAATAAATTTTTTACCGTATTTTAGTCCCGAAATGACCTAGTTTGTGTCGAGTGAACGTTAAAATGTATTTTAACCCATAACTTAGCCGGATATAAATTGTTTTGTTATTTCAAAAGTATCCAAACTTCACTATCTGATTAAAAAAACACAGATCCTATTTCGTTTCGTGTTTTATTGTTCAAAATTTTATTTTACTTGTCTTTACTACACCAGGATCATTGACGTGTTCTGGATGAGGTGAGGGGTCGCGGCGAACTTATGACGTGTTCTGGATGAGGTGAGGGGTCACGGCGAACTTATGACGTGTTCTGGATGAGGTGAGGGGTCACGGCGAACTTATGGCGTGTTCTGGATGAGGTGAGGGGTCACGGCGAACTTATGACGTGTTCTGGATGAGGTGAGGGGTTGCGGCGAACTTATGGCGTGTTCTGGATGAGGTGGGGGGTTGCGGCGAACTTATGGCGTGTTCTGGATGAGGTGAGGGGTCGCGGCGAACTTATGGCGTGTGGTTTACGGAACTGTTTAAAGTGCACGTGATATAGGATCTCGTCAGTTTGTCCAATATATTGTTAGGTTTTTTGTTCAATGATAATTCACTTATTAACTATTCACTGCGTAACAAATGAAGAGAGGGGGGTAACCGTAACGTCCACGCGAGGCAAATTAGGTCAACTCTAGACTAACATATAATTCAATAGTATTTTAAAATTTCAATTGCGCTTAGGGTCTTTAGTAGTCGGAGGGGGCGAAGAAAACTCTCGAGGTTGAACAGGAGACCATACTCATTGTCACGTACAACCGGGGAATCGAAACCATGCCACTGACTCACTGACAGACCTTCGGTGGCAACGCGCAGGTGTAAACGATCGAACAATGTGACGATAATTGCTATGAAAATCCACAAATTATACACAGCAGGCATCCTCAAATCAATTTTTCCTACGAATTTCTGATGGGATCACAGTTGTAACTGGATACAAAAACAGCATAAAGTGTAGTGTCAAAAATATATAAAATTGCCATTTAAAACCATCATAATACATGTTCACTATCCTGACTAGTTTCGTCAAATAAATTTTAACATTTTCAAAGGAACAGTTCAACAGAAACAGGAAACAAATTTGAATAATGATGAGGTCATATGTTGATGACATCACTGTAATGGTTGCCCTGTCGTTGGTAACAAGTAATTCTTCATTTTCTAAAAAGGTGATCTATCACATGAAAATATATGATGATGCTATTAACAGAGGTGCCTATACACAAGTTGAAAATCCACAAATAATACACAGTAGGCATCCTCAAACCAATTCTTCCAACGAATTTCTGATGGGATCACAGTTGTAACTGGATACAAAAACAGCATAAAGTGTAGTGTAGTGTTGAACTGTTCCTTTGAAAATGTGACGATAATTCCTATGATCTAAGACTGGTAATTATTTAGAACTCGTAATAATTACTAGTCTGAATCCCTATCGATTGTCAGCTTTCTCAGATTGTCTGCCCTTGTTATTCTGGTATCGTGATTTCTCTTTAAAGGAAACAAATCTCTAACTCAACATCAACAAATCTCTAACTCAACATTCAGCAAATCTCTAACCAACATCATCAAATCTCTAACCCAACATCAGTCACAGTCTTCGATATTGCAAATTTAAATCGATAATGAGGTTGTTTTTTTACCGTCAAAAGATGGGCTTCCGATGTCCAATATTTGAGACATAATGAACAATTATAAATTTGGCCCACAAGTCGCCTGTCAGAATGATTTCGAGCGTCATCTACAATGAAGCGACTCGACAAGCAAGGCTTATCACATCCCACAGTATAACAAGAATTTCTGGTAAATTAAATCAAGAATGGTTTAGTGATGGGCTTCTGACCTTTAATTTTAAAAGATACATAATGGACGATTAGACAAAGTGCTGGCAGTTATCGTTATAATAGTTAAAACGTAGATAATGTAAAGGAATTACGTAGAAAATGTCCGCCAAATTGCCCCCCTCTGAATCGAGATACTAGCTTTTGATTATTATTCCTTTAAATCGCTAATATTTGGCACCTAGAAATGGACACAAAAAGGTCGCAAGGCATACAATTATGTAAAATGAATGAATATAAATTTATTTACATTCAATAGTTTCAGTTTTTACTCTCATTTCAAATCACGTTTTTCTCGGCGAAATACGTCAGAAGTCTCAATCGAATGGCGATCTCTGGTTATTTCAGTCTACTGTAGTATTTATTGTTCATGTTGTCTGGATATCAGTGGCCCATCTTATCTCGATAAGATGACAATATTAATGGTGGTTTAAATTGACAAATAATTCGTGATTTCAATGTCGAAGACTTTGGATGGTATTTAGTTAGCGGATACTTTAAGCTTAAAACAATATGGTGAATAGTGACGTATATGCTGAATAGCGACGTATATGCACGAAATGAATGAATGAATCGGACTAATACTGTGTGATCTCGAGACAATTTCGCCCGGATAAAACTTGAATTCAAAATGTCAAGGATTCGTGAAAGTGCTCGTCAACATGTACCCGTGAAAACAGTCCGCGTCAAGCCGGCAACAGAAATGAAATCATTTTTTTTATACAAAAACCAAACTGTACGAGAATGGCTTCTTGACAGAAGACAAATAAAATAAAACCCGTCATCAGACAGGAATTGAGTTCAAACACTGTGTATTGTTGAACAAGACGAAGGAAACCCAACTAAATAAATATTTATCACCATTTTCTTCTATTATTTCTATTCTAATTTTAATAATTAGCAGTAATCGAGTGTTTTTACAAAACTTCTATTTTTCTATATAATTTTAATCGATATCTTGGGATATTGTTCAAACATCATGTCGCCATCGTGATCTGAAGTGTGGGGAGATGATGATAATGGAATCACGTTTTAATTTTATAATTACCCTTTTCAGACATCCCAAGTTTCATTTCAACACGTTCTTAAAAACATCAGCTAACCGTTAATCTACAAAAACAAATACTGGAAAATCATCGACATTGAAAAACAATTGGATCTCTTGATATAATGATGTCGGTTTGTAGGTGGGTGGGTGTCTAGTCGATACGAAATATATTTTAAAATACAGAAGAAAAAGGAAGAATACAACACGCGGGCAACATTTCTCTCATAGCACACTGTATGACGTATGCCGGTCTTCATTAGCCCAGAACGGAGCAGAACTTAAGGACGTTAAACCTCATTTCATTTCATTAAACCAGCTAACATTTTAAAGGGCCAATCCCGATAACTTTTTGGGGAATAAAACTGCTTTATATTGTGTTAAAATCATTTTAAAACCACTATCTAAAGCCGATCAACTAACCCGATATTGTGATACGCTTGTAAATAACTTAAACCTGACAGTCTGCATCTGGAAATGGAGACCTTTGTATCATACAGTATCTGGATAAAACCAGACTTTTTTCTATAAAAAAATATGTAGGTAAAATTTACCTTTTGTTATCAAGTACAGTACATGGGTCATTCACTGTATAGACCTCTCAAGAAACATAAATCGATTATCAGGTCACTAAATGAAAAAAATGACCCGAAATCTTAATAGGGTTACGTGTCCGGATAAGCAGTTTGGCGTTCACGTCCAAATGACTCAATATTTTGAGTTGAAATTTTGAGACAAGGTATATACACCATTCCCCTATATTTTGGCGTTTTATTTTCATACATTCTCAGACTTTTATTTTTGAGTCTCTGTATAATTCGGGATTGTCCCTTTAAATACTGACAACATACACAAGAAAATTGATTAGATGTGAAAACAAAAATTTTTGTCGTCTGGTGGAATAAGAACTGAGCGGCTTAAATCTGAGTAAATTACGAATTTTATCCACCAAGTTAGATAACTGTTATAAAAACATTAACAGAATAAATCAAAACCATCTTCTTATCGACGGACTCACGTGATTTAAACTCCATTAAAATACATTAAATGATTTAAAAAGATACAAAAGGGGATAAGACATTTCTCTAAGTTAATGATTTATGACGTAATTATTTATACTCAGCCGTTTAACTCCACGAGGAAGGGTTGGGTGGCAACCCGCGAGGAAGAGTTGGGCGGTAACCCGCGAGGAAGGGTTGGGCGGCTGAATCATTTAACACATGCGTTTAAGATGATAAGGTTTGTCATTGAGTCAAATGGCGTGGTTTCCCGCTTGTATACGTCAGTGAGGTCGCCTGCCCATCCTCTGTGGTCCTCCCACTGTTAAGGCGCACCAAGCGCAAGAGAATCCGTTAGTCCAGAGAAAGAAAGGGACAGGGAACGAGAGGGGAATTGGGGTTTAACGTCCACTCGACTTAAACTGGGACATTTCAGGACTCAGATATTGTTCAATTTTAGGGGTCTTTAGCAGTAGGGGGAAACTGGGGGGGGGGGGGGGGACGAGAAAACCCACGAGGTTAGACAGGCGACCATACTCCTTGTCAGTACAACCGGAGAATCGAAACTGCGACAGTTGAATCAATTACAGACCTTATGATACAACACGCACGTAGCTAACCAATCGGCCTACGCGTAAACGAATTATTGGAAAATAAATTTTTTACCGTATTTTAGTCCCGAAATGACCTAGTTTGTGTCGAGTGAACGTTAAAATCTCAATCTGATTAAAACACAGATCCTATTTCGTTTTGTTTTTATTGTTCAAAATTTCTTTTTAGTTGTCTTTACTACACTAGATCTGGAAGTATGTTAGTGTACATGTATTTTAACCCATAACTTGGCCGGATATAAATTGTTTTGTTATTTTAAAAGTATCCAAACTTCACTATCTGATTAAAAAAACACAGATCCTATTTCGTTTCGTGTTTTATAGTTCAAAATTTCTTTTTACTTGTCTTTACTACACATGATCTGGAAGTATGTTAGTGTACATGTATTTTAACCCATAACTTAGCCGGATATAAATTGTTTTGTTATTACAAAAGTATCCAAACTTCGCTATCTGATTAAAAAAACACACAGATCCTATTTCGTTTCGTGTTTTATAATTAAAAATTTCATTTTACTTGTCTTTACTACACCAGGACCATTAACGTGTTCTGGACGAGGTGAGGGGTCGCGGCGAACTTATGACGTCATTCGGCAAACCTCGACAGATTCCGGTGCCCTACATCTAGATGTAGGTTACGGAGAGTACCGGAATCTGTCGAGGTTTGCCGAATGCTTATGGCGTGTGGTTTACGGAACTGTGGGTAAACTACTAGAAACCTCAACGCTAATTTATTAATTTATTAATCAATGTCTAACGTCATCGGGCCAAAAGCCACTGGTATGACCTCTGACGCGACCTAACGCAATAACTTGTCAGATCTTCATGTAGTGTAGGCCATGGAAAGTATAAAAAAAACGAAACGAAATATAGATCTGTATTTTTATAAGATTGTTTAAATCTCTAAACAGTCATACCTCTGCCCAGAATAAAGTAATTTCACAGAAATTTTCAATATGGTCATTTTCATTATCTGTTTTAACTATTATAGCAAGAACGGTCAGCTCGTTATCTAAATCTTACACAATGTTCCTTAACTATAACTATTATAGCAAGAACGGTCAGCTCTTTATCTAAATCTTACATATTGTATCTTAACTATAACTATTATAGCAAGAACGGTCAGCTCTTTATCTAAATCGTACATAATGTGTCTTTACTATATAACTACTATTGTAATCGGAACGTCCAGCTCTATATCTAAATCTTACATAATGTATCTTTACTATATAACTACTATTATAATCGGAGCGTCCAGCTCTATATCTAAATCGTACATATTGAATTTTGTTACACAAGCAACTGTTTGAAATAGAGAGAAATAGAGAGAGAGAGGGAGAGAGAGAGAGAGGGGGGGAGAGAGAAATGGGGGAGAGAGAAATGGGGATTAACGTTCGGGACGAAGTTTGAAATAGAACTATTATAATCGGAATTTCCAGCTCTTTATCTGAATCTTTAATACTGTATTTTATTACACAAGCAACTGTTTGAAAACCGTACGTTTAATACAAACAATGGCGATGCTGTAGGATCGATATACCTGCACCTAAAGTAAAATAACGCCTTCGCATACAAACAACTTCACTTTCCTCAATATTGACCCGTCGCAGACACAATCTTCAACATCTTATTTCAGTTTTCAGGTGGATAAAATTAAAGAATTCAACGACTGATGAGTGGCTCTAGCCAAGGGGGGTGGCATGAAAATATCGACTGTTTCAAGTCTGTATCGAATTTGCCGCGTTAACCGTGAGAACGAAGAATTTGGGTCGATTCTGGAAGATCAACACTCATACTGTATCAATACCACAATACACCAACAAAGATGGATGCCACGCAGGGTCCTGCAATTAATCAATTACAAACATTCGATTGGTCGGGATTTTGTTTAATGGCGCTGTTTGAAGCAGCGTGTAATTGAAACGAGCAGTCCGCGTTCTTTAAACACCTCCCGGTGACAAACACATAAGACAATGTGGGGGGGGGGGCTGGATGGCCGGGTGGATTTTTGTAATGACGCTGTATGAAGCAGTCCACGTTCTTTTTAAGGAAACACCTCCAGGTGCCAAATACAGAAGACAATGTAGATTCCTGAACACCACACTTAACCAAACTGAAATCTCTGGAGTGAAAAAAAATTTACTATATAATTTTACTATATAATTTTACTATATAATTTTACTATATAATTTCACAAGTTCTCGCCTTCAAATGAAATGAAATGAAATGGGGTTTAACGTCCTATTGTTCTGCTCCGACTGGGATAATGAAGACAGGTATACGCCCTACAGTGTGCTATGGGGGAATTTGTGCCTGTAGGGCAGCGACACTATGACCTACTCTTATATCGAAGTCCAACTACCAAGGTTTCTTTTTCGTGCACGCCAATGTGTAGACGGGACTTCGGTTGGTAGCCCAACCCGAACGACTGGACGTTTGTCGCTCGTCTTCAAAGGCGTTAATTACTTTTAACAGGCAGTATCTAATTTGTCACGACTTCATCCTCGCTAAAACATGGATTCAATCGGATTTATGTGGTTTTAGATCAATGAATCAAGTAGCGTGGTGTTCGAGTAGGGTCGTTGTCTGCAGAGGCGTCACTAGGACCAAATTAGATCCGGGGCACAGGCACAGCCAACTCCTACATATTTTCCAGTATTCGTTTTAATAACGACATGACGTTGCCGTGGATATTCAATTGATGTTTCAAACCGCGGATTATTTTTGTCGATATAATAATACAGTTATTGAAACGAATACTGGGAAATACGTACGAGTTCTTGTGAAGTTGTGAGCTAAATTATCACGAACTAAAATTTGATGTGATATTGTTGTCCCGCTAAACATACACGGCGGGTAAACCAGGTCATGCACGATCGTTTTTACACTATTTTCAGTAAAATATTTATTTAGTTATATAATACTGTAGGCAATTGAGGAAATCTACGGTGGGCCAGAAAGGACAATCCAGAAAAGCTTCGCACTGGAAAGCTTCTCTTCCGTACTCGGGACATTCGAAATAATGATAGGAAAAAGTAGTGAAATTATTGCAAATTATCGATTTTGTCTGCTCAAAATAGATCCGGGGCACACATGAAAATATCCGGGCCACGTGCCCCCTGTGCCACCCCCTAGTGACGCCACTGGTTGTCTGTCCAACCGTGTGAGTTGTCTCCGGGTCTTTCGGTCCGATCCGATCGACGACGAAAAATTGACATCGGATAAATGAAAGACAGTCCATCACAACATAATTATCTATTAAATTAGAAGAAACGTTAATTACTAATTTCATGGTTGACGCATGTTTGAATTTACGGACTGCTAACGAATCGATATTCAAGTATTGGAAACAATTTTCGTTGTGGGTTTTTGTTATAATTCGGGACAATTTTAAAACAGCGCATGGTTGGTGATACATGACTTTGCATGAGGAACGAGATCTTATCCGGCGCCCACAGAAACAGTAGACGTATGTGTTGTGGGGGGGGGGGGGGGGCAAGTGCCACCGAGTAATATTGGGCTGGATGGAATACGCTAGAGTCAATTTGTTGCATATCTGACCAACGACATATTTTTGACATATGGTTGGGCATTAAGATTATACTGATGGGGGTTGGGGTGGCTTAGTGGACTAGAGTGTCGCGCTTCGACCTCTAGCTGGTCGGCCACCTCTGGCTTGTGGCTGTGGTTACGAGCCCTGCTGGAAGCGTATGTGGCATGCAGATATGGGCGCCTTCTCAACCTCGTGGGTTTCCCCCGGGCACTCCGGTTTCCTCCCACTACTAAAGACCCCTACGCGTAAGCGAATTTTTGAAATAAAATTAAACCATATGTTAGTCCCGAAATGACCTAGTTGTGTTGAGTGGGCGTTAAACCCAATTTCTCTCCCTCTCTCTCTCTGTGATTATATTTGCGAGTGGGGGAGGCTTAATAGCTCAAAACCATGACACAAAGCTGGTCATTGCGCCCCACAATTCGCCCCTGGTGTTATCCCCGCCACATATTTCTCGCAGTGTTCCGTATGATTAGAGGGGTCTCTCGCACCATTGCTTTAGGAATATGTCCCCGCCATGGCTTGGAAAAACTTCCAATTGACATATTGATAGTTACAAAGTTATTAATTATTCTTTATTCGAGACATTTCCTTACCAAAGCGGCATAACCTGTACAATAAACAAATCAAAGAATGGTTCGAAACGATACCTGTTAATAGTTTGGGGGCAGACCACCGTTAATTTTCTAAATTCAAGACGACTCAGAAAAAATATATTATTTCTTTTTTTAAAAATGAAAATACACCTGTGAATGGTCAGCCATTTGTAGGATTCCATATTGAGAAGACCCGTGGGCATAATAAACCTTTTGCTGTGTTACATAATAGCATGATCTAAATCTAATTGGCCTGTACTAATGTTGCCCATTGAAAGACATGTCTGGAAATAATAGCCATATATGTTCCAACAAATTTTTAAATTGTACATATCCTGTGATTTCTTCCTTGAACGACATGAAATCAGTGGTGTTTTTTTTTTAAAAAAAACAGGAAAATAAAACTTTTAGATATTTTTTTTAATTCCTGTGATAATTTTTCTCCAAGTATGTTTTTATTTATAATTCGGACTTAATGTTTAAGAAAACGCCGAAATTGATTGTCACAAATTGTAGTGCCGGCTATTTTTAGATATTTTTTTTGACCTCCTTTCCTGCAATTTTGCATGCCTATTTGTATTTACTTTTTATACGCCAACATTTTCATGTGGACGTATTATGTCGTCGCCCCTGTCCGTCCGTCCGTCCACAATTGTTTGTGGACTCTCTACAGGTCACAATTCTTGTCCAATTTTGACGAAACTTAAAATATAGGTTTATCCCCAAAAGATCTCGGGCTGCTTTCGATATTGACATGTATCGGATTAAAACATAATGGATTATGGCCCCTGATTGTACGAAAAATCACGTTTTTAGCTTGTGGACCCTATAGAGGTCACAATTTTAACCGATTTTGATGAAACTTTACATGCATGTTTATAACCCAAAGATCTTGGTACCTTTTGATATTTGCACCTATCGGAACGTAATTTCATGAATTATGGCCCCTGATTTTCCGAAAAATCACCTATTTTAGCTTGTGGTACCTCTGGATGGTTGAGTTCAAATTTCGGAAAAATCGGACAAAAATTACCATACAAAATGGCCGTCGTTCGTACGCGAATACTGTTAAAAAATGGTTTATCAAGGTTGTGGAACCTGTAGAGATCACAATTTTTATTCGATTTTGATGAAACTTAAAATGCATAGTTATAACCCAAAGATCTTGGTTCCTTTCGATATTTGCGCATATCGGATCGTAACTTCCTGAATTATGGCCCCTGATTATACGCAAAACCGTCTTGGTTTATTTAGCTTGTGGTCCCTCTGGAGGTCACAATTATTATCTTATTTAAAAAATCGTTTGATTATATCACCGTTACACCCTAAGGAAGGTTGAGTTCGAATTTCGGAAAAATTTGGCCAAAATTGCCATACAAAATGGCCGCCATTCGTACGCAAATACTGTAAAAAATGGTATATCAAGGTTGTGGACCCTGTAGAGGTCACAATTTTAATTCGATTTTGATGAAACTTGAAATGCATGGTTATAACCCAACGATCTTGGTTATTTTCGATATTTGCGCATATCGGATTGTAACTATTTGAATTATGGCCCCTGATTATACGCAAAATCGCCTTCGTTTAGCTTGTGGTCCCTCTGGAGGTCACAATTATTATCTGATTTAAAAAATCGTTTGATTATATCACCGTTACGCCCTAAGGAAGGTTGAGTTCAAATTTCGGTAAAATTGGACCAAAATTGCCATACAAAATGGCCGCCATTCGTACGCGAATGCTGTTAAAAAATGGTAAATCAAGGTTGTGGACCCTGTAGATTTATTATTATCCGATTGAAAAAATCGTTTGATTATATCACCGTTACACCCTAAGGAAGGTTGAGTTCGAATTTCGGAAAAATTCGGAACAAAATTGTCATACACAATGGCCGCCGCGTGTACGCGAATACTGTTATAAAATGGTATATCAAGGTTGTGGACCCAGTATAGGTCACAATTTTGCTTCCATTTTGATGAAACTTGAAATGCATGGTTATAACCCAAAGATCTTGGTTCCTTTCGTTATTTGCACATATCAGATCATAACTTCCTGAATTATGTCCCCTGATTGTCCGAAAAATCGCCTATGGTCCCTCTGGAGGTCACGATGAATATCCGATTTAAAAAAAACGCTTGACTCTTTCACCGTTACACCATACGGAAGGTTGAGTTTGAATTTCAGGGAAATCAGACCATAATTGCCAGACAAAATGGTCGCCGTTTGTACGCTAATAATGTTAAAATATGGTATATCAAGGTTGTGGGCCCAGTATAAGTCACAATTTTAATTCGATTTTGATGAAACTTGAAATGCCTGTTTATAACCTAAAGATCTTGATTCTTTTCGATATTTGCGCATATTAAATTGTAATTTAATGAATTATAGCCTTTGATTGTAGGAAAAATCACTTTAGGTTTTGCTTGTTCTCTAACCATCTCTCGAAAATGTGGGCGTATCCTGCCTGGCAGTGCCAGCTTACTATCTTTTATGTAGTATTCGTGAAAAGGCATTGAATTTCTATTTACTGCCTGGTTTGGTGTCAGATTGAGACTTTTAAGGCGGAAGAATATAATGAGTAAAGAAGCTTTGTTTTGTTTTTGCACTCATTCGGCAAATCTCGACAGATTCCGGTACCCTACATCTAGTATTCTAGACTCGACTGTATGATGAATCCCGCCATTTTCGAACTTTTTAAAAGGACCCGGATAAAAATGGCTGCCCCCATGGAGATTATATCAATAATTAAAAAATGGCTGCCCCCAGATTTTATTTAGAAAAGACGCCATTTTGGGAATTTTTTTTTTTTTTAAAAAAGCGGCACGTTTTCCTGTTAGAGTAAATCGGTAGTCGACTAGCCGAATCCCAAATGTATGGTCGTAGGTACATATCAATTACTGTCATACAGCCGAGTCTAGATGTAGGGTTACGGAGGGTACCGATATCTGTCGAGGTTTGCCGAATATTTTGCACCAACACGGACATGATATTCTGACCCTAGTCTGCTCTGAATTTCAGCGAATTGAAATTTTGGTGGTCAACCTCATACAAATTTAGTACTCTGATGATCCTATGGTGTCATACTGGCTGTGCTGCAAAGGAAGTTATCAACGAAATTTGGTGAATGGGCTACAGCATGCAGAACGCCACTGATTTAACATTTGAGTCAATGGAGAAATTAATGGTGGTCTGCATTCGTTTGGTATGAGGGGTTACTTCCCTTCCCACACACAAGAATGAGATAAAGTGGAATGGGGTTTATTTAGCGACGAGTGCAGAAACACATTTGGCCACAGGTCACTAACTATTTCCCCATTGACTTTAATGTTAATTCTCGTCTCTTAGACCGGCTCTAACTTTTAACCAAAATTTATAGGCTACATTTCCCGGGCTGAAAATAAGACTTTTGAAATTTTATCGATGCATTTTTCTGGGGTGGGGGGGCGAGGCATATTAAATCCCCCCTCCAGTTAAAATCCAGGGGGGGGGGGGGCGACCATGATCACGTCATACACTTATATCGAATTCAAACTGCAATGGGTTATTTTACGTTTCATCCGAACGATCCAGCACAACTAACAAAGGGGAAGTCCAGATGAACTTTTCTCGGCCAACACCTAGAACACGAGCCAGTGCCATACTCAAACTTAACTTCTGATTTTCTTTATTGCAAAGGTAAAGTTATCTCTACATAGGGTTTTTTCATGTGGCCTTAAGGGTGGTGGACCCAGTTGAAATGGAATCGGAGATATCAAATTATGTCGTTCTCCTTTGATCATAGGCCAATTCACCTCTTTAAAGGGACAATAACACTTTTGCTGGCTTGACAGGTCCAGAAAAAAAATAGCCTTATTCTAACTACAAGATGTTTAAGTGTCTAATTTATCCATTACATCCTATTTTACTTGTCCAGGGAGTTCGAAAATATGTTTAAATCCAAGTTGCATTTGAAAGTGCCTGCGTAAGGCTTTTCAAAGCATGTTGCGGCATGTAGTTGATTTTTTCCAATGAAATTTGTATCATATTGTAATTGACATATTGTAAAATAGTACCAATTGTTGACCAGATTAAAAATTGGAACATATTATTCAGTTGCAACAAGAGTGGTATTGGGGCTTTAATATGTGGGATCTCCTATTATATATCATATCTGTAAACCACTTTGACAAAAAAGTGTTCATCGTTCATCATAATAAAATTACGTTTTTAGTATTTGCATAACACATTAAATGTAGACCAACGTGAACAAAAACCTTCAAATATTTTTCGCCTTTCACGTCGAATATTTTTCGCTAGTGATGTCCAATTGTTTTCGCTATTCACGTCCCATATTTTAAAAACTGCAATGGACAGACACAAATAATATATTTCATGCCATGTTCAAATATTCTTCTGGCAACACAAAAGTGTGCAATGCAATCAATCTAAACGACATACTCCCCCTACCTGCAGAGAAATGTGTGGTAACCTGATATCTCCGAAACCGCTAACCGGAAGTGGCCGAAATTTGGTCTAGTTTGAGATATTATTAATGTTATTATAATCTGTAAGTTTCATTGCAATCCAGCCCCATACTATAAACTTAACTTCTGATTTTCTTTATCGCAAAGGTAAAGTTATCTCTACATAGGGCTTTTCATGTGGCCTTAAGGATGGACCCAGTTGAAATGGAATCGGAGATATCAAATTATGTCGTTCTCCTTTAATTAAAGGCCAGTTAACCCCTTTAATATGTGGGATCTCCTAATATATATACATCATATATGTAAATAACTTTGACAAAAAAATTGTATAACAATAAAATTACGTTTTTAGTATTTTCCTAACACAATAAATGTAGACCAACGTAAACCAAATCTTTCAAAATTTTTTTCGCCTTCCACGTCCAATATTTTTCGCCATTTACGTCCAATATTTTTCGCTATTCACGTCCAATATTTTTCGACATTCACGTCCCATATTTTAAAAATTGCAATGAACAGACACAAATTTTTTATTTCACGGCATGTTCAGTTATCTTTCTGGCAATACCAGACTGTGCTGTAATGTTATGATGATAAACGGGAGTTCTTGGATTAATTTGGACGAAACGACGTCGTATGAAGTTTTATGTGGTACGAAACTACTATACAATGTGGAACGTAAATGACGAAACTATAGAAATATATGGACGAAACGACTAATTTACTTAAATGGTTGTCGTAAATATAATATGGTCGATAAAGCGATTGATTGTGAAGCTTCGTAATTTAATTTTGACGAAGCTACGACGTGTGTTCTATTTTATCAACCACAATGTTAACAGACCCTTCGTTTTGTACCAATATGAATAAATCCACGATGTCGTAAAACCCCAGCAGTCACGTGCATTTGTTTTCATTTTGCTTGCAGAAGTCACTAAAAACATAATGATACTGGGGAACTTGAAGTTACGTGACTAGTGTGAATAATGATTTTTATTTCCTTGTCGGTGCAAAAATCTTTCCTCAATGAACCCGGGCAACTATACGTCAGTAATTAGGCGTTCACCGAGTCCAGTTTGTGGCAGAAATCAACAGGATGAAGACGATAAAAAAGAAGGTCGAGACGAAATCGTCGTAAACGAAGAAGATAGTGACAGTGACAGACAATTTTTGACAGTTTCATCGAAAAGACACCGACGCAATAATTCGAATAAAGGACACAATAAAGAAAGAAGTTCAACGTATGGTAGTGTTTCATCAGGTATGTTAGGCCGAGGCCTATTACATGTATTTTGTGTCAGAATTTGTCACACATACCTGATTTTTCAACTGACAAATGTCATTGCCTTTTATGGTTTTCAAGGTTTTGTCTGCATGTACATATATGCACATACCTACGTACATGTATTGTGCTTTCCCTCGAGTAGGCCCCTATACTATTAATGACTAAACAGTTGTAAACATATTTTTTTTTATTATGGTAAGCAAGCGCGCTGTGTAGCATTTTAAACAGGGAGGGGGGGGGTAGGATGGCCTAGTGGTCTAAAGTGTCACGCTTCAACCTCTAGCTGGCCGGTCACCTCTGGCTTGCGGTTGTGGTTTCGATCCCTGATGTGAGCGTATCAGCGTATGTGGCTTGGAGATATGGACGCATTCTAAACCACGTGTCAGTCTGCGATATCACCTTGGTGGAAGCGGACGTTAATCACTAAGAACAACGCCATTTTCTAACTTCAAAACCAGTTTCATTTGAAACGGTCTCTGAACAGACGAAGTCCTCCGGCTGTTAAGTACGTACATCACAAGGACTAGGGTCGCATGTCCAACCTTATGGGTTATCTCCAGTTCCTCTGGTTTCCTCTCGCTGCAAAATATTGAAATAAAATAAAATTGATCCATGTATTAGTCCCAAAATGACCTAGTTTGTGTGGAGTGGGCGTTAATAACTTAAAGCCATTCCTCCCTCTCTTTATTTTCCGAATTGCATTTTTACCTATAAATATAGCCGACTCACAAGTACATGTATGTGTCGAAGACGACCCCATTTTAATTTATTACATACATGTATGTACTTCATGGGTTGTTGGGCCTACTTCTGATATGTTTTTATTATCTTATTTGCATTACACATACCTACAAAAGAGTAGATAACCACAGTGGACATTTTTTTAAGATGACTTAACTGCTGTGTGAACTGCATACATGTACATGTCATGTGGCTGTGTGGTCTCGGGTTGGACCGACACATGCTCTTTAGATCTGTCATCTAGTCAGGTATCATGGTTCTGATTCCCAGCATGTATGGGACTAAGATTAGGAATCACCTGTATCCATCCTCCAAGGTTTTCTCCAGATATCATACAGTTAGCTGCCTCCTGTTCCTCAAGACTGTTGGTACTCAAGATTGTTATTAAATTGAATTGTCAGAATTGTTCTTTAACCGAAATGCATTAATGAAAAGTTCCCTCCCTCTCTCTTTTTACCCCCCCCTTCCTCTCTCTTTTTACCCCCCCTTCCTCTCTCTTTTTACCCCCTCCCTCTCTCTTTTTTTTACCCCCTCCGTCTCTCCTTTTACACTCCCTCTCTTTTTTTACCCCTCCCTCTTTCTTTTTACCCCCTCCCTCTCTCTTTTTACTCCCTCCCTCTCTCTTTTTACTCCCTCCCTCTCTCTTTTTACTCCCTCCCTCTCTCTTTATACCCCCTCCCTCTCTCTTTTTAACTCCTCCCTCTCTCTTTTACCCCCTCCCTCTCTCCATACCACCATTCTCCTTACATAGTACTTCTTGGGGCATATTGCACTACATACATGTATTATATTACACAACTTTAGATTTTAAATTCAGCTTGTGACGTGTTATTACTTATTATTAATATTATGCCTGGAAACATATTGCATTACCTAGTACATATATTGAATGACTGTTAGATTTTATTTATGATTTAGCTTGTGTGATGTTATCATATAGAATGAAAATAGATCTGTTAGAATTATGCCATTGATAAAATTAAATGATGTATGATACTAGAGCCTTGTGACCAGTATAAAGTCTTGATAATGACATAGATGTAGATGTCATGTGAGGTACAAAATTTAACTGACATAACGAATAGATAACAGCTGTTCATAGTAATACATGTAGGCCTACATACTCTAGGTCTACCTTTTCTAGTACACATGTATATAATATAAGAGTACTCCAGACTATTATTTAAACAAGGGTTCATGTAGCTATATTATTATTAAGAGGGCCATTACATGTAGGTAAGATTAGATAAAACTGTAACCCATGCAAGGTAACATGCATAGTGAGTAGAAATGATCTCTAGGTGCTTAATATCTGGCCTATGTGTCACTAATCCATGAAGCCATCAGAACGGGTTAATTGTGATCACTATTCTGTTCATAATTACTCTATACATGTATGTACACATGTACCGTTTCTGGTATACCTGTATATAGTACTCCCGACTATTATTTGACCAACAGTTCATGTAGCTATATTAAGAGGGCCATTTAGGTAAGATTAGATAAAACTGTAACCCACGTATTGTTTAATCTTTTGTATTTAGCACTAATTTCTTTCACATTCGTTTAATATCAATTCTCTGTGTCCAGTTTAAGGCAGACTGATTAAAATGATAATTAGTGTTAAATTTACAAGTACATGTACATGTATATAATTTCCTGGCCACTGTTAAAAAATTAATCATTGTAGACCAGACCTGTCGGAACGATATTGATATTGGGGGGGGGGGCTGCGAGCAAAGGTAGCGAAATCCAGGGGGTCCGAATTTTTTTGACACCACGCATGCCAAATAAACAGCCCGCATCCGACGGGCCTGGAGGCTACATCATTCATAAATTGGGTTGTTTATTTTTTAACAGTGTTTGAGAAATTAAACACTTGTATATATTATTAAAATTTAATGGTCAGCTTAAACTGGACACAAGTACAAATTAAATGATTTATGGTGAATTTAAACAGTTTTAACAAATTTTTACAAAGATTGGATATTAAACAAATGTGAAAGAAATTAGTGCTACATGTAGATACACAAGATTTAATGATACCTGGGTTACAGTGTAAGGAGTTGACAGTACTGACCAGGTCCATAGTGATGTTTTTCTCAGGGGGAAGGGAGGGTCATTCTACTGCAGGTATTTTAGAACTGTGGTCAGAAATAATTTTATTGGAGGGAGGGGGGGGGGGATAAACAATTTTTTAGAGGGGTTTGATGTTGGAAGGTTAGCATGTGCACACTGTACCATAAGGTCTTTCGTTAGTCAACTGGCATAGTTTCGAATTTCGAATCTCTGGTTTATGTACATGAACGTGACAAGGAGTGTGGTCACCTGTCCAACCTCGTGGGTCATCCTGTTTCCTCCAAGTGCTAAAGACCCCATAAGCGCAAGCGAATTATTGAAATTAAAATTGAATATACATGTATGTTAGTCCCTAAACGACCTGGTTAGTGTCGAATGGATGTTAAACCCCATTCTTCTCTCTATCCCTTTATTTCTTGTCTGTATAGTTTGTTTTGGCCGACTCTTTGATGTTTAAGGTGGCTTTCGGTCCTGCTCCTCCCGCGGGAGTCATTATTAAAGACTCCTGCAAATTCCCACTCCTAAATATTGAGATTAACCAACTACTTTCAGTTTTTTGTTTATACATTCGAGCTATCAGTTTCCATGGTGATAAATTTACCAAACAATCACCAAATATTAATGAATGAATGAAACGGGTTTAACGTCATACGCTTCTGCACCTACATGTATCATGTGCTAATTGAAGACTGCCATACGTCATACAGTGTGCTATGAAAATTTTGGGCCGGACAGCAACTGAATTGCAACTGCCAAGGGATCTTTAACATGCATGCCAATATGTACACGGGACCTCGG